>OY744520.1:107502619-107507619 GCA_963556195.1 Sepiola atlantica | reverse complement strand
AGCTTAGGATGTTCTTAGAGACTGATGAGCCCTACAAAAGCTTTGTCTTCCCACTTAATAAAATAAATACACTCGAACACAAGATTATGAATAAACTATACGTCTTTTTAAAAATTCTCGCTCTCACATCACACAAATAACAAATATATTACACACAATTTATAATCCTTTCAGGAGTTAGCCTATTATTGTAGTGAGGGGTTTTAGTGTACAGTATAGTCCCCTTTTGACATTTTCCTTCCCCAGGAATTTATGCTTTTTGCATTTTGGGATTAATATCCAACGTTGAAGATGATTGCTTTGACGCATGCATGAGCATTTCCTTTCTGAAGGTACATCAAATGAATTATAAAATGAAAATGGTCCCCGTTAACCGAATTGTACCTTAAAGATAGTTCATGCATATAAGGCTTAGGTTTAGAAGCAAAACGAAACCATAATACTTGACTTTTTACCTAAACACTTTAATTCAAGCAAAGAAATTACGTTCTATTCGTCAATTTGAAGAGTTCAAAATCACTTTCAAATATGATAGGAAGACGATGTAAACAGATATCGGCCACCATTTAATTTTATTAATAATGTATGAAAATATATTATTATGTATATACAAATGTCAACATTGGAAAGTAATTTTGAAACCTTTAACCTGGCAAATAGAATGTAATTTTTGGCTTGTATAAAACACAAAAGTTAAGTATTATGGTTCAGTAGTGCTTCAAAGTAAAAGTAAAAGAGTTGGTTATAGAGTCGTTTAATAAACCATTTCGAATGTTTGAGGATAGACACTAGTAATCGTTTCCCAATAATGTTTTCTTTCCAGCTAACCTGTTATAATCTCTAGGCTTGAATAAATTTGTATAGGTATTATAATTTTTGAAACTTTTTCATTTTGTTTATCAAATACCGATCTAATCTTCCTTGCAAACGTAAGTTCAACTGATGACATTCCCGAAATTGTACTCCAGTTTGGAAAACTGTTATAGCAATTCATCTTCAGTTTCACTTCCGTTTTGTTTTACTTAACGCTCGTTTAAGCAGATCTTGGAGGGAATGGACCGATTGTCACATGAACAATTGAAAATTATTTTCGTAAATTGATTTCTATTATCAAAAACAATTGTATTAGAAATACCAAATATTGCGACGATTTTGTGCAAAACGTTTATAGTGTTTTTGCACGTAGGTTTCCAACATTTGACAACTTCTGGCTCCTCCGTGAAACTATTTACCACAGCAGGTAATACACCCAATTCATTAATCCTGCATAGTCAATATTTAGTGTTGACCATGGCCTGTCAGCTTTGGGCCACGAGTTAATTTTTACTGGAAGTTCTTCTGCTGCCATTGCCCAGCATCTACAAAGTTTCACAAGATCTTAAATTTCTTTATCCATACCAGAACAATAAATATAACTATTCATATGAGCTTTGATCCTAATGTTTCGTGGATGTCCCGTATGAAAATATTTCAAGATTTTTTCTTTAGTGATACCGTATGAGAAAATATTTCACACGAAGAAAATATGTTTTCGTGATTTTACTTTTTATTTTGCTGACTCATGATTTCTTTATTTTTTTCTAGAATAAATTTATCAAATTTGAGTTTGATCTCGAGAGTAACTAGTAATTCTTTTAACATGTTATAAAATACTTTTTTTAATCTCCATTTCTGTATTTATTGAAGCAATCAACGTTTCTTCTGGGAGTTCACTTAGCTTCGGAAAAAGCCTTTGCAATCCATCTGCGTGCGCTATTTTCTTTCATGGAAGGAGTTTCATTAAAGATATATAGTTTAAACGAATGTTTCCTCA
Source organism: Sepiola atlantica (assembly GCA_963556195.1). Classification (NCBI taxonomy): domain Eukaryota; kingdom Metazoa; phylum Mollusca; class Cephalopoda; order Sepiida; family Sepiolidae; genus Sepiola; species Sepiola atlantica. The sequence continues at coordinate 107,505,806 of OY744520.1, read as the reverse complement.
TCCTTGCAAAAGATTCAAAGTATAAGCCTATGTACCGTTCTTATAGCCAAATATTGATAGTTAGGGACGATAGTTAAGTGTCATTTTTATATTTGTAATTTTTTCGTTAGCCAGCCTAGTAACCCCTCCCCTCGCCATTGTACTCTTGAAGGGCTTGTTTTTTAGTTAGCCTATTTAGAGTCCAGGTGATTGAATGCTGGTGGTTGGGTCTCTTTAAGGTTTGGTTTGTCTTGAATTGATTCTACCTTTAACTCCCTTTTTATAATTATGCTTTCTACAAATACACACAACAAACACCTCACTATTTCTTATAGTAACATCAGAAGTCCCAGGTCAAACTTTTCTGATGTTCAGTCCTTTCACTTGGGCAAATCTCCTCACATCATTGCTCTTTGTGAGACTAATCTAGATGCTTCTATTGATAGCAACGATCTACATGTGGATGATTATTACCTCTTGTCCGCTTAGACTCTTCCACGCATTTGCATGGTCTTGTTTTTCTTCGCAAGGATCTCATCATTGTACGTGTCTTCAGCCTTGAACCTCATGGGTGTCCTTTTATCTGTTTGAAGTTGTCTTTGCTGCACTTCACTTCCTATTTGTTGCTTTTGTACTTTTCCCCTTTCTGACAATAACTGCTCTGTTGTTGATACTATATCCAGCAGTATTGATGAGGCATTGCAAATTCACCCGTCAAGCTCCATCTTTGTTTTTGGTAACTTAAATGCTTATAATTCTGACTGGATTCCTCACTCTAACCGCACAGATCTAGCTGGTGAAATTTGTCTTAACTTTTTTTGTCTCATGACTTGTCCCAAATTGTCACCTTCACCACACGTTTTCCTGATAATGATGTTCATCAACCATCCTTATTTTATCTTTTTCTCACTTCTGTTCCTGACTCATGTTCTATTTCCTCTTTTCCTCCATTGGGGTCTTCTAATCATGCTGTTGTTGATGTGTTGAGGTTTATTTTTGGGTGAAGTCTTCTATTGATTGTCCCTTCCATAAGAAGACGTTAAACTACAGGAAGGTCAATTGGGATGGGCTTCGCAGCTTCCTATGCGACATTCCATGGGGTTCTATCTTTGGTATGTCTCCGAATGATTCTGCTAGGGAGTTTACTGACTGGCTTCTTGTTTAAATTGACACCTTCATTCCTCATTGCAAGTTTCAAACCAAACCTCATTCTCCTCCATGGTTTTCATCTGTTTGTGCTTCTACCATTGCCCATCGTAACCATTACTTTAATCAGTATCGTCAGGATGGATCTGAGACTTCTAGACAATCCTACAGAATGACTAGCAATGCCTGCAAGAGAGCAATCTCTGATGCTAAGTCTAGCTATTCTCAAACTATTAGTGACTCTATCTCATCTCAAAGGGTTGGCTCTTGTGATTTTTTGAGAATCTACAATAGTGTTATTGATAGTGGCAAGTCTGCTATTCCTCCTCTTTTAATGGTCTTCAGGTTATTTCATCTTCTAATAGTAAGGCTGATCTCTTTTCTCGTCTTTTTGCTGATAATTCTTCTCTTGGTTATTCTGGTGTTGTTTTTCCTGATTTTTATTTGAAAACTGTACAGTCTCTTCGTTCTGTCATTACCACTCCAAAGATGGTTACTAGGGTTATTTCTGATCTTGACCAGTCTAAGACTTCCGATCCTGATTCAATTCCTGTTGTTGTTCTCAAGCTTTGTGTTCCTGAACTTTCTTCTATCCTCTCTAAATTATTCACTCTTTGTCTACCTCAGTCCTGTTTCCATTCTTGTTGGAAGGAGTCCTCTGTTGTCCCTATCATTGAAAATGCTGGTGATCGGTCTGACCCAACTAAGTATAGTCCTGTTATTCTCCTCTCTGTTATTAGCAAGGTTTTTGAAAGGTTGGTTAAAGGCTAACTTTTTTTTATTTTTTGGAAAATCTGGGCCTTTTTAGTGATGTTCAGTATGGCCTTCGTGTTTTTTGTTCAACTGCTGGTCTTTTAACTGTTGTAACGGAGCGGATCTGTCGGTTTATGGATAATTCAGGAGAGGGTACAGCCATTGCACTTGACATTTCGAAGGCGTTCAACAGAGTGTGGCATTCTGGTCTCTTACACAAACGTCAGGGTTATTGTATTGGTGGTGAGGTTCTTGACATTATTAGGTCTTTTCCTTCTGATCGAAGCTTCTAAGTAACTTTGGACAGTGTCTCTATTCTCTTTTCCTATCAATGCGGGTGTTCCTCAAGGCTCTATTCTAGGCCTAACACTGTTTCTTCTCTATATAAATGATCTTCCAGAGAATATTGTTAAGAAAATTAACATATATGCTGATGATAATACTCTCTATTCTGGTGTTGCCTCTCGCCTCAGATCAGTCGAAATATGCAGCTGATCTAGAAGTTGACCTCTGTTCAGTTGTGGATTGGAGTACAAAATGGCTTGTTTCGTTTAATCCTGTTAAGACTCACCTCTTGTCTTAGACGTGTCTCTTTGTCTTTCTCTCTCATCAAATCTTTCTTGGAGTTCATACATTAGATCCATTACTCTTTCTGCTTCTCGTAAAGTCGGTTCTCTCTATCGCCCCAAACACTTTCTCACACCTGAGGCTATTCTCTATCTCTACAAATCGATTATCAGACCATGTATGGAGTACTGTTGTCATATTTGGGCTGGTGAATCTCTGTCCCATTTGAGGGTTCTTGATAAGGTGCAGAAACATATCTGTAATTTGCTTATTCACACCTTTTCTACTTCTCTGAACCATCTCTCTCATAGACGCGATGTTACTAGTCTTAGTCTTTTCTATAAATACTATTATGGCATGTGTTCTTCAGAATTATGTGATCTATTCCCTGCTTCTTTTATTCCAGCTTGTCTGACTCGTTGGTCTCGTGGTCTCCATCATTTTGCTGTTTTGATAACTCATTGTAATACAGCTTCCTCTTCCAGTAGCTTCTTTCCAAGAACTACAGGCTTGTGGAACTCTCTTCCTGTTGACTGTTTTCCTCCTACCTATAGGCTTGGTCTTTTCAAGACTAAGGCCAATAGGCATCTTCTGTCTTTGCGACAATCATCTTTCATTCTTGTTGGCCCTTACATCAAGTAGCTTTATGCTTTGTCTGGAGCGATTTCCATAAAAAATAACCTTCTTGATGTGTCCTTTTTTCTGTTGTCCGTTATTTTTCTTGCGTAGTAAAACGTCACCT
>OY744520.1:107425119-107500119 GCA_963556195.1 Sepiola atlantica | reverse complement strand
CCTACCGGGGAATGCCGACGGGGCTGCCCAGGCAATTTTTAATGGCCAGAGTGCTCACCTTCTCGGGCGCTGGCTTTGCAAACCCCACTTTCCCGACCCGAGCTTGGGTCACATCTTACTTGTGGCAGTAAGATACAACTGGCCTTGTGCCTAACCTCCTGGGGAGGTAAATAAAATGCCGGGTTATTGATCGGCCTTTGTTCCGAGGGATACTACACCCCATAAACTGGTATCGTCTTGGCCTTCGGGGCTTGATTTACGCCGGTCTATGGGTCTGTCCTGTGCAGTTCTAGGAAGTTCACCCTCCCAGGCTTTGCCTCCCCTCTTTGGGGGGAGAGTAAATTTATTGTTTACTGTCTGAGGCGCCCCTACCGGGGAATGCCGACGGGGCTGCCCAGGCAATTTTTAATGGCCAGAGTGTTCACCTTCTTGGGCGCTGGCTTTTCAAGTCCCACTTTCCCGACCCGACCTTGGGTCACATCTTACCTTGTGGGAGTAAGATACAACTGGCCTTGTGCCTAACCTCCTGGGGAGGTAAATAAAATGCCGGGTTATTGATTTAATTAACAGTAACCCCTTCGCCGCGACAGAAAAGAGGAGGTAATACCTGGGAGGACAACTTCCTGAGCACCGAATAGAAATAACAAATCTAAACGTAGATTAAGAGCCAACGTTTCTAAACTTTTAACAAGTCCACTGGTCGTCAGAGTCCCTATTTACTTGCCTCCCCACGAGGACAGAGTTAGATACAAGGTCAGGTTTTAATGTGGGAAAACCCCAGCTCTCCAAAAAGGGGCATTTTGGATTGAGACAAAAATAAAAATTCCCTAAGTCTAGAAGGATTTCTCTTTCGATGATTAAGGGCAGAAAAAGATTATGTATAGTATCAGAACAGATGCTGCACTTTGCTCCTAATCATTCGGATGTGACGAAACTGGATCTCATCAGCAGGAGTATTATCAAGTTTCTTTAGTGTAATGAGTCATTGTGTTAGTTCGCGTGACCGAAGATTCATTGTATCTAATTTGTTTTATTTTTTTTCTTCGCATCATTATTAACTATGATCTGATACTGACATATTTTTTTTAATTTCATGTGGTCACGTGACTTGACGTTTACCAACAGAAAAAGAGAAGAAAACAGAATCGGCGTTTTAAGTTCTTTTAATTTTACAAATAGATGTCAGGATTATTTATATTTGATTATGATGAATTGCTAAATAAATCAAATGTATCGATAAACCCTAACCACACAAACGGGACGAGGACAGGATCCGCTTTCTTTTTTAGAACAGCGTTGCGTTTCTGTACAATAAAATAAAAGAGGTCTCTATTATTAACGACTAGTGTACACCCTCCGCCAAAGATAAGTATTTTTGTTTACTTATTTGAGCTTAAATAACAAAGCAAGTATTAGACACACTAGTGTTTAATTTTTAATTTTGTGTATGAATAAATACATTGATTGCACTTATATGTAATTTGTGCATCTACACTTGCCAGCTCAGCTTTCAACATAATATAACCATATACAAGTAAAGACGACCACCTCCCATCCTAACAAAGGTGGGGCTTGATATACGTTTTACTGGAAGGAGAACAGGCGAATATGTGAAATCAACCTGTGACTATTATCGAGGTATAAGCTTTCTTGAAGCGGTGGGTAACGTCTATTCAAAGCTCTTGCTAAACCGGCTCAATTAATCCGTGTGTCCCTCTGTTATCCTGCAATGTCAGAACGGCTTTAGAACTAGTTGTAGCATAATGGATATTATTTTTTCTGCCCGACAACTTACAGAAAAGTGCATCGAACAACGGATAGAACTCTATGTTGTGTTTGTAAACCTGATGACAACTCTCGGCAAAATTGGTTTACCGCCAGGATTTTTCACCAGGACATGCAATTCGGCAGTTCACTCTCTGAATCAAATAATGGTGTTACATAAGGTGACATTTTTTGCGATAACCCTCCTATGCATTTCAGGACTGTAATGTCGGTATTCTCATACGTTTCCGGACCACCGGCAGGATTTTTCTTACCTAGGAATAATTAATAAATTGCAGACTGTTTACTCAAGAAATATGCACATATAAAAGAAATTCATCCAAATCTGTTAAACATTTAAAAATATTATAAACCTCAAGCATAAAATCCCTTTACACATATATAAATGGTACTCGCTTCATGACCAAAGATGCACCAAGCATTAATGTTATTGTTTTTTTCCACATTCGTTTTGCAAAACTCAATCATGCTCTGCATAGCAAAAAAGAAAATCAACAATTTTCTCTTACAAAACAACGCAACCAAACACCATGAATAAATACTTTAACATATAACGAATTTGAAGCATTAAAACCTTTACCAAAATGACTAGATTCAGCCGTAAATAATCCGAAAGACGTTGATATGCAACAAAACAACCAAGCGAAACCTAAAATTATATTAAAATATATAAACCTTACAAATAAATGATATTAAAATATATAAACCTTACAAATAAATGATATGGAAATACATAAACCTTACAAATAAATGATATTAAAATACATAAACCTGAAAAATAAATGATATTAAAATATATAAACCTTACAAATAAATGATATTAAAATATATAAACCTTACAAATAAATGATATGGAAATATATAAACCTGAAAAATAAATGATATTAAAATATATAAACCTTACAAATAAATGATATTAAAATATATAAACCTTACAAATAAATGATATGGAAATACATAAACCTGAAAAATAAATGATATTAAAATACATAAACCTGAAAAATAAATGATATTAAAATACATAAAAAATAAGTGATATTAAAATACATAAACATGAAAAATAAATGATATTAAAATACATAAACCTGAAAAATAAATGATATTAAAATACATAAAAAATAAATGATATAAAAATACATAAACCTTAAAAATAAATGATATTAAAATACATAAAAAATAAGTGATATTAAAATACATAAACATGAAAAATAAATGATATTAAAATACGTAAACCTGAAAAATAAATGATATTAAAATACATAAAAAATAAATTATATAAAAATACATAAACATGAAAAATGAATGATATTAAAATACATAAACCTTAAAAATAAGTGATATTAAAATACATAAACCTTAAAAATAAATGATATTAAAATACATAAAAAATAAATGATATAAAAATACATAAACATGAAAAATAAATGATATTAAAATACATAAACATGAAAAATAAATGATATTAAAATACATGAAAAATAAATGATATTAAAATACATAAACCTTAAAAATAAGTGATATTAAAATACATAAACCTTAAAAATAAATGATATTAAAATATATAAACCTTAAAAATAAATGATATTAAAATACATAAAAAATAAATGGTATTAAAATACATAAACCTGAAAAATAAATGATATTAAAATACATAAACATAAAAAACTAACGTTTCGGTATTAAATGACGAATAAGAGGTTGATATGCCGTAAAACAAACCAAACCAAACCACCTATCAAGGGAATTAATTTTACCAATCCTGTGCCAAGTATTTTTCTAGTTACATATATTTTCGAAAATCTTTTGAAGAGTACTTTTCGATTATTCTTATATTACCCAAATATATTAAAGCAAAACGAAAGCTAAGCATTAAAACAGTTTTCCTTCGTTTGGGAACTTCCTGTATATGTGTAAGTCAGAATAAGAACAATACTAAACTGTAAAATTAAATGTTATCTTTCGAAATGTGAAAATATAAATTTGCGGTGTGGCTTGCCTTTTGCAAAATGGAAGCTAAGCATTAAAAATTTCTTTTCTCGTTTTGTTGCATCATGTATGTATGTAAAGTTGTAGTTACTGTCTGTTTGCCTGTTCACGTACTCCTCCTAATGGTTTGACGATAACCCCCATAACATATATATTCTGAAACTACATTACCCATGGTATTTGGATAAGTATATTTCACTTTGATCAAAGGGGGCGCAATAATAACGTGCAAATGGAGATGGCACAACATGTTATATTTTCACTTAACGATGTGCACATAAATCATTATACATCTGTGTCGTCGTCGTCGTGCACTCAGGTTATTTTTGTCTGCTGATAAACTCACTCGGACGCCGATGTTTATCAGAAAAAGGTTTATTTAAAACGAGAGACAGTCACATAAAATACCAGAGCGACAGTCCACTTGTGTACGCTGTCCTCATTGATGACAACACCCAGACACCTCTTTTCTGCTTGAAGTCACGCCATCCAACCAAAGAGGCAGAAAATCCCCGACCGGAAGTCACGTGATTTTATTGACTTCCGTTTTGAGGTCACCTCCAATCTTTAAGGTGCCACCCAAACCCTGCCATCCAAACACGGCGCTCGCCATGTAACACACATAACCACGTATATATTCCGAAACTATATTACCCAGGGTACTTAGATAAGTATATTTCATTTTGATCAAAGCGAATACAATAATAATGTGGTGTTAGTATTTTCGCCTAACATTCATAAAAAAGAAATATAACTTTCTTTGTTTTATTTTATTTATAACTTAAAAAATTATACAAACGAAAAATGAGAATAAAATGATAATATGAGGTTCAGGGCTTGGAGCAGGAGTACACAGGGTTCATTATTCATTTCCGGAAAATGCCGATGTGTCTTGGGGGAAGTAAATACTATAAATTTGCTAAAAGTTATTTTAATATATGTCATCGTACTTATCTTCTTCCCCCACCGAATTCACGAGTGCATTATTGGGCCCCTCTCCCCAAATTGAATGTTATATAATTAAAAAAAAAAAATGAATAAACAAGCGGTAATATGGTGTTATGAGCTGGGTGTAAAAGTACATAGAGTTCCTCGTTCAATCCCGGTTAACGCCGGGCTTACCCGATAATTATATCCTGCATATTTGACACAAGAAACACGTCGGGTAATCCTTGGGAGTATATACATACAGTTGTAATTATAAAAAAATGGAAACAAACAGTGCAAGAACTTCCCATATCTGGAACACAATGCTTCCCTGCAGGCTACAATATGATCATCTTCAATAAATACTTGTTATAAAACCACCAACATAAGTAATCAAACTTTGTTCATTCCATTCATCATTTTCGATACTCTCATAATATTCTTCATCATTAAACATACAATCTACCCATTATTTTCGCGTGGCTTTTGACCTTGATAATCTGTGACTCATTAGTAAAAACAAAGACAAGCAAACATAGCATCAGATCACCTCTTTGTTTTTTTTTGTGATTTTTTTTTGGGGGGGGGGGGGGAGATAATCCTTGAGTGAAAAGCTTTTCAAATCTTCGTGTTTTTTTTAGTGTCCAGATGGTAAATTGAAAATCGAAGAGAGGTCGCCGATTTAGGGCACACGTCAAGGGTTTCAGCGTGACCGTGTCCGTGTTTGATTTTTGTCTCCGAACTCCGCCGGCAGCTCGGGACCGTCCGCACGCTTTAGTGCCTTCCTCTGTGAAGGACGACGTGTGCCCACACGGAAACGTCGCTAAGCAAAAGAACTGACGTGTGTAACATCGACTCCACCTCCGTAATTGCTCGGGGAAAGATGTATTAGCACAGTTCGATACTAGCATACCATATATATATATATATATATATATATATATATATATATATATATATATATATATATATATATATATATATATATACGAGACGTACCCGTGCCCCGTTAGATCACAACCACTACCACTATTTATCCTCATATTCTTCTCGTTTAACTAAAAATAAGTGTCTTCACTTATAATTTGCTATCTAATTTACATGTGTGTTATGGTGCGTATTAACACACTATGTAATTTAAATGACATATTTCATTAAATATGATCGAAAAATTCTGTCTACATACTTTCGTTCTGATCCTTTCCAATTTCTTAATAATTCTTTTTGTTGCAGACGATAACTGACCGATGTATCTGCCATAGTTGCTTTTTATCCGAGTACTTTACGATCCGTCCGGATCCATCATCAGGGGTGGTTTGGTGTTATCAGTAAAGGTTACGTTGCTAAACATATTTACAGGGATGATAGTTTTATTTTACCCAGGAATCACGTGTTATTTACTAAGGTTAGGGTACTATATTAGTTGTTAAAGACATTTAATAACATTATCACTATTATTAAGATTTATTTTGTTAACAGTAGTTTTTGTTTTGTTTTAATGAGTAGAGCTTATATATATAAGTATTAAGTATATGCAGTTTTTGTTTGTTAGTAGTGTGTTCTAGAATATACATATATAATGTTTGCATGCTTGTTGCTTCATACATGTTCTACATTGTTTATAAGATAGTGCTCAAGAACAAGTAGAGCTGCATTTTAGTATAAATTTGTATACTAAAATATACTAACATTTTAGCTACATATGTGCATACATGTGTCAGCTGCCATTTTATTCAAAGTCCAGCTTCCTCAGGTCACAGCGAATATACTGAATAGACGAATGAATTCACTACCAATGGAAACTTTTGGCTGCAGGGGAGGGTGGGGAGGCAATTAAAGTAAAGGGAGGTGGAGTAGTAGAAGGTATTCAATCTCAGCTGATACATATGCACAAGATACGTTCATCCCCCGCAAATTTCTCCTCTAACCAAAACATTCCACTGGAATTGAAATCATTCATTTTTTTCAGTAGATTCGCGGTGGCCTGAAGAAGCTGAACTTTGAATAAATTCGCAGCTGAAACATGTATCCACGTATGTAGCCAAAAATGTTTGTATCAATAAATAATTGTACTATATATATTATCATAAATATATTTGTATGTATTAAATCGTACTTAACACTTTACTGCAGTTTAGCGACATTACCGATCACCAGACGTGTACTTCATTGATCTATAACGTCTAGCATTCATAGAAAAGCTAACACAAAGACTTAACAGAAATTATTCACGTGACATCATATTTCACGCACAATTTTTTTATCCTTATCTATTAGAGCTGCTGTAGCAGTAGTGATAATTTTGTGAAATTTTTTATTAAAGTCGAACCTTTCTGCCTTCTCTCTCTCTCTCTCTCTCTCTCTCTCTCTCTCTCTCTATATATATATATATATATATATATATATATATATATATATATATACATATATATATATATACAGAGAGAGAGAGAGAGAGAGAGAGAGAGAGAGAGAGAGAGAGAGAGAGAGAGAGAGAGAGAGAGAGAGGAGGGGGGGAAGGGCAGAAAGGTTTGACTTTGATCAAAATTTCACAAAATTATCACTATTGCTAATACCCGCCGACTTGGCATTTACAAAGTTAAATTCCTCCTTACCTCCAAGTTAATTTGTGTTGGCAAACGGGTAAGACACTTGACTGTGAATCAGTTGCGATATGTGATTAGAGTTCGCACCCGCCGACCGTCGGAAATTAACTTCTTGCACTTAAGATTGCGTAAGCATGAATCATCGATGCCTGTAGGTAATAAACAATTAATATTTATTCATAAATATTATATATATATATATATATATATATTATTCCAATTTTATAAAATAATTATTTTATACATATGTTTTCAATGTCATCATGAAGTAATTTCTGATACGATAAATATATGCTCAATATAGGGGAGAGAGAGAGAGCATTATTATAATAAAGCATGAGCGAAAATAGGCAAATGTAAAATTGCATAATTTACAAATTTATTATTATATTTTCTGAAAGTGCAACAAAGCAGACTATACACCTATAAATGTCCTTAAAATCTAGATTTTTCAAAGAAAAAATTCTTCGCATCAGAAGGTGAAACCAGTTATTTAGTTATAAAAACTCTGGCTTAAATTATTAATTTGAAAAAGTTTATGGAGTTAAAAATATTCATGTAAGAGATCGAAATCCTTTTCATAGGAAAATATAACTGTTATATCAAAAGTCTAATAGAATCTTGCATGTTATAATTCCAAGGGAAAAAGAGGAATTACAATAGGACGTTTTAGATACGATCACGGGTAATTTATTATATATATATATATATATATATATATATATATATATATATATACTAGCTGTTACTACTCGGTGTTGCCCAGGAGCTGTGCTACTTGATGTTTTATTCCGCAATTTTAAACTATGCCGTTTTAAAGGACATTTTTCAAACTAATAAATATATACTCTTTCTGGTCGCATATTTTTGCTAGGCTTGGAGGATTATGTAGTTGTGAAAGAACTACATACAATAAGTAGTTAAAGCAACATAAATTCTTTTGGAATATTAAAATCATTTCCGACGCTATTGATAATGATTACCCATTCATATATTTATCTTTTATTATCGCTTATGTTTAAATTCATGTTTTGAAACATGACGTAAATCATAAATCTATGTCGACATGCCAAAGCTATAATTACTTTGTGAAAGTAATGTTTTAAGCTCTTTTTATAAGAAAGTCGAGTAGGTTAGTTGGTAGAACTTCAGATTGAAAATCTCATGGTTTCGGTTTCGATTTCCGGTCATAGCACCCGCTTTATTTATTGGGACTTTATTATTTACTATTAATGCAATATTCTCCATTTGTAAAAGTAGTAAAGATATCTGATATTTCGAAATGAGACAAATTCCGCAATTTATTTGTTACGCTTTAAAAAGAAATTGTGACAGACAGACAGACAAAATCTCTATTTATATAAGATTTCATTCTGTAATATTGTTTTAATCTATATCTATACAATTCCAAAACATTCAATTTCTTTTATACATAAGTATTCGAATGTTTAAATGCTTTAAAAGTACATTCAAATTATGAAGGATCACGAAGTAAATACATTTTTTTATTGTTTGACTTTTAACTGAACCCGTGAAACACATTCTGGTTGATTTAATTTAGTAATGAAATCATTTTTAAAATCTTATTTAAAAAATTTGAAATTTATATTACGCTATTGCATTTTTGATTTCATTACTGTGTTGTTTTTATTACAATATATAAACATAGCTAACTTTATATAAATAGAGATTAGTGAATAGTGTTAGACGTCGCATCGTTAGAAGATCTTAGGAGTTAACCTTTGGCATTTGACCTCAGGGATTATTTGTCACCCTTTTTTGTCAATCATTTTTTTACCAGTTGAGAATTTGTGAGAGAGCAGTCAACCTCGTGCCAACTCCATGGATTTATTATTGAATTTCCAATGAACTTTTAAGTATAATTTTATTAGTTGAGATTTTGCTAATGAGCAGTCAACTTCGTACCAACTCGATGACTTTACTATTCAATTTCCAATGAACCTTAAATGCATTTTATCGTTGACCATACGAGCAATACGATAACCTTGTGTCAACGGAATTTATTATTGACTTTTATATTGAATTACCAAGAAGTGTACTAAGTGATGACCGAACTAAAAGGCTACGTTCTGCAAAGAAAAGAAGACACACCCTATGTCGCCATTTTTATGAAATCAACGTAAGTGTGACTTTTTTCTAAAAGCCCTCTTCTGTGTGAGAAGAAATTCTCACAATAGTGAAATGTGTATGTAGATATACAATGTTGGACTAAATCTTGACTTTTCTTTTTGTGTGGCGCCAAGTAGATGGACCTTTTTGAGGATTGTTTCTCACAAGAAGTTGATAACCTTATCAGAGCTTATCATGCCTCCAAGTAGGATGTTCTCAAAAGCTTCCATCAGTTTTTATGGATTTTATATCCATGACCATTCTTTTTTTTTATTGAAGTTGATGGAACTTTAAACTCCACGCGGTACAATCCATTCCATGATCGTGGATGCGAACGATAAATTCCTAATTTTTACACTAAAAAGAATCTAGTGGGTGACTGACAATCGTGTATTCGTCAAATTAAGAAAACCCCACTGTCCGAATTTATTTGTAGAAAATAGATATTTAGTCAAACTTTTAGTTAGGTTTCCATGTCGTTGTGAATTTGACGGGGCGTGCTTCACGCCCGTAAGGGTTGACATCTTAAAACCGATCGATTAGAAGCGGGGGGGGGGGGGGAGGGGGGAGGGAGAGGAGGATGTATAAGTAGTCTAACGGAAGTGCATCCCACGCAAAGTGTTTTTTTTTAATTGGATAATAGACCAATAACTCCGCGTCGAAACATTAGCTTACACAAAAAAATAGTCCATCAAAATGTAATTACAACAATTTATTTACATATTCCGTTGTTTTTGATAATGAATGAACTGCCGACTATTAAAACACAAAGAATACGATAACATGCAAGTGTCATCGTGTGATCGTTTTAGTTTGTTACTATCAAAAATTTCGAAGCATATTATCCATTTTTATTATTCAGTTGACTAAAAAAAGGAAATTAAGTTACCAGTGAATAATACACTTGAATACAAGTTTTCTGTGTATTAAAATTTATTATTCACTCGTAACTTAATTTTTATTTTTGTCAACTGAATGATAAAAATGGATAATATGCTTCGGAACTTTTGAGATGACGTTCACAATTTGTATTATTTCGATTATTCAGACTGTTGTTCTCATCTTGGTTGTTATATTCACAACGTTTTGGCCGATGTAACTTCTGACATTTTTTCAGATGCGTCTTGTCGAACTCGAGAAATCTTTATATCAAACTTGTTCGAAGTTCCATACAGATTCCTAAGACACACCTGAAGAAGGTCGGAGGTTACATCGGCCGAAAAAAGAAGTCCGAATAATCCAAATAACTGTAAAAAAAAAACAGAATAATTATGACTTACGATCTTCTAGTGTTTATATATATATATATATATATATATATATATATATATATATATATATATATATATATATATATCTAAGCAAGCGTTGTTGAACGTCACAGAACTTTCGCGTTTGTATATCTTCTTCGTGAGGTTCTCAAACCGTCGAGCAATCTTTCTGGTTTCAGGTGGCAATTCGTATAGTACTTCTTCGATAGTTCTTAATTCGGCCATTTTTTTTTCGAGCGCTTTCGACTTTCGTACGAAGAAGATATACAAACGCGAAAGTTCTGTGACGTTCAACAACACTTGCTTAGATAATGACTTGCTGCCTAAGTATATATATATATATATATATATATATATATATATATATATATATATATATAGAGAGAGAGAGAGAGAGAGAGAGAGAGTAAGATAATACTTTAAAGATATAAATAATATATTTAGCCAGTAGACTATCGGGATAAAAACAAAGCTCAATATAGTGTATAGAGCAATAATATTAATTGAATGACATAATAAAATGAGAAATTAATCAGATTTGATTAAAGTTCAAAAACAAGGAGTGATACTGCGTCCTTAACTCATGAGTTTTCAAAGAAATCTTCTCTTAAGAGGACCATTACCGCAATGACATTACTGCAGGTAATAAAAATTAAGCTTTAAAAATATATAAAAATATATAAAAAATACATAAAGATACATATCAAACGTCAAATATATCGGCCAAAAACACACTTTTTTTTGGTAAACTCATACAGTTCATCCAATGGATTTTGATCAAAATTAGAATAAGGATGCTAGACATAGGGTGTAGTAGAATTATATCTTCGTTAGGGGGGCATAAAAATGGTGCAAAACTCTTCTGTTTGGAGAATTAACTTTACCCGTTCTGGTACGGGCATTCTTCTATCTTTTAATATAAACCAAGAAACGGGTACTATTTTATTAAAAGAAAAGTATGAAACTAGTTACGCGAAAGTGAAAGTGAAAGTGAAAGTGGCAGAAATTTGTTTTTTGAACATTACTCCCGATTGAAAAACCCACCCAAATCAGAGAATTATCCCATCTTAATGAATTTCAGTATTTATTAATTAATATATGAATGTAAATATAAAGTATTTATTTATATCTAAATGAACTTATAGATTTTTTTAGTAACTTAAATTAGTTTAACCTCTTTTATTTCAAGGACGAAATATGTCTTTATACCCATAGCCCAAATCCAGTGACAGCAATTTAAAAATTAATTGCCTCAAATGATGATAAAAGAATAAAATAATATTTCTGAGTTTTTATTTTATTATGCACTAAATATCAGGACAATAAATTTTATTTACCCAGCGTTGCCCGTGAGTCTTTTTACTTTCATTTTTGTTTCGCACTTAAAAAAAAAAAAATTGTCCCGTTTGTTCTTGTTTTTGAATAAGATTTCGAAAATCAAATTTAATTATTACGGTATCGTTTGGTGGTTAAATTATTCATTTTGCCAAATTGTTATACAACTATAATCGTTGTTAAGGTAATGTTGTTTTAATCTCTATTCATAAAATGATTGGATGTAAATAGCTTCCAAAACTTTCACTCTTTCAATACGTGAGGATTTGTTCAGAATTTAACGCCAGTTTAAATGTTTTTCTATTCGACAGTTTAAATGCTTCCGAATTCCTTTCAAATGTCAAAAACTCATAAAGTAATTCATTCTTTTTTTCAACTATTAAAGATTTCAAGATTAAAATGATTGACTTGTTTACGAAAAAACGGAAATGCACTGCAGTGGATTTAATTTCGTAATTATATTTTTTTAAATAGTAATTTAAAAATTTATTTTTATTTTATGCTATTGCATTTTAGATTTCAATAAATAATCGATTAATAAAAAAAAATAATAATGAATAAGTCACGTACAAGCGAGAAACACACACACATACAGATTCACAAGAAGTGGTAACGTCATTTTTTGTTTTATTAATATAGAGATATAGGCGAAAAGCAAGCAAAATAGATGAGATATTCCAGCTGCCCTATACTACAATTGAACCTAATATCCTACACACACACACACGCACACAGAGTGTTTGTGGGCGTGGTTTTTATGGGTCGGACAAGTGAGCATTTAAATTGCGTCGCCGCACACTGGACGGCTGATTGACAAAACTCCGACTAAGGCAATTGATTGGGCTTAGCATGAAAAGGCTGGACGGAGTTGACACAAATAGCTGACCGTGGCAGATAAGGCAAAAAAAAAAGAAAAAAAGACGCCACAGAAAAACCAGGTAAGTCTCAACTCATCAAGAAGAACATGTAGCGACTAGCATATATAAAATAAACAACTGAATTGTTTAAAAATTGATTAATTATTCTATTTTTTCTTATGTCTCCAAATTAGGGACGGGAGATAAAAGTGATGATCTCTGGTAGCAGAACGGTACCAAATTAAAAGGTGGATTTGACGTTAAAACCTGCACAATTGAAAAATGGTCTCAAATCCACGGTCTACCTTTTCTTTCTTCATGTACATTAATTATTTATTATAATTAATTTTTAAGACAATTTTTCTTTTTAATTTTCATTTATTTAAAATCAATGAAATTGGAAAACAATTTTAAAAAAATGATTGTTTAACCCCTTAACATTAGACTGAAGTTAAAGGTGATTATATTATTACAATGCAATAAAAGATCGACCGTGGATTTGAGACCATTAAATTCATTAAAATGACATTTAAATTCGACTAGATTAATTTTATATATATTTTTCTTTAAAGATCTGTGCATTGATAGTAATTAGGGTAAATGGCGGACAACTTTGTCGTCAATGAGTAAGTAAACCCAAATAAATTGTTTTGAACTAATTTCAAATTTACCTTAAATTATTTTAAAGGAAACAAAGTTGGGAAATTAATTCCAAGCAATTTGTTTGGGTTTACTTACTCATTTGTGAGGTCAGAAAATAGCAGACGCTTCATTGACATCAGAGATCAGAGTTGTCCGCCATTTTGAGTAAGAAACGATAAATTTACCGTAATTAATATAATTTTATATAATCAACTTCAACTTAACTTAAGTCTAATGTTAAGGATTTAAACAATAACTAAAAAAATTGTTTGCCACTCTTATTGATTTTAAATAAATGAACATTAAAAAAAAATTGTCTCCTTAAAAATTAATTATAATTAATAATTAATGTACATTAAGAAAGAAAAAGCAGACCGTGGATTTAAGACCATTTTCTCGATTGTGTAGGTTTTAGTGTCTAAATTTTACGTTTCAATTTAGTACCGTTCTCCTATTGGAGCTCCGAGAATTATCCAATCTTGATGAAATTTTCAGTATTTATTAATTAATAAATTAATGTTAATATAAAGTATGCTACTTTTACAGAATTTGAACAGAACTGTTTAAAAAAATCTTAACCCTAAACTAACCATAACTTAAGTTGATTCGCTTCACATTCTATAGAAGTACTTAAAGTATTTATTTTATTAAACCCCCCCCAGATTTTTTTGTTATTTAAATTACTTTACCCCTTTTCATTTTAACCAGGAAATACATTTTTTACACCCATAGTCGAAACTCAGTGACTACTTTTACAAAGAGATAACGCTTGCAGATGCGAAAGGAAAAATAAAACATTAATACCAGCTCTCTGTAGTAAGTAATAGTAAAAATCTGAAATTAAATGTAAAATTAAAAACAGAAATGTCTTGAGTGCTTTAAATGCTATGGTTTTATATTTTCAGCAAACTATTTTATATGGATATTTGTTCTGCTTAAAATGAGAAATATGACATATTTTAGTTCAAAATGAGATTTTGCATTTCTTTTATTGCGATCTGTTCTGGATGAGAATATTAATCAAATTAAGAATAATTTTAGTAATATATATTTTATAAAAGAAATTACAACTTCAATTTAAAACTTTTTAAAAATATTTTAATACGTGACAACCAATTTGTAATAAAATCTATGGAAGCACAACACAAAAGTGTCCAAATAAAGCAATAACAGTAACGTCACCTAATAATAAAAAATAATAGGAAATTTACTTAAAGCAATATAATTGAACTAATTTGAATAGTGATTTTTTCATTTGTTAATTGTGTATTCAAAAACCATATAAGACTGCTTAGTTTTCTTTTTAATAATGTAATTAAAACGATACGATTTGTTACACTAAAACGAAATACCTGTTTTTTAAATAATTTTTTATTACATTCATGTGCACCCGTAGCGCGCTAAACCAATGCATGACTTGTTATTTATGATGGGTGACAAATTGTTTATAGATGGAATTCTCGAGACCTGAACAACAAAAAAATGTCTTTTCAATCGCGCATGTTTTAGCATATGTAAAAATCTCACATACGCGTTCGTTCTTTAGAATTTTAATTAAAAAAATATTTAAAATAATCGATTTTACAGTATGATAGGTAAAAAAGGTGCTTCTTTACATACCACTCCCCGGTAAATATGCTAAATAAAATTCTAATTTTTGGAAATACTTACTTGTTATGGCGAAAACAAACAAACAAACAAACAAACAAACCGGTAACGAAATTTACGGAAACAAATTATTTTATTATTTAAGAACTTCAAATTTTTCATTACATTGAATTGAGAGACGCCATCTTGTTAATGAATTTATATATAAATCTCAAGAAACACGACACCTAGCGGCATAAAGGAGCATGATTTGTGATTAATTTCCGTTTATATTCAACAAAATGCCGTCTTTCAACTCAAATACTCAAGCGAATGAAAAATTTGAATTTCTTAAATAATAATAAAAAAACCTACTGAATTGTTTTCGGTAAAATTTGGTGTATTTACCGTTGAGTGTTATGCACCGTAAAAAGAATGCCATTAAAAAAAATTAATTTTAAGGTTTAACATAAATTAAAAGTTAATTAGAGATGTAAGATTATTTTTCTGTCTTTACTGATAAAAGTTAGGCTAATATCTTTCAAATAAAACTAAAATGTAAACTTAAGTAAATGATTATAATTGTTTTATACGTTGTTTCAACTGAAAAAAAGCTCTTAAAGATGCCCGTCGCTAATATGTAATCCACTCTTTCTCTCGGAATCCGTGGAAATTTCACAGGATGAATAAATTTACTCACGACGTAATCTATTCTTTTTTTTGAAAACCATTAACAAAAGATTATAATCGCTGACTTGTTTATGAAGAAACCGAAATGCATTATAGTGGATTTTATTTGGTAATTGAATTATTTTTTAATAGTTTATTAAATAAAGTTTGTTTTAGTATTCATGCGATTGTATGTTTCTATTAATTAAACAATCGATTCATAGTAAAATAAGAATGTGTAAACGACGTAGAGACGAGAAACACAGACACGTGAGAAAAGCGATAACACTTTGGTGCTTCTTGACATACCACTTCCCGATAAATACTCCTACTGAAATTCTAATTTTAGGAAATACTTACTTGTGATGGTGAAAAAAAAAACCTGTAACCAAATTTTATAGAAACCAATTCAGTATTTTTTTTTCATTATTTAAGAAACTCAATTTTTTTCTACTTCGATTGAGTATTTGAGTAAAGTATTTTGTTAAATATAAGGGGGGAGTAATAACAATTGTAACTCTTTTATCTAACTAGTTGTCGTGTTTCTTGAGATTTATATATCAAGTAATTAAGAAAATGGTGTCTCTCAACCCAAATACTCAATCGAAGAGAAAGATTGAATTTCTTAAATCATAAAAGAAACTATAGAATTATTTACCGTTTTTCTCACCATAACAAGTAAGTATTTGCTAATATTAGAATTTTATTTAGCGTATTTACCGGGGAGTGTTATTTCAAGAAGAATCAAAGTCTTTTGTAAATAATAAATAACACGCAGGAAATATGAGGTACGAAACTTTACTTAATAATAATCTCGTACCCGAAGTTGGTTGATATTTTTCTCTATTAAGTGAAGTTCACGAATTAAACTTTAGGTTAAAACAACAACATATAAACATCTAAACTATATTAACACAACTGTGATTTGTTAATATAGAGTTGTTTCGATTGTTTTTAAGCTAAATATTTAATTATTTCATTTCATAAATACGGGTTCGAGATTATTATTATTAACTAAAGTTGCGTACAAAATATTTTCGACATTGTATTTATTATTTTCTAACAATTTTGTTACTTTATGAAACATTAAAAAATTTAGAAAACGATGAAAAATTGTATTGTTTCTGCAGACTATAATTTAGATTTAAGACGTTAAACTGAAAGAATACAATTATGTTTTTAACACTTGTGTGTGTCATTCTAGAACAGCGAAAATTACATCCGATCAAAAGAAAAATAACCGTAAAAAAGTCATCAAGAACTTGTTTTTCAGAAATTATTCTAGAGATATAGAAAACTTTTAAGACTTTTCCATATCGAAAATAAAATGTCAAAAAATATTTTCGATAGAATCAAAACAATATTATCTTTCTTCTAAAGTTTTGTAAGAATAAACACATGTCTTGTGAACATTTTCTAGAGACCCAAATTCTTATTAAAAAGACACCATTCTATACCATTATAAACTTCATGGGTTTACATTGCAATTTAAGTAAAGAAATCTTGATAATGATTTAATTTTTAAAAGAAACTAATATATATATATATATATATATATATATATATATATATATATATATATATATATATATATATATATATATATATATATATATATATATATATATATATATATATATATATATATATATATATATATATATATATATAAAATATGAAACTAAAAGTATATTTTTAGTAGATGGAACCTATAGTGAAATGGTTTAAGCTCAATATACGAGATAGAGCAATTATAAAGATAAATGAAAGAAGAGTGATAAACATGTACGAATGATACACAGTTCAATTTCAATTTCAACTTCTGAAAAACTACTCTCATTCTCGGTCCACGGAAGTATTTTAAAATGGCCCGAATTCTCAAAATTACTTTCGAATAAGCGCGTTCCACCTACGATTTAACTAAACATCTTTCTAGTGGATTTACTTCATTTTTTAACTTTTTCAACACTGCCTTCACGAAAACCCTTCTTTTCCATCTTTAAATCTCTTTTCACTGGACACCTTATCAACGGACATTTACCAACTAGACAGACACCATATTTCTTTACACGCACATTCTCACTCTCCATTACTTAATATGTTTCCAAATTTTGAATTTTGGCTTTTCTACTGCCAACTTATCTATCTATGTAATTCCCCTGATGATAAGATTTTAATCTTTGAAAAGCCTTGGCTAAAGGAAAAAAAAACAAACATATTTTACCGAGTACACCTTGCATTGAACAATCGAAGTTAAAATAGATTTGTCATTCGTACATGTTATCCCTCTTCTTTAATCTCTCTCTCTCTCTCTCTCTCTCTCTCTCTCTCTCTCTCTCTCTCTCTATATATATATATATATATATATATATATATATATATATTTCATGTATCCACATAAAATGTTATAAGGAGATATAATTTTTTATGTATCAATTTTCAATATTTACTTCAACACTGCTCGATACGTGAGTAGAGCTGGGTAGTAAGTTATGAAAATATATTTATGCCAATTAAGCTACATAGAGGCTTCTGCGTTTGATTCCCGGAGGGAATCGTCAGGCTAAAGTGCATGGAATTAGTTTTGACGGGTGTTTTTATATACACGTCTAGCTAGTTAACCAATCAGATTCTTTGTTGTTCTCTCAGCCAATCGTTGGGCTTCTCACAAACAAAGGTTCGGTTGATTTTCCTTCCTGTTTCCTATTCTGTTGTTCTGTTTATGGGAAAAATGAAATGAAGCATTCTCTCATCACGATAGGATCTAAGATAAAGATAAGATATTTATCTTTATCTTTGTACTTTCATTTATATATATATATATATATATATATATATATATATATATATATATATATATATATATATATATATATTTAGTAAGCTATGCTAAGGAGAGAATGTGGGTTTAAGGATTAAACTTTTGAAAGAATAAAAAAATATAAAATATACATCAAGTTTAAATTCAAACTTTTTATATCTTTTTATTCTTTCGAAAGTTTAATCCTTAAATCCACATTCTCTCCTTAGCACTTTCTAGACGACATCAGTTTAACCACTCAAAACATTTAACGGCCTAATAGACGATCCTAATAAACATTGAATCACAGAACTTGTATAGAAATATTTTTAATTTTTTTTCAATTTTAAATCTTAATCGTTACATTTCACCCCTTTTTAAAAATACTTTATTAAACTTTGTAGTCTCACATTTCTCTCCCTAACACAAATTTTAAACAAATATACACCCCAAAGCAAATAATGTATCCAAACGAGAGTGATACGTGAATTCACAATAACTGGTCACCTCTGAAGATGGAATTTATTCCGAAATATAAGATTAATGTAAAAATATATATATATATATAAATTAATCTCGCATTGTTAATGGCTTACATATCAATTTTATTAATATATATATATATATATATATATATATATATATATATATACATGTATATATGTATACATGTATATATATGTATATATATATGTATATATGTATATATATATATATTTATAAAAGTAGATTTCTAGTACAATAGTTAATAATTTGATAGATAGATTAGATAAATAAAGATTACAATAAATGTTATATCATTTTAGGGGAATAATGTAATTGGATAGATCGGCACCACTGTCAAGGTTATATGATATCTAACGGACTAAAACACTAGCAGTATATAGAATTGATAAAAAACATATACATTATAATATTGTAATATAATTTGAAATTAGATAAGGGATATAGAACCAAAAAATCTGCATATCACATCATTTAAAATTAGAATTGAATACTATTACGACTTTGACAGAGAGGGTTATTTACATAGGAAGTTAAACCCGAAACTTTTAAAATAAATAAACAATCGCAGTAAATGGAAAATGATGCGCAAAAATTTCTATTTCTTTATAAGATAAAAAGCTTGTAAATTTAGTATATATAAAATAAAGTTAGAATTAAATAAAAAATTGTATAAATATTATACTTTAATACAATTAAAAAAGCATCGGGGGATATCCACGTGACAGATATTTCAATTACCGACAGCGAAAATAAAAATATGTAATGAAAGGAGTCAGTGCTAAATATGATAGCTAATTTTATTAATTATGTGAAAAGTGTTTATAATTAAATATAAAAATATTTTCTAAAAATATTTTAAATACTACCGATAATCTTGTAAATATTGTTATTGTACTTAGTTATTGATGGGCTAGAATTAGATAAGTGTGAGTACTTTCGGTGATTCGGGGAAAACAGAAGTCACTTAAAGTTACGGATATAAAAAGTATAATGTAAGAAAGGAACTATAAAATAAGCACAAATTGATGACTAAAACATATACATTATAATACTGTAATATAATTAAAAATTAGATAAGGGGATATAGAACAAAAATCTGCATGTCACATTATCTTATATTAGAATTGTATACTATTACGACTTTGATAGAGAGACGTTTGTTTACATAGGAAGTAAACACCGAGACTATTAGAATAGATAAATATTCGCAGTAAATAAAAAAGGGATACGTAAAAGTTTCTATTTGCTTATAAGATAAAAGATTGTGAATTAGTATTTATAAAATAGAATTAGAATTAAATAATAAAAAATACATAAATATTACACTTTAATACAATTAGAAAAACATCGATGGTATCCACGTGACAAATATTTCAATTACCGACAGCGAAAATAAAATAAAAATCTAATGAAAGGAGTCAGTGCTAAATATGATAGCTTATTTTATTAATTATATGAAAAGTGTTTATAATAAAATATAAAAATATTTTCTAAAAATATTTTAGATACTACCGATAATCTTGTAAATACTATTTTTGTTGTTAGTTATTGATGGACTAGAAATAGATAAGTCTGCGTACTTCCGGTGACTCGGGCAAACCGGAAGTCACCTACAATTACGGATATAAAAAAGTATAATGTAATAAAGATAATATAAAATAAGAAAAAATCGATGGTATAAAACCCGAAGAAAACAGGAAATAATTGGGCGAAACAACAAAAGACTGTCAGTGAATATATAAGTCTTAATTCAGGAATGTTTAGGTCAATACTTAAGTTGATGATGAGTGATTAGAAATACAAACAGCGAAAAGCATAGGATATATGTTACCACCAGGATATACTGAGATCATAGTCCCATGTAAACAAAAGGATATAATGTTGATAATGAGTACTAATTGTAATTTAAGCTCTGCTCGCCTAGTTTTTCATTGTTTTTACTTTTTTGCTTTGGTTTATATAATTAGTACTGCGGATAGAGGGCCTGTGGACGAGTGGTTATAGCACTTGTCTTTGGGCTGGATCCCACTCACGGCATGCGAATTTTCGGGTCTGAAAACCCCCTCTGTCCACCCAGCAGGTACCTGACTAAAACTCAGGGAAGGTTCAAGGCAGCGGAAGGAGAGGGATGGGCTCCGCCTTCCATATGCTGTGCCCTAGACACGGTGATTCTTAACAAATCACCGCCGCTACGGCCATGGGACGTGTGCGATGTCGGCAACGACACTCGTGCGCGTCCAGGCTATGCGACCTTTACCTTTTACCTTTTATAGCCACACCAAGAAATACATGCACAAGAGCATTTTATAAATATCTTGGTATAAACCGAAACAAATGTATGCTGAATAAAAAACAAGTTCTATAAAATGACGTGAATCTATCCTTTATAACATTGATATGGTATAACATTAAATAACAAATATTGGATAAAACATAGCTTTCGCCTTACATTATTGAGCTATTATAATAACTTTATGTTATAAAATTTATATTTGAGTATATATAAAAATCTTAATATAAATAAAAATACACACCCACACACACACACACACACACACACACACACACACACACACACACATATATATATATATATATATATATATATATATATATATATATATATATATATATATATATATATATAGTCTCAAGAAGCTTTGAGTCATTTTAAACAAAGACAGAAAATGTTGTTCAAAATTAATAATACCACACATTAATTAGTTATGAACTGTTTAAAAATAGTTATGTTAATTAGGCAGTCAAAATGTTATCTCATCCCATCTCCCATAAAAGTTACTTTTGATTTGACAATTTAGATGCTTTAAGATCACTTGCTTTTGAACTGTGTATTAGACAGTAATTTTTTATTAGTTTTTTATCGCCCACCTCGTAATTCATGTAATGATGTCTTAATCTATACAACAGAAATCTATTTTGGTGGATTTAAGCTCTTAAATAAATGTCTTTATAAAAAATCGATATGAAATGCACTTTTTTCTTCTTTTATACAAGGTAGCTACTGAATCCTGTTTCGCCAGTTATTTATGACAAATATCGGAATATTTGTCATAAATAACTGGCGAAACAGAATTCAGTAGCTACCTTGTATAAAAAAGCTATTAATAACTAAGTTCTGCGAAACAGACGAGCTCTATTTTATAGATTACAATAGCAGGACCCGTGTCCCGGCATTACCCGGAGGAATATAAAAGAATGGTTTAATTATGAAAAAATATCCGCACTAAAGGAATTTAAAAATTTAAAAACATATTTTAGCTTTTAAAGTAGGAAATCACTTTCTTATATAAATTTAACGCAAAATGAGGTATGTGTGTGCTAACTTAGTTTATATTTTTAATTTACTTATATTTTGGGGAAGGGGTATTTTTTCCCTACACAAAATGAAGTGCGGCAACAATATTTAATGTTTTGGTATACATTTTTTCTGGGCCACTCCTACAATTTTTTTTGTGTGGATAGGGGCGGTTAATTTTTTTGTGCTTTTAAGGAATAGGTATCCAGTAGGTTGCAGTCGTGACGTAAGCAGTTCAGACTTTTCGGAGAAAGCTATTACACAATAGGAATTGAACGAAACCGAGTTTTTAAACTAAAACTAAAACTTAGTTTAGGGTGTGTTAAGGTTAGTTGAAGGTTAGGTTAGAATTATTTTAGTGTTATATTATGGTTTGTGAAGGGTTGGGTTAGGGTAAAAAACAAAACAAAACAGTTCGGTTCGTATTGTGTATATTGTTCGGTGAAGTTCGTTAACGTTCGTTATTGTCACTTTTATTTAGGCAAACACGGGTATTTTCCATCATGGTCGATTTTTTTGTCATGTGGTCACTAATTTCAAAATTTAAAAGAGGCCCTCATCCCGCCAAAAATCTAAAAAAATGAAAATGATTAAAAAGTACCCCATGTATATTTAAAACAGAAGAAAACTAACTTGGATGAGTAAAAAGATGTCACCATCCCAATTTTCGCGTCCCCAAATTGAGAAACCATACGTCTCAATTTACTGCTAACTAGGCAGGATATGGGTGTTGATTTTACGTTCACCATGAAATCTAAAATATTTATTATATATTTTAACATTTTTTTCCGGATATATTTTCCGGATGTTTATATGTAATCGACCCCCCCACCCCCCAAAGGGGTTTAACTGAAATAAGTATCTTATTTAATCTCAATCAACTTAAAGTCATAGCAAGTTTAATCGTATACGTGAAACTCCGAAATGAAAACGTTTCTGGTATCATTCTAGCATTTATATCGGGAGGTGTTCGCTTAACAAAAACAAATTATCTGGAAATGGAACGTTAATTAAGTCTTTTAATGACTGGCTGGCATTGTGATGTGTATTTGTTTTAATAAAAAAAGTATATATGAAAGAAATTGTGAAAACTAATTAATAGAAATGTAAATAAGTTAATATAACGTATCCCAAAACAGAATAATTTCGAAGATATTTTATATGTTTAAGTGTTTGAATGGCTGGCGGGCATTGTGTTGTGTCTTTGTTTTTATGAAGAAGTATAAATAAAAGAAATTGTGAGACTAAACTATTAGAAATGTAAATAAGTTTATAAAATGTATCCAAGAACGGAATAATCGCGAAGATATATATTATTTATTCGCGTATGAAGAAATCTTTCTTGGGCAACGCAATGTTTAATTTGTTTGGATAACGGGATTTTCCACAAGGAATAGAGTAAATAAAAGAAAAGCAAACATCCATTTATATTCGGAAATGTAATAACGTCGTAACTGCATAACTAAGTAAATTTGAGCTGTTTGTCTTATTAAAAGAAGTCTATAAGAAAGCATATCATCGAAAATTTGGAATAAAAATAGAAATTGAAACGATAAACGTCCAAAATATACTTCCCTATAAGCTAAAACATGGCGTGCGTCGAATGTGTTCATTTAAACTGAATGCGGTTACCCTAAACGTATAATTATCAAACATCCAGAATTACAGAATAGAATTCCGTGAATCATAGAACACACCGGTGCGATAACAGTTTATCGCCTCTATAAACCAATGATCCGGTGTAAAATAGTGACGTATTAGTAGTAAATTTATAGGAAAAGAAATATGGTTGCTACCCTCTCTTTCGAAGACGTTTTTTAGAGAATTAGAAATTTCGGAATGAATGTAATAATTTTTGTAATAATTAAAAATGTAAGAATATTTGCGCGAAACGCGCCGGAGGAAGTGATGTTGGTGTTGAGTGGAAAAGATTTGCATAGGAAGTGTTCGCTTATTTTCCGATGATGGTTGAATTTACAGGGGCAAAATTGAGGTTATGTTATATATAGATAGACTAGCCAACGCGTGTCACGGGAACGTAGAATAACTCATGAAATGCCTGGATCGAACCTTGACTATTGAATTATTTGATGCTTATGGTTGTCCGCTGCGAATGTAGACCCCACTATTTTAATGCAAAACAGAAACCGGAAAAGTATATATATATTAAAAAAATTAAAAAATATAATTTAAAATTATTAGAAGCTCTTTTAAGTAAGGGCGCTGTTGGAAAGATTAAAAAAAGACATTCACCTGAAGCTCCAGTGCAAGACTCCGGCTCTGTCGTTGAGTCCTATCGAATGTCTTTATACTTACACTCGCCGCTTTCAGTGTTAAATATAACTTAATTTCTCCGTTATCACGTGACAATCTCCCGGAGGAATGGCGTTTGGATTCATCATTAGCCGGTGCCTTGCTGAAGCGTCCCTTTTGAAGAAAGTAAAGATGTCAGAGTTATATTTTTGTTGGGTGGGATGTATTAAGTGTTTTATTTTATTAATTTTTTAAATTTATTTTAGTTTTGTATTTTTTAAATGTTTTATTTCATTTATTAAGTGTTTTATTTGATTATTTTTTAAATTTATTTATAGTTTTGTATTTTTTTAAAAAGTTGTATTTTAAAAGTTGTATTTTAAAAAGTTGTATTTAAAAAAAACGTCTGTAGTCCATAAAAAATCTTCAGCGTCTCGATATTAATATATGGGTCTTCATCGTAATAAATTTTATTTCAAATAATTTAATTATTGATGATGGATGTTTTAACGCTTTAAAAGTGTGTTTATTTTTAGGGGTAAATATATGGCGTAGTTTATTGGTTAGGTTATGGGTGGGATTTATAAAGTTTTTTATTTTATTTTATTTTGTTATATATTTTAAAATATATAACATGATGAATACATGAATCTCTCTAATTAAACGCCTAGAAATATTACTACCAAATCCCAATGAATTAAAATATTAATAGATGACTAAGACTTAATCCCCCTCCGTCTCACACATACCCTATAATAGACTTATAAACATCATTAGATAAGCCAACAGAAGTAACTAAATACAAAACCCAACACGGATTCATATTGCAATGATAGTAAATACATGATATATACCTTAGATAAACCCGTTCACTGATACATGTATACCCTCCTTCAACATCCAGCCATCACATAGCAATTTATCCACTCAAATATAAACCCCCATAATAAAATATAAACCCCCATAATATACCTTTTAAAACTATAAATAAACAAATAAAACATTAAATTAAATAAAACACCTAATAAAATAAAACACATAAGATACTAAACTATAAATAAATAAACGAAAAATAAATAAAACAAAAAACTTAATAAATCCCACCGAAAACCTAATCAATAAACTACGCCACACAGTTATCCCTAAAAATAAACACACGTTTTAAGCGTTAAAACAGGCAACAGGCAACATCAATCATCAATAATTAAATTATTGTAAAAATAACTGTTGGTAATTTCCAAATAGGACATAAGGGAAGGATCACGTTATTATTTTGTCTGATGAGATCTCAGTTTTTAACAGCTGTTGATCGATAACATCGACATGCCAGTGTCGTAGATTATATATATATATATATATATATATATATATATATATATATATATATATATATATATATATATGCTGGTTCTATAGCAAAGGATCCAAGTTGACCCGAATGTTTCCGATTTCGATTTACGAACAAACCTAAAATGGCCCAAGCAGTTTACGATCTGAAAGCCGCGAAAAAGTCATAAAGGAAAACGACACCAAAGCATACGAATGATAAATAAAATAACGCTAGGGTTAGGTCAGGGTTAAGTTTTTTAGTTCACTAAGAAGAAATACTGGGCGACTGGGCGACGAATACCACCTCAGCCTTACTCGCCAGTCGCTAATAGTTACGAACGCTATTAGTCTGAACTGTACCTATAACGCTATTAGTCTGAACTGTACCTATAACGCTATTAGTCTGAACTGTACCTATAACGCTATTAGTCTGAACTGTACCTATAACGCTATTAGTCTGAACTGTACCTATAACGCTATTAGTCTGAACTGTACCTATAACGCTCACGTGAATTTTTTTAATCAATAACATAAGCCGTTCATTGATCAAAAATAAAACTTTTAATACAGCAGTCTAACACTACTCGTTCAATTCAATTAAAGTTAAGCGTATAAAGTAAAACAAATAAAATATACATACACCGTCTTCGCCTATCGCCAAACATAAATATTCATTTTCTCCTATTCCTTTCTCCTGTCTTGATAGCCCAGTCGGTCGAACATTTAGACTGAAGAGCAGAATGAACCCTGGTTCTATCCCAGGCACCTGATACTTTTTCTTTTTCTTATTATTCGCATATTTATTGAATTCAACAACGCAACAGCATAGGATATACTGAATTGTAAACATTCCACATTAAATAGTGTATATTAAATTATTTTATTTTCAAAACAGCAATTCTCCGCCCTTTGTCAGAAAATTTGCTCATGTAATGTGAAGACTAAAACATAAAATAGGGGGAGGGAATCTCGTAATTTTCGCTTTCCCCTATTTTTGTCCTTTATTCCCCACATTACATGAGCGAGGTTTTTGACAAATGGGGGAGAATTGCTGTTTTGATCTATCTATCTATCTATCTATCTATCTATCTATCTATCTATCTATCTATCTATCTATCTATCTATCTCAGTAACCTTTATCCTCGATTGTTTTTGCCTTGCTAGTTTTGACTCGCTAGAAAGAAATAAAGTAAACACAAAAAATGATTTACTTGTGAAATCAGTTTCTGCGGTTCCCAAACGCTTGAGAAGCTAGTGGCGAATGCTGACGCCCATAATTAATTATAAGTAAAACCCCATGCCATGCACTTTCGTGTCATATTCATTTCTTGTAAGAATTACACGCCAGTAAAAAAAATAGGAGCACGTAAAATAGGGAGTTAGTTACTTTCCAATCAATATGTACAATAAAATCCTTTAAAAACTGTTGTTTCTTTATAACTTGTACTATTTGTATTATTCTGGCTACTCTTTCTTCGGCGATTGTTCAGCATCATTTGTGTCTGTACGACCGCGTTTAAAGTCTGCATACCATCTATTAACATGGTTTCGACGAAGCAGAATCTGAATAACACTTAATAGGCCATTGCTTTGTTGAAAATTTGCAACAGTAGCTTCATTTAAATAACTGTAATTTGTAAACTAATAATTCGATTTGGTTCACATTTTGAAACTTACCATTTGAGGGTTAGTTCTTTATAAAATCATATAGATTTTTATTAGTAGCGCTATCAATATGTCAGGCCCGTGATATGTTATTAATATGAGACCACTGTCTTTGTGTAGGCAGAAAGTACATTCCCACAACCATGACCTGATGCGAATTTATATTTAAATATAGCTGGAAGATTGTCTCTATGGTACCAGTTTCAAGAACTCTTGCGAAGGAAGTGACCCGCAAAATTATCGCCCCATAAGTCTGCTCCCGCACTTTGCTAAAATCTTTGAATCATTAATCTATGTAGCAATAATCTACCACCTCGAAAATGCTTAACTTATTTCTCACCAACGGTATAGATATAGACAATCTCGTTCTATTGCAGATATCTTAACGATAATCTCTGAATTCAAATACCATACACTGGATAAGGCAGGTGAAGCTAGAGCGGTAGCGTCTGATATATCCAAGGCCTTTTACAAAGTCTGGCATGAATTTTTTACCAGGAGAATTAATTCGATATTACTAGACGAATATTTAATATAATCCGATCTTTCTTAACTAAAAGAAAGATCCAGGTCATTCTCGATGGTTGTAAACACACACAACGTCACATCAATGCGGGTGTGCCCCATATGTCGATACCTGGACCTTTAGTATTCCTTATTTTCATAAACGACTCCCTAATGCAACTGCGTCCGAGATGGGTATATTTGCTGATGATACCACACTCTATTATCTGGCAAATTGAACACACCCATATCTAATGTAATGGCTTAATTACAAATCTAGTCTGTAGTAGAACGAGGCCCAAAATGGATGGTTACATTCAATACTACCAAGACAATGCTGCTTTCGTTTAACAATTATAATCTTTCTCAGCACCGAGTGCCATGGCTGATAGCACCCTTCCCGAGAGTCCAACATTCAAACACCTCGACCGAACATTAATTGGAATAAACACATAGAATATACTACCAAGTCTGCTATAAAGAAGGTTGTATTAATATATATATATATATATATATATATATATATATATATATATATATATATATATATATATATATATATATATATATATATATATATATATCCCAATCATAACTAGCATCAGAACAAATAATAGACGAAACTAAAACCAAGTAGAATTTACACGTTTATTTACAATCGACAACAATAAAAAACGTAAACGTAACATAATACAACACATGAACTATATTAGTTTCTACTCACGTGTAGCTGTAGTTCTCTATCTATCAAGGTAGGTTAAGGTAGGTTAAGCATATCAGGACAACCTAGATATCCTTCATTCTGGAGAAAGTTCATATGACACGTGTGGTGTGGTGGATTCCCTTTTATTCACTGACGCTTTTCGAGTAATACCAAGGGGGACTACCCATCGGTGACCATCACTAGTACACTCAAAGAACGTTCATTACAGTTTTGTCGCACTCTTGAAACCCTGTCTAATCCAAATTAGATAAAAGAAAATAATTTATTTATTTATATGTCCATAGGGATTGGCGTAGCCTCCGTTGTTGCAGTCATTTCTGACCTATTTCAAAACTATTTTCTTCGCCCCGTCTACCTCAAGTGCGCTTCTGATAATTATTTTGTAAACATTTTGAAAGATCTACCGTACTTGTTCAGCCAAGGTTTGTCTTCTCTATCCGGTTTAATTCGGCCCTTAGTTGCTCAAGGTTAATCTTCTCTACCGGCCTTCACAATTCCGGCACCTTCTCCAACGTGATACGGGGAAATTCTTTAACTAGTGGCTCCCACAGCTTGGTCCACACACTCGCATTAGTTTCTACTAATCGGAGGAAAATCCGCTTCGCCTCGAACCTCTCATGGGACTGATAGTAAGGGGAAAGATAAATCGTGACCCACAAAAACTGCACATTCTATGGGTATATCTATAATTGACAACGGTTATGTAACCCTTATAATCTTGGTGCCCCCACCCCCTCACACACTCATGACAGTTCTATACCCCTTCTGGACGACCACCGTCCAGATTACATCCCCGGCACTCACTGCCAATGGCAGCACTACATTTGTCAGGACTTCCACCTGATAATTCATTCCTTATTCCAGCCTCGTTTTTCTTGAACAGTTCGAGAACGCATAGCTCGTGGCTACCTATTACATAGATCAGACCCACGTAGGTCCTCAGTGCGGCTGTCTCGTACTTCTTCGCCTCATCTGCTGTTAAAAGCATGAATTTTGTCCTGGCTAAATTCAGGTTTACAAACTCTGTCTCGAGTTTATACCTTAGCCACTGCTTCCAATTTCTGATCAGCTTGGAGGTAAGGAATGTGTAGATTCATGGCCGGATAAATTTCAAACGTGCTATCCTTATCCGACAGAGGGGGAGACACCACCACTAAAAGTTTTTTCTGTTCAAACAAAGTCACACCCAAGCATATTAATACCATCACAATTGCCCTATCAAGTCCAAAGTCTCAATATATGAGATAATTTGATTTGTATCTCCAACAGAACGCCTCTCATTCGTCCGATGATAAGTGTCCTAACGACAGCGTATTCAGCTGCGCCCTTACACGCTCCATTAGAATTGCCAAGGACTGGCCAGTTCGACGCATCTGTTCAATCACCACCAGTAACTGGAAATACTGCTGTAAAAAACCCTCCAGTTCGTATATTCTCATTCATAGCTTCGGTGACGTTACGCACATCTCATTGGAAGGCATACACATGGGAAATAAACTAATTCAGGCCTCGTG
This sequence comes from Sepiola atlantica, assembly GCA_963556195.1. Lineage (NCBI taxonomy): Eukaryota > Metazoa > Mollusca > Cephalopoda > Sepiida > Sepiolidae > Sepiola > Sepiola atlantica. The sequence goes on along the minus strand of OY744520.1, from coordinate 107,469,712 downwards.
ACGTTCACTACAGACACGCTCTCGTCAACCACGAGATCAAGTGCCTTCTTGGTTCCCATAATATCCACTAACTTTTCCCGAAACGTTTTCATGCCCCCTTCCGATACGGTCCGAAAGAGGACGCTGAGATCTTCTCAGCTATTGTCCACTCCTTTCAAAAACAGGCTCACATCTCATCACTCACCCTCCAACGCTCACATCCCATGGTCTAATGAATGCAACAATCGGAAATAGTCTACTCGCTTCGAATATTTTCTTGCTACCCGTTGTCTGACCTCGGTCAATTTTATGTCCTCGCCTCCAAGCTAACCTAATATCATCTTATACAGCTACAGATCGATCACCAGAGTAATAAGCCATATTGACCCGGTGATCAAAACCTCGATGGTCTGTTTAAATAAGATGTTCGCACTGTATTCGTACGTTCTTACTCGAGTTACCACCATCAGCATCATCTACCACCTTCTCTCGTCTATATCTGTATTAAGATGAAGAGAAAGATCGGTTTCAGGCAATTGCCTCTTCTCCTTTGCGACCTCTGCCTAATTTTCCATCGGAAACCACCTGAGAGTCGACCAGCGGTACAACCACTATCGTATCACACACGTAAAGGCCTTCCATACACATGATGATACCAGCAATGGGGTCTGGAACCGCCTCCCAAGTATCACCGATGCTTATCCTAAACCTATTGTGTTTCGTTTCCTTGAGGGCCGGATCGTTCGGCTCTTCTCAACGGTAGCTTCAATGGCAGTTTTTCCCTAACATGAGTAGCTTTCTCCTACCTCATCCTTTCCTGGAGCTGGGATAGAAGTATCACGTCCTCATTCTCCAACTCACTTAACTTCGTCACTTGACCCCGTGTGTCTCTGTAACTTTTTACTCTTACCTGCGGGGGTCTCGTTTGATTCCCCCTGGTTTCGCAGATATCATAGGTTTATTTAAGACACCCTCTTCTCTTTTTGATACACTACTCGTTTCCAATTGTTAACATTTCCTGACTCCTGATCACAAATTATAAATGAAACCGAACCGGTACGCTCTATGATTCGATAAAACGGAGCCCACCCTAGGTCCAACTTATCCTCCCTTAGGTGTAGCTTATAGTTCACGGGATCTGTTACTTGGAGATCAAGCCCCCTTCGGTTCTCGTTTACTCTCGCATTTTTTTCTTTTGTGCCCTCTTGACCCTTCGTTTCAGCATTAACACCGCGCCCATACACCATATAGAAGACGATAGACCAACTTAAATCTGGATATGTTAACAAGGACAATGCGGTCAGTTGCACCTTGAGTGCGTTGAACGCTCTCTGCTACTCCACAGTCCACTTATACTTGGCATGATTCTTTGACAGGGCTATCAGTGGTCCAGCTAACTGGCTAAAAGCTGGCACGAATCGCCTATAGTTTTCAATTGCCCCTATGAATCCTCGAACCTGTCTCACTGTTGTGGGTTCCGGAATAACTCGGATTACCTTCACTTTGTCCAGATTTGGACGGATTCCATCTTTGTCAATAATGAAACACAAGTACCTAGTATCTCCTTGGCACTTCGGTAGCTTCAACTTCAACTCGCACAGTCTTAATCTACCCAATACCTGCTCCAGGTCTTTAAAATGTTCCACAGGACTTGTAAAATAACATTATGTCGTCCAGGTGTGGTAAAATGGGGGGGGGGGGTCCTATTTTGTTGGAGCTGGATTTCGTCACATTATAGGCCAACCTTGTGCCTGACTTTGCCTCATATGGAAGCAAGTTAATCGAGACAATTATATTGTCGCATTGAAACAGCGCGCCAGCCAATCCGATGATACGGAGTTGTTTATAATGCCCTGAATAGTAAAGCTCTGTAGGGACGTGGCCCCTATTTATGTAGCACACGTGCGTTGCTATTTATGTAGCAGCGCGGACCTTAGGTTATTAAGATGCCCTATGTTAGAGAAACTGCTAAGATCCACGCTTACATTAAAATTGTTGTAAGAAATGTTTAAAACAGAAGAAAAACATGCATGAAAGTTGAATGAAGGAAGAATAGAAAAAGAAAATATTATTTAAACAAACACTATATATATATATATATATATATATATATATATATATATATATATACAAAATACAAGGCATTATTTGTTCATTTGAAATGTTCCGTTAGGGAAGCAATAAAATGTTTATGCCTGTAATTTGAGTGTATGTGAAGGTATAGACATTAGTGTGATGCTTTGCGTTAGAAACGCGAAAGTGTATGAATATGCATGTCACCTTTTGTTAGAGTGTGTGCGCGCACGTTAGTTGAGAAATTATAGGACGTGTAGGCATTTGTGTGTGTGTATGTGTGACTTTCTCAACGAAAATCTAGGCTTTTCTTGCATTTTATCGGCTCCCACAAAGCACCTTAAGTTTTGCGCCAAAATGGTATTTAAATCGTGTCGTGTGGCGGACGTAGTTGACGGCACCCCACGTGACATCCATATTTGGTAAAATTGATGTGTTGTTGCTGGGAGCTGCTTTTCAGAAACAAAATTCTGATTTTTTAGCTGTCATTTGGAGAGTAGCTTGTGTTTTCGTCCACGCCGTCGGTCAGTCAACTTTATAGTATTGGGACAAATGTCAACCTATAGCTCTATCTAGATAACAGGCAAGTGTCAACAAACAAAAGATTGATAGATGCCGGTTTAAAGGTTGAAGGCCGATGACGTCGAAGCTTGTCGAACTTAATGCAATGTAACCAGTGACTTTTATCCTTCTTTCTCTGTCTTTGTTTGTATATATTCTTGTTTTCTCTCATTCTTTTTTGCTGAAGGTATTTACCGTTCTCTCGTTTTTGTCACCGCAAAGGAGAATTCAGAGTTGGTGTTTCTTTTTAATGCACGATGTACGTGCATGCCAATTCGACTTCGAGTTCAATGTTTTTTCGGAATGCAGTTTAAATAAATTATATATTTTCATATATAAGATGTTTGTTCGTTTTACAAAGCGTTCAGTTTTCTGCTGATGGTCAACCGATAAGTCCAGATAATTAATTCTTTAGAGAGAATTTATGACGCCCAACACGTCGAACAAACCAAACAGTACAACGTCAAAATCACCCATTCGGATGGCGCAAGGTTATGGTATTTAAGTATGTCTGACAACGTGGGCTTAAACGTTACTATAAATAATGGTATTGCCGCTGTTCAAACCAGGGAATGTAACTATCGTTCCCCCAGGGAGCTGATGATCAGTGATAGGATCATAAGAGCCATTCGAGAAACGTCCCAAAAGTGCGAACACACCAAGATATACTCCCCATCTGTTGGGTCCATATTCCAAGGGTATTGGACAGACCGAATGGCATCACTCGGAAGTAGAACCAACCAACCCCTCTTGACATGCGAGGACTGCTTTTTCTCGGTCTTCTCGTTTTAGGTCCTTCTGCCAATACCCTAACCTTAAATCTGAGGTCGAATAGCAAGTGAGTTTGCCTAACAGGGCCAATATGTCATCAATTAGAGGTAGGGGTTGATAAGTGATTGCATTCAACCGTCTGAAATCGACACAAAAGCAATGCCCGCCGTCCTTCTTCTCTACGATCACAATCGGGAATCTCCACGGAGACCGTGATCTATTTATTACGTCCACTCGCAGGTTAATTATTTTTTTCTCTTTGTTAAATTACGACTTCGATCGAATTTAGAAGGATGAAAGATTAAATTATTTGTATAGAAACATAACTTAAAAATATGTTTCCATGGAAACTTTGATTATAATTAAATAGTAAAAATTAACCTTTTGGTCTAGACACCCGGAGGGTCTAGTTTATTTCAAAATTGATTTTGTCTAGTTCGTCTACCATATAGTATAATATACAGTCTGCTACGGCGCAAGGATATATATATATATATATATATATATATATATATATATATATATATATATATATATATATATATATATATATAAAAACATTTTTTTGAAAAACCATAACAATGTAATTTGTTGAAATAAATAAATAACATTTATTTATTTTAAACTAAGCTTTCGAATATAAAATATTCCTCGTCAGAGAGTTTTTTTTCTTCTTTTTTTTCATAGTCTGGTGGTATTCACTTGGTGAGGAAGAATGTCCGTGTCTTGGGCGCGGTTAAGCCATTTTGAATACGTAGATAGGAGTAAACACATTATTATAAACCATTGTTTCGTAAAGGTATAAACATTTTTTTGAAAAACCATAACAATGTAATTTGTTGAAATAAATAAATAACATTTATTTATTTTAAACTGAGCTTTCGAATATAAAATATTCCTCGTCAGAGAGTTTTTTCTTCTTTTTTTTTCATAGTCTGATGGTATTGACTTGGTGAGGAAGAATGTCCGTGTCTTGGGCGCGGTTAAGCCATTTTGAATACGTAGATAGGAGTAGACACCTTATTATAAACCATTGTTTCGTAAAGGTATAAACATTTTTTTGAAAAACCATAACAATGTAATTTGTTGAAATAAATAAATAACATTTATTTATTTTAAACTGAGCTTTCGAATATAAAATATTCCTTGTCAGAGAGTTTTTTTTTCTTCTTTTTTTTCATAGTCTGGTGGTATTGACTTGGTGAGGAAGAATGCCCGTGTCTTGGGCGCGGTTAAGCCATTTTGAATACGTAGATAGGAGTAGACACATTATTATAAACCATTGTTTCGTAAAGGTATAAACATTTTTTTGAAAAACCATAACAATGTAATTTGTTGAAATAAATAAATAACATTTATTTATTTTAAACTGAGCTTTCGAATATAAAATATTCCTCGTCAGACAGTTTTTTTTTCATTTTTTTTTTTCATAGTCTGGTGGTATTGACTTGGTGAGGAAGAATGTCCGTGTCTTGGGCGCGGTTAAGCCATTTTGAATACGTAGATAGGAGTAGACACATTATTATAAACCATTGTTTCGTAAAGGTATAAACATTTTTTTGAAAAACCATAACAATGTAATTTGTTGAAATAAATAAATAACATTTATTTATTTTAAACTGAAGAAGAAAAAAAACTCTCTGACGAGGAATATTTTATATTTGAAAGCTCAGTTTAAAATAAATAAATGTGAGAGAGAGAGAGAGAGAGAGAGAGAGAGAGAGAGAGAGAGAGAGAGAGAGAAAATAGTAGTTTGCTTGAAGCATTGCTGGGAATTGTAGTAAATATATTAAGAAGGCTGGGGCCAATGCAGAGTGCCGGATTGATGAGAAGCTGGAAAGAACCAAAATAATAAATCGAAGGGGAGGACTTACTATTTATTTTTCTTTACAATCTTACACATAACAGCAAATGTGGTGTCGGCTGTTTGTTGTCCGGATGATGATTAATTTAATCCTTTATTAATATATATATATATATATATATATATATATATATATATATATATATATATATATATATAACACTTGATATCAGCTCTTATAGAACCTACAATCGAGCACTTCATTGTTTTGTTTTTTAACTAACTATATTTATAAAGTTAGGTATATATTTTAACTCTGTCTGATGAGATCTCAGTTTATAACAGTTCTTGATCGATAACATCGACATGCCAGTGTCGCAGATTTTGTACATGTCTGTGTAAATAAAAATAATCATATCTATCTATCTATCTATCTATCTATCTATCTATCTATCTATCTATCTATCTATCTATCTATCTATCTATCTAATTGTGTGTGTGTGTGTACAGGATAATCTTCTTAATTAATGAATAGTGCATTATGAATTTTGGAACATATATACTAAAAGTTACAGTAACATGGAGAAGTTATCTTTTGTGACATAATCCCATTTTGACGTCATAAAGGATTCCCCCAGTGTCTCCCAACTCAGCATCCGTTTATGATGTCTTATCGTTGTGATGTCATCTCGCATACACGGAGACAAACAACTCTATTGTAATGGGTGACATCACAAGACGATTACGACATTCGCTCTGGACAGAGACAAGTCAGCAAATACACAAGCAAGATCCAGAGTGTCAGTAGACGACACAGCCAAAACATTTATTCAACCTAAGATTAAAAATCGTTATGCGATTTAAATATAAGTAATTCTGCTGCAATCGCTTATGCAAGTGTATATATTAAAATAGTTATAATTAAGGCGGACGAGGACATACATATATATACATAAATATAACTTCAACATTTCCTATAGATTAAAAAAACAAAAACAAAACAATTTTCAACTTATTTGTGTCATTCATTAAAAAGTAATGCAAATTATATTTTGTGTCTCTATTTTGTTGCCGGCACTTCTGCAGTTTAGTAAACAAGGGCAAATAATACACAGAAAGCAATAACCAATAGATTAAAACATTTCAATACATTTTTTTTTATTTAATAAAATATAGTTTCTGAAAGAAAAACATTGTAATAAAATAAAGTTTTTTGGCAATAAAGTAACATTTTGGCCAAAACATAGCATATAGCTTTATTATAATTATGATCGTTTTATAACATTTTAAATTTAAAAAAAAATCACTTAATTTCAGAAACTATATTTTATTACAATGTTTTGGCCAAAATGTTACTTTATTGAAAATATACTTTATTTTATTACAATGCTTGTCTTTCAGAAACTATATTTTATTAAATAGATAAAGTTATTAAAATGTTTTAATCTATTGGTCGTTACTTCCTGTGGATTATCTGCCCAATGTTTACTAAACTGCACAAGTGCCTACTTGCCTCCCTTCGAGGGCAGAGTTAAACACGAATCGGTTTTAATGTGGGGGAAAACCAGCTTTCAAGAAGGAGCAATCTAAATAAGAACACAATAAGAAATTGTCTCAGTCTAGAAGGATTTCTCCTTCACTGACTGAGGGCAGTAAAGATAAAGTATAGTATCAGTACAGATACTACACTTTGCTCCTAGCCTAGTCGTAAACAACGGCTATTTATCAAACGGCGAATAATTTGAATATGGACACGGCATTGATGGTTTATTTTTGCTTTTAATTTGTAATTTAACAAAGCGTATTTCAATATTTTTATATAATCTCCAAAATGAAGTAATATTTCGCCATAGTTTGGTTAAAAATTGTTTTCAGTGAAAACTTCTATTGTTTCGAATCTATTGAAGACATTTTCCGATAAAATTTAAAGGGAAATAACTCTAATAAAGTAAAATAGAGTTACTTACCTTGAAAATCAATTCGTTTTGGGTTTACCACAAGTTAAAATCGTTATTTAGATTCATTACATTTTAATTTTAATAAAAAAAACAAGTAATATAATAATTATAAAACTCTGCGCTGGTAGAGCAGAGAATGGAAGCTACAACTGTCGAAAAAACAGTCCGGTTTCAAGCTGAGCTTAAAGCACTTGCCTGTTTAGCCACCTTGATATGCTGTTATTCAGCTAAATAATCCGTCCATTATATATATATATATTTTTATATATTTGTGTATATAATTTTTTATATATTTTCAAAGCGTAATTTTATTGCCTGTAGTAGTATAACTGCGGTAATGGTCCTCTGAAGAGAAGAATTATCTTTGAAAACTCATGAGCTAAGGACTTAAGGAGGCTTTGCATGAACTTTGAATTCTAATAAAATTTGATTGACACCTTATTTTATTACTTCATTTTATATTATAATATTAATGCTCTATCCAGTATATTGAGCTTCAGTTTTTTTATCCGGATGTTTCACTAATTATAAGATATTAGTTGACGCTTATATCTTTTGTTGGATTGCTTCATATATATATATATATATATATATATATATATATATATATATATATATATATATATATATATATATATATATATATATACGAGTGTTAATCCTCCGTCAAAACTGACGAAAAAAATGCTTCGCCAGTGTTTAGACTGGTTATTTATCTAGAAAAATATTCATATTAAAATTATAGAATTACCCCAGTAACTTAATTTTTCGTATATAAATTATTATTATCATTTATAATATAAAGAAAAAAGCCCACCGTTAACTTTTTTATTTTACAGTAGAGGAATCCATTACAGAAGGCGGGATACGCTCAGGTGGTTGTCTGACTTGCTATTGGCTTTCTTGCACCCCTTACAATTTGAAATGGTTTTATCCAGGGGCTAGAAAAAGTGGCGTGTATTTCACTTTTCGTTAACTTTTGCGCGACGGAAGGAAGTATATATATTTATTTATATACGGATCACTACACTTTAGTATATATATATATATATATATATATATATATATATATATATATATATATATATATATATATATATATATATGTGTGTGTGTGTGTGTGTGTGTGTATGTGTGTAGTTCTTGAATCACTTCCGCCAGTGTTGTGACAATGTAAGTCTCAAATCACTCGTCACCAGTGTTGTGGTCTTGCAAGTTGGTAATAATCAAGACAAACACAGTGGTATCGTTAACAAAAGTGTATTAACAAAAGTATGTTACAGAAGTACGCGTCATGATTCTGAGACTATAACTGCCACCAATTGCTGCCACGACGTATTATCGTAACTGTATTTATTGTGTCTATGTAAGTCCTTTTATTTTTGAAATAGGTAGATTAGCTTATACCATAAAAGTATTACAGAAAATATAATGACATAATACAATCAGAAAGCAAGTTCAACCTTTTACAAAATCAAATACTTTATGAACAAAATAATGTTCAGAGAAAAAATTTTCATAATTTTTACAAAATTTGTGATGTTTGTTACATATACAATTTGCTTTTACAGAAGACGAAGAAAATGCTTATTTCTTCATGATACAATAATACATATCATATACAGTTTAAATAATAAAATTAACTTGCATTAACAAGAACATAAAATCCATAAAATATTTGTAAAAGGGGCGGGGAAATTGAAAACATATTTGATAACTGCAAGGAAAATTATGTATTATCACTACTGATTATACTGTCATGAGAATTATATAAACACTTTTATTTTATAAATAATATTTTAAGATAATTTCAAAACTTTGAGTGCTGGTTCTTGAATTGCCTTAGGTGAATCAAACAAACAATAATTTTTGAAAAAAAAAAAAATTGGACCCATGCTCTTTTTTCACAGTGAACTGATGCATATCAGAAGCTGACAAAGATTTTTTTCAAAGAATGTCCGCAATTTAACACTAAACATTATAAAGCAGCGAAACATCCACGGGATTGTGGTATCCAGTAAAATATTTTAAATTAGAACATCTATTTCTTGAAAAAAGATCTATATTCTTGAAAGCAGAAACTTCCTCATAATTGCACAATCTTTTCTTGTAACATAAACGACTATATACAAAAGATATATTTACTATATTTATAGATCTTAATTTCAAGATCTGGTAAGTTATCAAATATTTTGCATGCTACTTTATTCAGTAAATATTCACATTTTGAATAATTATATCCTAGATCAAAGTTGCATTCTTTGACATTAACATCTAATATAAGTTACAGTTAAGTTTTAACAATATAAATCTTTTAACAGTTCTAAAATATGCACCACAAGAACTTTGTCTTAATTTTCCAAATTCATTTTCTAAATAGTCCGTGATAAATTCAGAAAGCATAACAAAGTTAAACCCACTGCTTAGCAAATATCTATAGACATAAGTTAAACCATTCCATGTATGGTCAATGGATAAACTAGTATCACTTGTTAATTATTTAATTCTTTTTCTTCCCATTTTTCTAAAATTAGAAAGAAATATAAGGTTTTCATTATTTAAATGTGGTATCACTTTATTCAGTGGATCATTTTTCTTAATGTTACATATATTTCGTTGACATTGACAATTTTATAAAATGTCAAAACGTTTTCAATGAAGTGAACTGTTTCTGCAGTATCTTCTTCATTTAATAATGGATGCAATTTAATTGCTGCTACAGTTTGATTACAAAAATTATTAAGCAATGGGAACATTTTTGTCGCTCAACAGGTTTTAGGTAAACTGGCACATCAGTTAGTTTTAGTAATTTTAAAAACTAAGTTTTTCATGTACGTAAAGACAGTTTACACCTTCCTATTTTGGTAACATATTTTTGCCTTCAGAATCAAATAGCAATTCCGAAGAATCTTCAGTAATCCAATTATTCCGAATATTAAAAAAAAGGTGGACATAGTCAAAAAGTAAGTCCAAGCAATTTTTAGTTAGCAAATCCTTACTCAAAGTAGTGTCAAATTCTTTGAAAAACGATTTATTGGTCATGTTGTTGTCACATATAATTGCAATTATTTGACCATCTAATTGTTTGATTATATCAGCAATATTTGAACATTTTTCATATAAAAGTATTGCATCCAACTTGGCAACTGAGATTATTTCAAGTAAAAGTTTTGGTCCATCATATAAACATTTTACCATGATTCCAAATACTGCTTTTGCTAATCCTTCAGTAGTTTAGCAAAACCAAATACATTTCCATCCGTGTTATGACAGAGAAGCTTTTACACACCTCATCAACTAAAAGAATGCACTTTTTCTGACTTTCAGAAATGTTAGAAAATATGTCAACCAGAAAATTAAAACCATCTAGTTTTGAGACTTTCGATGTCAAAGCTGATAATGTTCTTACACGGGATAAATTAAAATTAACCCCTAAATTGGTTATATAATGACCGAGACGTTACAAAATATTCAAATGCCTTGATACGAACATCAGGATTATAATGTTTTATCACAATACTTGGTGGGGACATAATATTAATTTGTTCTTTTAAAATATCTTTTTTTTTATCAATTTTTAACTTGCTGAGAAAACGAATCGCTTCACTGATCTGTGACAACTGCTAAAACATTAAGTCTCGATTTTTGAAAGAGAATACATACTTGTATGTATATCAGCATGGTAGCATTCACATCTTGAATTTTCAATTTTTTAAATAAAAAATATTGAAATACATTCTAAAATAATTCTAATTGTTATCCGATATCAACCCATGTTAGCGTTGACTACGAATGCCAGAATGCAAAAAATAACATTGATCCCCAGTCAGAGAATAAACGCGCACGCTATAAAGGCCTGTGTTAAGGATCGTCTTGTATGTAAAAGGTTTCTTTCAAGTATTTTAAGTAAAGAACTTTGGGAAGCGATAGCGGACTGGAGAAGCCAGCTAGTATATATATATATATATATATATATATATATATATATATATATATATATATATATATAAAGAAAGAGGTAAAATGCCTTCAAAGAACCATGTGTTAGATGCAAATATTTTTTTATTAAAATCAAAATAAAAAATAAAAACATTTTTTTCTCTTTTTGATCTTGACTTTTTTATCTAATATTTCGCTTGATATAACAAGCCTCGACAGAGCTTTAGAGGTGCAAATTTCTCTTTTAAATTGAACTTAAATCGCGCATGGTCGCTGGTAGGTATAAATTTGGGGAAGTTCATTCATATATATATATATATATATATATATATATATATAAATTGAGATATTTTTCGACAAAAGCAAGGTTTCGTATCAAGCAAAGTTGCTCTTTATTAAAAAAATAACAACTCTTTACCCATAACCAATACAATTCGAACATTAGTAATAACAAAGACCGAATCTTATAGACAAATGAATCTTCAGATTTGCAGAAAAAAAGCCGACTTACTTCGGATATTTTAATGGAAAAACGTCCATTTTTTCTATCGATACACTTTGCGAGTAAAACACACAGTCCGCCATTTTTAAACCTTAGGGGGTTACGTAGTTTTTTTTATATAAATCTGAAGAATTGTCTATAAGATTAAAACTTTCCTATTATTAATGCTTCGATTTTATTGGCTATGAGGAAACAGCTGTTATTTAAAAAAAGTAAACATCTACTTTGCTTGATGCAAAATCTTAACTTTGTAGGAAAATATCTCAATTTATAACTGCTCTGGAATTAAATATTAGTACCGTTGGAATATCTAATATCCATTGAACTTAGCATTTGAGTTTGACTTTTAAACCATATATATATATATATATATATATATATATATATATATATATATATATATATATATATATATATATATATGTGTGTGTGTGTGTGTGTGTGTGTGTGTGTGTGTGTGTGTATGTATGTATTCGCCAAATCCGCATAAAGCTTTCACCATTATTTGATTCGGTGGAGTTTGTTTCTGTTACCTTTTGCGGCGGCGAATTCATCTCTTGTTCACACATTCGTCTTTCTTTTAAACCATTTCTTGTCACCATTTTTTTTCACTTGAAGCTGAACAGAGCGCGTAAAGTTATGGCCTGATAAATTATCTCCGACTGTTTTTTTTCCGTGCGTACGTTTTTTTTTTTGGGGGGGGGGGGGGTAGAAGCACTCAACGTAAAAATCATAAACAAATGCTTTCACTTGCCTCGTTTTGATAAAATAAAAAATAAATAAAAAACCGAGCAGAAATATTTTCCTTTTGTTTTGTTGCTAGTTAAGTTTCATCCCAGTCGATTAAAGGCGAACAAACTTGCGTAAAGCCCTAACAAATGCTATGTTGACAAATTAAACAAACAATTTATACGTTTTTTTTCCTGCGCTTTTCGGATGAAGTTTTGATTGTTTGTTTGGTTGTTACGTCGTATTGTTTTACGGCATATCAACCCCTTACGGGTCAATATCTATTCGTGATGTTTGGCTTTTACTTTTTTATTAATGATGTAGATGTTGGGAGGTGGCTCTGATGAAGTGGATAACAACGCCGAGTGGCGATCTGGGCGTTCCAAGTTCGAATCCTGTCGGTACCACTTTTACTACATATATCTGATTTCTCGTGTAAGTACCTGATTCTAGAAAGAATCCTGGAAACCAATGCCAACAACATAATCAAGCTGGTCAAAAAGGCTGTACCATGCCGATTCACACGAATTTACTTCATCTAATACCAAAGACAGATTCTATTGAACATATCAATGGGATTTTGATAGGTACTACAACTTTTGTTCACAGTGGACTCAGAAGTAATGATATCTAAGGTTTAACTCCCCACTCGCCAAGGCTCCTAAATTGAACTTCACCACCGGATGTAGTTTGATATCATACTCAGTACATAATCTATTATAACACATTGAAACTGTACAAATACTACCATTCCGGATTAAAATTGACTTGAGAGTAATAGCCATAAATGGGGTGACTACACGGAATAATCATGTCGACACACCAGTTCCCGTTAGATCCTCGAAGTTAAGTGCTGTTGAACCTGGTCATTACCAAATAGGTGACCATATTAGAATACTAGATGCTTTATGTAGGAGGGGGTCTCTGCTTATCCCGGCATTATTTTCAGTCGTTCTAGACTTCCCCTTGTCACTGAACTCAAGCAATGTTAGTTCTGGAGAGGTGTCCTGTGATTGCGCCACCCTTGCTACAAAATAGACTCCCGCGCACAGGCACCCTTACAGGGGTTATCAATTGTAACTCTAGGTTGAGCGACGCCTCATCAGCCTCCAAGCACACAAATTAAGGCCTCATCACCAGATTTAGTTTAAGGTTATACTTAGGAAATATTGTAAATATTCGAGTAGATGAATTAGAGGGTAAAATATGCAGACAGATGAATCAATGAGCTTAAGCACATGAAAATATCACAGACAGAGATCAAGACAATGACTGAGAAATAAAAGTGTGAGAACGGAAGTAAGGATACAGGAAAGAGGAAGTGACGTCATAGGAAAACAGAATTCTAGTCAAAAGAAACTGCACCTGTATCGGAGAAGCGACCGAGCACTAAAGAACGTATTAAGATGGGTTAATAAAAAGTGTGACTCAAAACCCCCATCAAACGTCTTCCTGTCGTTCACACTTCTTTCTATCCATTATTTGATTATGGCTGTGATGCAATTAGTCAGCAATGATAGGTTAACAAACACCGTTTTAATTAACCAGCTATGATGTAATGAAATAGCAACTTATTTAAACGTATATAATGAACCATTTATACTAGGCATGTAATCCGGTATAAATAACACAAAAGGGTTGATATGTTATAAAAAAGAGAAAACGAAACGAAACATCATCAACTTTTTTGTTTTGTTTTCTTGGACAACTGTCGAATTTGGCCGACCTGAATCATTTGTGTCTATACACGTTTACAGTCAGCATATCACTTTTTAACCGTTTTTTTGACGATGCAGAATCAGAAAAAAAACACTTATCAAGTTATTGCTTTGCTCGAGCAGTGTTTTCTGAGCAGAAAGCAACGCTTTATCGACAAACGAAATTCAGATTTTTTCATTGTTTTGAAAATGTGTAGCAGTTGCTTCACTTAAATATCTGTAATTTGTAAACTAATAATCCAATTAGGTTCAACTTTTGACACATGCCATTTGAAGGTTAGTACTAAAAATATCACATATATTTTTTTAGTGGCGCCATCTATATGTCATGCTGGAGACTTATTGAGTGATGGTGTTATATATATATATATATATATATATATATATATATATATATATGTACGTGTGTATGTAGATTAGCAAATAGTTATTTAGAAACAATATTCAAGTACACACTTCACAAATATGCAGTAGTAAGTAGTTTTGAAAGTAAACTCGCTTCGGTTTAGAACGGAGTTCTTTAAAGGTTAAGTTGTCTTCGGTGTTCTAAAAATATCAATTGAAAGAATTCTCTTCTTCGAGAGAGCGACGAGAAAGATACTTTCGATTTCCACATGAAGCCTTTCAGAAGGAGATGATGATGCGGAGGAAGAGGATACGGAGAAGAGGACGGAATAGAAGAGTTAAGAAAAGAATGATGGGTAGTAGAAGAGGGAGGAAACCTGGCATTTCATCGATCGTAACAAAACGCCAGTGGAACAACATCGCGATTTCTTACCCGAAATTTAGAACAAGGATCCAAATACATCATGGAATTAACGCAAAAACAAAATTCTGCGTATGCCACCATACTTGATGCAAGATGTGACACAAGGCCGGAATGTGGGGATAGCTATTGTGGCTGGTACAAAAATAGACATAAACCGACCCGTCGGTATTCCCCGGATGATTGGAAATAAACTAACCTCTACTCCAGAAGTAAAAGTTAATGCCTATGAGGGTACACCTCATAGGTCCATTTTAAACGATACTTCGCACAAGAGTCTGATGTTTCAGGCCAGTTGCTAGGGTTTAGGAATGATTGTCAATGACGGATTCCCGGTTTGTAGTAAGGAACCAGTGCAATGGAAATTAATAAAAAAACACCATCACATATATGAACCTAATAGGAGCTGCTGGGGCTGATGTAAACTACATAACTAACCCTACCTGTGAATTAGAAGCGAAGAATAATCAAATGAAATAGGAAGAACTTTCGACTAACCTCCCTAAAAGAACATATGTAATGCCTCGCCTCATAGGACCGAGCTGAACCATACATCACCCCGACAAATAAGGGTCAGATGATTTAGGTCAGTCCCTAGGTTGTCGGAATGGTTGCTAATGATGGATACTTGGCTGGTATGAAAATGTTGACCGGAACCAGATTCTTAGGACTATACAGTACATAAAAGTCAATAAAATCCGATTCTATATGAGCAAATAACATAATATTTAGTACGTAGCTTTACAAATAAGTATTCACGAAAAACCAGACGTTTCCGTTACGGAAGGCCATAATAACTATTGCACACTTCTCCGTCTCTTCTGAATACTAACCCAATCTAAAAATACTAAACAAGTAGTGGCACTAGTATCGTAGCAAGTAAACATTTACTAACGACTAAGCGAGAGTGTAGGTTTTCACAGTGATAGATCTCTCCTTCCCAGGAAACTTCGAGTGCTTGCTAATAGACTATATATATATATATATATATATATATATATATATATATATATATATATATATATATACAGGGTGGGCAAAAATAAGGGTCCTATTTTTAAAAATTCATAACTTTTTTATTTATTGATTTAAAAAATTTTTTTTTTTAGAATAAGTAAAGGACCCCTTCCGAAGCAAGCATGAGCCGTATTAGCCCTAAGGAACGTACCCTCATTTAGAAAACATTATTTTTGCTTAAAAAACTCAAAACAGTGTAAAAAACAATACTTTAGTTTTTGTAAGTTTTAAGAAGTGTTTTTCGGCTAAAATTTGTTTTGTTTATTTCAAAAAATCTCGGAAGGGTCAGTCTACACACACATAAAGTTTGGTGAGTTTAACTTTTATTTTGTGGAAGTTATTCAAATTCAAGTTATTCAAATTTAAAGATAGGACCCTTATTTTGGCCCACCCTGTATATATATATATATATATATATATATATATATATATATATATATATATATATATATATATAAAGATAATTGAAAGAAGGGAGATAAATATGTACGAATGACAAATCTATTTCAACTTCGATTGTTCAATGTAAAGTGTACTAGGTAAGCAAAGAAAAATAAACATGTTTTTACCTAGTACACTTTGCATTGAACAATCGAAGTTGAAAAAGATTCGTCATTCGTACATATTTATCTCTCTCCTTTCATTTAACTTTATAATTGCTCTATCTCGTATATTGAGCTTAAACTATTTCACTATTTCATATATATATATATATATATATATATATATATATATATATATATATATATATATATAGGTGGCTCTGTGAACCGGGTTCACACCTTTGAAATTATCACTTCCCTCCACTGATGAGAGCTACAGCTTGAAACGATGTCGTCTGTAGGTAAAATATAATTCAATATATATATATATATATATATATATATATATATATATATATATATATATATATATATAT
Organism: Sepiola atlantica; assembly: GCA_963556195.1. Classification (NCBI taxonomy): domain Eukaryota; kingdom Metazoa; phylum Mollusca; class Cephalopoda; order Sepiida; family Sepiolidae; genus Sepiola; species Sepiola atlantica. Next base: position 107,452,976 of record OY744520.1, on the reverse strand, counting down.
ATATATGACAGTAATATGAAACGCCAAGGAGTAAATAAAAAAAAGATGTAAATATGAAAGTTACATTATTGCGATTTGATATTCATGACTGGAACTTGGTAGACAAGTCAGGGATAGACTGAAGTTTATTTGTACCAACCATGGTTAGATTGCAAAAAGGATTGATGAATTTTATTAACCATTCCATGAGTGGCATATTTTGTGGGATGGAGGTCACCATGTATTTTATGCGTGTCCATTTAACAACAAATTATCCCTTTAGGTGTTATTTGATGCCGAATCATAATATCAGATGAAACGATTCATTGTGCATGATTAAATGAACACAAGTAGCTATGCTATCCAACTCTTTGGAAATATTATGATTAAATACCGTTCCAAACGGTGTTAATTAGTAATTGATCTAATTGGATTTGAACTAATCCCATAAAAGACGTGTTAATTAACGTTTGGTACGTGTGTTAGTGATAAATATTAATATTGTTCAGATGAATTTGGTGTTATATTTATTTGGATGTTATAGTTAGTTGATGTTATAAACAGGATTGTTATAGACAAAGATCACGAGGAAGTCACGGGGATGACCTTCCATAGAAATAAGCTGAAATTCGTGAGAAAGGAATTTTATGAAAATTAGTCGGAAATGACGTCAGATATATGACAGAGAGACAGTGACGGTTGCAAAATGAGTTTCGGTGGAATCTTGGATGAAACAAGACGAGTTTTTAACATTGTCTAACAAAACGATAATAATTAAGCCAAAATAAATAATTGATCACCTCCATTTTTCGCTCAGTTTTCCTTTCCCCGGTTTTGACTTTCAGCTTACTGGACGATCAAATGCAGCCGATATGAATAAATCAATCATATTCTAAAATATATTGTTTAATTAATTAATTGAAAAATTAATGTGATAAGTATGTCAGATGTTTTTTATTACAGTGACGGAGATTTTCATCGGTCCTTCAGGATAGCAACATACATACACGACATCTATCATAACAAGAACAGTAGGCATGCATTTGAGTTGATTAAATGACCTGTTGTAAGTAAATGATTAGGCAATGCATCACTTGATAGCATATATTATGTCAATCAAGCACCTTCTTCTAAACATATACATTGTTCTTACATCGATGACTGTGTTTTTAAAAAATAAAGTTTGAATGGGAGAGGTATGAATCCCCCATAAACACTGCTATTTTTTCTAAATCCTAGAAAAAATATTCGTTATTATATTTCTTTTCTCGTCAAACCATTGTTTCAGAAGAAAATGCATCGTCCGAGAACTTTGGTGTTCCCTGATTTATCCCCGCAAAGAATGTCATCTCCGACCTGCGAGGAACTCGGCATTCCACAAAACAATCTCGATGCTGCGACTGGACTCATCGACGAATGTAATCACCAACTCCATCTTCATACTCATCATCACAGGCAAGCGGCTGCAAGCTCTCCCCAGCAAGACCCTTCTTACCAGGTGTTTACTGATGTATCAAATGATGTCAGGTGCGATTTAAAGGTTTCTTTACACACATTATTGTTCTATATACATACTCATATAATAAGATAATTTATCTATCATACTAAAGCTAGTTTCTTTTAATGAAAATCGCTCCAGACAAGGCATGAAGCCAGTTGATGTAAGAAGAGAAAATGCCAATTCAAGGTCAAAACTTAGCCAACGATAAGTGTTAGATCGATATATTCCGACCCAGAAACCAGCAATTCTTCCCTATTGTCAGATACATGAAATGTGAGGACTAAAGGACAAAATAAGAGAACAGAGAGTTACGAGGCTGCTGATAATAAACCCAAGACCCTCTTTAATCAACGTTTGTGTCCCTAACGCTTTAGAAAAAAATCATCAGGCGAAATGCCTGATGATTTCCTTCAGGAATAAAACATAAACGTTTCTATGTAGCTTACTTGCCATAAATATATTTTCGTACTATTACTAAGTTCTCATGTATTGAGCGCTGTTGAAGGAAACACTGAAAAATATATATGCAATATATTATATTACCTACTAATATTATATGTCTATATACATGAAACAGTAATAAATTATATATATATATATATATATATATATATATATATATATATATATATATATATATATATACACACATATATATATATATATATATATATATATATATATATATATATATATATATATATATATATGACAGTAATGTAAAACGCAAAGGAGTAAATGAATAAAGATGTAAATATGAAAGTTACATTATTGCGATTTGATATCCAAGGTACCAATGACGTCAGTGACGAGAAAAATAAGTATCTTTATAAAAAGAAAATCTTGCTTTATTCTGTGTATTTACACCCATACAAAGTAAAGTTTTTATTCGTATATGATTAAAGACTTTATCTTTAGACGTTTTCAAATTAGGACCGGGTAAAGAAGGCAAAGAAGGTTTTAACGTCACAAGTTTAAATAAGCTGATTCTCCGTCCTCATGTATCTGTCTCTGGCTTTTCTTATGACATATCTTTATTCCTTATTTTATGGACAGGACACGCCCACGCCTAGCGTGATCCGCAATGCTTTCTCCTGATGTATGATTAACCCCCAAATCATTTGTTTGTTCGTCAACTCACGGGGGTCAACCCATCTGACATTCTAGCACAAGGTGATTTTATGTCGTTTGTCATTAATTAATTTTGTTTCTGTAACCAACTTATTGAATTTTTTTCTCACACTATTGTAGGAGGACAGCGTCAATCTCCGACCAGGCCGATTCGGCGGAGAAGAAGAATGACCCGTTCTCTCCTAGCAGCTTGATCCCACTGCCGGACCAGATTGTTGATTTCGAATGTGGTTTAGAACCAGCGTTCATCAGGAAGCGGAATGAACGCGAACGTGAACGAGTGCGATGTGTCAACGAGGGTTATATCCGCCTGAAGAAGCACCTGCCTATTCAGCAACAGGAGAAAAGAATAAGCAAAGTGGAGACACTCAGGGCAGCCATCCAGTACATCAGGTGAGTCCTATCCCCTACATACCCACTGCTCTATCTCTACCCCCTTTACGCACTCTCTTTATTTTCTCCACCCTCTATCTCTCTAGAATGGTGGGGAAAAAGTCAAAGTTATGCAAATAAAATGTACCTTTATTTCACTTGAATTATACACACATACTATCCCTATATATTATCTTCAGGCACCACACAGAACATAAAAATACTAATTATCAACACCCACCCCTGATAAAAACGAATTTTCTACCTATTTTGCAACCGTATACCTGATTATAAAATAATCTCCCCGGTATTTTTTCCTTCAAGGAACTCGAAGAGTATGTACTTTTTTTTATACCGGGCGACGAAAAATCAATAGTTCCAAAGTCGATTAGAGAGTCATTGAAAATTGCTTTTCTCGGCAAAGTAACTATTGATATGACGAAATTTAGTGTGTAAATATCTTATTTAACAATTGTATTAGATTCTTACTCCAGTAATTGAGCTCTCTGATCAGTGCTTCCTAATATATATATATATATATATATATATATATATATATATATATATATATATATATATATATATATATATATATATACATATATATATATATATATATATATATGGGAACATGGCCGACTGACAAGAATCGGAATATTAGAAGAGTATGACCTACATCATGATTCGCACCGGGTTAAGGAAATTCGATAATCATAGCCTTGAAGGCCGTGAGATATGGGCTGGATAATTGCAACGGAGATGTGCAAGCAGTTGCTAACAGATATGATCATAGCAGGCCTTATGAATGTGTCCACACAAAGAAATTCGTTGATAAGCTGCCAAAATATGCGGCATTATCTAAGAAAGGCAATGTGGACATTAGCGATAGAGATGGGCGTCAGAGTAGCGACTATGAAGAAAGTGCTGAACGAGGAGAGTCGCAAAGGACAACTACTTACCGCCAGGGCCAATAAAAACGCCTAACGAATACTAAGAAATTCCTCAACAAAGTCAAACACCCACTCGAGTCAAGTTGCAAAACGCGCAGAACAACAGATGGCGAGATTACGGTCCACACGAAGTCTCGCGCGTCATGAAGACTAAGTTCACTCAAACTGTGATGGTCTTTAGGTGTGTTTCAAGCGAATGCCACGTCGTGCCTCCCCACACCTTTGAAAAGGGACTCAGACTTAATTCAAATGTTTGCCACCTCCGGGAAAACCCAACAATCACTGTCCGAGAACTTCCACGACATCATCAGTCTCAATACCAATTCGCCTGATTCAAACTCCGTGGACTATTGTGTTACGCGCAGTTGAGAAAGACACCAACCGTAACGATTACAATACCGATTGCCAGGATCAAACTGGTGTCCAAGCGTCTTTCAAACACACACTCTCTCTCTCTCTCTCTCTCTCTCTCTCTCTCTCTCTCTATATATATATATATATATATATATATATATATATATATTAGTGTTTAGTTTGGTTTATGATATGCTTTGAATGTATTGCTTTCTAACACTAAGTTGACATCTAAAAGTTTACATTTGTTATTGTAAATATTGCTATTTTTAGTCCTAAGTTATTATAGTGAGTTATTGCAACAGAAAGAGGAAAATAATTTGGTTAAACCCACCATATTCTATAAATATTAAAATTAACTCTTGAATAGATAAACACTTTTCACTACAACATAAACTGCACAAACTATTTTACAAGAACTCCATAAACTCAGATAAATATGAAGTTTAAAAAAACATCAATTCTTAATGTATAATGTCTTTTAAGTTCTCAGGGCCTCTTTTTGTAAATAGCTATTATCCGTTACATATATTGCATCTGGTTTAAATATCCCACAAAAAGTGTTGATATGGGATAAAATATAAACCACGCTATAATTAAGAAACAAAGATTTGCCGCCATTATGAATGGTAGAAAACAAGAAACATTCAGCGTAAATTTGTTCTTTCTAATTTTAGAATCGCATTTTGTCGCAACGCGAAACGAATTTAAAATAACGGGCTTCCATTTGACGAAGCCACATATAACTGGAATGCCTTCAAAGATTCTTACGATGCTTATCTTGAAAAACTTCAATGTTTTAACATTCAATTAGGCTGCATAGTTATAAAATGTTAAAAATAAAAATATTTTGCATTTTATTGTTGTTGGCTTTACGCAGTCACCCAGTGGTGAGGCTCCCATTTGGGGAGTTTGGCTCCCATTTAGGGCGATTATAAATAAAATAAAATGAAATAAAACGTCGTCTTTATTTTTTATGGATGTTCGGTGCGAATACAGATCCCACGATATTGTTGAACCCCCTTTGAATAAAATGAAACATGTTTATCACGATAGTCTGTATAATGTCGTTTCAGATGATATATAGTTATAAGGGTTACTAACGAAAATCCTAGATGAATATTGGGATGTATTTCCTTTTTATGGATGTCCGGCGCGAACACAGACCCCACAGTATTATTGTATCTCATTTGATCGGATTGCAATATACTTATGAAAGTAATCTAGGTAATATATATTGTTATTCCCTTTTTATGTATGTATTGCGCGAACACATAACCCTCATCATCATTGTACCCCTTGTGAATAAGATGAAACATGCTCATCAAAATACTTTCGGTAATTTAGTATAGTTTATCAACAACACCCAAAGCAAACGCTGTGACGTATTTCCTATTTATTGATGTCCGCCGAGACGAAGCCTGCACAATATTTAGTTTCTGTTGTGTAACTATAACTGAATTTATACATTTATAATATTATTTAGAAAAAATTAGAATTATCCAATACCAGAAAATATATGCGTCCTCCGAACGCAAATATTCAGTTCATTTTTTCTATTTTAAAAATAACTTCATACACAAAGCTATTGCTTATATCGAAAACAATATCTAGAAAAAGTAAACAAAAGAAAAATAAAAAAAATCTATAAGACCGAACAAAAAATTATTAAAATTGGCTTTCGAAAATCAGTATGTAAGTTAGATTTCACATTTACTATGTTATTTATTTCTGACTCTTAGCCAAACATTACTAATATTGACCCAACGGGTCACAGGTTTTCTACGAGTCGTCTACCATGGAACTTTTATGAAGAAAAATAACATTAAAATTCTAAATAACAACGAGTCAAACAACAACAGCTGACACTTCGACACAATCAACCATTGCAAACATAATAGTAACAATAATAACACCAACAATGACATCCATCGATGCAACTGCAGAACCAACGCCAATAAGATGAACACGTGCTTGACAAATAATATTGTATACAAAGCCACTACGCATAAGAACATTAATAACAAAAAATAAAAATGTATATAGGTGCTACAGAACTCATTTAAAATCAGGCACACTTACCATATGATGCCCCTCAAAATCTAGCATACAAAAAACAGTACACGTCTATCTAAGTATATATGGGCTAAAATAGAAATATCTACACTAGCATAAAATGGGAAATCATAAAGATATCCTCTGCTTGCAGTATAAACAGCATAATTGTAGTTAGTGTCTATAGGATATATATCAAATAATAAGCTCAAAATAAATATATAAACTACTCAACAAAAAGCATGAATTCATAACTAAATGTAGGCATTTAAATAAATACCCCTTCTGTCACATTAGCTCAGATAAAATTAGAGAACTACAAACAAAAACCATATTAGCAGACATACGAGCATATAACCACCTACACACGCATACACCAAAATTGGCTTCGCTAGTTAGACCCGGATTAAAAAAGCGATAAATAAATTGAAATAGATAAATGGAAATAATTGTAAAATAAAAGAATTGCCCAAATTATGAAAAAAGCAATAAAACAAGAGTTACTCCTTCTTAATCAGCAGAACCTAAAATCTCAACAATGAAATTGTAATAACCTAAAGAGAGAAAAATAATAAAAAATAAGTTATCCGAGAATAAAAAAAACATAATGATAAATAAAGCAAACGTGTACAAACCCCCCAAAATCTTTACATATTAATCAGACAAGTCAAACTCCTTGCTAGAAAAGTGTTATAAACTCCAATGCGAAGCATTTCATACATGCGCTATCGTTATGCGAAACAGGAATTAAACAGAGCTATCACAGGATCACATTTTAGATAGTGTCTTAACCCGCTGATGATCGCTAAGAGCGTGAAACCATTGGTGACGGCCCATTAAAAAGCAAGCAATTTCTTAACATACTATATGTATATAGCTAAGAATTCAAGATTATATCATTCGATGATTTAATAACAATTTCGGAGCAAAATAACTTTTACACATGTTTCTAGAAGAGCCGTAAGTTAACATAGATATCCAAGCTGCTTACTCTAACACTCCTTCATCCTAAAATCTTACTTAAATCTTCTAAATAGGCGATCTGAAATTTAATCATCATGTTAACATTTAAGAAAATATAAATTTGACCAATATGAGATTATTGAGCCATCTATATTGTTTTTCTACCTCTATATCTTAATTGCAATGGAATCCAGTTAGAAAAATTTGTAGAACATGGAAATCGATAACATCTACTTATCCCATCCAGTTTTAACTTTTAGAGTATGCAGTATATTCTTTCTATTCATACAACTTGTTGTTAATATATTTGTTAGAACTCTCTTAATTCAAATCTTTGAGTCTTACTTGTATCTTTTCTCTAAAAACAATATCTTCGTATAAAAGATTCATACAAATTATACCCAGTAATATCAATTATACCCAGACCTCAGTAACCTCATATCAAATTATTACTCATATACAACTAATAAACTATATGATTGACTTACAATGCACATACTTTTAATATTAACCAAATATATATGAAAAAATGTATTATTATATCTATATTTCACGCCAATATAATTCCTTTTAATCATCAATTATCCATCCAAAGCATAACAATTATTTTTATTTTTTTACATTCAATATCATAACAATAGGCCTTTCACTGTATACTATCCATTTATTTATGTTAAACATTTGTACTTTAATTAAAGAATCTATTTAGCAACTTAATAATATATTATTTTCATTAAATAATTTTAATATCTAATTAACTTCACCGTCGGAATTAATCGGTAGAAGCGCCTAAGGCGATTAGCTATATATTAATCACTTCTCAGAAAGCCTCGAGTGGCCATTGGCCCTTGGTAGGCAGTAGCTCGTTAGCACATAAAAAAGAAAACTTAGCCATCTAAATATTACAATATATCCATTTATTTTTTTAGACATTTTCGATGTTAGATTAAGTTATCTCCCTTGCATCGTTGTTTAAAAAACATTAATAACTCTTTGTTTTACCGCCATTAAATATACCTCTTCAATGTTAAATCTTTTAACTGATATTGGAGGCTCTCATCCGGTTTCAATGTTTTTACTTGATTTTCGGACTAGTAACTTTATAATTCTTTTTAGTTTAATACCTTAAACCTTTTACAGTGTGTTGAACATTAATATTTGTTTTGTTTTTTAAAACTGGGTTTAACTGTTTGCTGCTTGGGATTCCTCTCTGTTTGACTTTTTATATCTAACAATTTGAAATCTCTGATCATCCATGCCCCATTTTTCTGAACTCGTCTCCGCATTGCCTTTGGATGTATCTATCTTTCAACCTTCTCATAGAGCAGGTGTTGAGGTAAGCAGCCTAAATTATATAGGTTTACTTCCGACTCCTCTAGAAGCATGTGTAAAAATGTTTTGGTTCCGTAATGATTATTAAATCATGGAATTATATAATCTTGAATTTAATATTAATAGTATATTGACAATTTTAAATATTAAATATTGAGCTTCATTTTTGCCTTTGGAAATTTATTCCTATTCGAATCTATCTATTAGCGTTAATGCGTATTTCACAGTAAAAGAATAGACCACTTTCGGCCACTGAAATTTTTTTAATATAAGTATATAGGCGAAACTTACTGGAGTAAGATTTCCTTTTACTTATAATTATAAGTAAAGGGAAACTAGGTTGAAATAGTCCATTATAATGGACTATTTCAACTTGTGTTTAATAGTTAGTTTTATTACCTTTGACATAATTAACACAGAGTGTGAAAGATAGAAAGAGAGAGAGCTAGGAGTGAGCGTGATAGACATCGCATATATTTACTGGCTGAAACAACATACAATGAGAGAGGGGGAGAATGACAAACATAAACGTAGTAAGAGATGGATCAATTGAGTTAATTGAAAATTACGGTTAATTACAACAATTCAATTGGGAGTTTGTTTTAAGCATATCCCCAAGAAATATTTTATTATGTATTATTTTTATTATGTATTTTGTGTGATTAAAAAGAAGGAAAGAAGCCTTATGGAAATAAACGTTGATTAACTCAAGTTCAGTATAATAATAATATGTAATCTTATATTTTATAGATCTTTGCAAGACATCCTTCAAGTGACCAACACCCGAAAAAAAGTTGAACCATGGACTATTTCAAACACGGAGCACGCACCCATGTTCAAATCTCATCTGGAGAAAAGATAGAAGACACACCGGCTTGTCCGCTATATTTATTGACACATTAACTGCCGGTTTCTGCCTTGCGATCAAGCTTTGTGATAATAAGAAAACGAAAAGACAAATAGACAAAGAATATAAAAATGAATGGGTCAGTTTGAATGAACATTATACATTGGACATAGTGTTGTAATATATTGAATGCTCTTGTGAAGGACGAAATAAAACGAGTTCAATGGTTATAGTTTTCAGCCACGTGAATAAGACGGAAACAGAAGTTAGGAGACTGCGTGACGATTAGCAGGTGAGAGCGTTTTGGGCAGCATCCGGTTAGAAGCGAACCCAGAAGGATTTCTAAAATGAACTCGTAAAGCATTAGCCAGAAGAAGGCTTGCACTCGGTCTCTCATTTTCTCTCTTCAACCATGGCCATGTACAATTAATAAAGAAATGATATGTCACAATTATAATCGTTCGAGTTGATTAATTAATTATAATTGACAACGATCCAGACAAACAAACGACTCATGAAACCGATCATCATCATCTTGTGGCACAAACTAATGAGAGGCGCACTTTTTTTTTGCGCGACCTTGGACGAATCTTGGAGCCGAGAGATATGGCGCGATTTTCCTCAGCGTCCAAAGAATTTGTCTCATACCCTATTTAAACGGTCCTTCACCGTTGTGGTATAGTAAGTCGCCTGCCAGAACTCTTCTACTCCCTACTCACGGAGAAGAGTCACCATTGTTGTGAAAATAACCCAGGTCATAGAGTGCGAGTAACTAAATTTTAGGCCACCGGTAACTGACAGCTAGTAATGAAAGGTGCCGACGGCCGGCTAGAAGGTGTGGCCGGTGACTTTTGTTCTTTCTCCCTTTTCTTTCGTTGATCTCTTTCTTTTTTTCCGTCACGAGTAAAAGAGGAACGTTTTGTTAAGAGCATCCCGGGAAACATATGTCTAGAGAACGTCGACGATTAATGGAAATGCAGTAAGAAAATAAATACTATTTCAAAAAATAAAACCAACAAAGGATGACTAGTCTACTTTTTTCTAATCATATATTCCATTTTTCAGCTGCAATGATTCATCGTCCCCAAAGTCATTATGATGCAGAGAAGTAATTATTAATGTCAAATGCGACTTGTTAATTCTAGTCCAGATATAGGCAGAGGACCATAAGTTCTTGAAGATCCTTATCACGACGTGGGCCCAAGATGATGGGCAGACGCTGCTCTGAAAAAGGGAATGTGACTATCGACATTCAGTATCTAATAGCCTTGTGCAAGGACGATACTATTCAACACCGGGAGACATTTACGATCACGAAGTTACCACAATGGTGCAAAGACACAGGATACGGCCGCAAGAGACACTCGTGGCACACATGATGACACGATAGTACCACAATCTTAGTATGCAACAGTGTAAGAATCAATACAATAACATAAAATGGACACCAGAAACAGAAGCACACCAAAAGATCTTTGTGTACTTAAATATTAGGATTTGCTATTTGTTATACTTATTTTTACAGTAATGCAATCAGTAAGTTATAATATATCTCTACATTCGCTCATGCATGTAGCAAGATGTTTGTTCACATTACATTTCTGAATGTTAGAACAGTCGAGGAAACGGGAAGAAGGAAAGACATTCCAAAGACAAGCGGTCCGAGGAAAGAAATTAGTATAATATAAAGTTTTCTGGTATCTGGAGACATCTCTAGTGAAGGGGTTGGATTTTGCTGTAAGTTTGGTTGATCGAGGGTATTTACGTTGACGAGGTACAAGTGTAGCAATTTAATCGGAGCACATTCCGTGGAAGCACTTGTAAAACAATCACAGGGATATAACAATGAAGCTTGGCAGCCAGTGTGGTATGTATTATGTTAGAAATTTTTTTTGCACCCTACCCAAGATGGAGAGACTAGTGATTGGTGCACCAGCTCAAATGTGGCAACAATACTTCATGTATGGGCGAATGGTGGCTTTATAGAGATATTGAATACTTGTTTTTTTCACTATTCGTTAGTCTGTTCATCCGTAAATCTTTCTATTCGTTATTCCGTGTATCTTCTGATTTAAAAAAATTGGTCTGTATGTCTTCATACTTTCTTGCATGAAGTTATATTATCATGGATGCAGAAAACTGATTTAGCAAGACTTTTCGAGAAAACTCTGGTTTAGCTTCATTGTGATTTAAAATACCCCCAAATGACAATTGTTTGAAATATAAAATTGTAACGTAGCGGACGAATTTTCACCCCAGAAGAAATACGTCAGCCTGTGTCTTTGATTTTCTCCAAGTTGCATTATTTTCTATGCCCTTTTTCAGTAGTAGTAGTAGTAGTAGTAGAAGAAAGTATAAAGTTGCGTCTCGTCCCTCTTTCTTTTTATAGTAGAAGAAGTTTCAATCGTTCTTTCGTAGAACAATGTAGCAGACATTAACACTTTGGACTTTTTAATAATTGCCAAACAGTATTAGCATTAGACAATATCAATACATAATATTAATCTTTCATTTACCCAGGGAACGGGACCTTCTACTTATGGCTGCTCCATTTCACAAACAAAACCCAAGAGACTATTCGTGTCTTTTTTGGCACGTACTTCTTTTTTTTTTATGTCACTACCGAAGTACAACTGTTTCATAAGCCACGGCGCTTCTATTATTATTTTACAAAATTTCCTTTTCTAGGTTTTGCTAAAAATCTACCAAAAGTTAACGTTAATGTTTATTTACATGAAAGAAGTACCACAGAAAAAAAAAACACTTGTTCCATTCATAGCAGGACCGGAAAATGCCCGCGTAAATTTGCAAAAATTGCAGTTTCACAAATATCTAAAACTACACTAATTAGTCTCCCTAAATTCAACACGCCGTAACTAATGGTTGTTTACATTTTTCAAGTAGTAGTGATCACAAGAGAGATAACCCATTCTTTACTTGTTTATCTGTTAGTTTTTAAATCTATTTACTATTAAAAAAAATCAGCGAACCGGAAGAAACTTTAAATTACGAAATTGCAACCAGAATAAACAGTTTTGGGAATTACTGGGCTACGATGTTCGCTGAATATTTCATTGCTTTCAGATTTCCTAATTTTATTTGACAGGAAATACGAATAATTGCATTGTGAAAATACTTCCTTATTACAAGTGTAGTATTGTTATTCTCCCTGAATTCCTTTATTTGTGTTTTTTTCTGCTGTAATGTGTCTTATATTATAGAGTAACTAACTTTGTAATGTTGTGAAACCAATGAGCACATGTAAAGCAGGGCTTCCTCGTTTGAAAGTCTGTAATCTACATCAAATAATTATGTTTAGCATTGTTTCCTTTTGTTAGATGTCACGTAGCCGTTCTCTTTGTTGAGGGGATTCACTTGTAAATCAAGAGGCCACTTACTCCCAAAAGACTTGGAATCTTGACTTATCTAGTATCTTTTGGCAGTTGATCGTTCAACGTAAAGATTCCTCATATGGATATCCGTAATGCACTTTGAATGGTTATGCGTGACATTGCTTACTATCAGTATGTGTCACGTAGCCATTATCTTCGTTGTCGCATTTATTAAAATCTCTTCTTATTTTTACACATTCATTTCTAAACGATAAACACAAAAGTTTATTTTAATAATTGCATACTGACTTTTATAAATCACAACATGTCAAAACAATCTAGCTTGAATTTCAGATGCAATCAAATCTCACTCGACACATTCCAATCGCTAACCATATATTTTAAGTCCTACTAGTCCCACGTTAAATCTTGTTACAATTATATCGACAATTGTGGAATGTTCTTGTTAATAAGAATTGTTAATATATAGACATTCTAATTATTGAAAAATCATAAAATCGTTAGAAAGCCATACAATGCATTTTTTTTAAATCTTGACTTGAAACTTTTCGACGATATGCGCCTTCCTCAGACTTAAAATATATTGTTTCATAGCTCTTTTTTTAGTCACTCTCTTTTGGTTGAAGTCGATCCGTGTGATGTTTAAATGGTATCTGGATTAAATGTCCTAGTCAAAAATGCTCATTCCCCAATTTCTACTTCATTTTGCGTTGCCACGCGCGACCTTTGTTCGCTGGGACATTTCATCTAGATACCGTTTTAACATCACACCGATCGACTTAAAAATGATTAAAAGGTATGAATGAATATCTTTTAATGGCTGAAGAAGGCGTATATCGTTGACAAATTTCAGTTAAAATTATTTATTTTTATTGCATTGTATGGCTTTCTAACAGTTTTATTATTTTTCAATTATTCAAATCTGTTTACTAGTTTGTTTTGCTATTTTTATGAAACTATGCATATAATTCATTAGCCTCAGTGTTTTGTGTGAGAGAACCGACAAATTGCTCGAATTATGCTTAAGGATCTTTGATTTCTCAAAAGGACACATGCAGCTGTGAACACTGCAATTTAAATACATGGATAAAATGTACATGAAGATGTAAAAAGCGAAATATTTAAAAACAAAACAAATATGCAACATATATATATATAATGAAACAAAAGCATAGATGTAAATATAACTAGATGAATTTGAGACAAAAGGGGGTTTATCTAGAGCACGAGGAATATGGAATGTGACTGCATGCAAAAATAATATTTCTTTTAAAACAAAGTTACAAGTTAATTTATGGAAAATGAAAAACTAAATTTATATTTGAAAGTTAAAATTATTTCTTAACTACGAGAACAATAAAATACTTTACGCTAGAAATGAGAATCTTAGAGAAATGAGAATATGAATATTTTGAACAAAAACTATTAAATCTTGCATTCAACCATTATTAAGTGTTTATAGAAAAGCGTTAGCTCGTTCAATTGTTGGGACTTTCGAAACTAAAGAAAACAAACGCTATTAATTACATCGGACGATGTTTTGGACGAACAACGACGACGATCTCTTAGAGCGAAATCTTTAAAGAAAGATTTCGCTTGGTCACTTTATCTTTCGCCTCTGGGACTGACCATTTCACTTGACCGAATTATAATCCGAATATAGGAGCCTCTATTTTATTTGAATTTATAAACTACGTATAACGCAAATCTCTTTGGCCGATTTATAAAAGTAGTAGGTGGGCACATACTAATGTCGGTGTGCCTTAAGGGTCCATTCTGGGCTCAACCACGGTCGTCGTATTAACGTAGGCCAGTTAACTGAGTCGAGGTTTTCTGATAACGCCATTGATAGTGGTTAGTAAGAACCACTATCAATGAGGATCTGAAGTGCTGAAGGCGCCGAGGCGCATGCGTCAGAGTCCAATTTTTTTCAGCAAGTCACCAGAACGAGTAGACTGCCCCTAAGGATTATTCATGTATTTGGAAATCATTCTTAACTTGTTCCTGCTATTGTGACTTTATTCCCATGGCTACCCTCCTAAGGATTATTTATTTACTTGGAAATCATTGTTAACTTGTTCCTTTTTTTCAAACGTATTTCCTTTTTATAGATGTTAAGCGCTAAAGAAAATAGGAAATTGCAACATGGCCTCCAACGATTAAGGAATTACGTTAAAGTTCGATTTTCAAGTCTTTAAAAAAATAAATGAAAAATTTATTTCTGGATAAAAAGTACAATTTAAGACTAATTAATACATTTCATATGAAATGTGTGCGAAAATCAAGCGAAATAAGCAAGATATTCAAATAATATATTGTAAAAAAACTGTTCGTTTTGAAATGAAATCACATATTCAAAGAAACTGTTATTTTTCACAAATTGTAATTTTTAAAAAGAATTGTCTGTTTGGAAAAATATTCCCCTCTAAAAAAAACGACTGTTTTAATGTATTACAAATGTTTATTATATTGTAAATAAACTGTTCGTTTTTCAAAAAAACAAAACAAACAAACGTAAAAAACACACATTTTATTTCAATAAATGTTCTATTAATTAATTATTTTGAATTATTGATTTTGTGTTACTTTACTGAATTCGTAATCTTTCATGTTAATTGACTTTTCACGTTTGATTTACTTTTAAGTTAAAAAAAATCCAGGATTGTCTGCTGTTGATACTACTGTAGCTCTTTACAAATAAAAACAAAACTCTCTATTCTGCACAAGTGCCTTAATTTTAACTATTTCGTAATTTTAAAAGTTTTTCAAAAGTTTTAGGCGCTTATTCGTAATACTCCACCACCCGTTTTTCTCAACTTTTGTTACTGACCAAATTTTGTTTATTTTTTCGGTGTATTATTTCGCTAGAGAATTCCGTGTTTTTTGGAAATTTAAAAATTATTTTTTTCTATGTACAATTACCTATTATGTCGCTAGAGAATTGCGGATTTAGTATAATAGAAATACAAAAGTAGTTTAATTACTAGAAATTGAATGTGCTACTCATTCAGCATTCTAGATTAATGAGAGAATCAAGAAACATCATTTATTTTTTTCGGAAATGAGAGCAACTCTTATCAAATTATTCAGCTAAAACTAATGATAATGAAATGTTCACATAAAGACTAAGCCTTCCTAAGAATAGGGATTTGTGTTCTGCTTGTGTTTATAACCCAAGAGATATTTCCATGCAGCATAACTGATAGTGTTTTCATTCGATGTAGACTATGTTGTAATAACAATCAACTCAAACATTAAAAAATAATCCGAAAAGAATGAACTTATTTAAAGAATGAATATTTAATCAAGCAAATTACTTTTCAAAGAAAAATTTTCATTTTTGAATTTTTAAAACATGGAAACATTTCCTGTTTTAAAAATTCAAAAATTTATGTCAACACTATTATATTATTAAGTATTAATTTAATGTTTGTTGTCTAGCCTACGCAAATTACAGGAAATAATACATTTGCACTAAGATTTTTGAAGAAGTTATGGGTTAATTAGATTCCGTGATCATTACTTAAAAATACTGAAAATTTCTATTAAAATTGGTTGATTTCCTGAAGGGAAGGGGTCAAAACGCCCATAGTCTGACTGTTCGACAGATCGCGTTTGCTACTTTCAAGCATTACGACATTTTCCAGTGAACTAGCCTGGTTATTACGACGGCCATAGCTCAACCCTCTTCCCGATATTCATCGATTATTTTCCAAATCATATTCTGAGATCATTCGTTGACATCTACGCAGACGACACAACTACCTATAGCAGCACTTCGAAGGACATCGATGGTCAAGATCTTTCCGATTCGTTTTCTTCTGATCTTGTGCATATGGAAAACGTGGCATGTTACATTTTATACCTCTAAAACCAAGTTTCTCTTTTTTTTTATCACGAAATTAAAATGAATGGGATTATCTTTGAATAAGCACTTTACTTTGATAAGCACATAGGACTGACCTTCTCTCTAGACCTGAAATGGAAGACTTACATCAAATGAATTGCTAAGGTCGCTGGAAAAATTGTTGGATCATTCTACCGCTCCATAAAGTACCTGACGCCTGAGGCAATCCTTTACCTGTATAAAAGTCAGGTAGTACTAAGATGGAGTAATGTTGCCACATCAGGGGAAGTGCTGCTCAGAGTATTCTTTTCTTCCTTGACAGATGCCCATGTTATAGTCCGCAGGGAAGCAATCTTGTAGCAACGTGTTCCATAGATGGGAAGTTCTTAGAAAGATATTTTGTTCATGAAAATTCGTTTTAATATTAGGCACACGGAGGAAGAAAGGAGATTTATTCGCAGTGGTGGTAACAAAACGAGTTTTTGTTGTGAAAGTTTTGCCAGAAGTTTTGCCAGAGGTTTTGCCAGAAGGGACCCAAGAATTAAACTTACTCTCGCATTTTTCATGGAAATAACGATAGAGTAAAAAAAGAAGACAAGCAACATCTCTTCTGTGAATAAGGGTCTATAAAGAACAGAAGAGATCATCCTCCGCGAGATTGCAAAAAAAAACAAACAAACAAAACAAAAACCCAGAGGAACGTGGTTGGTATTTTGTTATCAGCCATCTTGTCAGACGAATTCAACATCACCCATTTTACAAAAAAGGGGGGCAATAGAGGCTTTCAAACGTAACGACAACCGCTTTCTGATGTCAACACTGACATTATGGCAACCTTTTTTTATTCTTCCTTCTACATGCGTCCAAGCATCTTTATAAGAGGCTTCGTCTGCCATTCGGGATCAATAAATAACATTTTCATCGTTAATCACTCATTCAATAGCTGTATCTTATTTTAAATGCAATCAAAAGGCTTCGTTCGTTTTAGTTTAAAATAGCATTTTCGTCTGTCTCAAAGGCTTAATGTTTAAATTGTATTTTTTTGTCGATAAACCTAAAGTTCCAAATTTAATTTTCGTCGGTTTAAAATGCTTAAGTTTTAAATTGTATTTTCGTCGGTCGATAAAAAAAAAGTTTAAAATTTGATTTTCGTCGGTTTCAAACAATTCATTTTCAAATGGTATTTTCTTTTGTCGGTAAAATTAAAGTTTCAGATAACATTTTCGTCGGTTTCACATGCGTAAGTTTTAAATTCTATTCTCGTTGATCGATAAACCTAAACTTTCAAATTTCATTTTTGTCGGTATCAAACGCTACAGTTTAAATTTGTACTTTCATTGGTCGATAAAAATAAAGTTTTAAATTTCATTTTCGTCGATTTCACACCCTTAAATTTTAAATTGTATTTTTATTGGTCGATAAAAATAAAGTTTTAAATTTCATTTTCGTTGCTCAGTCTCGCTTAAGTTTGGAAAAACATTAAAGAGTTTTTCAAGCTTAAGTCTAAAATAGTAATTTCCTTGGTGCGTCATTCTGACGTTTTAAAAAGCGCTTTCATTGGTCTGTCATTCACATTTCAGTTTGAAATAGCGTTTTCGTTGTCCTGTAACACTTAAGGTTTAAATAGCATTTTGGCTGGTCTCTTAAATTTAAATTATAAATAGAATTTTTGTTTTTCTGTCACGCGTAAATTCTAAACATCATTTTTAGTTTGTCTGTACTCTTGATTTTTAAATAGCACTCTTATCGTTAATGGTGCAGACCGAATGGACGCATCTTCAGAATATCCGTTGTTGTTCTCACAAGCTTATGTCAATAATCGTTTGTTTTCTTTCCTTTTTTTTATTATTATTCTAGTCTTTTCTGTCTGTTTGTCAGTCTGTCTGTCTTTGTGTGTCGCTTTCTCGCTCTCATGATGAAGATGTTTATTGACAAATGGCATCTGCCGCTTATATCATTTCTCTCTCGCGGGCCAACTTTTAATGATCCATCGTTTGTCAGTCGAAAAAAAAAAGAAAGGCGCGAAAAGACCCCTGGGAAAGGGGAACGAGGGAGTAGAAGAAGGATGAGGAGAACATTCATTATACTCCAAAACTATTTTTCATCCTTATTAAAATATGAAGATAGGAGCCTCACTGACAGCTTTACACACAGGCTTAGAAGATTTAACGGTCCGAACAGGTAGAGACAGGAGTCTCTCTCGTTCTCTATTCTCTCTCGATCTCTCTCTATACCCCATCTCTCGTTCCTCTCTCTATCTCCCTCTCACTATCGCCCTCTCTTTATCGCTGTCGTTCAAAAAACAAAACAAAAAACAAACAAACAAACAAAAACAAAAAAACAAACAAAAAAACAGATTCTTGTAGGTTTTTCGTTTTATTGAAGACACACTTTGGAAGCCAGTTTCTGTATTGGTAGTTTATTTGAAAATTGTCGATGCGTGTCGTAACATCAAAGCAGCAAGAGACACACTTCTGTGACGATCACTTAAAATTCTACTTACTCTTGTTAATAATGGTAGATTCCTGACAGTAAACGCATTTGGCGGGTGTTCGAATTCCTGAATAAATCCATAAATAAATTAAACGAGTTGTAGTCATGGACAAACTGCCATCAACAGGCTGCATGAGGCCCGCGGAACTTTCTCATTGCTAATATTTGTTCAAATTTTGTCGTTTCTTCTTCCCTTTTCTTATAATCATTTTTAGTATTTTTAAATAAACACAATTAGAAACCTATCTTACTATTTTATCCGAATTTGTTATGTATTGAATCTCTAGGTGCAGTCTTAAGAGGCATATGAAGACAAAACTCCCCTTAAAACTTAAAACATCACATTTTGATGAAATTTAAATAATATGTCTAATACCTATCGTGGATAACAATAGAAGTGGTTCTGAATCTCCATATGCCCTTCTAAGGAATTAGAAGGACCGAACCTCCATTAAAGTTTCAAATATATTCAATTTTTATGAAATTCATATCACCCGCCCATGCATGGAATATTGTTGCCACATCTGGGCTGGTGCACTATCCACTAGTCTCTCCCTCTTAGACAAGGTCCAAAAAAGAGTCGCCAACTTAATAGATCCTTCACTATCAATCAAGCTCCAGCCCCTGTCTCATCGCCTCAATGTTGCATCCTTATGCCTGTTTTACAAGTACTTCAATGGATTGTGCTCCGATGAACTTGCTGCTCTGGTACCCCCACGACGTAAATTCACTAGACAAACTCGACAATCAGCTAAGCCTCATCCATTCACTGTGGAGGTCCCCAGATGCCAGATAGCCTTCTACTCCAATAGCTTCTTTCCTCGACTCTCCTGACTTGCAGAAATTTAAAACTAATGTAAACAAACATCTTGCTGCACACTTCACAACTTAGGATTCCTCCAAAACTTACACTCTAATTCTCATTAGCCCTTAACGTCTACAGTGGTGTCCTGCTTTGTTTGGGGTGACCTATGATAAAAAAAATATGTACAAAATTATCTGGGGAAAATAATGGAAGTCGTCTCAAATCTTTATGTTCCACTCTATGTACCGATTCTCCACGTTTCACTCTATCTACCGAATCTTCACGCTCTACTCTATGTACCGAATCTCTACGTTCTACCTTTTGGCTAAGATCAAAGTGTTGTATCTGTTCCGATGGATACTGCACCCTATAGACTGGTATTGTCTTGGCCTTCGGGGCTTGATTTACGCCGGTCTATGGGTCTGTCCTGTGCAGTTCTAAGAGGTCCACCCTCCCAGGCTTCGCCTCCCCTCTTTGGGGACGAGTAAGTTTATTGCTTACTGCCTGAGGCGCCCTTACCGGGGAATGTCGACGGAGCTGCCCAGGCAATTTTTAAACCCAACTTTCCCGACCCGACCTTGGGTCACATCTTACTTGTGGGAGTAAGATAAAAACTGGCCTTGTGTCTAACTCCTGGAGAGGAGTAAATCAATACCCACCCGGCGTTGCCTGTGAGTCTTGTGGCTTAAATGTATGTTTCGCTTTAGTTTATATATGCCGTTTGCTTTGTAACCAACTTATTAATAGGATTTTTAATAGTTGAATTTCATTGTTACGTTATATGTTGGTCATCAAAATGATTAATTAAACAATATTGTTACAACTAATTTTGTTAATGTAATGTTGTTTTAACATCGATTTATAAACTGTAAATAGCTTCCAAAACGTTAATCTTTTCATACAATTTGATAGGAATTTTACAGCCTGTTCAAATTATTTTTATTCGGCAGTTTAAATGCTTCCGAATTTCTTTAAAAATTTCGAAATACTACTAATAATAACAATAACAATAACAATATTATTATATTATTATCTTGTTATTATTATTAATGCTATTGTAACTGCGACTATCGTAGGTATGATTGGCATTGTTATTATTACTGTTATTGTAATTGATTTTACTGATACTAAAAATGGTAACACCATTAAACTTCTTTTATATAATGATTCCACTAGTATTAATTTTAGTATAATATAATCACAATTAAAAAATATTATCACAACAAAATTCACTACCATTACTGAGCAAGCCATAAATAATTATATTAAAATAGAATACAAAAATAGCAATTAATACCCTAAATTAAAATTATTAAACTTTTTATCTACACGATAATTACCTATTACAACAAAAATGACAGTTATAACTTTATAATTATAATTCTATTCTCATTATTAAATTAAACCCCCTGCCCCCACCGCCCTGGTTGGAATTGAGGTCACGATGGCCCAGACACGAGAGATCATCCCACTCACCCTTTTGAAATATCACTTGTTGGTGTCTCCCCCTCTCTCCCCCTCCCCTCTCATGTCCTAGCTATAGGCAGAGCTCTATCTCCGTCCCCCTCCCTCTAATGCATTTTCAATTTCCGGTTGAGGTTAAATTTTAAATCTTTGCCATTTGGATTCCATTGTCGCTTGAAAAGTTGGCGCTCATTGTGGGCGCTAATGAAACAGCATATATTTCGTCGCAATTAATGGAATAATAAAATCACCAACAAAAAATATATTTTGCTCTGAATTTTCATTGAGCACTCTCATAAACCCGGTTTCAACTTCCTTCGGATTTATACCCCCTGGATATTTGTAACAAGTTAATTATATATATATATATATATATATATATATATATATATATATATATATATATTAGATTATATATATATATATATATATTAGATTATATATATATATATTAGATTATATATATATATTGTGTGTGTCTGTGTGTATTAAGGCAGCGATCTTTCATTTAACAAACATTGTTAAGCATAAAAGAATCTTCTGTTTATTATATCATTTTTAAAAATTTCCCTTAAAACCTATCTTGTGTCAAAATAAAAAAATATTAATGAATGCTCCATAAGCATTATTAGAACTTTCGATTCTTCGTCGAGTCATTTTCACATGGCGTTATCAACAGTTTTTGTTTTTAAATTCTCTTTTCTCCAGCTTTTCTATTCATTTGGTTATTGTTACCTGAAGATGATTCGACAAAGATTCGAAATAGAACATTTCTGATCTTTATTCTTATTTTGACACAAAAAAGATTATTAGAAAAATTGAAAAAATAAAAAAGGTATAACTAAGATATTTAACAATGTTTGATTATATATATATATATATATATATATATATATATATATATATATATATATACACACACATATATATATTGTGTTTTGTGGGTGGATATGTATATATATGTATATATATGTATATATATATATGCGTATATGTATGTATATATGTGTGTGTGCGTGTCTATACATGCCTGTGTATGTGTATATATGTGACATGGTCTCTGACCTTGGACGTCTGTTGTCTGTTTTCAAATCTTTCCTTTTCTTATGTCTCTCTCTACCCCAAGATATTTCTTTAGTCGCAAGACAGCGGACGCTGATTTCCAGGTTGCAGACACGGTTTTTGGGGTCGCTGATATCTTGACACGCTGACCTGGTTTCCTGAGAGACATTGAATAACCTTTCATGCCAGTTTACAATTTCCCAATTTCCCTCTCTATATATGGCTCTTTCTTCCCTCTCTATATTGCCTTCCGTCATAAATCATGTAATCCCCCTATAAAATTATAGATTAAATATGCTTCAAATTTCTCCCTCTCTCTAAATATGTATTAGATATGTTCTCTCTCTCCCCCCCCCCCTCTCTCTCTCTCTCTCTCTCTCTCTACATATATTTGAATTGTCGAGTGGGAATTTCTCTTTTCTCATTTTCAAAAATCTAATCATCCCACTTGGATGCTTGACAATACCACAATTATCGCATCGATGATTGTGTAATTTTGTGTTACTATATTTTATTTTATTCTTGCTCTGTTTATTACGTTGAGCTCTCATACCCGGATTTCCTCCTGGAATTTATTTGCTAATAACACCCCCCACACACACTATATATATATATATATATATATATATATATATATATATATATATATATATATATATATATAAATATATATATATATATATATATATATCGCTCAGATAGTAAGACATCCGACACTGATCACGGTTGCAAGTGATGTGGCGCCCGCGTATCGAATTTCGGGGTTAATACACTTGTTACGGCTAGTCACACTGATGAGTAAGAAAAATGGCGAAACAGCTGTCTGTTGATAACTATATATATATATATATATATATATATATATATATATATATATATGGCTTAAGGTAGAAATAATAATTTTTTTTTGTATTTGAAACCCATTGTTTTGAACAACTGATAACTAAATAGATATTGTATGTAATACAATTTTTATTCTCACTCTTTTACTTGTTACTATAATTGCTTTATTTCGTATATTGAGCAATGTTTGCATGATGGGTTTATTTTAAAAGTATACACACACATATATATATATATACATATATATATATATATATATATATATATATATATATATATATATATATATATATATCCGATACATAACTTTATTCCCCAAAACGACAACAAAAAAGCACACTAGTTTCACAGGCTCAAACGGTAAACTATATAGCCACCCTTTCGTATTTTTTCAGGTATAATAATAACATTACAAAAGAACAGATAAATAAATAAAACTGGCTAACAGATAAATAAATAATAAATAAAACTTGCTAGGGAATAAAATGAAGGCCTCCCTTGAGCCCTAGTTAATCACTATCCCACACCGGATTTTTTCGGGGACGCCCTCAGAGATGCACCGTTTTTCTGTCATTGTTGACGCCATTCCCTGTCGGGCGTGTCTACAATCATTTCAGCTTGCCGATGATTCCACTGGGCATGGAGATTTACTAAAGATGTCCAAATCTGCTCTTTTGGATGAAACAGCGGTACATTGCTGAAATATGTAATATACAGTATCTAAATAAATTATATTAGCTCTCTTATATGATCGAGCACTTTATTTGATTTCTTTTCATATACAACCTGACTCTCTCTCTCTCTCTCTCTCTCTCTCTCTCTCTATATATATATATATATATATATATATATATATATATATATATATATATATATATATATATATAGGTGTAATCAGTTAACGGAAATCATAAGCGCACAAGAAAATTAATAAGTAAAAACTAAGAATGAATAAACAAATAAACGTGCAACTTACAATTTCGTGCCGAGTTTATTGGGCGATTTTAGAAGCAAAGTAAATCCCAATTTCAGTTTTTGTTTTACTTGTGTGTTTGGATAGTCTGTAGGAAATCTTTGGGAACCTTTCTCTTCTTTATGCCTTCTATAAAGTGTGAACAGAGTTCTTGAAAACGGCGAACAAAAATTTTATATATCATATCCAAATGAATAAATGCAAAAGTTTGTTCATTTATCACAACTATATCACCATCAAAACGGGTAACTTTAATTTAAACCAATAATACATGATGTGATTTTGAAATACTGTATATATATACTAACAAGTAACAGCTCGAACATACGTATTTGCTTAACTCATTTGCATAACTATTAAAAAAAAAACTTATAATTAATTAATACTTGGTGTTATAAAAACGTTCGGTTTCATTTTTCATGCCTCTCTATATACGAATTATTTTGTCGATAATTTAAGTGTAATTAATTCAAGTAATTAAAAGACAAAATATGAATTACCAAAGTATGTTCCTACTTCTAAATAAAACTGTACGTACGCACCCCCACACAAATACACACACATAACCACCCCTCCTCTAAAAGAGAGGAACAATTTATTTTTATACCCTGTCTCCCTAGCGTATTTGTTAATCGAAAAACATCATTTTTAACTGGGTTTTAAATTATTCTATGAGTAAGTAAACATATATTTTATAATAAAGAGAATATTTAAAAAAAATATTTTGAAAACCTGGACAACGCAATTTAAAAAAAAAAAATTGTTTATTTACTTTAAAAACTTGAGTACTTTCGGTGTTATACGCCCTTGCCAGAAGTATAAGCATATATTTTTTCTCTTCTTTTTTCGTTTAATCCTCCTTCATTGAGACATATTTATCGCAGTCAAGTTGAAATTCGTCTTGATGTTATCGACGATTAATGTTGATATGCCGCTGTGTGTAGCACGCAGTTACGTGAATAAGGTAGTTTGAAAAGTCACACATGGAAACGTTGCTGAAATGGCAATAATAAGGAGAATATTTAAAAAATATTTTGAAAACCTGGACAAAGCAATTTATTTATTATTTACTATTAATTCAATATTTTATTTTTCTAAAACTATTTAAGATCTCTGATATTTCGAAATGAGACAAATTCCGTTTTAAAAAATTGTGACTGACGAAAAAATTGTGACGGACAGAGTCTTTCTCTATATAAGATACTAAAAATTAAGAATATATTAACGATATCATTGAGCTATTTTTTATGCTATTGTTTTATTTGTAATCTTGTTTGCTGTTAGATTTACACCCTAATTAATAAATTAGCTAAGAATACTAATCATCTTAATCGAGTGATTAAGATTACTTTTATGACGTGTTCAATTTTCAAACGGAAATTAAATGTTTAGTTACGTTAATATTTATTCATTACTGACAGGGAGACCCGACGTTGCTCGGGATTGGATGAAAATCCCTACTATGTACTTTTTCACTATGATCATAGCACTATAGTAATTTTTTGTTAAAACTGCCCAACCCCTACCCTGTTTCACCCCCAATATAGTCGGTAGAAACTGGAATATTGGAAAACTCTCTGAATTAGTGTCTTATACATATGGTTTAATTGTGGATTTTAATACGTCAAGATGACCAGCTGCTGTGAAAATAGACTTGCTTGATTGTCCAACTCTACTACAGAACTGACGATTAATATTCATCAAATCGCTTTCAGCGATAGTTTTGGGAATCCCATCATCTGTTCGTTTCTTCTGTGGTGATTGGCCCCTCTGGAATCATTACACAATTCCGACACGTCGACCTATATTTTGAGCAATTGCATCAAAAAGGATATCTTTAATAGGTTTCTTTGATTATAACTGCTTAATCGTCGGTTAGGGCTTTTCGATGCTCTATTATTATTGCAGACATAAAAAGCTATTTTTCACTGATCAACCTGAGAAATTAAATACAATCGCTAATAACAGCGAACAACGATGCACAGCAAATGTAAACAAATCCCAGCGATGTTGCAAAAACATACCAGAATATTAAGAAATATTTACTTTTATTACCAAGCAATTATCATAGAATATTGAGAAATATTTACAATTTATTACCAAACTATTACCACAAAATATGGAGAAATATTTACTTTCATTACAAAACTATTATCACAAATATTGAGAAATCTTTACAATTTATTACCAAGCTATTACCACAAAATATCGAGAAATATTTACTTTTATTACCAAACTATTATGACAAATATTGAGAAATCTTTACAATTTATTACCAAGCTATAATCATAGAATATTTAGAAATATTTACTTTTCTTACCAAGCAATTATCATAGAATATTGAGAAATATTTACAATTCATTACCAAGCTATAATCATAGAATATTTAGTAATATTTACTTTTATTACCAAGCAATTATCACAGAATATTGAAAAATCTTTACAATTTATTACCAAGCTATTACCACAAAATATGGAGGAATATTTACTTTCGTTACCAAATTATTATGACAAATATTGAGAAATCTTTACAATTTATTACCAAGCTATTACCACAAAATATGGAGGAATATTTACTTTCGTTACCAAATTATTATGACAAATATTGAGAAATTTTTACAATTTATTACCAAACTATAATCATAGAATATTGAGAAATATTTACTTTCATTACCAAACTATTATCACAAATATTGAGAAATCTTTACAATTTATTACCAAGCTATAATCATAGAATATTGAGAAATATTTACTTTCATTAGCATAATATTATCACAAATATTGAGAAATCTTTACAATTTATTACCAAGCTATAATCATAGAATATTGAGAAATATTTACTTTTATTACCAAGCAATTATCACAGAATATTGATAAATCTTTACAATTTATTACCAAGCTATAATCATAGAATATTGAGAAATATTTACTTTTATTACCAAGCAATTATCACAGAATATTGAGAACTCTTTACAATTTATTACCAAGCTATAATCATAGAATATTGAGAAATATTTACTTTTATTACCAAGCAATTATCACAGAATATTGAGAACTCTTTACAATTTATTACCAAGCTATAATAATAGAATATTGAGAAATATTTACTTTTATTACCAAGCAATTATCACAGAATATTGAGAAATCTTTACAATTTATTACCAAGCTATAATCATAAAATATTGAGAAATATTTACTTTTATTACCAAGCAATTATCACAGAATATTGATAAATCTTTACAATTTATTACCAAGCTATAATCATAAAATATTGAGAAATATTTACTTTTATTACCAAGCAATAATCACAGAATATTGAGAAATCTTTACTATCGATAGTTAGTTTTGTTATATCAATGCAGTTTCATATTACAATTACACAATTTAATGTCATTAGTTTTTGTATCAGATTTTTTTTTACTCATCTGCCTTTTTAGATTTGTTATTTTTGTGATTTTGAAATTAAATTTGTTTGCGGTTGTAGTGGCTTTTATTTGAAGTAAAATTTTATTTGTTTACTTACGTACGCTTAA
>OY744520.1:107220119-107420119 GCA_963556195.1 Sepiola atlantica | reverse complement strand
AAATACAAAAATAATTAATCGGAAATGTATATGTAAATACACGTTTTAAAAAATCTCTCCATTGTCCGCCATCTTTGATAAAAATGACCGACTCTTTTTGGAGTAAATACCAATCAGAACAGTTCACACGGAGTTATCTTTCCTTTCAAAAGTAAAAAAATATAAAACTCCATAGTCATCACTTGAAAAAGTAAAAAATTCAATTTTGTAAGGTTATCTTTTTACAAACAGCTCTGATCACAGATAGCTGTTTCGTCCTAGGTTTAAAAATGAGTGGCTATAATAATATCGAAATTAAATATAAGCAGAAAGATACCAATAATACTAATAAACATAAAACCCCTTTCTATAAGCAGATGCTAAAAATTAAACTTGGCAAGACATTTCCAAATTCCATCGAAACACACTTTTCTCGTAATTAATCTCTTATATAAAATATTCAAAATTAATAACTTAAAACCGCTCTAGAGTTGCTGTGAAAATTTTGAAATTTTAATAAAAGCACACAAAAAATAAAATACTAGAAAACATGCATAGAAAAAGTGATAAATATAACAATAACAATAACAATAACAATCAAAAGTACGATAATATAATCGCAAGAAATAGTAATAACTGAAATAAAAATAGCAATCATCAAGAATGTTAACAATGAAGAGAAAAACTCATGCACTTTGCTCATTGCAAAAAAACTACTTAATCAAAGGCCTAGTTTATCAAGTCACGATATTTTCACATGGAAACTCGAATAACAAAAATACTACATAGGAGTAACATCCCCTAATTTAAAACTAAGTATAATAACCACAAAAACACATTCAATAACAAAAACACCGATTTAAAACATCACTAGCGAACTATTATTAGGAGCGGACGCTCACCAATAATCGAGTAGAAAATATTACAATTAAACAGTACAAACATATATTTAGACAACTCGTGTAGATTATGTTTGAATGAGAAGCAAGAAATTGTTAATTTAAAAAGCCTCCAGAATTACCAATTGTAGAAGCGAAATAACAATTAAGTGTAGACACAGAATACACTTTACTCTAGGATAAAATAAATAAATAAACAAAATAAAATAAATTAAGAAAACAAACAAAATAAACTAATTAAATCTAAAACGAGTAAAAAAATAAATAAAAAGATACATTATTTTATTCCCGCCGTATTAAAATAAGGTCATTTATTAATTTGTCCCATTTAAAAATGGAGTGCGCTCAAACGATCCTCATAAAAACGAATGCCAATAAAGGGTAGTCAGGTTAATTGGAATAACACAAATCAGTAAATCATGTAACGCTTACTATAATAATAATAATAATAATAATAATAATAATAATAATAATAATAATAATAATAATAATAAAATGAAAAAAAAAATGGTTACGGCCTAGGTTAACACCAGACAAAATATTTGTAGAGGGTCGAGGAGGATGAGGAGACCGAGGAGGGACAGCACAAACCAGACCTCCACTGGAAAAGTGCGGAGAATGCTGGGACCTTGGGGAGGCTTATTGCCACCCAAATCCCAGAGAAGACCAATGGTCCTTACCAGCGAGAAATCAATGGTAAGAGGCTGTTGCGATACCGCAAGGTTATTTGCGGTGGTTATCGAAAAGAAGTGAAGAATACTGGAAACCTGGCGAGGCTTGTTGTCACTCAGACTCCAGGAAATACTACTGGTTATTGTCGGTGAGCAATCACTAACGTTGATCTGTGTGAGAACTTTTAGTGAGTACTACTACTACTAATAATAATGATGATGATGATGATGATGATGATGATACTACTACTACTACTACTACTACTACTACTACTACTACTACTACTACTACTACTACTAATAATAATAATAAGAAGAAGTAGAAGAAACAAGAAAAATTAGGTCTTTTTTATAAAACATAATACCAGAAAAAACAATAGAATGATGACCGAAAGTCAATAACGAAGAAGAAACAGAAGAATATATTTACATCTAAACCTGTGTCTTGGACCATTTGAAGATCGCCGAGAGCGTGAAACTGTAGTTATGACCTACTAAAAATACGCATTTTTTTCAGTACTCTCTCTCTCTCTATCTTACTCTCTCTCTCTCTCTATCTTACTCTCTCTCTCTCTCTCTCTCTCTCTCTCTCTCTCTCTCTCTCTATATATATATATATATATTCTTTACTAATAAATATTAAAATATTATTTAAATATTATCTACATGTGTATACGTTTCATTCTTGCGGAATCACAATTAACTCCAATTCCAAGCACGGTAATCAATGAGGCTACCGTAAATGGCTAAAGACGAGATGAGAAATACACTCTATATATGTGTCAAGGAGGCGGACAGCTATAGTCAGCCGTTATAACAGTGTTCAACAAGAAAGTACATGCATTATATCGTTTGACAGCTTCTTTTATTTACTCATTAAAGCGTCCAGCTCAGAAGGGGATCACATGATTATTATAATAATAAATATTATCGACATACGTATACGTTTCATCCTTGCGGAATCATCAGTATAGAAATAACCATTCAAGCCAATCGCACGATTCGAACCCCGGATCAAGAGTCACAATAACTCAAATTCTGAGAGCGCTACTAAATTGGGCTACCGTAAATGGCTACAAACGAGATAAGTAATGCACATTATATATGTGTCAAGGAGGCGGATATATGACATCGAATTTACTTCGGAATCATTACACAATAATGCTGCCAGATTCCCTAAATTTCAATTTCTTAAAACACCTTAATCTTATGGCTTAAATTTTATATATTTTTGTAGAATAAAAATTAGGTAATGAGATTTGATCAAATTTCAAATAACGATTCTAGATATAAAATTAGTATCATTATATCTTGAATTTAATCTTTGTAAGAGGACATAAAAATGGTGCTAAACTGATCTGTTCGAAGAATTAATTTTAACACGTTCTGGAACGGGTATTCTTCCTGCATATATACATATACAAATGTGATCCAGTGGAAGTTCACAAATACTGGGAAAATAATCAAATAGAAA
This sequence comes from Sepiola atlantica, assembly GCA_963556195.1. NCBI lineage: Eukaryota > Metazoa > Mollusca > Cephalopoda > Sepiida > Sepiolidae > Sepiola > Sepiola atlantica. Next base: position 107,417,096 of record OY744520.1, on the reverse strand, counting down.
TAACATCTAAAAGAAAAAAAACTTATGAAATAAAATTTTTCATGGAAAGTACATTGCCGGAAACAATTCTTCTCACTTCCTGTTTTAAATCTTAGAGGTTTTTGCACCGCCACCTCGCTAACTAACGAATACTAGACGAACAAAAAAAAAGGTTTAAATCGGGTATTTAACGGAAAAATGGCTTTTGATGTCAGAATTAGTTTTGAGAAGTTTCGACTGATGAATTGAGTTGGACTGATTTGGAAGAATTGATATTAGGAAAAAAATTTAGATCATAAGTTTTCTATATTTTTTAATACCTTTTCTGGTATTTGTAGACTTACACTAATGAGTTCTGGATCACATTTTTTTGTGATGTAATTAACAAAAAATACTTTTAGTTTTCTATAGGCAGCTGTCTGAAGAGTATAATAAATATAATGTTTTAACAAAAATGTCGGATTTTCTTTTCTTATATTTGAGCTCTGGTATACTAGTCACCACAGATAGACTCGGGTTATTCTTATAAATAGTAAAAAATACCATTAAGCTTTCGCCCCATCTTTGTGTAACTTTAAAGAATAGAATTATATATATATATATATATATATATATATATATAATTTTTAATTAATATTTTATACGAACAGATAAGCTTGTTTTGTGTTCATTAAGACTAATCAGTGTGGCTATATACAGCTGACCGACCGACTGCACGACTCGAACCTAGAACCTTAGATATCAGTCACCACTGATTGTTAAGAGTCAACGTTTTAGTTGATACACCCTCTGAGTCATCTGTATAAGTGTGTATGTGTGTGTATGTACGAGTGTTGGTGGAGTAAACTATGAAACTAATCAACCACAGCTGCTAAAAGTAAAAGTGGGCAATGTGGGTTATATTTACTATAATTTAGTTTTAGTCAAAATAAGCAACGAGACATCGAAGGTTATCGTGATTATCTAGACAACTCTGATTTTGATGAAATTTAAACCATAGATTGTTTGCAGCAATTTATAAATATTCCTCAAGATTCAATTCATCTGCAGTATTTGAAAGTGTTCTTTGGGGCATAAAATGGGTCCAAGTTCCCATTTCAAAATTCATATATTTTCTAATTTACATGAACATTGATGCATAGTTATTAGATTAGATTAGACACCAATTAAGAAAGATTCATTGAAGTTCAATACATATTACATATATATATATATATATATATATATATATATATATATATATATATATATATATATATATATATATATATATACAGGGTGGGCCAAAATAAGGGTCCTATCTTTAAATTTGAATAACTTGAATTTGAATAACTTCCACAAAATAAAAGTTAAACTCACCAAACTTTATGTGTGTGTAGACTGACCCTTCCGAGATTTTTTGAAATAAACAAAACAAATTTTAGCCGAAAAACACTTCTTAAAACTTACAAAAACTAAAGTATTGTTTTTTACACTGTTTTGAGTTTTTTAAGCAAAAATAATGTTTTCTAAATGAGGGTACGTTCCTTAGGGCTAATACGGCTCATGCTTGCTTCGGAAGGGGTCCTTTACTTATTCTAAAAAAAAAAAAAAAAAAATCAATAAATAAAAAAGTTATGAATTTTTAAAAATAGGACCCTTATTTTTGCCCACCCTGTATATATATATATATGTGTGTGTGTGTGCGTGTAAAGTTACGTATATATACATATATATATATAATATATATATATATATATATTTAATATATATAAATGTAAATTATTGAACGGATCATTATGAATTTTGGAATATATATTCTAGGCAACACGGTGAGTAAAAGGCACACTATTCTTATTGTAAGTATTAACATTTAAGGGGTGCATATATAAACAGAAAATCTGGGGTGTAACATGGGCACATTATTTTTTGTAAAATTCACCATTAAGGAGGGTTGCCAACCCAAACTCGACCACGACCCCTCAAAACTTTAAAAATAAGTTGGATACAAACAATTTAATAGAGAAAAGAATTGCTCTACATCAAAGTATTTATTGAGTAATACAGATTAAGAATTATCAGTGCGCGCGTAAGCGTCAATAATATGTATGTGATTAGTAAAAGCCTAAACTATTGAACTTATCATTATGAATTATGAAATATGTATTCTAAGCAAGAGGTGAGTAATGTGGGCACATTATTCATTTATTCTTTTTGCAAGCTTTATCAATTAAGGGGGTACCAATGAAACCGTATCATACCTCCCAAAGAAAAAACATTAAAATTAAAAAAATATACACTATATATATATATATATATATATATAATCACCACAGACAGACTGTTTGCTGTATTAAACAAGCAAATACTTCAAACTGAGATCGAAACCCGACTGTTTTATTTCCAAGGTCGGACTGTAGCGAATATATAAAGTGTATCTAACTATTCATGTCAATATATTATTTCTATATATCTAACATATCACAGAATAAGTCCCAGACCTAACTAATAACACAAAAACTTTTAGGCAAAATTCGATTTTATTCATCAATATAGCCCCCTTCTAAGGTGATACACTGATTCGGACGCTTCTCAAACTATTCGATTCTTTTTATGTAAAACGATTTGTCTTTGGCGTAAAAATACATCTCAGTTTTCGATATCACTTCTTCATTGGGGTCAAATCTCTTTCCCTGGAGCATTCTTTCGCGGTTTGTAAACAGCCTGTGGTCTCTGAGGACCAGATCTGGTGCGGAAGCAATTCGGAGTGCAATTTTGTCCATCGTTGCCTTTGACTTGTGACATGTGTGCATTGTTTTGGTGAAAGAACACTGTTTTACCTCATCATTTCTGGACGTTTTTTGAGCGATTTCTTCCTATGCTATTCCTAATGCTATACAATATTCGATATTAATGGTTCTTTCTTTCTCAAGATAATCGATGAGCAAAATACCTTGCACATCCCAAAATATCGAGGCCAAAATCTTGCCGGAAACGTCTTTTGTCGCTTTGAACGGCTTCACCTGCTGCTACCCACTCAGCTGACTATCGATTTTACATATCATCACATATTGATACGCACAACTTCTGTTGCGTTGAAACAGTTAGAAAAAACGCTATGTATCGTCGACGCGTTTTTGTTTTTTATCGACTGTGGGCAAACGCGGCATCCATTTTGAACACATCTTTTTCATTAACAAAGGTTCATGTAAAATCGTGAATACACTGCCTTCTGATATCTTCAACTCCTCTGCTATCTCACACAAAGTCAATTTACGATAAGCCCAAATGAGTTTGTAAACTTTTTTTTATGTTTTCCGAGACAACTGCAGAATGTCGGCGACCTAAGCGTTCAGCAATATTAGCATCGTACGACCGCGTTTAAAGTCAGCCTATCACCTCTTAACCATTGTTTCCGACGGAGCAGAGTTTGAATATACATTTATCAAGCCATTGTTTTGTTTGAAAAGTATTTTTTCTCATCAAAATACAATGCTGTATATACACACACACACACACACACCAAATTCCGATTCTTTCATTGTTTTGAACATTTGCAACAGTAGCTTCACTTAAGTGACTGTAATTTGTAAACTAATAATCTGAATGGGATCAAATTTTCAAACGTTAGTACTTTATAAAAATCATATGGATTTTTTATTAGTGGCGTCATTTATATGTTAAGTCTGCCACTTATTGAGTGATGTGTTATGTACCTTATATTTTAATTTCGACCATATATATATATATATATATATATATATATATATATATATATATATATATATATATATATATATACATCAATATGTAAACATACATATATATACATATCCGTGCATCACTCAGTCTGTTCATCTCTCTCCCCCTCTCCCTCTCTTTCGCTCTCTATCTATCTAATTTTTCATATCTCTCTCCGTATCTATTTATCTATCTGGAATCGAAACAAGTGCTTTGCAAATAATTGCGTAGGCCGTTAGAAAAGTACGCATTGCCCTGACACGTGACCAGAGTAGATGTGGGTTGCTATCAACCAAACAAATCACCCTCTTCATCCTCTTTCTTCCCAGCCTTCCCTACTCTCTCTCTCTCGCTCTCTTTAATAAAAAAAAAACCCTCTTAATGGAGGAGGGAAATGGGAGCCGTGCGACGGAGCGCGGCGAAAGAGTTTGCACCGGTTAACCTCTCTTACCAAATTCCTGGCCGGCCTTTGTGACTTCCTTACTTCGTCTCAATCGGAATGAACATCAGTAAAAAGTCAAGAATCAAGTTAATAATAAGCGAAAGCTCAAGACAAAACAGAACAAACAAACAAACAAACAAAATTCTTCTCAACTTGGAGCAGCAGCAACTCACCTTCCCAATGCCATCCTTCCTTATATCGTCCTCCACAGACAGACTGTTTCTCCGTATCACAGCTCTACATTATTATTAGACAAGCAAGCGCTTCAAATCGGGATAGAAACTCAACCGTTTTTTTCCGACAGTCGGAGATTCTGACTATTAGACGATTCGCACTATCAACGAGGAAATGGATTAATAATGTTTACTTAAACCGCCGAAGAGTGCTCCATTCATTTTTACGAATGACTTTGCATTATCGCTAATTCTAGCTGTCTATTTCACTTACCAGAGTTCTTAACCCACGAATAGGTGAACAGTATATGTTTTCATTTACTGAAAGACTGTTTCGTTGTATCACAGATCTTGAGTGTGCAAGCCGCATCAAACCAGGATACAAAATTGAACTATTTTTTCCGACAGTCGAAGATTCTAACAGTTAGGCCATTTGCATTAGTCACAAAGAAATCAAGTCTTGCACTATTATCTTCCGAACAGTGCTTCATTCATTTTTCTGGTGGGCTTTGTATTATCCCTAGTGGAGATCAATATATATATATATATATATATATATATATATATATATATATATATATATATATATATATATATATATATTGAGCTATTCTAAACGTTTGTATAATGTATATTTATATAAAATTAGGTTTGTTTATATATATATATAATATTAAATTATAGTGTTTAATACTTTACCTACGCACAACGTCGTTTCAAGCTTTCGTCTCTCATCAGCGCAAAGAAAATAACAATCTCAGACGGTCACGAGGCGCGAACACGGTTCACAGAGACATCCTGAATCTGTAAGCGTTAGCCCTATCCCTTAGGCCATGGGAGGTTGTAACGTTATAACGGAGAAATTAAGTTATATTTACGCGAGCGTAAACATCAAGACAATATAATAGAATTCAACGACAGAGTCGGAGTCTCGCACTGCTTTTAGGTGAATGTCTATTTTTAATCATATATGTTATATTATATATATGTACAGGGTAATCTTCTAAACTAATGAACCGATCGGTATGAATTCTTGAATATATATCCTAGGCAACACGGTGAGCAATATAAGCACATTCTTTTTTGGTAAACTTTATTATTTAAAGAGGATTCGCACCCCAAACTTTAAAATAAGTTAGATGCAAAAAAGTAATAGAGAAAAAAATTGCTCTACATCAAATTTTGAGTTATATTAAGTAATACATTTTTAAAAAGATCGGTGCGGGCGCGTGAGCAAAAATAATATGTATGTGCTTGATAAAATATTGAACTATTGAACCTATCATTATGAATTATTGAATACGCAACAATGTGAGTAACGTGGGCAATTTAGTTTGTATAATTCACCATTTAGGGGGGTGCCACCTAAACTGTATTATATACCCGAAAGAAAGAATAAAACAGTAACATTTAAAACTAATGCTATATTCATTGCTTATACGCATCCTGGGACGGGTATGCTTGTAGTAGTAGTAGTAGTATATATATATATATATATATATATATATATATATATATATATATATATATATTAGAGAGAAAAGAACAAAATTAACGTTATTTCCAATTATGGTATCTACTGTAGTGTATTGGTTTTAGCAAATAGTTATTAAACAATCTCGTCTTTAATATAAGTATAAATATATTAACATAGCTGGGTGCTATTTTAGTACTTATTTGTATCTAATGTTGATTACTGAATTAAAAAATTATTATGCGTTAAGATAAAATGTGTTATGTTGCATAAATCTTGTATTTGGTTATTGGATAAATATGTAAGAAATTCTTTACTAGCTTAGATACGTTCATTGTGTAGGCCATTTGTATATAGGGCAGATACATACATCCGATGTTATTAAAACTGTATAGTTTTGGGGTGTATTTATTTGTTTTAGTTTGTTTAGGAAGTGGGTGGTATTTTTAATATGTCCTAAGTTGTTTGTAAGTAAGGGGGTTCAGGAAGTAGTTAATATATCTTGCTCTCGATTCCGTAAAATATTGCAATTATGGGATTAATGGAGGTGAGAGAATTAATATATTTTTGTGTGAGGATAAAGTTTGTGTATTAGTTGTACTTCCGGTTTCGTATTTATGAGACTGATGTCAGTTACAAACACACTTTTGATCATCGGTGATACTGTGAAACTGCCGTAAAGTGCTAAAGCCAAGTGCATTTTTATCATATTCTTATTTATTTAGTATATACACAATATACTTATGACAACTTATGGCATGTAAACTACACAGAAACGTTTGTATTACTTGAATTATTCGGACTATTGTTCTCATTTTCGATGTTATTCTCACGTTTCGGCCGATGAAACCACCGACCTTGGTCAGACACGTCTTGTCAAACTCGTTAATCTTTATGTCGAACTGAATATTTAAAAAATTATAATTAAAAGTAACCACTTATCAAGGCCAGGTACAACGTAATGTCGAATTGACCCCTTTATTTAATCCACGGAGTTAGATTGCCCTCGTTCCGTGAGCCATGATCGCGTTAAAGTCTTAAGTAATTCTTAATTATATTCTTAGTATCGCTTTTACTGAGGATTATACTTTCAACCAACAGAAGACTGTCACTTAGAACTGATTACACATAGCACTTTTATCCGTTGTGCGAAGTCAATGTTGTAATTAAATAATACAAATTACCAATCCTAATCTAAATAATTCAGAAGCACAGAAACGCTTATTTCATTCCTGAGGGAAATCATCAGACTAAATGCTATATATATATAGAAAAATAAAAAGAGTAACGAGGCAGACTTTTAGATAGAGTTAGACAGCGAAAGCAAATACTGTCTATTTCGACATTTATGTTTGCTGTATTTCTGAATATACGCCCCTAACTAGAGGGGGGGGGAGTCAGTGCCGCAAATTGATTTAGATCATCAATATCCTCGAATGCCCAATCACCATGTACTCATAGATTCAAATTCTACTGGGCAGATTATTATAACATTTTGAACAGGGATAGTAGAAAAAAGGGAGTGCAATGAGTTATATTTGATTGACTCCTTAGTCCTTACGATATTGTTTCATGTGCTACTTCCACCACCCTACCCCGGGAAACTGTGGTAATCATGCTAATATATATATATATATATATATATATATATATATATATATATATATATATATATATATATATATATATATATTATAAGATAAGAAGATTATTTTATATTAATTCTTAATACGATAAAAATATGCTCACTATTGGGGATAGAGCAGTTATTATATTCAAGTGAAATTGAAAATAAACAAATGTAAAATTACATAGGTTACATGTTTAATAAATTCAGGTAGTGCAACAAAGAATAGTATACAATATAGAAAAGTTCTTAAGACCTGGGTTTTTCAAAGAATGAAATCTTCTCATCAGAAGGAAAACATCTTCTACGCCCTATTCAAGTATATTCCTTATTTTTCATTTGACTTCAGATTTCTTTTACATGATTGATAAACGTTTTCAAATGAATAATTGTAACCAAAGCTTAGTTCAATAGACCTTTCTCTATTGTATACTATACTTTGTTGTGCTAATTGAAATTATTAAACTTGTAAAGTATATAACTTTACATTTGTTTATTTTCATTTTCACTTAACTATATATAGGTTGCAGTGTTCGTCTCCCCATAATGGAAGCATTGTTTATACGTATTAATAAACAAAACATCAACCATTCCCGTTATGAGGGGGGTAAAGGTGTATTGAAGTGCTGTTGAAATAATTTAAAAGAGCGCCCTGTTGATAGATTTAGCAATTTATTTCATTTTGCAACCGCCTGACGATGACCGATGTCGGTCGAAACGTTCGTTACACTCCTTGGATTATAACATCAAATCCGTCGTACGAGGTCTAGAAGAACGGATCAAATGCTGAATAAGCAGAAGTTTAATCAAATATGCATATAAGGAATGCTGCCCAATTATATATATATATATATATATATATATATATATATATATATATATATGTATATATATATATGTATAAATTTAGTTTAGTTTACGTAACTATTATTGCGTTTCAGATGTCCCGTTTCCTAAGACCCCATTATAATTATAAAAATATAAATTCGGATAATGGGTCCCCCCGGATATTATAGACAAAAACAAACACAAATAAAGAATATTTATTATTTATTATTTATGTGTTTAATTTTGTCTCTGATATCCGGTTTGCTTTTCTTATCTACACATTATCTGAATTTATAGTTTCATAATTATTTTGGGCTCTGAGTGTGACAAAGTATCCGGGGCCCCATGGGGATCGGGTACCCTGGTGACGCGCTAGTATGCATCTTGGTGGTGATGCTATGCCGACTGAGGGCACTGCGTCGAGACAAAGTGGAGATATAAAACTAGTATATATTTGACGTAGAAACGTACTTATTCAAACGACAGGAACGGGACGCCAGCTAGTCTCGCGGGGTTGTGTAGGATAGTCAGAATCCATTACCTCCGAAGGCAAGGAAACAGTTGCCAGATGGGAGGTAAAGATTATGGAATTCCATAATCGTAAATTTAATTCTGAAGTATCAATAAAGCGATATTATTCCGGGAAGGATGTTTTAACTTGGCAGAGATTTATTTGGGCCTGTCATCGTTAGTTACGGGCCGGTCACAGATCGTCTCCGGCTGTGTGGCAGAATGAGAAAGCGTTTGTTTTGGCGATAACGTCAGGCTAAGAAGAAAATCCCATTTATATTAGGGAGGGGGAGTGAGGCGCCCGTCCTCACCCTCCTTGAGAGAGAAAGACACGCAGGAATTAGGATGGCTGAGAAGGGGTGTGTACGACGATAGACATCTTCAATAAAAGAATGTGCCTTTTTCACGCACGACGAGTAGAGTGCCAATTAGAGTTGGATCGACGGCGAGAGAGAGAGTTCAACGAGTGCCCGGCGTGCGCCGAAGTGGCGTGCGTCGAGGAAAACAAACCGGACGAAATTCTCGCCATCGCCTTCGTCTGTTGATTTGTGACTTAAACAACTACTTGTGTAAAGAATTTGCACACACAGAGAACTAACAAAATAACTTAGAGAAAACAAAACCTTTGCTAAAGACATTTACGAGTACGGTAGACATTAATCCAATGTAAAATCTATTCTTTTATTTTATTAATAATTACTCTTCTATACAAAAAACCCGACTGAGTTGTTGAACATTGTTCTTTTCCTTTTGTTCTGCCTTGAATGATCTTTCGCCCCCACAGAGCCAACCGGTTGCTGTTCGCCCAGTGATTGCTCGCTGATATAAACAGTTTGAACGTGGGAGTGTGTTTGTAGCTGGACGAGACGACAAGATGATGATGATGATGATGATCATCATCATCATCATCATCATCATCGTCGTCGCCATCCCGGCCTAAAGGAATTTGGATCTATTTTCTTTTATTGTCATCGGCACGATCGGCACAGGGAGTGGGGGTCACATGAGGAAGCGTAATCACTGAAACGCGACTATAGTTACGCAAGCCTAACTAAATGATTATATAATAAATATTCATAAAGTTCAACCTAGTATTGAGTACTTTTGAGAAAACATTGGTTTTAAGTTAACTTCATAAATATACTTGAACTTGTTTAATTCTATCTATCTATCTATCTATCTATCTATCTATCTATCTATCTATCTATCTATCTATCTATCTGTATTTATATAATTATGGCAGTATATATCTAGTTCACTCATAGTTATAAAAAAAGAACATTGTTATTCAATACTGTCTTTTACTTTATTTTGCTACATCCAATTAAGCGTCTCTGTTTGAACAGAAGTATTTGAGTGCATATCCATTCATTTTCTCTAATCATTTTCACAAACCGTTGCATTAAATCTTGCATCAAATTTGCACTTTCTCATTAAGACTTACTCAACTGGAATGTCGACTTTCTTTTTGCCTTTTGGCCTTAATTTCTTTTTTGCCCTCTGTCGTCCAGTCGCTTCAATTTGTAACCTTTTCAAATCCATCCTCCTACAGATTCCCTCCTACCTTACCCCGGTGCCATAAATCAAATTCACTTGTGCTGTGAATATTTTCTAATGTTGTATCCCCCCCCCCAATATTTCGGTGTCCTCTAAAACCCCGGTCATCTTTCGTGTCAAGGTTGTAAATGTAGAAATATTTACCGTGTTCTTTTAGTGTTATTATATAATACAGTGAGAAGATGAATAATACAGAGCCTTGTGGCTAATTGGGACATGTGCAAACGTTAAGAAAAACGACCAGAGGGAAAACGTGAAATCGACCCTTTGGAAAAGGTGAGAAGATGAATAATACAATGCCATCGACCTTGTGGCAGACAAGGACCAGTGCCAACGTTAAGTACAACGAACAGGAGAACATCGTGAGATCAACCTTTTGAGAAAGGTGAGAAGATGAATAATACAGTGCTACCAGCCTTGTGGCAGACTAGGGCAGGTGCAAACGTTAAGTACAACGAATAAAAAAACAACGTGAGATCGACCCTTTAGACAAGGTAAGAAGATGAATAATACAGTGCCATTAGTCTTGTGGCAGACTATGACAGGTGCAAACGTTAAGTACAACGAATAAGAAAACAACGTGAGATCGACCCTTTGGAAAAGGTGAGAAGATGAATAATACAGTGCCATTAGTCTTGTGGCAGACTATGACAGGTGCAAACGTTAAGTACAACGAATAAGAAAACAACGTGAGATCGACCCTTTAGACAAGGTAAGAAGATGAATAATACAGTGCCATTAGTCTTGTGGCAGACTATGACAGGTGCAAACGTTAAGTACAACGAATAAGAAAACAACGTGAGATCGACCCTTTGGAAAAGGTGAGAAGATGAATAATACAGTGCCATTAGTCTTGTGGCAGACTATGACAGGTGCAAACGTTAAGTACAACGAATAAGAAAACAACGTGAGATCGACCCTTTAGACAAGGTAAGAAGATGAATAATACAGTGCCATTAGTCTTGTGGCAGACTAGGACCAGTGCCAACGTTAAGTACAACGAATAAAAAAACAACGTGAGATCGACCCTTTGGAAAAGGTGAGAAGATGAATAATACAGTGCCATTAGTCTTGTGGCAGACTAGGACAGGTGCAAACGTTAAGTACAACGAATAAGAAAACAACGTGAGATCGACCCTTTAGACAAGGTAAGAAGATGAATAATACAGTGCCATTAGTCTTGTGGCAGACTAGGACCAGTGCCAACGTTAAGTACAACGAATAAAAAAACAACGTGAGATCGACCCTTTGGAAAAGGTGAGAAGATGAATAATACAGTGCCATTAGTCTTGTGGCAGACTAGGACAGGTGCAAACGTTAAGTACAACGAATAAGAAAACAACGTGAGATCGACCCTTTGGAAAAGGTAAGAAGATGAATAATACAGTGCCATTAGTCTTGTGGCAGACTATGACAGGTGCAAACGTTAAGTACAACGAATAAGAAAACAACGTGAGATCGACCCTTTGGAAAAGGTGAGAAGATGAATAATACAGTGCCATTAGTCTTGTGGCAGACTATGACAGGTGCAAACGTTAAGTACAACGAATAAGAAAACAACGTGAGATCGACCCTTTAGACAAGGTAAGAAGATGAATAATACAGTGCCATTAGTCTTGTGGCAGACTAGGACCAGTGCCAACGTTAAGTACAACGAATAAAAAAACAACGTGAGATCGACCCTTTGGAAAAGGTGAGAAGATGAATAATACAGTGCCATTAGTCTTGTGGCAGACTATGACAGGTGCAAACGTTAAGTACAACGAATAAGAAAACAACGTGAGATCGACCCTTTGGACAAGGTAAGAAGATGAATAATACAGTGCCATTAGTCTTGTGGCAGACTATGACAGGTGCAAACGTTAAGTACAACGAATAAGAAAACAACGTGAGATCGACCCTTTGGACAAGGTAAGAAGATGAATAATACAGTGCCATTAGTCTTGTGGCAGACTATGACAGGTGCAAACGTTAAGTACAACGAATAAGAAAACAACGTGAGATCGACCCTTTGGAAAAGGTGAGAAGATGAATAATACAGTGCCATTAGTCTTGTGGCAGACTATGACAGGTGCAAACGTTAAGTACAACGAATAAGAAAACAACGTGAGATCGACCCTTTAGACAAGGTAAGAAGATGAATAATACAGTGCCATTAGTCTTGTGGCAGACTAGGACCAGTGCCAACGTTAAGTACAACGAATAAAAAAACAACGTGAGATCGACCCTTTGGAAAAGGTGAGAAGATGAATAATACAGTGCCATTAGTCTTGTGGCAGACTAGGACAGGTGCAAACGTTAAGTACAACGAATAAGAAAACAACGTGAGATCGACCCTTTAGACAAGGTAAGAAGATGAATAATACAGTGCCATTAGTCTTGTGGCAGACTATGACAGGTGCAAACGTTAAGTACAACGAATAAGAAAACAACGTGAGATCGACCCTTTGGAAAAGGTGAGAAGATGAATAATACAGTGCCATTAGTCTTGTGGCAGACTATGACAGGTGCAAACGTTAAGTACAACGAATAAGAAAACAACGTGAGATCGACCCTTTGGAAAAGGTGAGAAGATGAATAATACAGTGCCATTAGTCTTGTGGCAGACTATGACAGGTGCAAACGTTAAGTACAACGAATAAGAAAACAACGTGAGATCGACCCTTTAGACAAGGTAAGAAGATGAATAATACAGTGCCATTAGTCTTGTGGCAGACTATGACAGGTGCAAACGTTAAGTACAACGAATAAGAAAACAACGTGAGATCGACCCTTTGGAAAAGGTGAGAAGATGAATAATACAGTGCCATTAGTCTTGTGGCAGACTAGGACAGGTGCAAACGTTAAGTACAACGAATAAGAAAACAACGTGAGATCGACCCTTTAGACAAGGTAAGAAGATGAATAATACAGTGCCATTAGTCTTGTGGCAGACTAGGACCAGTGCCAACGTTAAGTACAACGAATAAAAAAACAACGTGAGATCGACCCTTTGGAAAAGGTGAGAAGATGAATAATACAGTGCCATTAGTCTTGTGGCAGACTAGGACAGGTGCAAACGTTAAGTACAACGAATAAGAAAACAACGTGAGATCGACCCTTTAGACAAGGTAAGAAGATGAATAATACAGTGCCATTAGTCTTGTGGCAGACTATGACAGGTGCAAACGTTAAGTACAACGAATAAGAAAACAACGTGAGATCGACCCTTTGGAAAAGGTGAGAAGATGAATAATACAGTGCCATTAGTCTTGTGGCAGACTATGACAGGTGCAAACGTTAAGTACAACGAATAAGAAAACAACGTGAGATCGACCCTTTAGACAAGGTAAGAAGATGAATAATACAGTGCCATTAGTCTTGTGGCAGACTAGGACCAGTGCCAACGTTAAGTACAACGAATAAAAAAACAACGTGAGATCGACCCTTTGGAAAAGGTGAGAAGATGAATAATACAGTGCCATTAGTCTTGTGGCAGACTAGGACAGGTGCAAACGTTAAGTACAACGAATAAGAAAACAACGTGAGATCGACCCTTTGGAAAAGGTGAGAAGATGAATAATACAGTGCCATTAGTCTTGTGGCAGACTAGGACCAGTGCCAACGTTAAGTACAACGAATAAAAAAACAACGTGAGATCGACCCTTTGGAAAAGGTGAGAAGATGAATAATACAGTGCCATTAGTCTTGTGGCAGACTAGGACAGGTGCAAACGTTAAGTACAACGAATAAGAAAACAACGTGAGATCGACCCTTTAGACAAGGTGAGAAGATGAAGTATTGTTGTTCACGAAGTTATCGAATGGAAAAATGTCAAGTGGTTGCATTTGACCGCATATGGGGATGAAAGAATTGAATATTTTCAAAATGATTTACTCTCTGTATTATTTGTATTATTCGAACTACTATTCTCATCTTTGCTGTTATCTTCGGTGGATGTAACCTTTGACCTACTTCAGGTGCACCCCTTTGAACTTGGGAATCTTTGTGTTGAACTCAGGAATCTATACGGAATCTATACAGAATTTCGAACTGAAACTTTTATTTAATCTACGGGGGTAGATTGTTCTCCTTCCGTCAGACTTGATCGAATAGAAGTCTGAATTATTATGTGATTCTTAGTTATTATCACCCGTAGTAAAGATGAACCTTTAACCTCCATTCACTTTAACCGTTCACATGACAGAACGAAAACAAGCTAGCCCGGAGGATTAAATAAAGGGTTCTATTAAAAATTCAGTATAGCTCCTCAAGTTGGACATAAAGATTCCTAAGTTTGAACAGCTGCACCTGGAGAAGGTCGGAGTTTACATCGGCCGAAATTTCGTGAAAATAACTACAATGAGAATAGAAGTTTAGATAATACAAATAATATAATTTATCATTCCTCATCTAAAAAATTGCGAAACTAACCGTCTGTATAGGGTGGGCTGGGGCATAATGGGTCAGTGGGAGCATAATTATTATTCAACTCGCAGATTTATTTTCTTTTCTCCCAACCTAAAGTATTAATGGCTAATGCGATACCGACTTTAAGTGGCACCAACCCTAGCAATGTCTAAAACTGTAAAGTAGTCTGCATAGGCTCTCTTTCCTGGAAAAGTGTTACTGGTTGACTTGCTGAATTTTTGTGGATAAAGTTGTCTCATCTCCTACTTCTAAAATAAAAAGAACTTTTACTTGGAAAGCACCCACAAAAAGTAAGATAGTAGACTCTACTTAAATGTTATAAAGGTTGATTTGAGACATTACTGACACAGCTACAAAAATCAATTACTTTTCATAATGGATCACTCAGATTTTTAATGGCGGGGATACTGATTCGACCCCATGCTGACAAGAATAGTGATTAATTTGAATAGATTTGTACTAATAAACTTCTTTTTATGACATTTAGTGTTTTATTCAGAGGATATAGAATGATAGGAAGGATTGTATAGGTAAGAATACACGTTGCTTGATAGAGCTTGTGTGTTTATGACATTAGGTTGTTATTCTATATATCGCTAAGTTATTACTTTATGGGAATGTCCTATATTCTTTTTGTTAATGTCTTGTTATAATAGTGATTGTCAAAAATATAAAGCTCTCCAAGTATCTCGTATTGTTATGCTGCATGTTGGAACTGCTTATCGCATTTTGTTTTCACAAAAATGTTTTTGTTTTATTGAAGAGACAAAGAATTTTACCAATTTTCATACCGTTGGCTAGAACCAATTTTATTTTAGTACAAAGTGATAAAATATCAGAAAAGAACCACAAAATGAACTCATTATATATGTGTTGCACATTTACCCCCTAAAAACACTTGCTTTTCATAAGTATCAATATAAAATTGTCATTTCTTTCAAAATCCTACAAAATCGCCATCTTATGTCCCACCCCGCCCTACCCATAAGTATCTCCGGGAGAGACGCCCCAATTTGGGAACATTGAGAAACGTGGAGTCAGCTCTTAGTTTTTATCACACCATTGTTTACCCGGAGTAGTTGTATCTGCCAGCCACCTATCTATTGGTTAAATAGAATATGTCGGTTACAGGAGATTTATTTAAACAATATACGTATATGTCTTTCCTGTAGTTTTATACGGACTTGGATATGTCAGATTATGTCAGAAAGTAGAAACCTTCCAAAGCCACATCATGCGCTTCATTACTGATCATAAACTATCTGATCACATTAGTATCGTAAAATTGCGAAAACTCACTGACATCCCATCAATATCCTCTGTCATCAAATGAGATTGTTAGGTCACGTTAAGAATTCCAGTGTAGGGCTATGCAAAATATGCGTTGAAAGCATAGTCTAAGGAAGCCGGTTGAAAGGTAGACAAAAGTAAAGATGGATTGTGAATGGACAAACATGAACATAAACCAAGCGAACACTTTGGCCAAAGGTCGTAGGGCTTGGAGGACACTCAGCCATGTTAGTACGTATTCTGCAGCTAGCGGTGCATGCGTTTAATAATAAAAATGCCTACAAAACAATTGAATCTACGGCGCATCCGTATGCAAGATGTAAGTGCGGTTTCGAAATAAAAACATACATACACATAAGTACGTACTGTCCAACCTACTACAAAACAATTATATACATGCTTGCATATAAGGGACATGGGAGCGTACTTAAAAACAGGCCAATCAAAGCTAATACTATGCATATAACCATATGTACGTAACAAATACATATACAACTAAATATAGTATATGCTTTTATACATATATCCATACAAAGCAAGTCTACGAGTAAGTTCGTTGAGTCCTCTAGCCTGTCTTGATTTTTACGCTGTAATGAACATAAATATGACTTAATTTCTCCGTATCACGTAATAATTTCTTATGTCCGTGAGGATAGACTGAAAGCGTGCGGAGTCAAAGGTGACTCTGTGAACCGGGTTAGCGCCTTATGGCTGTCTGAAGTTATCAGTTTCCTGCACCGATGAGAACAAAAGCTCGAAACGACGTCGTCTGTAGGTAAATATAATTCAATATTCATTTATAACTATTATATATATATATATATATATATAGCGTTTTGTTGTTGTTTGACTTTATATATATATATATATTAAATATATATATATATATTTATATATATATGTATATATATATATACATGCATATGAACACTATACACAAACCTTTACGTATGCACATGAATACAAGCACATATACATACAGACCAGCAGATTTATGAGGGTATGTGTAAGTTAGTAAATGTGTGTACTTTGTTGTGTTTACAATTAATAGATGTTTCCAATTTATTTAATAAGTTTTTCGTCTGTCAATAAATCTAATGATTTTTAATTTCTTATTAAAGCAAAGCTAACAAGGTACGTTTTGAGCTTTGCATGTTCTAGCTTTCCTAATTACTTTCCATTTTACTATTATTTCACTTTTATTCTTATCGATTAGGAACCTAAAAAATTAGCAAGTGATGTGTTATCTTTTATAATTCTTATGACTGAAAGAACATTTGTGGTTATAGTATATTTCTTTAAAGGTGTTTCATGTACTACATATATAGAATCTATTATCTGTTAGGGTTTCTTTAATTAAATAGTTGCAAGGTATAATACAGAGGATGATAGGCACCTAATTGAAGGTTCAATTTGTCTATTTCCTCTGAAAGAGAGCAACGAAAGACTGTCTACCTCAACACCGCCGGTACTGACAGCTCATCAGAGCAGAATTGTATGATATGATAAATGATTATATTATGTTCTTATTTACGTAATTGAACACTGTGTTGTTATTTTTATGGTAGCAAGAATATCCAGCGTTGCTCGGAATTGAATGATGCAACATACTTCTTCCTGCTCCCAGCCCATAACACGACATTTAATTGTTTTATGTTTACTTTTTACATTTTATAATATAACATTTCTGAGCCCAATGACGTACTCAACATTAATTGTGTTGTTAAATGCAAGTAACGTGACATTAAATGGAATACATTTCGGTATATTTATAGTCTTTAGCCCCTTCGAGGCACACCCTGCGCTTTCCGAGAATTAATGAGAACCTCAGTGTACTTCGGTTTCAAGCCATGCACCCTTTATTATAACATTTCTATTCCTATATTTTTAATTATTATGAGATTATAAATTAAATACAATAAAAAAATGTTGTTTTTTCTTTTTTTTATGCATGCCAAGCGCAAAGCAGACCCCGCGATAATGTTGTAGCTCTTTGATCTAAATTAAATATCCTTAACTGATTACTCTGGGTAATGTAGTTTGAAAGTATTGCAACATTAAAGATTTTATTAGAGCTGAACGCACCGCGGATTGGCAAATTGTCGGGATGCGTTCGTGTTGCCTTAGATATTTACTATTTTGTCAGAGAGGATATACAAATAAGAAACTTCTATCAACGGATAACAGCCTCTGATTCCATCTCAATAGAGCCAACTTTCAGTCACTTTTGTTGATCGGAAGTGTCGTACCCACGATAGAGCTCTCTTCCGATTCTTCGTGTGATTTAGTAGTTACAAACAGTCAATTACAGCCTATAGTTATTCATAAACGATAGGACTAATCGAATTGAAATGGTGCAGGTGTGTAAAAAGTGCCCATGTCACCTCTTTCTATGCGTCCAGAAGGAGTGTACTTCATGCACAGAGCTATTGTACATGCATGATCGATGAGCACTGCCTCACCCCAGAAATATAAGAGTGACATTCGCGATGAGATTTCTCATTCAGGGTGCTATACAGACAAGAAAAGAGATTTCTGCCTGATTTTGTGTTTGCCAAAGGATTCAGAAAATCGAAAAATACTTACTGTCGATTTATTTGCTTTCAGTTTCATAAAATATAAGTTTATTTAATGGCTCCTACCTCTATTGTAGGGTTAGACATAAGATTGTTTTATAGTGAGGAATCCAGCTCTCCCCAAAAAGGAACACTCTGTATGGATGCAAAATTTACCGTGATCGATCCACGGTAGGGGCACTTCAGGCAACAGCTGATAAACAACTCCCCCATTCTGAACGAGGAGTTAATGCCTGGGGAAGAACACAATCATGCTTCACTCCGATCCAAGAGCGGGGGCCACTGTACCTTTTTGTTTGATAAATGCAGCAAGAATACTACCTGTGGGGTGGGCAGAGGAAGTTATAATAATAGGTATAGATGAAGTATAGGGCATAATCACGTTGACACCGGATCTTGTTAGATCATTGAAGTTAAGCAACGTTGACCATTTGGGAATACAAGGCGATGTATGCAGGAGGACGTCGACACGTCCATGCAAGAACTGCAAAATCGTAACGTCATCATCTTCCCTGGTCGGGATATACATGCGACTGAGGACCGCTTGTGAATTTGATATTCTCTAGAAATTTCCTCCGAAGGGGGAAGCCGGTTCAACCCGCCTAGAGTAAATGCCGCTTTGTTCGTATAGAGGGAATAATGATATTAATGTTATAACTAGTCATGGATACAATGATGATGATGATGATGATGATGATGATGATAATGATAATGATGATGATGATGATGATGATGATGATGATGATGATGATGATGATGATGATGGCTGTCTTTGTTACGAAAGTGGGGTATGAAAATATAGATTATAGATTGGAATGTGTCGGATGAGGTTTTGGTTGCATCTGAAAGTTTGTTATTGAAGAAAGTCGATAGATTAATTTGTGAAATAAAAATGTTGTTAGTTCATTAGAAAAGATTGTTTAAAATAAAAACAGATTTTGATAAGTACGTCCTGTGCTTTCTTCTCTGGCTGTTACTTCGGTTAGGTACTCGATGTACATAGAGAAATGAATCTAATGAATGTTAAGCAACGTAAAAAAAATTGTTCGAGTCTTCATCCTGTTCTAACCTGCTGTGGAAAATGACTAGACGATCAACTGCCAAAAGATACACAGTAAGTCTGTATTTCCCAGTCTTTTCTTTAGGCGTATAATCTTTATGAGTTAAAAGCGAATCCCTTCAACAAAGATAATGACTACATTACACATAGCCATAAGAAAAAACATCACGCATAACCATATGAAGTATATCAAAGACGTTCATATGTGGAGTTCCCTTGAGAAAGTAACAAGAGGTTACGTCACGTATGCTATTGGGTGCCACAACACTAGAACGAAATCTCACTAGAAGGTCGGAATAGTCCAAAAGTCTTATTTTATTTATTGTGCATGTCCATTCAGACAACTCTATAACTTAAAAAAAAATTAGCGTTGAAAAAAAGCTTTCACGCGAAAGACCTTATATACGTTAAATATATGCTTTTCTTTGTTTAGAAAAACGGTAGACATTTTGTAGATGCTGGCTTCTTTCTTTTGCACCACGTGACATCTCTATAGTGTACCTTAGGCAATGCCCCTAAAGCCATTGTTCTCAAGTGTATATAAACAGATTTGTATTCCGAGAATGTTGAATGAAGCGATATTTTTAATTTCCAGTCCTTTGGCTAATAACCCTTGATGCAGATAAGTTAGCCGCCCCGTTTCTTCTCTTCTATTTATTTCATCTCATTGATATTCCTCATTAATGGGCCGAGAGCGACAGGCCGACTAAAGGAAGATGTTCACATCACGTGAAAGTTGTTGTTTTTTGCTTTGAATATAGATAGGTATTTTTAGGTATAGACATCACATCTCGACAACTGGTTAAAGACCAGTCCCGTCCGTCAATCCCATTTAACCTTGCCCTTTACTTTTCTTTTAACCTTGATCTGAAATCGACAAGCCGCTGTTTGTTTTTTGTTTTGTTAAGTTGCGAGCGATTACGGCTGTATTTAGAAAAGATAAAGTTATTTTGTTTTAGTTTTTGGAAGACGTTTTCTGTTTTCATCGATCTTATATTAAACAAAAATTGACTATGAAGAAATACGTTTGTTTTATGATATAAAAATGAAGTTAAAAGCAATTACATCGTTTAGAATAAAATATTTATTACTAATGTTGATTTGGCATCTGTCTGTCTGAAGCTGAATTATATTATTACTTTAGATCTGAAACCGAAACTATACTATCACTATCTTGTAATGTTAAATTTACTTTAATATACAATTTCAGACTAATGCTTTCAATGCTCAATTAAGGGGAGGGGTAGTATGGTTTATGTTATGTGGTCATTATACCGTCCTCATAGGCATCACATAATTATTTTTGGAGGTAGTGTAGTATATATTCGTTCGTCATTATACCATCCTCATAGGCATTACCTCGCTTTTAGAGACAGTATAGTATATGTTCATTCGTCATATATACTAGCAAAAAAAAAATGCGATCAGAGGAAGCATTTTATTGCTAGTTCTATTAACGTAAGTACGTCAAACATATTTAAAGGCGGTGTTTTCGTAAAAGAAATAAGGTAGGCAGACACTAAGGACTCGCTTCGTCGCTTTAATGAATGAAATTAATTTTCACAACAAATATAATTATTATTGATTTAATATTTTAATCATATCTTTCTACAGCTGTGATATGCATAAATATAGATGCATTGTGAGAGAGAAAAGAAAATGAAAACTAAGAAAGACAAAATGCTTTTTGATTGAAAATAATTTGGTGAGTACAAAAAGTATAGGTGACTTAACTACGAAGACAAAATAGGAGGAGGAAGAGAAAAAAGCGGAAGTTCCTAGAAGCAGGAGAAGCTCTGAGAGATGTGAGAGGAGGCGATGAGAAGATAATTAGTAATCAGAGAAGTGTCGTTATGAACCTTTAATGATTGTCTGATACTAGAGCAATAACCTAAGTGAAACAAGTATATCAATGTATAAATATATGTATCGTAGTAAATCGTAGTCGAGGGCGACCCGCAGGCTACTACGGCGAGATATAGGGGAAGGCGCCACTCCTTTCCTTGTATTCATCCACATACCTTTTATTCACATATTTTAATGCTGAGTATTAAGCAAGGGGCATCAAGTAACATTTTGCATAATTCGATCGAGGATTGAACCCCGATTTCCCGACCCATTAGCGAACAGTCCAACCATTATGTTAAATGCACACACAACCTAGATAAAAGTACATAAAGCCAACACTATAATGTACAAGAAAGAAAAGAAATAGACTGTTTTATTGTTATGATTTGATGTTTATCTACCCTGTTTCGGGAATAGATGGACTCTTCCAAACACTATGAATAGAGTTACGACTAAGTGTCGTGACAGTCACAGTATCGGACGCAGACTTTCTGTAACATACTATTTCTGCACTTCTGTAAATATACCATCGTGTTGTCTTAATTATTATCGGCCTTTCAATATCACACCATTTATGAACCACACTGAATTCGTCCTCTCACATCTGTCATTTTGCGTTTTCTTTTGCGTTCTTTAGTTCCTTATTATATGGACAGTGTACTTCCACATCTCTTTTTTATACTAATGAGTCACCACTTATCAAGGCCAAGAGGCACCTCAAGGACAAATATCAATCGGATTGTTAATTGAATGATGGATTGCACCATGAGAGTATTAGAGACGATGGGTGAAAATGGAAGGATTAAATTACTTAAGAAGACGGTTCGACAAGTATTTGTTGACAATGGAATTAAAGAAAACCATGTTGCAGTCAGCAGAGAAGTCCCGTGGTATGGTGTTTCACAGATGAGAGGTTCTTGTAAAGAAACGCTGCTCATGGAAGTTCCGTTTGGATTTTGGTACACGCAAGAATAAATTAGAGTTCTTTGTAGTGGTAGTAGACAGATGGGTACTTGCTCTTAAGGTTTTATATGGCAGAAGTAGAGATTGTTACTCTGTTGAGCACCTACCATGAAAATAACGATAGAGTAGAGACAGACTAGCAACGTCTCGTCTGTGAGAAAGAGGCTGTAGGGAATGAAGAGATCATTCTCAACTAGGTTGCGAAGTCGGTTTTGTACTCTGTAAAACACGAAAGAGTCCACTGAGCTGTGCCACCCTAGATGTGGCGGAAGTACATCATCGCAGGACGTAGCTGATTTTTATATAGGTAGAGGATTGTGTCAGGAGTCAGGTACTTTCTGGAGCGGTAATATGATCCTACTTTTTTCAGCGAACTTAGCTACGTTTATCTGTTGATGTATTACTAAAGCTGATATATCTAGAGAGAAACTGTTTTGTATTTGTTTGTATTGTAGGCTAAAAGGAACAGTTCTGTGCATCTATTTATTATTGGACTGGACTATGCACTTCGAGGGTTCACCAAAGATACATCGACCGTTTTTTTATTGGAGAAAAGCCAGAGTTTGAGAAAACCTGCAGTATACATTACTGATGCAGACTTTTCATACAATCTCATATCGATCTCAAACTATGTAAAACAAGCTAAACTACTTCGGTCAAAATTGGAAATGGCATCAGAAACTATTGGGCTGCATACTAACTTTAAAAATACTGAATATATGTTGTTCAACAACGGTGAGACAGATTTAAACACGCCGAGTGGTGGTATATTAAAATAGGTGCGTGATTTCAAATATCTTGGTTCGTGGATCACAGATAGAAAGACAGACATAGAAGTTCGAATCAGGTTGGCATGGAACAAATTAGATAAGGTTTTGAAGTTAAAACTGAAAAACGAACTTAAGATCCAGTTCTTCAGATCCACAGTTAAAAGTATTGTGTTGCATGGGACAGAAGGCAGAATCCTTACAAATAAAATGTGCAGAAGGTTAGATATTATCTATGCCAGAATGTTAAGAGCAGTCGTGTGGGTCACTTGGAGAGATAGGATAACAAACGACGATCTATATGAAGAACTGAGTAGCATAACAGCAGTGCTCAAAGCCAGAAGGTAGATATTTATTTGGCATAGGTGGAGGAGGAAGCAAGAGTCGGTATAACACCTATTAATGTGGGAACCAAAAACCGGGAAAGGGAAAAGAGAAATGTCATAAATTACATATGTGGGCAAGCTGAGAAATGACACCGTTTTGTCGACGGAAGAACTAAAGAATGCAATGGAAACCGTAAAATGTGAAAGATTCTAATCAATAATGTCCGAGCGAGCTCGAAATAAACAAGAAAATATGCCTGATACAAACAAATTATGAACGTACTTTTCGCCCAGTGTCAGCTGTTTTAAATGGCATCGAGTTTCAACAGAATTCGGTGGATACACTTGTCATAGTTGACGGTGTTTTAAAGTTTATTGCGGCATGCATATCATGGATATTTCAGAAATTTTTCAAACTGCGGCACTTTATTTGTTAACGCCTCGACGAGAAAGTGCCAGTCATTTTATTCTCTGGTATTCTTAACGCTTAAAATGGGGGACACAAAGTACCCCGAAGTGAGATACGCTGAAGAAGGGTTTGACATGGAACCGCTATAGTGTATACTTGCCCAGCGCGAGCTGTGATGCGTTGGACACGTGCATCGCATGTCAGAGAACTGACGGCACTGTCACATCCTTTTATGGCGAATTGGACCAATATGAGACGAACGCAAAAGATACAGAAGCATCAACTTCAATCACAAAGACTATAAAATTTCGCAACAAATGCCCAAATGTGACAAACTAGTGATAGGGATGTCGAAGGGGGTTTGAATACCTCACGAACGTTGTAAATTACACGACAAGCGGATAAAATCAAATTTAAATTAAAATGATCAATATAATACATTGGTTAAAATGTAACACCATTTATTACGAGGAAAATGATTGACAATGTTTAAATACGTGTAAAGAGTCACGTGTGCGTGAATATTGATTTACTCTTCTCCAGGAGTTAGGCACAAGGCCAGTTTTATCTTACTCCCACAAGTAAGATGTGACCCAAGGTCGGGTCGGGAAAGTGGGGTTTGAAAAGCCAGCATCCGAGAGGTGAACACTCTGTCGATTAAAAATTGCCTGGGCAGCCCCGTCGGCATTCCCCGATAGGGGCGCCTCAGGCAGTAAGCAATAAACTTACTCCTCCCCAAAGAGGGGAGACGAAGCCTGAGAGGGTGGACCTCCTAGAACTGCACAGGACAGACCCATAGACCGGCGTAAATCAAGCCCCGAAGGCTAAGACAATACCAGTCTATGGGGTGCAGTATCCATCGGAACAGATACTACACTTTGATCTTAGCCAAAAGGCCAAAAGTGAGTGTAGATCTCTCGTACTCGCTTTATGTAAACGAACAGTTTTTTTTAAGTAGTGCGATATGCGTGCAAGATAATCAGAGGTAGCAGTTTAGCTGTGATGCTGGACTGCTCGCTTGTTTGCGTACGGAAGGTGTCAACGGAGTTTTTTTTTTATCGGGCAGATGATGCTGTTTCTTGTTGTTCCTTCCAAGTGGCGATGTTGATGCTTGCTGTCTGCTTGAGAGTTTCACACGTGTGACAAATATAGCAAGTAGTAATTCTTTAACGGAGATTCTAACTGAAATCAAAGCTGCCCGAATCTGTTGGCGTGAAATGGATAAATTGTTTTAACGTGGAGTCCTGGCACATTGGTGACATATGGTTGCAATCTAGATTGCTGTTTTACAGCTGCATGAAGATATTTATCAGGTAAAGACTTTGAACGCTTTAATTTTTAAGCAATACTTTACTCGTATAATTTGGATTATTCGGACTACTGTTCTCATCTTGAGTGTTATTCTCACAAATATTTCGGCCGATGTAACCTCCGGCCTTGTTCAGGTGCATCTTTTAGAACTCGGGAATATTTCTGTCGAACTCGGGAATCTGGACAGAATTTTGAACGGAACTCTTTATTTAATCCACGAGGGTAGCAAGATGAGAACAGTAGTCCGAATAATCCAAATTTTAAAAATTATACAAATTATCAATCAAAAATTCAGAAACATAATACTTAATTCATGCAGGAGTTTCTTTTTCAAAATAAAACTCCGAATACGTTTATTCTGATGTCACTAGGGCACATTATCGGTTAGGTCCATAAAATAACTGTAATATATTTGAACGTAAAGAAATTAAATTAATTTAAACAAACAGATTTTCTTCGTTTTATGAAACAAAAATAAAATTAAACAAAGAAATAATTAAAAACGTTTTAAACATTTAAATAATTACTTTTTTTGTATTATTCGTTTCGATTCGTTAAAGCAATTTACCGTTTTACAGAAACGTTAAGAAACGCAGAAAACCACTGTGCTTAGTTTTATTTATTACTTGACCTTATATTGGAAAAAAGTTTGTTTTTAGCATTTTTTCTAGGCAACAATTGTAAACATGACTTTGCCTTCATTGGCTTTTTGGCTAAGAGCAAAATGTAGTATCTGTTGTGATGCCGCACTTCGTCTTTGCTGTTCTCGGTCAGTGAAGTCCGTCTAGACTGAGACAATTTTTATTTTGGTTCCAATCCAAAGCAGAGTGACACCTTTTGTGGAGCTATATCGCCCAACACCCATTAAAACCAACCTTGTGTCTAACAAGCAAATAGGAACAATGATAAATATGACGATATTTGAAATTATTTTTCAGAGGAAACCTTCTGACCAATAATATATCTTCACAAAAGGGTAACGCCGGGTGAATACCGCTCGTATATATATATATATATATATATATATATATATATATATATATATATATATATATATATATATATAACTTCTACTAAAGAAATATTGCGAGTTTTCCCCCTTAACAGATCGAACACTTTCTGAGGCTTACTATGTTTTTAAATAAAATATTTAAATATGTCTGTCACGGTGGCACAGTTGTTAAGAGTTTTGGATTGGAGTTATTCAGGTTCAGGTTTCAAATCGTTCGACCAGTGGTACAATATATAAGCTACACTGATGATTGTTAGTGAACAAAAAACATATGACTGTGGATAATATATATAATATATATATATATATATATATATATATATATATATGTATATGTATATATATATATATTTGACGGATGGTATTATTATTATTTGTTCGGTTTGAGTCTGTCCATATCTACGTACTCGCTTATTTTTAATTCTTATTAATAAAACCCGCAAACTTAATTACGTAAAAAGAGAAATTAATAAATAAAATATAAAAAAGTAACGGTTTACAATTTCCTCACAATGGATACGTGACTCCCCCAACTTTCAAACATGGATGATGAGAGCTGACGGTCGGTTTCTTTACTTTACATTATATTTCATTTTCTGAGATCGCAACGGCCCATGTTGATTTGATCTGATCTTCTGTAAGACAATTAAGAAATAAATATTATGCTCTGATTACACTGGTCTGCTATATTTTAAAGGTCTAACATATATTACGTGATCTTAGGCCAGTTCTCTTGCACTGAATCAAAAGGTCATGCTAATTCTACTCAATCAGATCAGGTTAATGAAATATTAGTACATTAAAAATATCCTAAATACCGTGAATAAAACGCTATATTTAAAATATTAGACTGATTTGTTCACAGAAGGCTTACAAAATATTTTGAATAGATAGCAAAAAGAGTATAATGGACTAAGGAAGATATTCATGGATACATGATCTCTTCAGGGACTTCCGTTTGTGCTGAACATACTGTAACCCCTTTTTAGGCACCAGCAGTAGTCGGTCAGAAAGTTGACATTCCATCGGCTTTGATTGCGTTCCTCCATAAAATGATATCTTGGTGAATACGCTCACCCTGTTCTTCACTAAAGTCTCAACAATTCTCTGGAAAATAATCTAGATGAGACTTGAGGAATTGCATTTTCACCTACATGCGCGCACTAATTTGTCGTAAATACCCCATTAACTCATCGACCACCTTCTTATACTGGAAACTTCTGTGGTTGGCAATGAAGTTTGCAACGACTGACTTAAAAGACAACTAGACAGAGAGTTCAGCAGGATTCAGTGCATCATCAAAACTGGTATCCTTAATGATTTCCCTTATTTGAGGTCCATCAAATATACCTGCCTTAATTTTCTCCATGCTTTTTCGTTGACACTTCTGATAAAGAAAAGCAAATACCACACCTTCACTGTCCAATATCTTTATAAAGTTCTTCATAAGATCGAGTTTGATATGGAGCGTTGGAAGCAATATCTTTCTTGGTTCAACCAGAGGGTGTGATCCAGGTTTTAATCCTTGTCTAGATGGTCACTCCTGTCTGACATAATGCAGGTCATCAGCACGGGTATCCCATAAACACAGAAAGCATAGATACTTTGTGTTACCACCTTTAAGTCCTAGGATGATTCCAACAACTTAAAAATCTCCAAAGATCAACTATTTATGTTTCTGATAGTTCTAGAGCAACAAATTGACGTTCTATGCTTTAGTAAGATTCTTTCATTTTAACTGAGTGCCCAACAGGGATCAATGAAAACCTGTTTCCAATATTCAGAAGAGCTGCTTTGAGACTTCTGTTAGATGAGTCAATGAAAAGTCTCCATTCCATAGCATCATACTTCAGATCAAGTAATTCAATCAAGTCAACAATATTGTTACAGTAGACCAGCGAAGATGCTTCATCAAACATGAATAACTTTCTACATTTTATCTCGCGGTCCTGACACGAATAGTGTTGTTCCTGGCGCCAGCAGACGTTTGTCTCGAAGATGAGAACCCAGTAGCTTCGAAGGGTTCAAGTCTCGTGTCAGGTCATTGAGTTCGACAGATCAACAATACCGGTTGGTCACCATCTTCTGACCTGTATTCATCACACTTAGCTGCATCAATTATATCACTAGATTCTGAATCAGCACTACATTCCATAGTGACATTTGCCTCGGAAACAAGAAGATCGGAGCCACGTGGGACTATTTTAATAACATAATTATCATCAGGGTATTAAACATGATGCTTGTTCTTTCGATTGATGCCTTTTAGATTTGTCATGCAAACGTAGCAGTTGGTAACTCTTTCCCTCACACCATTGGGACACCAAATGGCATACCCACCCTTTTCTTGTTTCTCCAATCCGATAAGTTCTGCAGCAGAGATAGTCCAGTCAAATAAGGCTAAATATTTGCACATGGTCAAACTAATTGCAACACAAAGTTTATTTGCACAATGCATTTCTATAAGCTCTTTATTTTAACATACTAAAAGTCTAGAAAAATCTACTGATGCGAAATATGCAAATTTGGCACTTTTTATCAATAGGTGCTCTGTATATTTTAGTGAATGTTATGTATGCTACTAATCGCGCCAATGCATCATTTGAAATTTATAAATAATAATTAGGACATGAAATGATGCATATTGAATGCTTCTTTAATCACACAGAAAAAATTAACCTATATAAAATGTATTTTAGCGTAAATCTTAAGTTTTAAGACATCTTTTTTGTTAAACTACACTGTTTTTGTATGCATTCAAAGAATTATCAAATTATATGAATATCTCATGGAATTATTGTATTTAATATACTTCTACATTATTATTTTTCAATTTGAAAAAGATAATAAATATAAAATCAATTAACCCCCTCCTACAAGGAGGTTATGTTTTAATCATCATTTATTTATTTGTTTGTTACTTTATTTATGTGTTTATTATAAACTTTATAAACATTCTAATTACTTTTCGTTTTTACCAAAGTTGTACCTTGACCCAGAGAAGTCTCCATTAAATTCTGGAAGTGATCCAATTCGATGTCCATATCCAAGACAATATTTTTGAATATTTAGAAAAGTCCCTACCTTTCATCATTGTCCAATTTTCAAAAATCATATCTCAGTCAATCTGTAGTCTATTCTTTTGAAATGTAAAGCATTGATATAAAATAGTATTACATATCACCACATCAAATTTCATCTGGATCGATACATTTCTCAACCAATCCGTGTAAACTTTCCTGTATTTATGCAGAGTCTTATTTAAAAAAAAAACATTGCTTACTGTCATAGTAGAGTAACACAATAAACCTTGACGGATGTTTGTGCTCTCCGAGTGTTTTTGTTATTCAATTATTTGTCATCATCAAACTCAATGTTATCTTCAGGCATTAACGAATTAGCACAAGCTGTACCACGACACTCTCCACATGCTATTGAATAATTAAGCCCACACTTCTTGCAGGTACACCGTGCTGTATTGCAATCTATTTTGCAATTGCACCGAATCAAGCTAGGAAGACTTTCTGATGCTGGTGGCACATCAGTCATCTTTGGTATCATGACATCATTGATGACCTGTCATCACCAATCGATGGGATTTCCTAACCATAGTTGTACTTGGTAGTACACACACATATAATTTATTCAGTTTCTCTTATGGTGTTCTTCCATGCACAACAACTAGATCATCTTCACCAGATGCAATAATTGTTTCGTTTGATGCTTCACTCTGACAGAATATCTCTGCAGAATGATGTAAGTCTTTGTATTTTTTATAGCAACTGCTTTTGTCACATTGAAAAAGCATGAAGTTGTGTCACTCTCAAGTAAGGCATGAAGAAATGCTAGATGTTAGTACATGCTGGGACCAAGAGCAGATTTCAAACAGTGTATTCTCTATCTCTACAAATCCACAATCAGACAATGTATGGAGTACTGTTGTCATATTTGGGCTGGTGAATCTCTGTCCCATTTGAGGGTTCTTTGAGGTGCAGAAACGTATATATAATTTGATTGGCCCTACCCTATCTCCTACTCCTCTTTCTCTCACAGACGTGATGTTGCTAGTTACAGTCTTTTCTATAAATACTATTATGGCATGTGTTCTTCAAAATTATGTGATCTATTCCAGTTCGTTTGACTCGTTGGTCTAGTGGTCTCCATCAATTCGCTGTATTGATACCTCATTGCAATACATCTTCCTATTCCAGTAGCTTCTTTCCAAGAACCGCAGGCTTGTGGAACTCTCTTCCTGTTGACTGCTTTCCTTCTTACCTATAATCTTGGTCTTTTTAAGACTAAGGTCAATAGGCATCCCCTGTCTTTGTAATAATCATATTTGTTCTTGTTAGCTCCTTACATCAAGTGGCTTCATGTCTTGTCTGGAGTGATTTCCATTAAAAAATCTTTATGAAGTTCCTTTATTTGGTTCATGCAGCATTAATACAGTTTTAGCACTTGAATGGACATGGTAACAAAGGAGAACAAGTATGTCTGTGTCATCAGCAACAACAATTATTTCTTTATGATTGGCAGCATTGACAGAAGTTTCAACAATAAGACAATCATCATCACTATTGTCATGGATACCCTCAGACAACATCTGTATAAATCTATGTTTATGAAATTTATTGGACCATACAATGTCTTTTTTCATTACTGGAACCATGGTTAATCTACAGTGTACAGACACTATTTAATCATCTTCTCAAATGATTCATGTCTTTTATTGAAGGTTGTTCACTGCATCAAATAAAATAACGCATTTGCCATATTTGCACAGTACATATTTAATATATACATGACACATTTCTTTAAATGTAAGACCATGATGCCAAATAATCCGATGTAGTAATGCCCCTCCATCCAAAACAAAGAGTCCACCAGTGAGAAGTTTGCATTCTTGGTATCGAAGCTAGTTCCAAAGAGCACTTCCTAGAATTTGTTTGTTTGCAGGTGTATGGGGAACCAGTGGAATCAAACATTGATCTTGGATAACCATGGAGTCCATATTTAAAGAGGTCCTGTATATTAAAATGTTCTTTTGTCGCAAATAATGTTAGGTGTTGAAACAGTGCTTGTGGATGAATATGCACTGCTTCTTTATTGTCACAGCTTATTTTGATCCTAGGGCAACTGCCTGTTTTTTTCGCCTGAATGAATAGTTAAATATATCTTTGCTGTCCATAGATTGAAGAATCCTATAGCCAACCTTTTCTACTTGATCTATATTTACTAAATCCTGGATAACAACACCTGAGATAATGCTGTGCAATGACCTGTCAGATTTACTGAAAGGATTTCTTGCTTTTAAAAAGCTGATATGCTTTTCTGTATCCTTGCAGCCTCTCTTTTGTCGTGTGTCAGTTACTTCTTCATCTATCATCGTATCTGGATTAGCAATGAGTTGTGCAAATATTTTTGAGCTGACGTTATCCGAATTTCTGCTAAATTTGTACCTCTTTCTTGAATTGTATCAAATATATCTGTTACATAGTTCACTTGTGAGTCTTCTTCACTTTCAGTTTCATTGTCAGATACAGAAGTGTGTAGCACATGGAGTTTCAAAGTGTCTGCAAGAAATACTATATTAAGTGCAGCATCTGTTAATACATTACCTCTTCGTGCTATAGCATATTGGACACAGTGTCGTGGCCATATATCTCTTCAAAAACTTCTGATAATCCTGCCTTTTCGATTACATAGCCAATACACCCAAGAAAACTCACCCCGTGCATAGTCCTCCAATTCTCAGCACTACAGATGGCCTATTAGCTATAATAGTTTGCACCTTTCAATACAGTGGCTGGTCAAATTGCTTGTTCAACCAGGAATATCAATGTAGAATAGATACATGACATATTTGATGGATCTAAGTCGATCACTACAGTGGCCCTCCCTAGATGACTTTCTTTGCGTATCATTTGCATGAATCCTGACCACCCTGGTCGTGGCCATTGCAGAAACGGGAAACTTTCCACAGGATATCAAGTAAATATGGGGATTTAGGGAAATAATGACAAGGCTTAATATGGGGAAGTTCACCAAAATAATATCCATTATCTTTGTGATAATGGTAATTATGAATCGTTACTTGGCCAGACTTTAGAATCTCTTAGTAGTTACTTTATGTCGGCAAATCACACAAGTGACACATTTTCCTGGTGTTAATATGGCAACCATGCACATCATATAAAATGTACCATATCCATCAAGAGTTTGTATATTGTGGTCAACATTGTCTGCTGCATATTGCATGAATTGACCTTTTCTAACAGTGATAACATTTTGTTGGGTTACAGAAGAATTTCGTTCAAATGCTTGGACTTATACGAGCTACAAAACCCATGTTAATGTAATGAGTCTAATCCTAGAACCAAAATAGTGATGCATTTGTATGGCTAACCCTAATTGTAAAGGAGAAATTACACTATTTGGTCGAACCGCTTTAATGATAGCATGTTCCAGGGATACTTGCTTCTTCTGTGTATATTTTCCTGTCACAATAATCTGTATAAAGTAAGCAACACTATCAGGGAGAAATGCCTAAGTTTTATCTAAAGTAAGTTGATCTGTTGATGGATAATTTGAGTTTGGAATGATATCTTTTATTTCATTTCTCATACGTTTTGCTGCAGTTTCCACAATGCGTTTAATCTCTTTAACATTGTTATATTTTGGTTTATTATAATAATTATAATTCACACACGGCAGTGAGTGAATTATATGCTCATGGTCAACATTTATTCAATCGTAACCAATTCTTGGGCTTGTCACTAATTCAGTTTTCATCCAAACTTGATGCAGTTTTTTGCACTAGAATTGACTAGTCTCGGGCTTTTTTTGAACATAAAGAAATTAAAATTTGGTCAAGTAGAAATTTTTTTATTCGAAATATGTGTGGTCATCAGCGTGTAGAATAACACCCCCATTAACTTTGAATAACCATCACTTTTTTATTTAAAACAAATATTTATTTTTATACTCAAAATGTAGCAAGCATTATTATAATAAACTAGTAAAGTATGTTATTTTATTTTTGTTTAATTATTTCACTATTTTCTCTCTCTCTCTCTCTCTCTCTCTCTCTCTCTCTCTATATATATATATATATATATATATATATATATATATATATATATGAAATAGTGAAATAATTAAACAAAAATAAAGTAACATACTTTACAAGTTTATTATAACTATCAGATCTTTAAACAAGAAATAACATAAAATATGAGAATGTATTTTAATCCATGGATTTTCAAAGATGTTGCTCTTATGCCCAGAAGGAAAAAACAATGAATAAAATAAAGCGTGCATTGAATACATTGGCTTCAGTGCATCTCGCTTACTTCTAAAATCAGTTCAACAACGACAAACAAACAAATTAAAAAAAACGAAAACACGTGGGATTTTATTTATTTCTAAAATTCTAAAGCTGAGCGGTTGGCAGGTTGATTTCTAGAATGAATAAAGGTGGGTGACTAAGACACGACTCGGGCTTGGGGTGGCTCCTCTAAACGAGGGTGGGGAAGGAGCGCGTCCGTGGAGGGTGAGTCAGGTATAACAAGAGACGTGTAAGTAATAGCCGCCGCGAAGCGGTTGACATTTCAATTAACTTGCTTTGAATAATAAAGAACAAAAAGAAAACAAAAAACATTATTGCGAAGGAGAAAAGAAGACATTTAATGTTGACGATTTGAGATTTAGTCAAACAGCGAGTAAACGTTTTATACAAGAATAAATAAGTACACCAGTAGTTTATTTTATTGGATGACGTCAATATATACTAGTGTGCCCCTGCGAACAGTGTTGCTAATTTAGAAGTTTTCCGGCTAGATCTTGAGATTTGCTTTGGAATCTAGCTAGTAAAATTTGGATCTAGCGGATGGCGTTTTTCTTCTGTAAAATTTGGATATTTTGTTTGTCGCCCGGAATTTCCGAGTTCAGTTCTTATATGAGACTATCTCTTAAGCTATCTTTCATACATGAGATATGCAGAGCAGTAGTAGTTGTACATTTTAGTGCTCTTCCAATATGTGATCTACCGAACTGTGTAATCTACCGAATGGTTTCTAATGTAATATATGATCTACCGAGTTGTTTACGTTCCAATATGTGATCCACTATAATCTTAACCTAAGGGTTAGGGTTAGAGACTGAAAAATGCGGACGCATGTGTATTAATATTCTTAAATATAGACCTGGAAAAGTACAGAACACGTGGAAGTAACTCTTAAAATATTGACGCTGGAATTGAGATTTGAAGAATTAAATGTACATTAAAATCACACTTAATCACAAGGTTGCTAAAATGGCAGATACATGCCATGGGTTTTTAAAGCTCTTTCTTTGATATTGGTGTTTTGTATTAACACAAGAATCACATAAATCACTGTAACCATTTTTTCTTTAATTATACAGTAGATTTCGTCTAAATAGTCAGCTCAAGTAAACAGAAAATGTGATGACTTAGGCAAATTAACAAGTAAGGCTAAGTAATTTTTAAATTTTTGTCACTTATAAAAGAATGCAAAAAATCACTACCATTAGTAAAAGTTAAAAAATAGAAGTTAGAACCAAACGGTGCTGGCAATTAGAGAGAGTTAACTATTAGGAAGAGTTGATTGTAAGTCAATTGTGTCAAAGTTTGGTTTAATTTTATTTTTAATTGAAGTAAAAAACACATGTGCTTTGCATATAACACAATAAATCAAAATTTCCTGACCTGTGTTATGGATGCATTGTTAAATACAGGCAGATTTCATAGCTGAGAAGAGTCAGCCACAAAATCCACTCCACTAGATGTAATGTGGTAAAGAGCAATCGCTCATGGATTCATCACATTTTGAATGATGCTTTAAGCAAATTAAACTTTATTTAATTAATCAACCAATTCATTATGGTTTATTATTCTCTTTAAATTGCTAATTTTACTCTACATTTTATTCTTCAAATCTCAATTCCAGCTTCAATATTTTAAGAGTAAATTTCACTTGTTTTGTACTTTTTCAGGTTTATATTTAAGAATATTAATACACATGCGTCCGCATTTTTCAGTCTAGTCCACTTGTTAAAGGCATTGCATTTGAGAATGTACAATGTATTTTTTATTATAATTTAAAAAATGGACAAATAACAAAACCCCAAAGCATCAGTGACCAGGTTCAGCTTGAGTCACCTAGACTTTGAGTTAGTGGAAATATTAGTAACAATTGCTAATTGAGTTGAACCAATAATCATTATGACATTACAATAATGAAAGCATCTTATTCACTTAAGCTATGCATTTATTACTTCTTGTATGCTGAAAAATTAATTAAATTAATTATTTAATTTTAATTAATAAATTCAGAAAATCTCTAATATTGAGAATAAGATCAGAATAAGGTTCAGAATAATAAAGAATACATTTCAATTTGTGAATTTCAAATAATTTTTAAAAATTTTCAATTATTTCAGAATAAATTTAAATATTATAAGTCATTTAGTATTGCCTTCAATATAAATTTTATTTTAGAATTGTAATTTTCAGAATAAAGTAAAATAAGATAAAAATATATTGAACATTTAAATTTGAAAAATTTTGATTTGCAGAATAAGTTTCAGAATAATAAGGATACATTTCAATTTCTAGGTTTCAAGTAAGTTAGAAAAATTGTAAATTATTTTAGAAAAAATTAAAAATAAGTTTCCCCAAAATAAGTTAATTATTTCACTGTCAATTATTAATTTCAAAAGGAAATAAAATTTTCAAAGTTTCTATTAAGTTAAAAAAACATTAAAAAATAAGAATAAATTCTATATTTTAAAAATTATTCTTATAATTTCAGAATAAATTCTAATATTTTAATTTCAGTAAAATTGTATTATTATTGGCTTCAGTATGAATATTATTTTCAGAATAAATTTAAAACTATATTTTCCATTTCAAGTTAATATTTTTTCCATGAATAATACAACCACATTAGATAATTTGGGAGAACATTTACTGTGTCTTTTCTTGATAATGTTGTCACTAAGTTCATCCCAATTTCCAGTGCCATTTTTGACTAGGCAAGTATGATCATCTGCCATAGATGATGCTCCCTCATGAAGAATGGCAGCTTTTAATGTAAAATTAGTTCCATTAGTTTGAAATCATCAGTGAATTCAATTCCTGAAGTTAACTGATGCTCAGTATTTTCTGACCAAGTATCACAGTATTTAATAAAAGATAGTTGTTGTTGAAACTAAATATTTAAATTGTTGTGTGCAACTAATAGTATTTAATATTAAATCTTCTTTTATTTCAAAAGTTTACAAAAGAATCGAAAGTTTACGGACGCGCCTCTGGTGTACAAAAGAATCGAAAGTACAGAGACGCGTCTATGTTGTACAAAACGGATCTAAAGTTTGATCGAAAGTTTTCGGACGCGCCTCTGGGGTAAAAGGAATCGAAAGTTTACGGACATGCCTCTGGTATACAACAGAATCGAAAAGTTACGGACGCGCCTCAAATGTACAAATAATTCGAAAGTTTACGACCACGCCTCTGGTGTACAAAATGATCGAAAGTTTACAGAGGCGCTTCTAGTGTATTAAAGAATGTAAAGTTATTGGACGCGCCTCTGGTGTAAAAAATCTATGGTTTACAGATGCGCCTCTTGTGTACAAAAGAATCGAAAGTTTATCGACGCGTCTCTGGTGTACAAAAGCACCGAAAGTTCAGAGATGCGCCTCTGTTGTACAAATTAATCAAAAGTTTAATCGAATGTTTCC
Organism: Sepiola atlantica; assembly: GCA_963556195.1. Classification (NCBI taxonomy): domain Eukaryota; kingdom Metazoa; phylum Mollusca; class Cephalopoda; order Sepiida; family Sepiolidae; genus Sepiola; species Sepiola atlantica. The sequence continues at coordinate 107,380,053 of OY744520.1, read as the reverse complement.
GGACGCGCTTCTGGTGTACAAAAAGAATCGAAAGTTTATGGATGCGCCTCTAGTACACACAAAAAAATCGAAAGGTTACGAGCTCGCCTTTGGTGTACAAAAAAATCGAAAGTTTATGGACGCGCGTCTAGTACAAAAAAGAATCGAAAGGTTACGGACTCGCCTCTGGTGTACAAAAAGTATCGAAAGTTTATGGACGCACCTCTTGTGTACAAAAGAATAGAAAGTTTAGAGACGCACCTCTGTTGTACAAACGAATCGAAAGTTTAATCGAAGGTTATCGAACGCGTCTCTGGTGTACAAAAGCATCGAAAGTTTCCGGACGCGCTCCGGGTGTACAAAAAAATCGAAAGTTTCCGGAAAGTTTCCCGACGCGCCTCTAGTGTACAAAGAATCGAAGGTTTACATATTCAATATACCCAATAGTTAATATCCTTAATATAGCCAATTTTTCTTCATTATAAGAGAATTTTCAATTTGGCATTTTTTTATCTTTCTTTTTTTTTTTTTAAAAGTGTGACTTCAGTTTTCAATTTGTCCTTTTTTGGCTTTTTTTCCTGAAAAATTTGGTTTAAAAAATCAACTATTTTTCTGAAAAATTTGGCTTCAAAAATTAACTTTTTTCCTGAAAAATTTGGCTTGAAAAGTCAACTTAAAAAAGAAAACTACATAAAAGTCACACAGCTCTGTTTCCATGGCACCAATCTTTTTAGTACTGACATATTTAGAATCAGCTCATCGAGTTCTATCTTTCTATTTTTCACTCCTTAAATTATATTTATGATTTAAAAAGCAATGTCGAGTTTAAGGTCATGAGGAGCCTTACTCAATTGGCATTTTTGTCAATTTAAGGTGCTTCGAAAGAAGTTTAAGATATGGAAGGGTTGCCTTCCATATCTTTAACTTCTTTCGAGATATCTATATTTTTAGATTCCTTGTGCTGCTTGCTACATTTTGATGATAAAAATTAATATTTGTTTCAAATAAAGAACGTGATGGTTATTCAAAGTCAATGGGCGTCGTTATCCCACACGCTGATGACCACATATATTTAGAATAACTTTTTTTCTACTGGACCAAATTTTAATTTCTTTATGTTCAATCTTAATGCAAAAAAACGCATCAAGTTTGGATGACAACTGAATTAATGACAAGCCCAACAATCGGTCACAATTGCGTAAATGTTGACCGTAAGCATATTATTCACACACACTGCCGGGTGATATATATATATATATATATATATATATATATATATATATATATATATATATATATATATATATATTAATAAAAAACAAAATAAATCCGACGTATGAGTTAAAATAGAAAAACGGAACACCTCAACCTCATTGTTTTACCCAGATTTTGCGTGAGCTTTATTCATATCCCCCCCATATATATATATATATATATATATATATATATATATATATATATATATATATATATATATATATATATATATATACACGTATTTAAATATCTTCTCTTCCTATGGAGATTTAAATTTGTTACATCCTGAGTATTAGATATATTCCCTAAAATTACAGATCTGTTTTTTTTTTCACTTTTAGCTTTTCTCTCGTGATAAAGCCCACGCAACATCTAAGCGAATCGTTGAGTTTTAAGTCTTCTTCTTTCAATTTTAACTCTCTCTCTGTCCGTCTCTCTCTCTCTCTCTCACACACACACACACACACACACACACGCATATATATATATATATATATATATATATATATATATATATATATATATATATATATATATATATGCAAACATTATTAAATAACAAAGGAGTGCTTTTGCATGATAAGACTTTTTTAGTTATTCAATTTTCCGAATAGTCCATTTAGTATTTCGGTGTAAAATTGGTGTATGTAAGTTCTGTTGATTTCTTGCTCTATTTTCTGTCCTTTTTCGCGAGTAAAAATTGAGCAAGAAACTCATGGAACTTACATACACCAATTTGACCAAAATACTACATGGACTATTCGGAAAATCGAAAAAAAATAGTCTTATCAAGCAAAAAACTCCTTGTTATTTAATAATGTTTTCCTAAATTAAAATATGCTGCCTACATACACACATACAATATATATATATATATATATATATATATATATATATACCTAACTTTATATACATGCATCCCATGAATGTAAAAATTTACAAAAAAATAATGTACTCATGTCACTCACCTTGTTGCCTAAAATATGTATTCCAAAATTTGCAATGATCCGTTCATTAGTTTCGGAGATTTTTTCCCTTGCGTATCAATGCTGGTTTTAGGGTAGGATATCAGGCAGCGAAGCCATAGGTGAGTTTTTAAAGCAGGTTCGAATCGTTCGACCGGCAGTGGTTAACACCCCCTACACTGATGATTGCATTCAGCAGGAAACACTAGTGTCTGTAGATTTAATAATAAAATATTTATTAAAAAATATTGTTATCGCTCTCTTAATACAAGGAAGGGCCTCTAGGCGAATTTATAAACAAGCGGTCTCAATTAACGCCATTCGATATTCCTGTTGTCTGCAGCTGAATACTTTCTGACTCGCTTGCTATATCTGTCTGCTTAATCTGACATTAAAGAGCTTAAATTTCTTTTGTTCCGTGCTGATCAATGCTGGCCTAAGAGTAGGATATTTGACTGTGAAGTCATAAGTGACTTTGTTATCCGAGTTCAAATACTTCGACGAGCAGTTATTAGCACCTCCTACACTGATGATTGTATTAAACATAGAACACTCGTGTCTGTAGGTTTTAATAATAAAATATTTATATAAAAATTATAGTATTATGACGCACGCCCTCCCAATAAAAGAAAAGGGGAGTTTTTGCCTGGGAGGATGATATAATGACAACAGAACAAATAGTATACTACCCCCCCCCCCAAAAAAAAAGATAATCATCGGACGGTATGAACATATACTATACTGCCCCTCAATAAAAGGTGGTACTAGGGAAGATTGCTTTCATAAAAGGGGAAGGTAATACCCGTGAGTATGGTATAATGGAAACATAACAGGTACTACATTACCTTCATTCCACCACAAAAAGGAGAAGGTAGTTATTGGGAAGATGATCTCATGGCACCAGAACATATATTACATTACGCCCTCCACCAAAGGAGGAGGTAATTTATGGGAGGACGGTCTTATGACAACAGCACCGATACTACACATACTCACCCCCCCCCCCTAAAAAAAATTATTTTTATGGTTACTTGGCCTTTTGGCTAAAATCAAAGTGTAATGTATGTTCTCAATATACGTTCTCAGCACACCAGTGACCTCAGATGTTTTACTATCAACGAAAATATTGAGTATATAAGAACACATGATAATGAAAAATTAAAACTATATTACAGAATATCAATTCATTAGAAGCTTTTTACATAATAAATATACAAATTAAGAAGAGCTAAATGTGTTTGAGGGTATTTGCAGTGATATATATATATATATATATATATTGTTGATGGTTTTATTCCATTTTGCTACATAATATATTGTGTTGCATTAACGTTTAAAATAAACGTCAACACGTCAGGCATTTTGGAATCTACTGTTCAAATTTCTATAATTCAACAGCAACAGGAAATTGGGGATGGATAAAGGGGAGGGGAATGAATAACTAGTAATATTATTTGATAATGACGACTAATTAATATAGAAATAGAATGCTAGTATGGCATTAAATACCCTAAATAAAATTATCAAACATTTTTAATACGATAACCACCAAAGATATGCGACAATATTTTTATTTTTATTATATAGAATAAATTCAAACCCATCCCACTCTCTGCTCCAGTTAAGATTAAGGTCACAATAACCCAGACACTAAATACCACCCCACCCAATTTCTTAAAATATCACCGTTAGAATCTCCCCTTCTTTCCTTTCTTTGATATATGCGAACCTCGTCTTCATTTCCCTCCCTCTTATCCACCCCCAATTTCCTGTTGTTGTTGAATTATAGAAATTTGAACAGTGGATTCCAAAATGCCTGACGAGTTGACGTTTATTTTAAACGTTAATGAAACACAATATATTATGTAGCAAAATGGAATAAAACCATCAACAAAATATATTTTGCTCTGAATTTTCATTGAGCACTCTCATGAACCCGGTTTCAACTTCCTTCGGATTTATACCCCTTGGATATTTGTAACAAGTTAATTATATATATATATATATATATATATATATATATATATATATATATATATATATATATATATATTCTAAAGAAGCTTTGAGTCATTTTAAACAAAAGAAAAAAGAGGAAAATGCAGTTTAAATTCCCAGAGAAACTAACTAAATCCAAGATATCGCAGACTTAGCATTCGTTGGAAAATTCATAAATAAAAAAGGAGAGTCAAGTATCTAACAGTGAAACAAAAAAGGGGACCTTAACCTATGCATGAAATATTAAAACGGGGATCATCAGCTGTAACTGTTTCGGAGATTTAAAAACAGGACAGTTATAATATTTATGGCTCTCCAATAGTACTGATCAAACGACCATTTTCCCAATAATCAAGTGTAGAAATAATTCAGCTTTAATTTTACTAATAAATACATAACTAAATAATAATAATAATAATAATAATAATAATAATAAAATAATATATTACCCTTAAGACTACTGTGTGATATGGTAATTTGCATATCAAATAACATTAATTATAACAATAATACTACTACTATCCAAACATTATACCCAAAAACCATTCTGCGATATGGTAGCTAGCAATAAAATTACACACACACACACACACACACACACACACACACACACACACACACACACACATATATATATATATATATATAGTCTATGTTGTATCATGGAGTTAAATAATCACAACCTGCTTTGATGTCAATATAGTTAGGAGCGAGAAGAACATCTTTCGCATTTATTCATTTAGATATATTGAAACAGAGATACAGTGCGTATTATTATGCTTCATAATTTCGTTGGAAAGTAAACAAATCAGTCCGACAGTGACTTTGTTCCTATCGGAGTGCTGTTCTGTTCAGCCCTAAGAGGTCTACCATTCCAGGCTTTACCTGCTCTCTGAAAAGGGGTTGGTATATTGCTAATCGCATGAGGAGCCCCTACCGAGGAATGCCAACGGCATTTTTTAGACCAGAGTGCGCTTAACTTAGTTTTCTAGCTTCTCAAAACTACACTTGACCTTGTGTATAACCTCATAGAAAGGAGGTAAATAGTATATGCACGTATTTATAAATATACGAGACGACCTATCGTCTAGTCTAGTATATCTAGGCGACTCAACGGGTCACGGGTCGTCACTTTCTCCTCTATCTTCCCGTCCTCCGTCGTTTCCCGACGCTTTCTTCTCCTCCTTCCCATCTTTTCCACCTCTTCCTACAATTTCTTTTATCAATCGTTTATGATGTCATAAAGGATCTCTTCCCCCTTTCCTTCCGTTATATGGGATCACGCCATCATTTTCTGACAATGTAAAGAATCTTGAATAACCCTCTCTATATAGTAAACTTATTTTATTGTTAAGTTACCATACGTTAGTGATACTATAGACTGCTCCCACCCACAGCCAGGACCACTAGGAAATATTAGCTAGGAAGTAAATGACAATACGAAAGTAATGTAACCATTGTGCTACACATACACAGCGACGCCATGAACAGTTCGCTATTAATAGTTGAGGGAATTCGCAGGGCGTATTTAATTCCTATTGAAGTAAGCGCCGTTGAGCCTGGTCAGACCATTTGGGAATACCAGGTGCTGTATGTGTTCTCCGCTTATTTCCAGTCGACCTGACATCTCTGGAATTAAGCAATGCTGATTCAGAGGAGGTATGGTTGGAGATTGCGCAACCCATGCTTCGCAATTACATGCACAGTCACCATTACAGGGGGTATCCATTGTCTATCGAGACTGGTCAGAGGCCATTAAGTAAGCTCAGAGTAACTGAAAAGATCAAATGCATCGGATTTTCGATAGAACGTAGATATATTTGAAGGGAAATTAACTGTTGTGAGAAGACGTGTTCGATGAGATTAACGGCAATGGTCTCGAGTGGACGACAGTGAATGATCGCGACGGGAAGATCGACGCGAGGCTTCAAAGTGAGTGTTAGTTGATATCCTAGACTTAACTCAGAAGTAGAGACTCTAAAGACGAGATCTCATCGACACACACACATACCCGTGTTCAACAAGTCTGTTTATACAATGTCTACATCTGTGTCTCAGTTTGTTTTGATAAAGAAAATGTTAAACTAATGCCCCCGCCTTATTCTAAAATCAACACGTTGAGGTCAGCGATCGTCGGAGGCACGGGTACAGTTATGCAGGTTTACATCAACTTGTTTTTCATCCTTTTAACTTTATATTTCATGCCAAGCGAATTTCTATCTTATTTGAAACTAGCATGGTATGCAGTAGTATAGTAAATATATTTTACTTTAACAGAAATCCTGTTGTTGTCAGTCTGATATCTTACTCTACTGAGCTATTCACATATATTTTAATACTCTTAAACGAACGCTTACACATAGATTAATTCCAATGTGCAACATGTTGGAAAATGTGCATTAACTCTCTTGAGGCGCATAACAATTTCTATTATGCTCATAGGCAAATTGTACATGTGAAAACACTTATATCTAAAGTACACTATCTGTCGTCGCATTAAGAGACATCCGGACGTATTTCTTTATATATATATATATATATATATATATATATATATATATATATATATATATATATATATATATATATATATATATAGATATATATATATATATATATATATATATATATATATATATATAGAGAGAGAGAGAGAGAGAGAGAGAGACAAAGTAAATGACATTATAATAATCATGTTTATATTTTCATTATCGACTGCCCAATGCGCTAAATTCGTTTAAGAAAAAACTATTCCGGTATTCCTATTCTTTTATTAGAGATCATATATATATATATATATATATATATATATATATATATATATATATATATATATATATATTTAGCAATAGATGAAGTGAAAGAATAGAATAAGGTGCGAATCAAATTTTATTACAGTTCAATGTTCAGGCAAAGTTCCCGCCTGGATAACGTTTTGCATTTTTGGACCACCATTCACCATTTGGATTATTTTTTAATCAACCATTTTGATATCTTGCCTGGAGCTATTTTAAACTTGTTGACGTGGATGAACTGTATAGGTTTACAAAAAAGTATGTTTTGGGCCGATATATTTGATCTTTTATATACCTTTATGTATTTTTATATATATATTTTTTATATATTTTCAAAGTTTAATTTTTATTACCTGCAGTAATGTCATTGCGGTAATGGTCCTCTGAGGAGAAGATTTTCTGTTAAAACTCATGAGTTAAGGACTTTAAAGAACTTTGCCTGAACATTGCACTGGAATAAAATCTGATTCGCACCTTATTCTATTATATTACTTTATCTATTGCTATTAATGCTCTATCCAGTATATTGAGCTTTATTTTTATCCGAATGTTCACTAATTAAAGATATTAGTTGCCCCTTATATATTTTGTTGTATTAACCTTATATATATATATATATATATATATATATATATATATATATATATATATATATATATATATATATATATAAAGTTGTGTTTGAAGGCTATGATAATGCAGCTTGGTAGAAAACCCGTGGATACGAGGCGAGGAAAATAGAACAAACGACAATATTAAAAGGTTTCAATAATTTTCGAAAACAATTTTTTTTACCAACGTGGTGTGTCTAATTAGGATTGTATCCGTGTTGTTGAGTTCTTTGAATTTTCTAGGTATAACTCATCTTCAGAAAGAAAAGAAAAAATGTGCAATCTCGGATGAGATATATTTTGACCGGAAGTCAGAAGTTAATGGGGGACTGTTGTATTAGATCCGCAGAAATAGCTAATTATTCTCGCATAGATTGTGAGCTGGCATATAAATATGTTGACATTCTTATAATTAATGTAATATTTTATCAGTAATGGTTCTATTATTATATATGTTTTTATTTAATTCTAATTTATTGATTTATTGATTTATTGTCAGAACGTGGGCGCATATATAATATGTATGTCAGATGCAGGCGACGCAATTTATATCTAAAGATTTCGAAATCATGTAGAGTTGCCTTCCTTGAAAACAATAATATTGAATATTTAATAATATATTTTTTTTTCGCTCATTTCTTCTCACTTCTCTCTATTTTTAAATATATATATATATATATTGTTATTTGTTTATTCATTGTCTATTTTATTTATTATTTGTTTCTAAAACATAAAACAAATTAAAAAATTAGCTACCAACAAAAGTCACGGCAATTTAGAACACACGAAAAAAATGCGTGAAAAGAACTCACATGAGTATTTGTGACAAAATCCAGCAACCCACATCCCGCTAAAAAGGAAGATCTATTCTTAAAATATGAGAATTAGACTTTATATTCATTTATATTATTTGATAAAATAAAGTTGAAAATTATAGATATATCGATTTAATTCCTATATATTTCAATAGATAGATTTCTTATTTAAATTCATGGAATCATGAAAAGAAAAAGTCACTTACCTAAAATCAAAATATCATTGCATCATAAAGGGAAATGTATATATATATATATATATATATATATATATATATATATATATATATATATATATATATATATATAGTAATCTAGGTATAGTAATCCAGGTATAGTAATATATAGTAATCCAGGTACGTTTCGTATCTCCAGGTTAACACCTAGAGAATATTTACTGTGTTTATATAATAGAGCTCAATAATAAGTAGAGCTATTTATATAATAGTTTTATTTATACAACCATATATATGTAATTTAGATTTTCATTTATATACACATATATTATAAGGTGATATAATATATTGATGACAAATTATTGCAGATAAATGATGAGAACAATAATTGGATAAAATACAATATTTATCAAATCATCAACTAATTCAAACAAGGACTATATAAAAAACTTTTTTCTTTCTTAATCTATGGATTTCCAAAGATATAGTCTTATTATCAGAGAAAAATCAGACGGACAGGTCACTAAAGTTTATATTATCATTAAGCAAATATTTGAAAATATAAAAAATATCGTGAATTACCAAAAGATTCTCCCGTTTTAGCAGACCCTGCTTTGCTTTTTTGCTCGGCCCAGGAAGAACTAATATAACTATGGACATTTTTTATAATTTCATTTTTGAAAAATCTTCTCGTTGTTATTTTTTTGGTGTGTAACTTTACTGCCAACGAACTTTAACCTTGGCCTTGGATACCTTCATCTCTTAGACCGAAACTTTTTACTTCTTCGGATTCTCTGGATTGCCCTCTACTCTTCACCTTACATTTACATGAGTACAACTAAGTAGTAGTAGTAGTAGTGCCAAAATATATTTATGACAAGTGAGAGGCGTCTATGTGGCTAAATGTATTCGGCCTGATGATTTCCCGCGGGAATAACACATGTATATACATATAATGTGTTTATCGACTAGAAATAATAAATTTCTTTATAGTAAGAAAAGAAAAACAGAAAAACATGTAAATTATATGTTATTATAATTTTATTATTTCGGACTATGTCGTTTATGAAAACGTTTATCAAAATGTTTTAAAATTAACACAAATAAACACATTTTATAAATAACCTCACCTAAGATATCTGTACGGGTTATTTTCTTTTCATTTCGGTAGTCTTTTTTGTCAAAACTATAATCACATACATTAACGGTTTTTTGATAACGTTCGTTTATTTTCACGTGTTCAAAGGCTTTACGAGCTGGTGTACAAACCACTAGCCTCTCCATCTTAGACAAGGTTCCAAAAAGAGCCTTTAAGCTAATAGGCCCCACACTATCTACCAAGCTCCAGCACCTGTTCTATCGCCGCAATGTTGCACCTCTGTGCTTGTTTTTAGAAATATCCCAATCCTTTACTATAGAGATCTCCAGATGCCGGAGGCCTTTCTACTCTAATAGCGTCTTTGCTAGAACTGTTAGCTTTTGGAATTCCCTCACTGCTTCCTGTTTTCCTGACTATACCAACATACAGAAGTTTAAATGTAATGTGAACAAATATTTCACTGAGAACCGACCGGAAATGTGGGATTTCCAATTTCAAATTTACACCACTACAAGTACTGTGAAAGTGGTTACAGTAAAATATTCTGGAGAACTTTTTAAAATGGACGCCACACGGGCGACAAAATTGATTAAGGAAAATCTTAAAAGAAAAAAACTTGGAGAAATCGACTAAAAATTCAGCAGACAACTTCCTAATTCCAAGAACTGGCTTACTGGTTGAAAAAAAACGAAAAAAACACGTAAGACCAAAAGGTCAGTGATTATTGTTTTAATTTCTATTCAGACACTGTAGTAATATTTAATAATAAGGGGATACATGATTTTTTTCTTTCTCCAAAAGAGAGAAAGTTACTTCTGCCGAAAGATAAAAATAAATTGAAACCGTATTTTTCTTTTTCTCTCTGACTAAAGTGCCGACCGCAAATTCTACGGCTACACACTACGCGTAAAAAGCGTACTAAAAACGATCTTTTTTATCGAGAAAAAAGGTTTTATACTCTTTCACAACTAAGATTACGTCTAGCAAGCATAATCTTAAGAACATAACTTTTGTAACAAGCCGTACAAAAGGAAACATTTACTTTCTAAAAAAGGACACACTTTAAAATATGGAAGAATTTAAAGCAACCATTTAAAAATTAGTAAAATTTCAAATGGAACAGTAACGTGAAACTGAAGAAAGATTTCAAAAGCTTATAGAGCAAAAGAAAGAAGCCGATGGCAGACTACAAAAGACAGAAGATAGACCTCTCGAACAAAATTAAAAGCTTATAAAGCAAAAGAAAGAATCTGACGAAAAGATTGACCTGTTAATGCAAACAATATCGCTTAGAGGCTAAAGTTAAAAAGAACGATAATGATTTTCGCAGAATGCCGAGTGGAGTGCCATCGATAATTTCACGTATTCCCCTTATGAGGAGAAGAATTTTGCTTCGTATTTTAGAAGATATGAAGACTTATATAAAATTGATTGCGGGAACTGGGTAGACTCTAAAAAGGTTCCAACAACAATTCAAAGCAAAGAACGGGATTTTCACGCCTCCAAAACAAACCAGGTTTATAAAAATAAATTACCGCCGAGCCCTTGTTATCGATGCGGAAGCCTGCATTAGAGAACATAATGCCCATTTCGTTTTAAAACCTGCATGATTTGTAAAATAATCGGACACAAAAGTTCGCATTGTAGAACGATGAAATTAAATAAAACGCGGGTAAAGACTATCAAACATAGCAACAATATTACAAGGAGATATGTTCAGGTTAAAATCTTAAATCAAAACGTAAAACTACAATTGGTTTCGGGTTCAGACGTATCAATTATTAACATACAGACATGGAGGCGGTTGGGAAAACCGACCATATTAAGAACCAATCAAATTTCTAGAACAGTGACTGGTGAAAAAATAAATTTCAAGGGTGAAATTATTGCCAACATGACTTTTAACAGAACGGAGAAAAAAGTAAAAATTCACATATTAAAAGACACAGAAAATTTATTTGGCGTAGACCTTATTCAGCTATTCAGACTATGGGGATTATCAACTGAGAATTCTAGCCAGAATAAAATAAAACTGAAAAACGAAAATTTTGTTTTGTTTCAACCATTAATCGTATGAAATGGACTCAAAATACATTGCCAGCAGAAATGACAGAAATTACATCACATAAGGAAATAAAATACACGCTGAAAAAGCGAACACAAAACTGAAAGAAATTAAACCAAATTATTTGAATAACCAGTAGAAGGTTAAAGAGAGTGAATTCATACTTGAAGAGCTACAGCTACTAAATTTACAAGAGTTTTTTGAAGAAGTAAAAACTATGAAAGATAAGATGACTTGTCTTGAAGTGGGATGTTGAAGAAAAAGCGACATTTTTTCAAAATTTAAAGATGTGCTAAAAAATCAGACATCTAGAATTAAAAAGCTGGAGGATATCAAAAATGAATTTGATAGAGACCATCAGTTCTCTCATAAGAGAGACATAAACCAAATTAGGGACATCACAAGTACAAATAGTTATTTCACATTGACATTGATTTTCAAGATAGAATTGTTTATCTATCTAAACAGCTTATATATGTATATCTATATATAGCTTATATATGTATATCTATATATGTGTGTGCGTGTTTGTCTATCGATTTCGTTTACACCGTTTCTTCTCTTTCTTCTTTCATAGCTCATATTTCTTCCTTTTTCTACATTCCTAAACACATTTTTATTTTATTGCCTTTTCTCCTTTCTTTTGTAAACCAATTTTCTTTCATTCTTCATTTTTGTTTAGCTCTTCTACTCATTCTTCTCTTAATAATCTTCATTAATTATTTATTTTCTATTTTTTTCTTTCTATTATTTTTCATTTTTCTTTCTTATCAAGCCCTTCCTACTCCTACCCTCCTCCTCCTACTACTTTATTATTCTTGCTGTTGTTCTTTTTTCCTAGTTTTTCCTTTTCTATAATCTTCTGTTACACGTTTACTGTTGTATTTTTTCTTCTTTCTCTTCTTATGGTTTTCTTCGCTTACATCCCCACTCCTCCTTGTTATTGTTGTTGTTGTTGTTGTTCTTCTTCTTCTTCTTCTTTTTATTATTGATATTGTAATTATCATTAACAATTTATTCAATATGCACGTTTCCCATTTTTCTTCTTTTTCTTTTATGTATATATTATAAATGAATAGAGACAATAGAAATAATAATAAAGAAGAAATAAATAAAGTAGAGTAAAAAAGAAGAAAAAGAGGAAGAAAAGACGTAGTACAAGAAAATAAAAAGAACCCAATAGAAGAAAAAAACAGAATTGAAGGAATAATAATAAGAAGTAGAAGAGTAATTAGGCAAAAAAGAATTAAAAGAAGAGGAATTAGAAGAAAGATGAGAAAATGTCGAGAGAAAATATTTAAACCAATTAAAGAAAGCAAAAGAATAAAAACAATTTTACTTTCAATCCATTTTTTCTTATTCGTTTTATCTTTCATTTTTCTTTCTTTTAAATTCTTTTCTCTTTGTTTCCTTTTCTTAAACTTATTTGTATTAGTTTCTCCACGTTTTTCTTTTTAAAAATAATTTGTCATTGTTTTTCGCCCACTTTTATTTTCCGATTAAGGACGCCCCCCCCCCAAAAAAACATACACGTTGTTCCGTGACACTCAATACTAGCGCCTACGAACTGCGTAACGCATTTCCAGTGTTTACGTTTAATTTCCTGAAAGGAGGTCAACGTGACGTCATCGGTGTTTGGATTTTTCTCACTGACGAACATAACAAATTACGCGTATATATAAATATATATATATATATATATATATATATATATATATATATATATATATATATATATATTATTGTTTATATTATTGTTTAACCTCAGATATAGTGTATAAGTGTAACATTATAGAAGAAAACAGAATTAAAACATACATTGGTTCGACGGACTGTAGTTTTAAGGACAGATATCGAAACCATATACACTCTTTTAAAGAACCTAATACAAATTCAAAAAAAGTTCCTACGACTTTAGCTAAGCATGTAAGAGAACTAAATAGCAAAAACATACAATACAACCTAAAATGGTCTATACTAGGCAGAGCAGAGAAATATAGACCTAACAAATCTAAGAGATGCAACCTCTGTATTCTAGAATCCTACAATATAGTTATGTCTAAAGATAATTTATTAAATAAAAGACAGGAGGTGATTCAGAACTGCCTACATAGAACCGCATAATCCTATCCCGCTACAGACCCATATAAAATACCTGTGCTGGTAACCCTTTTTTCATCAACAAGAGTATATAAGTAACTAATGTATAGGAACAACATAATAATTTCTTGACAATACAAAAACTTAAACCGAATACTAGATAACTGAGTACTAATACATAAATATAAACCATTTAGAAATAGAGCACATCACTTATAATCTAAAATAACCGAAGTAATTAAAATTATATCTGACTTATAATAAAAATAGTAAGAAGGCTAGATTATGAGTACATCAATAAGTAATTGAAATAGGTTTTTTCATCTCGGTTTTTTCGATCTGTACTAATTAGGTGAGAAATGGTAAATAGTAAGTAAGATATCCCTCTGGTAGGAGTATAAACTAATAACACTAGTATCATCTTAAATATTATGCGAAATAAGTGTCCAATAGATAAATGAAGAAATAAAATAAATAAATAAATAGATAAATAAATAATGTGTGTATATATATGTATATATATATGGTGTATGAATGTGTATGTTTGTTTATTCGGATATGTACATATATATTGTGTGTGTGTATCTATGTGTGCATATATATGTATGTCGGAGGTTTGGATGTTGAGCATAATAGTTCCGATTCACTTATAGTGAAACCTTAAGCAATGGAAAGATACAAACATATTATAACTGAACTTCGATGGTAAGCTTTCTTTTTATGGGAACCGATTTTGATATCATATTACTTAACACAAATATTTAGAGGCTTGTAATCTGTGGAAATACAATCATTTCTGTAGTGGTTGTTTGTGGAGTTTTTTGTAGATGTTGATTGTACGTTTTTATTTGCGTTCGGATCTCTTAATGTATGTATGCAGGTAGGCATGTTGATAGATAAGTGTAAGAGTAGGTACAACCTAATATTAGATTAAAAAAAAAGCTTCATCGTAGAAAAATAAACAGGAATGATCTAATTCCTATTTTAGTCACGTTAATTGTTTAGAGTGAATTGGGTTTTTGACATTATTTTTAGCCTATTTGCACTTAATTTTTTAGTTTTAGAAGTAAAAGAAATACTTGTTTTTTATCGTACATATACTGAAGAAATATTTCGATATGTGTGTGAGCGTATGTGTAGGTGTATACATGTATGTATGTGTCTGTGTATATATATATATATATATATATATATTTATAGATATATATGTGTGTGTGTATGTGTGTGTGTGTGTGTATATGTATGTATATGTATACTTATGTTATGTGTGTGTATATATGTGTGGTTGGTATGAATTTATTGATGGATACTAAGCATATTTGTGAATGTATATTAATAAGCATAATGATACTTAAAAGAAGGGAGAAAAACGACTAAATAATAGATGGAAATATTAATGTAAGACTCTAATTGTTTACATTCGTATATTTGTCTTAGCAATTCACTTGATAGTACGATTTAGAAATAAAACATAGTAAAAATTAATGTTTAAGGTACAGATCCCCGTTAAACTACTTTTGAATCCTTAGAACACTTTAAGAAATTAAATAAATAAATATATAATGCCCATTCTATATTTCGAAATCGTAATCTGGCTAAATATGGAGGATATATTTCGCCGTAAATATAACCCTCTTAGTTTCGCATTTTAACTAGTGGCTTACTACTTGAGTGATGAATTTCTGGGAAGGTAAACTTGTCTCAACATTGTTAGAAAGGGTTTACTAATAAATACTATATAAATTCCATATAAACACTTATGTAGAAGAAACTTTTTTAATAGTTGATTGAATGGACGGTTTGACACATTGAGACTAGCTCTATAATGAGTTTCGCACCATAAACATTCAGGTAACTTTAATAAAAAAATAAAAATAAAAAAAATAAATTATCTTCAAATAAACTGGAACTTTATAAATAAATTATAGTACATATTAAATATTTTAGCAAATATTACCGAATTAAAGTTTTTAAACTGATCGCACTAATTTTTTTTGGGAGATACTAGCTTTGAACGAAAAAAAAAATCAAAATGGATGATTAGTTTGATCGTACACATGTGAGTGTTTGCTCGAAAATGTTTGTTTGTTCTTTAGTTTATTTTCACCTTAAAATGAAACTGATGTATGATGTGGGTGTTTTTTAAGACACTCTAATCTAAGAACTCTTATTATTTGTGAACTTTTTCTGATGATTTTGTAGTGTTGCAGAGACGATATTGACATACAAATGTTGTTTGGCACAAAACAAATGAAACGGACCGTTAAATATATCTCACAGAAATTTGGAATTTTTTGAAATGTGAAAAAAATAAAAATAAAAATAGAAGTAATAAAACAAACCATGGTTATTGGAATATAATAATAAAAAAAACTGTTCTCTCTCTCTCTCTCTCTCTCTCTCTCTCTATATATATATATATATATATATATATATATATATATATATATATATATATATATATATGTGTGTCTGTGTCTGTGTCTGTGTCTGTGTGTGTGTGAAAATATAAAGAATAATTATTTTATATAGTTCAGATCGATTCTTATGGGAATCAATTTTAAATGCAAAATAAAGCTCAATTTTGAAACCTTTAAATAGTTATTTTGGAAAAAATCCCAACAAACTAAAGTAGTTACACGAAAATCACATCATCAGAATTTGTTGCAAATGAAAACCATAAAATATAAAAGCGAAAATCAATTAAAAAAAAAGCTTTTAGTAATGTTCAGTAGATGGCGAAATAGGGGTGATACAAAGCAATCTTGATTTTCAGAAAATTCAAAATCGAATGTTCAGAAAAAACTCAAATTCTCACTAAAATAAATAATATTTAGCGGAGAATCAATTTCATGCCTGTGGTTTAAATCAGGAAGAAAATTTTATTGACAAAAGGAAGATGAAGTGGTGTTATCCCGGAGTTCGATATCTCACTCGCTCGTGGTTGAGTAACGTTGAGAATGGGAAAAGGTGCGTCCTGTCGTCTAGAAGAAAAACTTCAAATTGAAGATCTGCGTTATTTGGCTTTCGCGCCAAAACGATTCTTCCGCGTATGAATTTAGTTACACGCAAAAGTGCCATACGCCGACGCGGTGAAGAGACGATGATTACATAATCTCTAAGCCGAATTACAATCTCACTGCTGGTCACGTAAACCTATACTAAATAGTTCGCTCATGCAACTACTACAAATATCTCCAAAAATCTTTGATCCAAAATTGACATTAAACAGTCTGGTATAGCTCTGATCTTTTATTTATATGTACACTAATATAATACCCGTCCCAGGACGGATATAAGCAATAAATATAGAATTAGTTTTAAATTTTATTCTCTTTTCTTAATGGTATGGGTTAGGTAGAAACCTCTAAATTGTATAGTTTAAAAATGTGTTCACGATACATATATACTTAAATAGTTAATATATATTATATTTGCATTTAATAGACAATGGGTAATTAATAAAATAACTATAATTTTCATTGGTTTTAACTTCTTTATTTCTGTATTTCGATGAGTTTTTTTACATCTCTCAGAGGGTAGCTGTTGAATAGCGAAAAAGCCTACCATAACAAAAACACCGGGTTAGAAAATACGATGAAAATCCAGGTTAATTTCTGATAAAAATTCGGCAAACTGAAGTATGTAAAGGCAAAACATTCACCTGAGAAAAAGGTGATCACTTCAGAAAAAGATAAAAGAAAACAGAATCCCCTAAATATGTTCACACTCGAGGAAACGAACGAATCAGATTCATCGACGATGACCCCAGAGATTATCTTCACGAAACTAACCTAAATAATTCCTGCTAGTAGATAGAAATTTCTCTATTAGAAGAAAAGACCCCCCGAGACAATAACCAAATTATTTTTAGCTGTTATTTATTATTAATTATTACTCAAAAATCTTAAAATGTCTTATAAGACTATTTCGAAATCATGAGATTCAGTGCAAAACGTTCATTGTTTTGATGCTAAACTATGAGAATGACTAGTACCGCAGCAAATTGAGTACAAATGAATTCTAATGTTACTTATAAGGATGAAATTGACTTGTTAATTCAGGATGCAAAATCAACTGTGAAAATCTTTCTTAAGTTACCCCTCTATCTCTCCACAAATCCATGTTAAACCCCGAGGGAACATGGAAAGAAACCATCCTTCAATATGAGGATGCCACAGTATCAATGATTTTCTTAAACTCCCAACCTACTGGATAAGTTAATACCCAATGCAGAAAGATTAACTACTCAATTCCAAGATCACCCTAGTGTTCAAAGTTCCCTTTGAATTTATCGTTTACTGGTTTGGCTATAAAGCTTAGTTTTTATGATGAAAGACTTTTCTATTAGCAACCAACTCATCTACCCAGTGAGTTGGGACTCATTTCAGAGCATCAAAGAATTTTCTGTGATTTTTAAATTCCTTAGTAAGACTTACATGCAGTGTTAGTTTAATTTCTTCTTTTATTTTTCCTAGTAAAATATTAATATTCTAGTGTTTCTATTATTACTGAACAATTCTAATGATAACTATTTAATTTATAATAGAACGTCAAATATGCTTATTATGTAAATTATTGTCTAATTTTTAATGGCCTATCCAGAATTCGACGTAATGCTAATTTATTTAGTGCCGCTAATTGATTGTTAATTGCCGGAACACATATTTCCTCATTTTAAATGTAACACAAGATAAGACAGACATGTTGGGAGGTCATGTATCATATATCGTGAATCGGTTCCAAAACTTATAGACTATTCTAGAGATAATCACATTAGATTTCTATATATGTTTCATTTATTCTTGACTGGTTCTCCAACTACATTTCAGGTCTTTAGCTAGATACCATGTAACAGTTCCGGTGCAGACAATTCTATAGAATCTCCTGTCTAATGTTTAGTAAATTATCGTTCGGATATTCTTAAGTGCATAGGTTACATTTTTTCTTTTATTAGGTATATATTTGTTCACTCTACCTACTATAGACCATTTAAACTTAAAACGAATTTTTTTACTAATTAATTCTCTAATAGAATCTGCTTGCTATGTAGAAGTTTTCTTTGAATTTGGATTAAGATTTTTTAAATGAACACGTGTGGTTTTTATACCTGTTCTTGAAGGTGCCACTGGTGGACCTGATATAGGTCCTAGTGTTTTTACATCGCCTTTAAACATCACGCTTTAAATCAAACAGCTACTACCCCAAAGGACACTCGTTAGTGCATCTACAATTGCATTTGGATTCTAATCCCTTGTAAGCATTGTTATTAGTTCTAGTGCTATCATTGGTCCCATTCCTTGCATGATTTATTTTCGTGTTATTATACCACATAATCGATGAAGCTAAGATTTTGTAGGTTTAAAAGGATAACTTTACTGTATTTATTCTTCAGAATTTACCTATCCTACTACCCATAGGAAACATTTTCTACAAAATACTATAAAAGGCCCTAGGGATATTTGTACGGATATGCTGACTATATGTAGAATTACACCAAGTAGCATTACACGTCTTGTTTTTTCGACCCCCAGTTCTTTGGGTATCCGGTGGTTGTTGCACTGAATTAGAGTTTAGATAATTTTGTGGCTTCCGGTCATAATTGCTTTCACTAGCCCTATTATTTATTCTCCTCCGCATGGCCTTGTTGTATGAAACCTAATTACCCATTCACTTCATACCCCCTCTATTTGACCCAGTTTTGTCTAAGTCAGTTTTGATACAACTAACTTTTCTTTATATAATGATTTAATTAAGGCTTCGTTGTAGTATTGTTTATTTTTATCAAATAAGTGTTCATTTTTAGATAATTTGGTAATTCGGTCTGATATTGCAGAGACTATTGCTATTTTTACAAGTGGTGGATGGTTAGAACTTTCATCTATATAGTAAACGTATGTTTTGGTTTATGAAGGGATCGTAAGTATTGTTAGTTAATTCTAAAAAGTTGACCTTACAGTAGTCGGATATTTTAAAACCCAAATCCCTAAACAGATCATACAGTGCTTTTTTCCTTTTCTCCAAGTTTCTTCCGGTGGAGTTAACAAAAAAAGGCATCATTTATATATAACCTACCCGACAACTCAGGCATTTTGTTATACTATTCCCTCAAAATGTAAAGGACCACCATATCAGTCATCTATGTTGAATCAGGCGGTCCATGGTGATGCCAAAATTTATGACTGTATATTATATATATATATATATATATATATATATATATATATATATATATATATATATATATATGTAGGGGTTAGCAGCGGCGACTGTCAGCTCGACGGTTGCGTTTCGATCCTGGCTTGAGGCACTAACTGGTCTAGCCGCACTGATGAGCTGTGAAACAGCGAAACAGTCTGTATGTGGATGAGTATATAAAGCTCCCCCCGGGTAAAGCTCATTTTGTAAGGGTATCGCAAACTGCCATTTAGCTTTAAGGCATAGCTCATTAGGTAAAACTAATTCGAGCTCCGGCATTTGCAATGTTTACTAACATTGAGATATTTCTTACATTCAGTCAGTGTCGCATGATAGCGTAGGGGTTAGCAGCGGCGACTGTCAGCTCGACGATTGCGTTTCTATTCTGGCTTGAGGCACTAACTGGTCTAGCCGCACTGATGAGCTGTGAAACAGCGAAACAGTCTGTATGTGGATGACTATATAAAGCTCCCCCCCCCCGGGTAGAGCTTATTTTGTAATGGTATCGCCAACTGCCATTTAGCTTTAAAACATAGCTCATTAGGTAAAACTAATTCGAGCTCCGGCATTTGTAATGTTTACTAACATTGAGATATTTCTTACATTCAGTCAGTGTCGCATGATAGCGCCGACTTTCAGCTTGACGGTTGCGTTTCGATCCTGGCTTGATGCACTAACTGGTCTAGCCGCACTGATGAGCTGTGAAACAGCGAAACAGTCTGTATGTGGATGACTATATATATATATATATATATATATATATATATATATATATATATATATATATATATATATATATATATATATAGGGTGGGCAAAAATAAGGGTCCTATTTTTAAAAATTCATAACTTTTTTATTTATTGATTTTTTTTTGATTTTTTTTTAGAATAAGTAAAGGACCCCTTCCGAAGCAAGCATGAGCCGTATTAGCCCTAAGGAACGTACCCTCATTTAGAAAACATTATTTTTGCTTAAAAAACTCAAAACAGTGTAAAAAACAATACTTTAGTTTTTGTAAGTTTTAAGAAGTGTTTTTCGGCTAAAATTTGTTTTGTTTATTTCAAAAAATCTCGGAAGGGTCAGTCTACACACACATAAAGTTTGGTGAGTTTAACTTTTATTTTGTGGAAGTTATTCAAATTCAAGTTATTCAAATTTAAAGATAGGACCCTTATTTTGGCCCACCCTGTATATATATATATATATATATATATATATATATATATATATATATATATATATATATATATATATATATATTGTGACGTGTTAAGCGGGTTCGACACTTAAATGATGATTTCTAGCAAAAGAACATCATTATTCGGGTTGGAAACAGTAAGGATATAAATGTAAAAAAATGATATGCGAACAAAATATTAGCAAACGTGAACACGCGCGTTACATGACTTGCATAAGCTTGTGAAAGGAGGAAGGCCAGACGAATGATGACACGTTAGGCTGTCTGACGTTTTTCCTTTTTCTCAACGTCACCTGGAAAAGAGAGAGCAGAGAGAGATAGAGAGAGAAAGAGAGACAAACGGACGGACAGACAGGCATACAGATAGACAGACAGACTAGTAACTGAAGCACCAGCCCAGATGTGGCAAAATACTGCATGCGTAGGCGAATGGTGGCTTTATAGAGATATAGGATATTTACAGGTGTGAGAAGTTTTCTAGCTCGGTAAAGGGAGACCACCTTTTTTGCAGCAGAATTGGCAGTATCTTCTATGTATTTATTCCAATTCATGTTATCTGTGAATGTTAGACCGATGGGTATTGTATTAGTTGACGTTTCTGACCAAACTTCAGTACAAAAATGTCACTGTTAAAAGTGAAAAGACAAACAAAACACATGTACCCTTCTTTAACCCGACCAGGAACCTTAATTCCGGGTTACAATACGAAAAATAAATTTTAAAAGACGGAAAAGGTGCGCACGACGTGAGTGCAACTGAGCGTTCAAAGTAAGGGTATAAACCGTTAAAAGTCAATTTCGACTCAATGTAAAATTTAGTCTTCCTGATCAAACCTGAGTATTAAAAATGTCTATGTTAAAAGTAATAAAAATACACATGCTCTTTCTTAACCGCATCACTAAACTAATACTAGGTAACAAAACCGAAAAAAAATAAATTAGAAAAAGTCAGAAAATATGCATGCAACGTGGGTGTAACAGGACCGTTAAAAGTCAAGTTATACTCTACTGGTCCGTTGAAAGTTAATTTCGTTAGAAAAAGTAAGTATTTTACTTATAACATATTTTAATGTATATATACTAAAAAATCCCTCTCCCCTGAAACATGAACTTCAATATATTGAATATATGAACATGATATTCAAGAAAGAAAGAAATGGCCAAGCTGAAAGAAAAAAAGATATGATAAAATGCTTTCATGTCCTTAAGTGGTGTAACAAGTTGACACCATTAATTTTTTGCCGGCGTCGCATAAGAACATTTATGAGGTTCCTCTGTTAGATAGTGAGAGGAAGCTTGGAGGGTGGGCGCCCTAAAAGGAAGGAGGAACATAAAAACGGATATTAAGAAATCACGTCACTTCCGTCAGAGAGCAGTTCTGTCTCTTAGCCTGCCGACCTGAATCGACAAAGAAACGCCGCGGCCCCGGCTAGCCCGGTCCACCCGGTTAGAGGGCCCGGACTGTGAGCACAGGTGGCTAAAGTCTTTCTGTCTGCTATGTTAATGGTATCTCTCCCTCAAATTAATTTCTTCTAAATCTCTCTCTCGTACACATGCATTTGACTTCTGTCTTTGTTCTGTTAAAAATAAAACTCTTTAAAATCAAAGCGGCGTCCACGTTGTTCTCAATAAACAACCGAGGATCAGGAGCCAACAGCGCGAGCATTGACGAAACCTGGGTTACAACGAAAATGCACAGGTGTTATACACTCGCGTCGGTAAGCAGTATCTAACACTTCAACTGGGTAGGCGTAACGTTGTGTCTTATAATTATGGGTCACGGAACCAGCCACTTACATAAGACTAAAAAGAAACAATGAATTGTACTGTTGGAAAATTCTCCGAACATTTCTGGAAGAATCTTTTTCTTTGCAAGACTCGAAATACACAAAAGGAATTTTCATCACTTTCTTTATCTAATGTAACACTGTTTTCTCACACTCTTCTATTTTATTTAACGCGGGGCTCCGATCCCCTTATTGAGAGAAGCACTGAGGACGTCATCGCTACCCAGTGACGCTCTAAACTTTTCTGATTCTCCACCTAGCCAATGTGGATGTCCTTGTGTATTTTTAATTTGTAACAATAGGTGAATCTCTGGCATCAATTTGCATAAATACTGTAATATCTCCCCCCGCTCTGTCTGCGAAGAGTGCTTTAAAGCAAGAGCAGGTCAGCAGAGAAAAAAGGTGTGTCGGTATCATTTAGTTTTATGCTGACCAAACGACACCGGCGCCTCGGAAGTCTATCTCTATTCGAACAGTTTTCTTAGCCGAAATAGGTATTTTCAGAGGAAGACATAACCGAATTGAAGTATGTTCGTACTAATAACATAGTAGAAAGAAAATAAACACAAATACTTGGCTAATCCGAACATAATATCGATATATCGGTTTAAATACTATCTGTGTCTAACTTAAAAAAAACGACCGACTTAATTTTGTTGTGAGTATATATATATATATATATATATATATATATATATATATATATATATATATATATATATATATATAAACACACGGATATTTTGTTTTGTTATTGTTTTTACTGGTGATAGTACACCGGTGTTTACCGGTGCCTTTATTATTTGTCGGTTCTCTTAACGGGTTTTAAATATATGCAGAGGAGTGCATTGATTCGCCCTTAATTGGATGTGTCATCAATTTTTGTAATTTAGATTTTTTAATTAATTAATTTATAAATTAATTAATTAAAAAATCTCTTTTCCTCTCTCTTCATATATATATATATATATATATATATATATATATATATATATATATATATATATATATATATATGTGTGTGTGTGTGTGTGTGTATGTGTATGTCTTTCTGTGTGTGTAAAGTGTATATGAATTAAAATGGCATTTAAATCACGTTGCAGAAGTTTATGTAGGCTGTTTTTACGCGCTTTTCGAAACATCCTTATTAAAAGAGACAAACATGAAATGAAAGTAATCAGTTTTATTTTATTTTATCGCATTAAGAAATATTGAGCTTTCTCGTTTCTCTGCCAGTTGCGAAAATTCGTATAGATAGTTTCAAGTGAGATTTTTCTAAAAACATTTTTTAAATATGATTTATACTTCTTTCTTCCACCCCCGTCATCTCTCTTTCTCTCTCTCTCTCACCCCCCCCACACACACACACATATATATATATATATATATATATATATATATATATATATATATATATATGTGTGTGTGTGTGTGTGTGTGATTTTTTGAAAGCTTACCAAAGCATTCCGTTCAGGAGCCCAAACAACACCACAGAAGATATTTTCATTAAGAAATCATTTATTTATCATTTTTCAAATTAAAGTGTTCATTACCTACACGTGTTTCCCTACCAAACAGGTACTTGCTTGGCAGATCACCAGGGAAAAATTTAGCACCTTGAATAAGATTAACAACACCCGGCAATACACAATGTGGTGTTGATTTTCTTGGGGTCACTTAAGAAGGGAAGAAAAAATAAAGTAAGATAGAGAATAAAAAATATAAAATATGAAGTAAGAAAGAGAATAAAAAACTATATATAAAAAATATATATACAAAAATATATATACAAAAAAATATATAAAGATATATATAAAAATATATATAAAAAACATATATAAAAAATAATAATAACAAACAAAAATATATAATTTGCCTTAAATGCACTCCAGTGATGACAAATATCACCCCCCCTCCACATAGAAATATAAAGACCAAACAACAGTCAAAACTCCGTTCCTAAATTACTATTTCAAGCCACTGATCTTATTGGCATTCCAGATCTATTCCATCCGAAGGAAAAAAACGATACAGCTGCCCCTCTCAATGCATGCAGTCGTGTTGTCCCTATTTCCAGGTCCAATTCATTATATAGCAAATGAAATTTTGAAAACCCAACACATGGTGCAATTTTAAATACATTTTAATGTGTGCTTCAAAGATGTTGTAAATTTCCTTATTTAAAAAGCAGTAACCAGCGCTAAACATCGACAGAACTTAACTTTAAACTAACGCCACTTACAACTTTTTTGACTCTACCGTGATTCGACCACTCAGGGCTAGTTTCATTCAAATGAAAAAGGGGGGAAAAAAACTATAGGACAGTCTTGCCTGACAAAGTTTCTTTTACACCGAAAGCTTGCAAAAAAATAAATGATTTATCAATTAAATTGCACCATGTGTTGTTTCTCAAAATTTTATTTAAATACATTTTCATATGTGCTTCAAAGATGTTGTCAATTTCCTTATCTATCTATCTATCTATCTATCTATCTATCTATCTATCTATCTATCTATCTATCTATCTCTCTCTCTCTCTCTCTCTCTCTCTCTCTCTATATATATATATATATATATATATATATATATATATATATATACATTTCTGACCGCCTAGGTGCTGCATTTGTGGATCTTTCTCACGCAGCGTGTCTTGGGCTGACAAAGCATACATAATCCTTTATATATATATATATATATATATATATATATATATATATATATATATATATATATATATGTGTGTGGTGGCTGTGTATTCGATTTCGAATACGACTACTTTTGGAGTATCGATGTAATATCAGTGTGAAGGTTCTCAGTGAGATGCGCGGATGTGGCTCTTCAAGCCTGCCAGACTTTTGCAGACCATACCACAGATGGTGCAGGTTTTGTAATGAACTAAGCGGATTTCATAAGTGAAGCCATCTCTTGTCCGTTCATCTTAGGTGTTCAATGTTTCCTCCATGTGCTGGAGAGTCACGCCCCGTCTCTTCCTCACTGCTCTATTCTGCTGCTTGTGTTTCATCCTATTTTTCAAAACGCTTGCTGCCTTCAAAAAGCGCTTTCCTCAACCTTGACCATTCTGTAGTCACCCCTTCCCATCCTCAAACATCAATTTCAAAGTATTTCAAATCGTCTCTGAGACATTCTTTGAATCGCTTACGAGGTTTATGCTGTGGGCGAGTATTCCCAGTTAGTTTTCCATAAATCACCTGCTTGGGCAGTCTATCATCAGTAAGACGAATTAGATGACTAGCCCAACGAAGTCTGTGTTTTCTTATACGAGACTCGATGCTTGGAAAAGTAGCTCGTTCAACTTTGGTGTCAGGGGTAAAGCTGCCCCAACGTATGTTAAGCGATTGCCTAAGGCAATTCTGCTGGAAACGCTCCAGCAGGCGAGTATGAACTCTGTAAGTGGTCCATGTCTCACAAGCATATAAGAAAGATGATACCACACAGGCCTCATACACAAAGATCTTAGTTTCTAGCCTGACATCGCGTGGTGCCAACACCCGTTTCTCCAAATTACCAAAATACACACCAACCCGTTGAATACATCCATACATCTCAGCATCCAACGACCCGTTCCTAAAAAAACACTACCCAGATACATAAAACGATCCACCACAAACAATCTGTGGCCTTCAACAAATATATCCAGTTCCTGATACGGGCTGCCAGGGTCTGGGACAAACATAGCTTTTGTCTTACCCAGGCATATTGTGAGACCTATGCTTCTACACACTCATGCAAAGCGATCCATGATATCCTGCATATCATTCTGCGAGTGGGCCACGAAATCCACATCATCTGCAAAGAGCAAATCTCGGACAACAGTGGAGAATGTCCTTGACAAAGTCTTAAAACGCTGGATTTTAATGGGGTTACACTAAAATGGCAACGACCATAAAGATCATACATTATTTACTGTCCTTTTAATCAGTGGCATGCTGAATATATCTGTCGCCACCATTCACCATTCATCCGTCTAAGTTATTTCTTCAACTCTGATTTAACAGCTAAGTATGACTGTTCCACATACCTCAGATCCTGATGTGATAGGCCGCTATCAATCCGCCTTTGATGAAGTTCATGCTTTTTCTGTAGCAGTTGAGTGATGTGAGCATTATTGTCATCAAACCAGTCCCGATTCTTTCTCTTTGTTAGCCCAAGAACATCTACTGCTGTTTCATAAACATACTTCTTAAAACACCCCCACGTACCATCAAACGGTATCTGCTCAAGTCTATTCTGTAGGACTAGAGTAGTTTTCTCATCCTTCAGCTTTGCAACATTTATTCTACGAGGACACTTGACGTCGAATTGCTTCTTCGGCGTAATTACGAACCTCATGTCAGCACACACCAGACGATGATCTGTCCAGCACTCGGCATTCCTTTTGACGCGAACCTTGCAGACGTCCTTTAGATCGCGTCTACGGGTGATGACGTAATCGATCAAATGCCATTGCTTGGATCGTGGATGCATCCATATGTTCTTATACTTTGGTTTCAGGCGGAAACACGTGTTAGTTATCACCATATATATATATATATATATATATATATATATATATATATATATATATATATATATATATATATATATATATATATATAGGTGGCATAATATGCACACAAACTCCCATTTGAAAATTCAATGTGATTATACACCAATTAAGCAATATTCCCTGATTTTAATTTCTCTTTAAGACCTCTTACGCTTAAAAATCATATTTGAGACATTTTTTATGATCGATCTATCTATATATACGTAAATTTGATATGATCAAAATTCGAATAAGGAATCCAGACAAAAGGTTTAGTATCATTATATCTTGATTTTAATCTTCGTAAGGTAACATAAAAATGGTGCACACTGTTCTGTTGGGAGAACTAATTTTACCCGTCCTGAGATGGTTATCCTTTAAGTATATCTCTTCCTCCCCCCCCTCTCTCTCTCTCTCTCTCTCTCTCTCTCTATATATATATATATATATATATATATATATATATATATATCAGGTAAAGATCAGCGACCCCATGTTTGCCAGACAAACATTATGTATAGATAAGCGACCCTGGACTTTTCCAATATTAGATCAGGCAACCTCGCTGACATATGTTCGTAAAATAAAGAACAACGATTTACATTTTACCCTAATCTCTAACCATAACGCTAATCGTAACACAGTTAGGGTTTGCATTAGGGGTTTAAGTTAAATGTAAATATAAGACACTCTAAAGTTTTCGAGGTAAATAGTAACGACCCCCTGATTACTGTGTAAAGATAAGCCACCTTAAATCGATGGGGGTCGCTGATCTTTACATGACACTTAAGGCTGTTAAAGGGAAGGAAATTTACCACATGATATAGATTCCATAAATATTCGCGTGTCCGCATTGTTTACTATCGCGTCTACTCGGCCTCGTAATATACGTAGCAATTTACATAAAAAACACGGTTAATAAAATCGGGTCGTGTATCCCGTCTAATTTACATTCATAACATCTGACTTTTCCCAATCTGAAGAAGGGAAGCAACAACACATTGGAATGTTTCGGTAGGAGTTTCGTAAGAGTGCCGATGCGAGAAAAGATGTCAACAAAAGGGTCGTTATCCTCCCCTCAGTTACCCAAATGCCTTCAAAAACAAAATGTTGTTATCGTAAAAAACAATGTTAAATTGTAGAATAGGGATGCTCGGTTTTCGTTCACATTAATACAATTGTATGCTCATCTCCCACGTGTCTGTGTGTGCGTATTTTTCGCCTCAACTTAAGTTTCATAATTACACATTGGATTATTATTATTATTTTATTTTTGTTTACTCTTAACGTTTTATTTAAAGCAAGAAAGCAATGGGGAAAAATAAACCAAGATTTTAGAAATCCTATTAAAAAAATAATTTTATTACAAAATTAAATTCACCAGAAAGCATTTAATCTTATTCGTAAACAAGTCAGACATGTTTAGCTTTTGTTAATAATTGAACAATTCGAAATTTGAAAGGAATTTTGAAGCATTTAAGCTGTTGACGAACTAGTTATTTCTGGCTTTAAAATTCTTAGCAAATTCTCATGTATTAAAAGATTGAAAGTTTTGGAAACTAATTACATCTAATAATTTTATAAATAGAGATTAAAACAATATTAGCTGATCAACAATTAGTTCTAGTCTTATAATAATTTTGTTCAATTAATAATTTAATGACCAAATGATTCTATAATAATCACATTTAACTTTCAAAATACGATTGAAAATAAGAATTTGATTTAAAACAAACAAACAAAAAAACAAACAAACAAACGGCATAATTAAAGAAAAAAGTCAAACTAAATCGAAGTAAAGCCACTCCTGGGCAACGTCGGGTAGATACAGCACGTTTTGAATAAAATCCATTGCTGGTCTTACATTGCATTTTAAAATCTGAAATGACATTGTAATTTACTTCTTAAATTGCTGAAAATGTAATTTTAATTCAATGTGTTAATTTATTTTTATTTTTCATACACAAAACATTTTTCTTTACAAAAAACACACCCAGATTAATGACATTTTAACGGAATTTAACGAATTTTAAAGAAAAAATGAAGCAGTTAAAGTAATACAACTTGTCGATAATTAAATAATAAAAACAATATCGTAAAAAGTGGCGTCAATCAGGAAACAACATTAGCTAGAAATTAAATATTTTACAATTTTAGAACAAAAATCAAAATATACCCCGTAAATGAGGACGTATACCAAACGAAATCAGTCATATATTTCAAGGGTTCCTATTCTGAAGAAACGTTGCTAGTCTTTCTCTACTCTATCATTACTTTCATGGCTGGTGCTCGACTGGGCTTCAATGTATGCCCTCATCGCAGTAAAACATTCACAACAAAACTCGTCTAGCTACAACCACTGTCAATAAATTTCCTTTCTCCCTTTGTGTACCTAGGACTAAGCGGAACTTCTATGAGCGAAGTTTCTTCCATAGAACTGCCTGTCTGTGGAACACAATACCACGAGGCTGCTTCGCGGCTGACTAATAACAATGCTGTTTTAATCCCAATGTAAACAAATTCTTTTTGAGCTGTCCTCTTAGATAATCACTTTCTGACCAGTTACAGCCATCGTTACTAATCCATCGGTGTTTCACCGGTTACCTGTCAAACTTAATAACCTTTATCCTTGGGGAGCCTGCGGACTTTGATAAGTGGTGACCCGATTATAAAAAAAAAATGCACAATGTTTCTTGTTAATTTTTAAGTAGCGATAAAAGTTTCCTTGTTTCCTTCTTTTGACCATCGTGTAGATATTTTTATGGAAATCGCTCCAGACAAGGCATGAAGTCACTTAATGTAAGGAGCTAACAAGAACGAAAGATGATTATCACAAAGACAGATGTTTATTTACCGTAGTCTTGAAAAGCCCAAGGTAGGAAGAAAATAGTCAGCAGGAAGAGAGTTCCACAAGCCTACAGTTCTTGGAAAGATCTATTGGAATAGGAAGCTGTATTACAACGAGCTATCAAAACAGCGAATTGATGGAGACCATTAGACCAACGAGTCAAACGAGCTGGAACAAAGGAAGCAGGGAATAGATCAGACAATTTTGAAGAACACATGCCATAATAGATGGGGTGGCTGTACACAACAGCATTTTGTTCACCCTCTTTTATTTACAGACTCTTTACATTGAAAAAGCTTTGAACATTTTATATATACTTTTTATACTAATGTATACTCGGGTGACCTTCCCCATTTATCAAGGCCATATGCCACTCGAGGATAAGTGTTAATGATATTGTCAGGTGTGCGATGAATAACACCATGAGAGGATTGGAAACAATGGTGAAATGATCAGAATTAGATTATTTAAGAGGACGGCTCAACAAGAATTTGTTTATATTGAACTTGAAAATGACCATATTGTAGTCAGCTAGGAAGCAGCTTTGTGCTATTTTGTTCCACAGATGGGAAGCTTTAGGACAGAAACTTTGTTCATGGAAGTTCTGTTTGGTTTTAGCTACACATAGAAAGAAAGGTTGTAGCTAGACAAGTTTTTGCCGTTAATGTTTTGCAGGAGGAAACTACATATTGGAGCCCAGTCGAGCACCTATCATGAAGATGACGATATTGGAGAGAAAGACTAGCAAAGTCTCTTCCGTGTGAAAAAGGCTGTAGGGAAGAGAAGACATCGTCTCCCACTAGGTTATGAAGTCGATTTTATACTCTGTCAAGGCAGGAAAGCGGCACCTCCCCAGATGTGACAGCATAACGAAATTTTAGGACGTAAATCTGACTCTCATACGGGCGTCGGAACGAGGTACTTTATGGAGCGGTATAATGATCCAACCATTTTGTCGGCGACCTTAACAACAAATTTGAAGTCTTCCATTTCAAGTCTGGAATGAAAGACAGTCCCAAGAGCTTATCAATGCAAGCAGCTTCCTCAAGGAGTGAGCCATTGATTTCAACTGGAGCAAAACGAGTATCCGAGCATTGTTGGTGAAGGGAGGGAAGCTTAGTTTGAAACGTGTTAACGCAAAGAGAGAACCAGAAAGATCTTGATCATCAATTAGCTTTTACGTTTTTAGCCACCACGTGTTCGTGAATGTCTTTCGTCGCACAGGTGGTCGCCATTTTGTGTGGTGTGTTATCGTGGATAACAGACACGAGTGGCAGAAGAAGGAAAACACGATAACAGCGAAGAAACAGTTATATTTACATACATTTATTTACAAATAAACAGGTTTCTTAAATTTGAATTCAAGGAAAATAACTCCGATAATACTAAGCCAACACCTTCATACATAGGTATATCTAATCTGTGTATGACTTTAAAGTATATCCGGTGGAGAGGCTAGCAATTTGGGAAGTGAGTTATTACTACTTCCAGGTCCACTCTAATCCGGAAGAAGGAGTACCTTTAACCCTTTCATGCATGTTTTTTTTTACAGAAATTCTACGTACCTGATCTAATTTGTATTATTTAGTTTATTCGGACTACTGTTTTCATCTTCGATGATATTCTCACAACGTTTCGATCAATGTAACTTCCGACCTTCTTCAGGTGCATCTTGACGACCTCGGGAATTTTTATATCGAACTCGGGAATCTATACAGAATGTTGAACGGAACTCTTTATTTAATTCACGGGGGTAGCTTGCGCCAGTTCCGTTAATCATTACCAGGTAAAAGTCTTAAGTAATTCGTAATTGTATTCTTAGTATCGTCCGCACTGAGGATTGAACTTTCAACCTCCAGGAGACTGTCACTTAGAACTGATTATTACTTAGCAGGCTACAGGTCCTTGCGGACAATTCTTGTGAGAATTTTATGAGCCTGAAAGCTATTCTTGCTTTAGGTGTGTAGTCTTACAACTTATCACTATATATTAATACTAATTACTATTACTAATTACTATATATTACAACATATTACTTTCTCTCTATATATCTCTCTATATATACACACTCATCCCCCAATATATATATATATATATATATATATATATATATATATATATATATATATATATATATATATAGTAATCCCGGTAAAGTAACACATCTACAGGATACACATCCAAAGAATTTTAACCGGGCTTATAAAAAGGGCTCAATATCAAATAGAGCTTTTATATATCATTATTTTTTATTTATACAGACATGTACATAATCTGCGACACTAACATACCCTTCCCCCAAATCATGTTTGAGGTTTCCAAATATGATTTGAGGAAAGTATCACATTTT
Organism: Sepiola atlantica; assembly: GCA_963556195.1. NCBI lineage: Eukaryota > Metazoa > Mollusca > Cephalopoda > Sepiida > Sepiolidae > Sepiola > Sepiola atlantica. The sequence continues at coordinate 107,347,263 of OY744520.1, read as the reverse complement.
TTTTCTTCCTGATGAGATCTCAGTTCTTACAGCTATTGATCGCTAACATCGACATGCCAGTATGTACATGTCTGTATAAATAAAAATGTATATATATATGAAGCAATCCAACAAAAGATATAAGCGTCAACTAATATCTTATAATTAGTGAAACATCCGGATAAAAAACTGAAGCTCAATATACTGGATAGAGCATTAATATTATAATATAAAATGAAGTAATAAAATAAGGTGTCAATCAAATTTTATTAGAATTCAAAGTTCATGCAAAGCATCCTTAAGTCCTTAGCTCATGAGTTTTCAAAGATAATTCTTCTCTTCAGAGGACCATTACCGCAGTTATACTACTACAGGCAATAAAATTACGCTTTGAAAATATATAAAATTATATACACAAATACATAAAAATACATAACATCAAACATATCACGTTTAAAATAAATATTTTTTTTAAACGAAGAAAATAAAACTAAAACCTCGTCAAAGTTTTTTTTATATAAAACAAAAAAAACATAGATAAACAACTGTTATTGATCCATTTTTTTTCAAGAAAATTTTCAAATAAGTATTCTTTTTTTTTGGCCGAAGAAAATAAAAATAGTCAACTGATCACCAATCTGTTTTATTTTTCACGACCTTTTGGAAACTTGTCGGCCTCTGACAGTTGATTGGCTGATCGCTTCGGCATCTTACGGTTGCTTACGTTACCTGCCCGAAAGCTGCCAACGCGAAGTTGCCGGAGATTGGGTCGTATTCTGGATAAGTACCAAACTATTGTTTATAGACTATTTGTTTATGAAATACACGCCTACAAGACAAAATAATCTACAAACCAGACGCATACAAAACATATGTATGATTTCGGCATAAAATGACCCAACAATGGTTGATACGCCGTAAAATATAAAAACTAATTAACATATCCTATCCGTTGTTAATTCTTTTCTACGCATTCTCCCTGTTGTAAAAGTGAGCTGTCATGCCCGCAAATCAAACAAAAAACATTACCCGTTAGGTGTGATTTTTTAAGGGTCTATATTCTAGAATTGAACCTAAAAACATAATTCGCTAAAAGGAATAGAATATTCTTCTCGTGACATCCTTCCCGCCACATGACGTCAGAGGGCAAGGCTGGCGCTACTTGCGTAATTTTGGCGGCCGTAAAATAAGCCCCACACTCTTATCTCCCCTCATTACGCCCCCCTCTCCTTTCGCCCCCAGCAACATCCATTTCACCCGCAGCACCCCCTTCCGCCCCGCCCAGTTATCTCTTCTTTCCCGTTCGACGGACTTTTAAATGTTTGCACTTTCCTGAGCCAAGAAGCGAATGAGGACATTAGGTTGTTTATTGTAAAGTACACGCCACCAACAACCTTTATTTTTTTTACGTTGTATACGACCTTTCTCTTTCTTTTTTCATTCATTCTATCTTTCTTTTCTCTTCTGTTTTATTTTTTCTTTATATTACATTTTCTTCCTTTACATTCTGCTTATTTGTTATTTTGTATACAACCTTTCTCTATCTTCTCATTTTCATTCATTCTTTCTTCCCTTTTTTCTTTCTTTCGTTTTCTTTTTCTTTATGTTTTCTTTATATTCAATTTTTCTTTCTTACATTTTTAATTTCTTTTACTTCGTATATGATTTTCTCTTTCCCTCATTTTTCCCTTTTTTGTTTTCTTCTTTTATTTCTTCTTTATATTCTATTTTTATTTCTTACATTCTATTTTTTCATTTGCATACGACCTTTCTTTTTTTCATTCATTCCGTTTTTCTTATTTTATTCGTTCGTTTACCTTTTCTGTTTTCTTTTCTTTTCTTTTTTCTTTTCTTTTTACTTCATGCTAAATTCCTTTCTTTTTCTTTACACATCTTTCTTTTTTCTTTCTTTCGTTATTTTTAAATTTCTTCTTTATATTCTATTTTTCTTGGTTCCTTTTTTCTTTACTTTCTTTTCATCTTTCTTACGTTTTTTCTTTATTCCTTTTTATTCTCCATTTCTTTCATCCTTCCTTTCATTTCTTTCTTTCTTTCTTTCTTTCTTTCTTATCCCTTTCTTTTCTTCACTTTCATTTCTTTTTCTCTCCATTAATTTACATATATTGTCTTTCCCCAGGTTTCTTTCTTTTCCCATTCTCTTTTTAAAATTCTCGTTGTCATTGTTTCTTTGCATTTTTTACTTTCGTTCTTTCTATGTTAACTTCTCAAATGTTTCTTTTATTCTTTCATACTTTTATCGTTCTTTCATTATCTTTTCTTAATTCACTACTTTGAAAATTTTATGAAAGCCTCAGTCGTTTGCTTTTACGCTATAGATATTTGACTTCAATGATCACTTTAAAGCAAATACAATTTGTCAATAACATTTGTATGCATTAGTAAAATATAATAAAAGACGAAATTTTAGAAATATATATATATATATATATATATATATATATATATATATATATATATATATGTATGTGTGTGTGTGTGTGTGTGTGTGTAATTACGTTATTACAGAAGATCAAAACAACATCGGTACCGTCGGTTTCAAATTCAAACAGAGGGGACCTATAGTTGACCTCCTATGCCAGACTCTCTTCAGCCTCTGTTTATTACGCTCTTATTTTTTTTATTTTTCTTAATAACAGATCACTATGCTGGGGTGCTATATATATATATATATATATATATATATATATATATATATATATATATATATATATATATATATATAAAATGAAAAAAGAAAAATCGAAAATTGTGTATATATCCATCACCGTCGTCTTTATTTCAAGACTTTCTCAAGATGACTGATTTTAAGAATAACATAACATAGAAGTTAAATATTATATTTGAAAATATGTGGTGCGTCTATGAAGTGAAACGAGTGGTTTTGTTCTTGTTTTTCGAACAAAATACACATTTCCAATCAAACTTTGTACATAACATTGATATTAATAAAAACAAAACAAAAAAAAACAAAACAAAAACACACACACTCATTCCACTTCGTAAACACCACACATTTTGAATTATAACGTCTATGTTTCGTTCGAAAAAAAGAACAAAAATCTTTTTATTTTTGAAACTTGATTTAAATGTTATTTTAAATCTTTGAATTCGTATATAAAAATGTATATATATATATATACTAGCTGAAGTACCCGCCAACACTGGGGTTCGTCAACCTTTCCGTTCTGTCCCTCCTGTGGAGTCAAGTAAATAGGGATTTATTGAAATACATTTTTTTGTTATTTAAAAAAATTATTGGTGATTAATATGAAATACATTGTTAAAACATTAAGTCAATGTTTAATGAACAAATCAATCAATAAATAATTAACCTTAACTTTTGTTAAGCAACTCAAGGATTATAATTAATGAGATTGATGGTTTGCCACTTGGATGATGAAGAATATTATGAGAGGGTTGAAAATGATGAATGGAATGGGCAAAGTTTGAATTCTTATGAGGGACAGTTTATGGCAAGCATTTGTTGACATTGGATTTGAATGCGACTAAGTTGCAGTCTGTAGGGAAGCAGTCCCGTGGTAATGTGTAATAAACTCTATTCATGAAAATTCCGATTGACGCTAGGCACAGGAAGAAGGGAAGATAAGTTATTTTCAGTTGTGGTAATAAGACGTGTTCTTGCTGTGAATGTTTTACAATGGGGAATCATAGATAGGAGCTTAGTCGAGCATTTTTTATGTAAATAATGATAGAGTAGAGAGAGAGAGTAGCATCGAAATAATGCCCAGTGAATGGCAACTTGTTAAAATATCCTAACTAATGTGTATGCATTTAAAAATGTTATTTTGTTATCTAAACTTAAGGCCAACAACAGTTTTTGTTTCATTTCTGTATCCCTTTCGTCGTCCACTGCTCTTCTTGTAATTTGTTATGTTCGTCAGTGAGAAAAGTCCAAACACCGATGACGTCACGTTGACCTCCTTTCAGGAAATCAAACGTAAACACTGGAAATGCGTTACGCAGTTTGTGGTGTGGGCGCTAATATTGAGTGTCAAAGAACAACGGAAGGATGGTGGGAAGGGGCAATCGTTATTAATCGGAAAATAACAGAGGGGAGTAACAAATGGGGGAGATGAAACGAGAGGACGATGGAAGAAACGACAGGGGAAAGAAGAAAAACAAGGAGGATGAGAAGAATCACTAGAAGGAAAGAAAAAGAAGAAGCATAAGCAGAGGAAGAAAATGAATGAAGAGAGAAAAAAAAAAGAAATACAGCAAAAGAAGAAGAAGAGGAAAAGGAAAAAAAGACGGAGATGAAATAGAAGAATGAGAAGAAGGAAAAGAAAAAGGAAAAAAATGAGAAGAAAAAGAGAAGAGGACAGTTGAGAAGAAGGAGATGAAGAAAAGAATAAGATGAAAGAGAATGAGAATAACATGAAGACAAAGAAAGCGAAAGGGAAGGAGATGAAGAAGAAGCATAAGTAAAAGTAGTAGTAGTAGTAGTCGTAGTAGTAGAAGAAGAAGAAGAAGAAGAAGAAAAAGAAGAAGAAAAAGAAGAAGAAGAAGGAAAAAACGGGGAGGAAGAAGGAAAAAGAAAAAACAAGAAGAGGAAATAAGAATGAGTGGAAAAAAGAAGTACAAGAAGAAAAATAAGAAGAAGCAAAAGGAGAAAAATAAAAATAATAAAAAGAAGACGTAGTAGTAGTAGTAGTAGTAGAAGAAGAAGAAGAAGAAGAAGAAGAAAAAGAAGAAAGAAATACGTATAATGTGTAAAGAAAGAAAAAAAAGGAAACGAAACATGAAAGCGATTGAAATTGAAATACAGAATAAAAAAGTAGAATCAAGATAAAACTGATAAAATGGGATTGACTGAAAATATAAAAATGGCTGATTTTCAAAAGGAAAAGAATATCAAAGTATGCAATTATTGAACGAAATTGAAAGAAAAAAGAAAAAAGTCAACTGCAAAAAGATAAGAAGAAAAAAAAAACAATTTTAAAAGCGAAGAAAAAAGAAAAAGTTTTTAGTAATAAAAATATTAAAGAAACAAACACACATCCGGGGGAAAAAAAGGCAGTTGAAAACAGGGTTACATTTTTTTTGTAACTCATGGGTAGGTAAGTAAAACGAACTTTGACGAAAATTATAATTTAATAATTTATTTGTTTTATTTTACTAAAATATAATTTAAGAACAACAATCAATTTCATTCAAAATGTATGCGAAATAGCTCCATTTTGAGACAAAGTTCTCCCCCAAATAAAAAATATCCGAACATAATACATTATTAACTATGTAAACAAGACGCATCCATGTTGAAAAATGGCCTCTTACGGACAGTCAAACAGCAATAGTAATGTTTTTTTTATTAAATAATATAACACGAATTTTTTTTATGTTTCGAGATTTTTAGATGAAGATTTGGACTACTGTTCTCATCTAGGTTGTTATTTTGACAACGCTTCGGCCGATGAGACCATCGACCATCTTCAGGCGCATATTTTCGAACTTGGGAACCTTCTATTCGAACTTGCGAATCTGTACGGAATTTCGAACTGGACCTTTTATTTAATCTACACGGGTAGATTGTCTCATTCCGTCAGCCATCATCGTGTAGAATTGTTAATTTTTATGTAATTCTTACTTACGATCGTCTGTAGTAAGGATTGAACATTCGTCCTCTAGTATACTGTCACTTAGAACTAATTAGTAATCAACGCATTTACACTGGAAGCCTTATTACTACTTAATACTATATATTTTTAAAAATAATACCTATTATCAATCCTCATCTCTAAAACTCCGAAACATCAAGGCGTAACCGGTAATCGCGTTGATTTGGTTCAAAGTGTCAGTTCTCTGGAAGTTGAATGTTCAATCCTCACTATATGCAAAAATGACTAAAAGTAACAAAGAATATATGTAACACTTCTACGCGGTCATAACAGACGGAATAAGAAGAATCTACTCCCATCTGTGGTTTAAATAAAGTGTTTAGTTCGAAATTCCGTACAGTTTTCCCCGAGTTCGACATAAAGATTTTCAAATTCGAATAAAGTTGTCAAGTTTGAAACGATGCACCGTAAGACGGCTGGAGGTTACACCGGACGAAACGTTGTGAATATAACCATTAAGATGAAAATAATATACGAATGATCCAAATAATACAAAAAATACAAATACTAAGTTGTCTATTTTGAAGGATAGCACAATGTCATGGACATTCGGGAATATAATGTGGGAAAGATTATATATTGAGCAATGAAAGCAGGGGATAATAATGAAACGAGTAATAATAAGCAAGGTATAACGGAGTAGAAATACAGCAATACATATGATTGATTGGGAACGGTGATCCACAATTAACTGTGCAAGCCACACCTTTATAAACACAATTTGGCTGTTTTCATAACAAGAATATTTTACAGGGACAGGTCGTTAGCCTGAAGCCAAACCACTAACATTTATAAAAAAGATTGTAAGTGGAAAAGTCTCCGGTAGATGCTATTTATCTTCCTTGTTTTCAAAGTTGAGCAAAAAATGCCTGGGCAGCCCTGTCGGCATTCAGGCAGTAAGCGATGAACTTACTCCACCTCAAAGAGGGAAGGAAAGGCAAGGCCTGGGAGGGTGGACCTCCTAGAACTGCACAGAACAGACCCACAGACCGGCGGAATCAAGACTCGAAGGCCAAGACGATACCGGTCTATAGGGCGTAGTATCCATCAGAACAGATACTACACTTTGATCTTAGCCAAAACTTCCTTGTTTTCAAAGTGGAGCAAAAATTTCAAACACGTCTCCACGCCGTTGTATTTGGTATTTGTTTTAATAAAAACGTCATGAAACCAACGACTTTTGGCTGTTCAGAGCCACGAAAATATCTGTTTCCTTGTCTTTAGAAAAGTAAAAAGCGAAAATTACAAGAACACAAGGCAGTGAAATATTCGCAGTTTACATTGTAACGTATAACGGTGGCTATCTCGATGAAGAACAATACGAAGACAGTTTATTTGTTCGTTTTTGGGGGTTTACGACATGTCAGCCATTGTTGTGTCATTTTATACCGAAACTGTACATATGTTTGATATAAGATTACTTTGTAGATTAATTTGTTTTGTAGGCGTATAATTTGTAAATACAATTTCTGTAAATGATAGTTATGATTTAATCCATATGTAGTAGTATTCGTCTGAGTATGAGTGTAAAATAAGGTGAGAAATGGAAAATTCCATGTAAGGTTAATTTAAGCAAGAAAATTGAAAATTTCCATCATAAATCAAATTAGAAGTTATGACTACGTGCCAGGATTCATATTGGGACGATTAATCTGAATCAAAATCGGGAATCGGAAAAATCGGAACTTTTGGAGTTTCGGAATCGGAAAAAATTTAACCTTATTTCTGATTCCAAAAAACGATTCTTTACATTATTTTCTTGACAATAGAAAATACCCCCCCAAATCAAACAAACAAAATACAATGTATTTATTCATTAGGATATTGTTTATTTACAATAAAATACTAAGGGCCACAGGACCGCAGGTTAGGAATTCTAAGTGTATTTTTTACGTTTGCAAAACTACATGCGTATATTATATAGCAATTAAAAAAAAAACAACAACTCTCTAATTAAATATTTAGAAATTTTAAAAGAATCGGAATATGTAATTGTATCGAAATAGGTAATGTAGAACAGAATCGGTAATTGTATTCTAATCGGGAAAATGTTTGGAATCGTCCCATCACTAGTCAGGATATGATGTTACGGACAGGAAGTCCGAAGTAGGATGTGATAACGAAGAGACAAAAGTCTTTCTCTTTGGCTCGTGAACTGAGAAGGTTCGGTTGCCTTTTTCGGGGCTCTATCTTCGCCCTCCTCTCCACGGCGAGCGAGCGATTGAAATATGTATTTTTTAGAGTGCTGTACAAGAATAATTCTCATCGCTGGATGCAGTTTTGTGTCATACCCAGGACGATTGCAGGGAGAGCTTTAGTAGTTGATAGGGTTGGGAAAAGGGTAGGCAGGCTTTTTATTAGACTGCTTGCAACATGACGACATAACTCGAAGACTCCATCCGACTCATCTATAATTTGCTGCCAATTCCTTTTATTTTAAAAGTTCAATTCTTACAAAACAAATATCACAATATGATTTAATTTGTCCAATGACAACGAAGCTCTCATATATCTCAGGTCAGAGGTTGACACTTAAACCTGGTGAGCTCGGGATGAGCACTAAATAACCTCTAATTACATATTAAAAGTTAAACTTATGTTAAAAAATATTATAACAGTTAGTGTAATATGTAAGACGCGGGCCAGAATCTATTTTAAAAAAATGGAAATCGCTTCAGACAAGGCATAAAGCCACTTGATGTAAGGAGCTAAAAAACAAAACAAAAATACTACTCTAGAAAATAAAATAAAAACCAATCCTCAGTCATTGAGAGTTAAATCACTGACGCAATCCATGCGAGAAAGTCAGATTTTCTGGTAATTGACAGTTTCTAGTTTTACGTTCATCAGATATATTTTATCGATTAAACTAAAATCGATAAACTGTAATTCACATCATGGTTTTAATTTTCTGTCTATGTTTTCCAAGTTGGGATTAATCAATATATCTATCTTCTAGCAGGAAATTCCTTCCGACGTTGCCCGTTAATTAATGTGATAATATATATACTCCCGTGCAAAGAAATTCATATCATTTTTGAAATTGATAGATATATGGCACGAACACAGACCCCGCGATATTATACCACCCCTTCAAAAAAAAAAAAAAGCTTCTACATATTAATACGCCTGTATCTTCATTTTGTGTTAGGATAACGTTACTAAGGTATAACGTAATTCACCAAAACTAATTGAAGACATCAGGATGATCTTTTATGACGTCATAAATGCCGAAATAAAAGAAATCAATGTCGTCATCCTTTAAAATAGAAAGCATAGACGACTCCTGACCCGATGGGTCACCAGTCGTTTATGTGAACAGAGATGGTATTGTTTTATCTCTATATATATACAGTTAGGTATGTGTATATCTTTCTATATTTATATGTAGAAGATTCATCTATAAACTAATTAACCGATCATTATCAATTTAGGAACAGAGCTGCAAGGCTTAAGAGTTCGTAATGTCTGATATATAAAGTTTAATTTAGTTCTATGTAAAAATCCAGATATATCTGATTTTGGTGAAATTTTAACAATAGGTATTAAACAAGCAAGATACACCGTATTTCACTTATCTCTTAACATCCCTCAAACCGAACATTTGAGACATTTTATAGAATCAAAATCATGTTATGGATTTTAATGAAAATTATAATAAGGATTCTAGAAATAAGCTTTAGTATCATTATATCTTGATCTTAATCTTCGTAAGGGTACATAAACGTGGTATAAAACTGTTCTGTCCGAAGAATTAATTCCAACCATCCTGGAACGGGTATTCTTCTAGTATATATGATAGGTATGAAGATTTGTATTTATGCAACCATTATTTGCTAAACATTTGTAAAATATGTTTCGGTCACAGCTGTAGGACAGCTAGACTTTATCAAGCTAAAACCGCCTTTTCTTTGAATCTTCCACCAAATGAAACTTTAAGAAACAGAAGCTTTTGCCTTGATGAAGTCCCACTGTTCTATGGCTTTGACGTAAACATGTTTTGCAAATATGAAACCAAATAATATTTGTATGAATACAAATCTTTATGGACACAGCTCTATGTATTATTGAGCACTCTTATATAAACACAGTAAGGATTCTTTGGATTTTTACCATGTAGATATAAGCTTTACCTGGATATATATATATATATATATATATATATATATATATATATATATATATATATATATAGTCTTGAAAGTTTCTCAACCATTAAAACTATATTAAAAACAAAAACAAAAAAAACCCTTAAGTCCCAAGTCGTTCAGTGGAAAATCACTCATGTAAGTCAATTGAACTTTTTCAGTTATTATATTAGTTTACTTCTAACATTATTTAAGGGATCATCAGTTGTTTACCATGAAAAACTGTTTCGGGAATTTAAAAACAAGACAATTTTTAATTTCATGGCTTCCCAGCAGAGTTGATCAGACCCCACTTCCCTTAAAAAACAAAAACATAAACGTTCCGTATACTATATATCTATCTATCTATCTATCTATCTATCTATCTATCTATCTATCTATCTATATATATATATATATATATATATATATATATATATATATATATATATATATACTAGGCTAAACTATCTAGACCTGGAGAGTCAAGTACAAAATTAATACTATAATGCTATTCTTTCGTAAAATTTGACACCAGAAAAGCTGGGTTTGATCTTGTTATAGGTTTTTGTTTTCAATTGCACCCCGGAAATGCAGAGAAACAGAGACACCAAATCTTTAGTGTAGATCTGTGCAAGGAAATAAGCGTGATAGAAATGAATGAAAATTTGTTGAAATCAACAATTTTTTTCACATCATTTCGAAATGCGCTTTGTTTTTCTAAAGAAGGGCCTTTTGTATTTGTTTCTGTCGCATTTCGTTCGCTGCCCTTCTTGTCTTGTTTTTCTCAGCGGGAAAGGTCCCCAACACCGATGACGTAACGCTGGCCTGATTTAATGAACAAAACGTAAACAGTGGGAATGTTGTTCGCTATGCATAGCACATATTGAGTGTCAGGGCCAAGAGGCATAATGAGTCGGAAAGAATAAACAATGACAAATCGGGTCAGAAATGGTTGGAAAAGATGAGAGGAAAACAGAAAGGAAAGGAGTTTAGGGTTAGGGTAAGAGTTGGGGTTATATGATATACATACAGTTGAATTAATGAGAATATTTTTCTGTTTGTTTACCGATTAAACATTTGGAAACAGATTTTTAATAATTCCGAGATATTTTAATCCGTTCAAATTCGATCTTTTTTTTCCAAAATTAAAACAAGTTAAAAGATCTAGGTGAAGAATCCTCTACTATTTTGAAACACAGTGTACAGAAGAACAAATAACACCCGTTAAATCTTACATTTGAGACATTTTCTCGAATGAAAATCATATAATAGATTTTGATCAAAATTGAAATCAAAGATTCTAGACATAAGGCTTAGTATAATTATATCTTAATTTTAATCTTCGTAAAGTGACATACGCGTGGTGGCAACGCTCTTTGGTTCGAGGAATTAATTTTATCCGTTCTGGGTCGGGTATTCTTGTAATAAGTATATGTACATATTTATATTTAAATTTAACATTTTTTAAATATGATTTTTTTATAACATAGATGTTTTTTTATAGCTCGATAGTGTAGAATCACAGTTGTCATAACAATATTTTAATATTATGAAAACCACAACAAATGTAAGGAACAATTTTTCACAAATTCGCTAAAAAATAGTTTTTATTAGAGTACAATTGTTTCGGCTAACATAGGATATATTTGATAAGGTTGAGCGAAACAATTATATGCTAATAAAAACTGTTTTTTAGTGAATTTGTAAAAATTTGTTCCCAACATTTGTTGTGGTTTTCATAATATATATATATATATATATATATATATATATATATATATATATATATATATATATATATATATATACATATATATATATATATATATATATATATATACATATATATATATATATATATATATATATATATATATATATATATATAATAAAAAAATCTATAATAAAAATATAATAAAAAAATAAAAACATGGTTATTGAAATATAAAATTAATCTGACTTATATATATATATATATATATATATATATATATATATATATGAAACGTATACGTATGTAGATAATATATATATATATATATATATAAGATTTTTGAATGTGAGATGATATATATATATATATATATATATATATATATATATAATTATTTCCACAATCAGACAACGCCGCAGTCCACAACCTATGAAATAAACACACCGGAAGTCCTAAACTCGAGTTTCGTCCTCCTTTGGGCTCATCAGTAGAACACATCCGAACTCAGGATTCGAAACCCAAGTCACTTGCATGTTAGACGAGTACTCTGGCACTGTCTGATTGTGGAAATAAGTATATATATTATCTCACATTCAAAAATCTAATATTTATTTACTCGTTGGGTTAGTTTGTTGGATGACATCGTCCTAGCGGGTATAAAATCCTACTTGTGAGACATCGGCCTGAGTTCTAAGTGGTTGGATGACTACACCCCTTGTTGTAAAGAGTAGGTATATTCCACAGTCGGCATTCGCCGTGGTTCGCTTAACCTGTGTAAGTTAATAGACATTCTTGTATGTGGTGAGGTAGCTCAGTGGCAGAGTACTCGTCTAACATGCAAGTGACTCGAGTTGTGAATCCTGAGTTCGGATCTGTTCTACTGATGAGCCCAAAGGATGGCGAAACTCGAGTCTACGACTTCCGGTTTGTTTCTTTCATAGGTTGTGGAAATAATTATATATATATATATATATATATATATATATATATATATATATATATATATATATATATATATATAGTGTGTAAGGTTATATTGAAAAGAATAAAGCGTCGGTCGCAGAGGAGTGAGAGCTCATATAATTTAATTGAAAAGTATGTTACATATTTCAGAAACGTACCGCGGTTTCATCCAGATGGGCTGACTTTTTACATTAAAACACATCTATGCCCAGTGGAATCGTCAGCGTTCTGGGTGAGGTCAACCGACGATGAGAAATGGCGTTATATCGATAAAAAAACGGTACATTCGTGGAAAGTCTATCTGGAAAAAATATATTGGTTGGGAATTAATTGAGTTTTATTTTATATATTATTTATAGTTTTTGTTTTAAGAAGGTTTTTATTTTATTCTACTGTTTTATTTATTTATTTTTTTCTAGTTTAATATTTTTATTTTTTATTTAATGTGTTGTTTGTAGATCGTAGGAGATTACCAGTTTCTTGAAGCATGAAAATACAAAGGGAATACGTCGTTTAAAAGTTGTAATATTGAGGTTTCTTTTTGATGGTGATATCGGGTTAAAATTTGTGTATCGGATTAATTATTTATTTTATTTATAGTTTTGTGTTTTATATGTTTTATTTTATTTGGTGTTTTATTTAAATATTTATTTATTGTTTTTTTGGTAGTTTCGTATTTTAAAGGATCGCCTCGAAAAAAAAACGAAAATAAAGGGAGCTGACGTCTGAATATACCGTTAAAATCGGTGCGTTGTTGACGTGTCCCTTTTAAAATAAGTACTGGGTCAGGGTTGTAAATAATATATAAGTCTTACTCGTAATTGAGCTATATTAAATTGATTTAATTAATTATGATGGGTGTTGTCTGTTTTACTGCTTCAAAAGTGTGTTTATATTTAGGGATAACCGGGTTGCATAATTCATTGATTAGGCTCTAGATGGGATTCGTTAAAATCTTTTATTTATTTTTTAATTTTAATTATTTATAGTTTAGTATTTTTCAGAAATTTATTTGTAAAATTATATATATATATATATATATATATATATAATATATATATATATATATATATATATATATATATATATATATATATATATATATATATATATATATATATATATATATATATATATATATATATATAGGGTGAGTGGATTAATTGTTATGTAATGACTGGACTTTGATGGAGGATATATTTTGTCAGTGAAAGGGTTCATCTAAAGGTATCTAATGTTTTATCTATCATTTGTGTTTGGAAAGGAAAAAGATGTGGCGCCGATGATTGAGGTCAGGAGAAGAAAACTAGGTTCAAGTTATTTGCAACTTAAGTATGTTTAGATATGCTATTTTTCTTTTATTCCGGGACAGGTTGGCGGTCTAAGAACTTGCTCCATCTCGCTGTAACTAGAACTTTACAAAACGCAACATGTAGAAGGTCTGCAGCTCATTCTTGTGCACAGTGTTTCACACTCTGCTGAACTTACTCTCTAACGCTATCGATCAGCTCTGCTGTACAATTCTTAGGGAGTCTTGAATTATTAGGGCGATTATCTTTGGCTGCAGCGCAGTTCTCCACCCTGCCGTAGTTCTCAAAGTAGTCCAGTCAATCCCGAATGCTTCTCTTGAAAGGAGATTATTCAATTTGAACTGATGCACGAAAGTGTCCTGCATTTTTCTGCAAATAGATATATGACAAAACGCGTGCGCTGGCCCGTTGTTTTACGGGTCACCCTGGATATTTGTTTTTTCTGCAATAGTATTGAATGGACAGCCGAAATGCGATTTATATATGAAGAGTTCGAATGTAAAACGCGATAAACACCATTTTCAAAATCACGAAACTGTCCCTACAAAAAGTGTTGCAGTTCAACACAGTTCGACGACACCCAAAACTATGCGTTACATTTTAATAAAAATCAGTTTTCATTCGAAGTCTAGATTTAATATATTCGTGTTTTTATTGTTTAAGGTCTCAATTAAAACGAATTGGATTTATCGCGTTTTGCGTTCGAACTCTTCATATTAAGTTTGTGAAATAATACAAATGAAAGAATTAAGAGTAATCTCCCGATCAACACTATCCTCAACATTGACGATATTTTAAGGCAAGTAAACGGCAAACAATGCGTGATAATAATTCTCTCTGCTGAATATCTTTGACAATAATGTAGCCAAAAATGGAATAATTATTATAAAATAACATATAACTATACATAAAAGAATACAAACATTTTGAAACTTTATATATTATTATTTGAAGAAAAAAGATTATTTGGTTGATATTTATATTTTACTGCTAAATAAATCGTGTTTCATGAAATATTTCTAAATATTTAAACTCGGTGATTCTGGTAGCAGTAAGAGGACTTGGAACTGAGAGAGTGTTATCTCCTCCGATTTCATCTATGACAATATAAAGCAACATGTAAACTGTAGATCCGATAAAAATGGTTAAAACTCGATTAGAAAGAAGAGAATTTAGGGGGAAACGAACAACGAAACATTTTAAGGTAGATTTTTTTATGAAGCTATTCTGGTCAATCAAATAGGAGGAAATCTCGCTTTACTTTATGCATACGATTACAGAAGAGAGGAAATAAAGGAACAGAAAGGGTTACGGTTAGGTTTATATATTATACACATACATGGTGGATTTATGAACAAATGAAACATAATACTTACCTTTTATTGAAAAGTACAGACGAAAGGGAATAAATGAGAAGTAATGATTAGGATTAGACGTTAACTATCCGCTTTGTCGTTTTAATGAACGAATATAGCCAACACTATTGTAACATAGCATCCCATCATTTCTTTCCTAAGAAGATTCCAAATATGAATGCCTGCAATGTCCTTTAAGTGGTTATGCGTGACGTTGTTTCTTATGGTTTGTGTCACGTAGCCATTATCTTCCTTGAGAAGATTCGCTTGTAACCCATCAAGACGTTATATATATATATATATATATATATATATATATATATATATTAGAAAAAAGATTAAAAAAGAACATTTTATGATTATGTCGTATAAGCTGAAAATAAAGAACCTAAAATAAATATTTTATTTATTTTAAGAAAGAAAAACCCATCTTCATCTTTGTTTGGTTTCTAAATTCAAAATAATTTCAAATTTACGATGTTTAAAAAAAGAGGGAATATATTTCAATATATTTATATATAATTTATTATTATTTTATCTATACACGTATAATATTATAAGATGATATAATATATTGTGTATAGACTTTCAGTTTTTACTTAAACAGTGCTCAATACGCGAGTAGAGCTTAGTAGTAAATTATGAAAATATATTTATGGCAATCAAGCTACACAGAGGCTTCCATGTCGCAGGGAAACGTTAGGCTAAGTAATATATATATATATATATATATATATATATATATATATATATATATATATATATATATATATATATATAGTGTGTTAGAGTGAAATAAATTCCAGAAGGAAATCCGAGTATGGGAGCTCAATGTCATAAACAGAGAAAGAGCAAGAATAAAATAAAGTAACATGGAATCACATAATCATCGGTGCGATAATTATTTCGACCTTTCGGCCTTTTCAAGCACCCAAACGACGAGATTACATGTTTGAACATTTTTAAACATGTAATCTCCTCGTTTGGGTGATTGAAAAGGCCGGAGGGTCGAAATAAATTATCGCACCGGTGTTTATATGATTCCATATATATATATATATATATATATATATATATATATATATATACATAATGAAAAGGAGAATAAAGATATGATATATACCTTTAAAGTAATAGTCGCTATCTATCCACAACTTCACCGTTTTTTTTACAACCTCAGATGCCAATATTCTTCCCTCAAACAGCACCGGATTTTACCTTACCACGAATTTGCTTCTACAAACTCTTTTAGTACCTTCAACGGTGGACTTTTGCCTATATTTTCTACATTTTCCTATTACACTTTATGTTCTCTTAATTTTTATATCTTTTAGAATATTGACATTTTGGTAATTTCTTTTTTACTAAGTTTTCTGTTAACTCTCTTTTTACGATAAGATATTATTCTTTGAAAAGCCATGGTTTAAGGAAGGACTCATACAATTTCTCTTATTTAAATCCCCTTATTTTGAACAATTGATGACTTAATAGATATTGTATTTTTCACAATTTTTATATTCACTATTTGCTTGTTATATATATATATATATATATATATATATATATATATATATATATATATATATATATATCCATACAGAGGGGATCTTATTTGAGATTTGTACACTGTTATTTTGAATATTTAGTCAGGATTTACTTGTAGGAGGAAGTGCCCTCATGTCAGGTTGTCCTGACGAACCCGTGTACAGGGAGTCTTTAGACACTCGAGAACAGTGTCTAGTAGGCATTCAAGTTCTCTCCTATATGTGTGTTTATTTAAAAATCTTTTTAAAATTAGATTGTTCATGCAACTTTCTAACTTTACGCATCTTCTTTATGTTAATTAATTCTTAAACTAGAGTTTTTATTGGTATACATTTTTTTCTCTTCTTAAACACACTCATTTCCTTGATATACAAAGTATACAAAAATATACAAAAATACTGACAAGTTTTAAAGGGCTTCGCAATGTCTAAAAAGTTTGCCCATCCGGCTAGAAAAGCTACAGTGCAATTCAATATTCATTTATTTTATTTTATTTCTATATATTTTTATATAAATATTTTCTATTTGTCATTCATATTATTCCAAAGTAGGCTTATTTGATGGAAAATATCTCTTTACCCCTAGTTTATCTGAAGTTCTAAATAGTCCATAACCATGTGCGCTTAACTTACCGTGTTTATTGTCAGTATATTTGTATATTTTCGTATTCTTTGTATATCAAGAAAATGTATGTGTTTGAGGAGAACAAAAACAATTATATGCCAATAAAGATTTTGATGGACGTATGGAAATTTGTTCCCTTCATTAACCAAGGTTTATACAATACTAGCAAGAGTATACGGCATTGCTCGCGTACCCTTCCCCTCTCCCCGTAGGCAAAGTGTAATAATTCCTCTCTTCCCCGGTTGCCAGCGGCAAAAGCTGTTTCTTCCCCGGTGGTCCCCTTATCCCGGTCGCCACCCTTCTCCCTCGCTCACTGTCTTCTTGCTCGTAAAGATGTGGCAAACCACCATGGCATTAAGCCACACTAATGGAAGAATAACAATCCCTGACGTAAAGATCAGAAGAGGAATCTTCCAAGGAGATAGCTTATCACATTTACTCTTTTGCCTGGCGATAGATCCGCTAATTAAACTACTGAATAAGCTCGCGTCGCCAATAAGGCCCAAACAAAAGAATCAACCATCTGCCCTTCATGCCAGTTCAGACGCTGATTTAAGTCAACTCTTACAGGTATTGGAATGACGTTCGGCCTGGACAAATGTGTCAAGTGCTCCCCCAGAGCTGGGAAGATCTAAACGGAAATCATAGAGCTTGATGAAGATACTGACATTAAAAACTTAGAAGAGAAAGAACAATACAAATACCTTGGCATAGAAGAAAACGATTCAATCTTACATGTCAAGGTGAGAGAAAAAATCGGGAGAGAATATGTACGCCGCGTGATAAAAGTTTGTAAAACACAGCTCACAAACAAAAAACAAAGTAACTGCAATTAACCAGCTAGCAATGCCAGTGATAACATACATCTTTGGCATTATTGACTGGACATAACAGGACATTAACAGACTAGACATTAAATGAGGAAAATGTCGACACTATACAGAGTAATGTACAGAAACCAGTGTCTATAAAGGCTGTATCTACCCAGAGGAGCATGATTATGGGTCTATCAGAAATTGACCATCAACATCGAGCCACTATTGTGAGCACCAGCCAATATCTGATGAGCTCCCACAAAGAAACAAGGGCCAGTAGAACAACATCTATCACAAAACTGTCCAACCACTTTTGACAAGACTGTCTCATAAATGAGGCATAAACAGAAAACAAGCCTGTCACGGAAATAACCCGGAAGAGCCGTCAAAAATACACCAATACCTTCCATTGCAGAAAACTGGAAAAATTGGGCCAACCAACAACGTGCCAAATATTTTCTGGATGAACTATCCCAGGAATATATAGATCAGGAAGGCTCTGTAGACTGGTTGAAAAGAGGATCGCTCCACTATGATCAGGAGAGAATGATCATGGTTGTACAAGATAAAGCTCGATGACCAATGCGTTTTAGAAAATGAGTGGACTCAGCAATGAACAACAAGTGCAGGTTCAGCCACACAGAAGTAGAGAGTGTAAACCACCTGGCATCCAGTTGTAAGGTTTTGCTAGGGGATGGCTATTACACAATGTAAATATCTCCACTGGACCACCTGTAAAAGTTTAATATCCAATGTAACAGCAACGCCTGGGAACATATATATATATATATATATATATTTTTTTTTTTATATATATATATATATATATGTGTGTGTGTGTGTGTGTGTGTGTGTGTGTGTGTGTGTGTGCGCGCGCGCGCAAGATTAGTGGGAGAGAACCGCAGGAAAATGCTCGATTATTAAAAAAATAAAAAAATAAGAGCGTTATATTTATTTATATATGCATTACAGAAGATCAGAACAACATTGCTACCGTCAGTTTCAAATAAAAGGGACCTGACCATAACCCTCTTCAGCCTCTGTTTATGTCTGCCTCTCTTGAAAATGGCGGCTCGCCTTTTGTGTGACATTTTGACAATATTTCGATTCTCTGCTTTATTTTAATTTTATTTTTAGTCATTCAGCATTCCCACCCGCAAATTCTGCTGATATTTGCGTCGTGGGCAAGTTAAGAGTTTTTTTCTTGATCTGTGAATTTAAGTCGAGGTCATGATGACCACTGACCGCCTGCAGATGGAAATGCCGAATTAGTAAAAATAAAAATAAAGATAAAAATAAAGCATAGGATCGAAAGCTGCCATTTTCCAGGGAGGCAGACATAAACAGTCCGGAGAGAAGGTCAATTATAGGTTCCCTTTATTTTGATTTTAAACCAATGGTACCGATGTTCTGATCTTCTGTAATAATTTAGACATTATATATATATATATATATATATATAATAGAGAATGGTAGTTTGCTTGAAGCATTGCTGGGAATAGTAGTAGTATGTTTTTAAAAGGCTGTGGGCAATTGAAATTCCGGGTAAGATGTAAGCTGGAAGGAACAAAAATAATAAATCGAATACGAAATGTGACTTACTATTTATTTTTTCTTAAAATCTTACATAAAAGCAAGTGTGGTGTTAGCTGTTTGTGTCATGATAAAAATCATTTATTTAATATTTCGGGAAAAGAAACTTCCCTTTGTCAAAAATAATAAACACCAGAGGAAAACTCCGTCTGTGCAGAGAATCTGCCAAAATGGATGCCATATATATATAATGTCTGAAGGAGATTTTATTCATTTATAAACGAAGAAAAAATGCAGTTTAAATTAATAAAGATACTAACTAAATCCACATATTGCAAACTTAGCACTTATATAAGACGACTTACTGCTGGAAATTTCACAAATAGAAAAGAAAACTCATGTAACTGTTTCGATGATTTAAAATCAGAACAGCTATTAAATTCATGGCTCATCAGCAGTAATGATCAAAATACCTCTCCCCTTATAACCAAATAAAGACACGATTCAGTTATTATTTCAAAATAAAAAGAAATAAAAATTAATACAACACTACTCTTAAGAATTATCTGGCGATATTGTACTTGACATGTCAAATTATATCAGAATAAAGATGCATAAAAAAGCTTAAGTACCTTTGGTAACATTTAGGCAAATAGATACAAGCTAAGAACCGTTGCTATACAAATCTGAATACCCAATATATAGTCTAAAGATACTTTCAGTCATTTATAAACGAAAAAAAAAAACGCTGTTTAAAGTTTTAGGAATACTAACTAAATCTACATATTGCAGACTTATAAACATCCTTACACACGAAAAAACCCCCCAGAAATTGGGATTTACTTTGCTTCTAAAATCGTCCAATAAATTCGACATGAAATTGTACGGTGCACGTTTATTTGTTCATTCATTATAAACATTAATTTATTATTTTTTCACCCATTTGTGCGCTTATAGTTTTTCTGTTGACCGATTACATAGATATAGATAGAAAATATTTTATTGGTCGATACCAAGAAAGGGGATCGGCAGCAGTCGGGAAGTTGCGAAAAGAAATACTCTTTCAGCGACCCACGTCAACAGGGTTTGGTAACAATACGTAATGGGCCAGAGAACGGATTTCTCTGCTGGAGCACGATCCAACGTCTAAGAATAAACTACCTAAGAAGATGGTAGAACCTGAATATATAGGTTTTGTAACTACCGCCCACCATCCTCCCACATTCATTCCTGATCATTGACCCATCATTCTATGTTAACTCTATTCCCCCACCCTAAGATTGAACCCACAATCAGCGAGTACTTCTGTTTCCCCGCTTTTTTTTCACACGCTCCCAACAAAAACAAAAAAATGTCAGAAGAGAAAAACCGTATCCGAAATCCTGGATTTCTTGTAACGGAGAGCGGCCGATTGAAGTAGATGCAGACACTTGTCGGCGCCGTTCAAAGAGGCAGCGTCTGCTATGCTGTGTGTGTGGGGCGAACTCGAAAACCCTCGTTGCCGACATAAAAACTGTGTTCAGTGATGGAAGCAGTTTATTGGTACAATGCCACCCCGAAGGACGATGTGTCACCCCTGACAGCTCCTGCTAACATGATCCATAGTTACACGGTAAGACTGAAGGGCATCGATGTGGTGTCCCCTGATGAGCCCGAACAGCAACACTTGTGTTACGAGGTGGGAGATCGTGTTTGGGCGAGAAGTCCGAATGGACGGTGTACATCTCCTTATGCAGTTGGAGATGTACACCGTCCATTCGGACTTCTCGCCCAAACACGATCTCGCAAAATACATTTTCTAATTGGTCCATGATGTTTGCTGCGTCTTGCCGTCTGAGACAACGCCAAATAGTAAACCGTGTAGGCGCACAGTCGATGATAGACAGATAGTGCTTTCCCTGATAATGCGTTATATCTATCCCCATTCGATACCAAGTATCACTGACATCCAAGTTCCCCTTCGGTCAGCACACGGACGGCGGATCGATCGACTGACATTCTTTGCACTCTCTCACTACTGTCCTGACGAATGCCTTAGAAATCGTGGGGTTGACCCTGCTAACAAAGTACCACGTCCTTTTTATGCCAGGGTGACCACTTTTGCGATGGATAGCCCTGATTTGGTCGGATTCTGGACTGGGTGTTGATACAGCAGACACCTGGCTCTGGGGTTCAGCTGCTTTTCTAATTAAGTTAAACCATCGTTGCGGTACGCGTGTCAGACTATCCGCTCGGTTATATTCTGACTTTACTAAGGTAATGTCCACTGACAACCTGTACTCTTCTATCAAGCTTAAGAGCGCACCCAGTCGTCGTCTTATCAGCATTTCACTTGCTGCTTTAGTTTGTACTCTAGACTTTCCTATAAGGGTATCCATTATCCATTTGTGCACACAGGCAGAGTCAGTAAAAAGATGCAATATGGATGCCTCCCACATCAACGCCATATTAATGCCTTTTAGTACAGCATCAAGTTTTGCCAAATTTATGTGCTGTGTATCGTTTTCTTTGCGTATCCAACTTGCATCCTCTATCACAGTTCCATCCTGCTCCAGCGCCAAAGAACTTGCATCAACCCAAATATCGACCTCATGACCGTCAACACACCACCTGCCTCGTACGAGGTCTCCTTCGTGCACTCTTGCAACAATTTCTATCATCATCGTGGTCAACGGAATATCGTCCACTTCATCGTCCCAGCCCTTGGTAACTGCCACTGCTCTCCTTTTGATAAATGCGGCTGCCACTCTGATCCATCTGCCCACTGGGAAGTACCAACTAGTTTTCCACACAAAGAAAACACGGCACGTCTGGTGATGCTGCGTGGCATACTAATTCCTTGTCGTCCGCCATGATGGCCCGTGCTCTCGTTACAACCTGCCCTAGACTCATGTCATCCATTCTCGACGACGCCCGGAGATGTTGCCTTACGTGGCTCGGCAGTCCTGCTACAAAGGCGCATACCATCCATTTTTTGGAAATGTCTCCCCAACAAGGAGTGCAAGTCTTCGAAGCTCAGCCAAAAGCACATCTACAGTCTCTCCAGGTAGTAGCCGTCGCGTCGTGAAGTCTTCATACGCCACAAATGAATCGGTGGCAAATGCAGTTATCAGGTACTGCTTGATACATGGGTTTTAGGCTCAATGTGGCACCAGCCATTATGCGAGCTATTGTGGCCGCGGCATTCGCATGTTGATTTGAAAGACGTTTTTTATATACAGTTGAGAGAGACGGTTTTTTACCCTGCCATTCGGACTTGATCTTGGCGACATCTCTATTTAAAGATTAGCTCGTTATTTTTTTTTCCTACAAGCTATTTCGGCGCCGTTCAAAGAGGCAGCGTCTGCTATGCTGTGTGTGTGGGGCGAACCCGAAAACCCTCGTTGCCGACATAAAAAGAAAGAGGAGTGGGGGGGAGAAAGGCGTCAGAAAGTGAAATAAGATTTTAATTATTTTATTTGTTCATGCAAATTAGGTTGTTTGCATGCGTGGGATTTTCGTTATAATAAGAGAGCGAACAGTTAAGAGTCAGTCAGTTTTGTCGTGGATATCGTTCTGTACGCATATTGGAAAGCGAGCAAAAGAAAAGAGTGCTGGATTTTCTTTCATGTTGATTTGAAAGACGTTTTTTATATACAGTTGAGAGAGACGGTTTTTTCCCTGCCATTCGAACTTGATCTTGGCAACATCTCTATTTAAAGATTAGCTCGTTATTCTTTTTTTTCCTGCATTTCTACTATTCAAACCCTCATTTGGTATGTGCGGAAAATAGAGACATAAGTCACGGAAAAACGGTTCCCTCGGTCACTTTCGCACAAATAAAATAATTCAAGCCTCGCATACGTTCCAAATTTAAGCGACTTTACGATGTAAGAACAGAATAGTTAACAATTACCCTCACGATTTAGCTATCATTTAGAAAACCTTCCTTAAGAGGGTGTGGGCTTTCTGTACCTTCACCATTGGGTACGTAGCTTTCATAATAGCAAAGTAAAATAGTACTGGAACATGTCTGAAGAGCATAGAACGGTAATAACCAACGCCACTACACCCCTAATGGTTTTGAGGTTCCATTGGTGTTTTCAATAGTTCCTTAAAACATGAACTTGGCATAGAGGTAGTTAATGCGACCGATTCAAATGTGAAACTGTATGTATTACAATAGAGGTAAACTTGCATCTGTAAAAATAGTCCTATTCAAAATAATTCCAGTCTCATCGCCAACTGATGTTCAGCTTATATTGTCCAATTATTTTACACGTTACGAACGGTTAAACCCAGCATCATATTCCAGTCAATTTAAGAGACTTCTATTAAATAGAACTACTGGAAAGATTTGAGTTGATGTACACTCTTCATTGCTACACTAAGAAAAATAAACGTTCAGGACTTTTAGTTATCAGACAGAACGGCTTTTAACTCGGTGTCACAAGCATAATGGATATATGACCAAGCAATAAAAAAAAAATCCACACATCCGGAACGACTCAACTATAGAACTTAATATAATGGAAAATTGTTAAGAGTATTTAAACTTTAAAACACAGGATCACCTATGTTAACAAAAATAAAGAGTGGAGTCAGGTGTTTATAAGAAAACAGTAATGATTGAATATATTACTAAAGTGGCCATTATATGTTTTAAATAGATTTTGTTCATTAAATTACGACTTCTCCATCTTGTTTTGTTGACATTCAAAAAGTTCAGAAAACTAGGTTTGGGAATAAAGTCGACAAAAAGAATCCGTTGAAATAAAAATGAAAAACTATAAAAAACAACAGACGTCAAATTAAATCTCGTTTGTGCGTAAAGGTTTCCGAAAACATTACATTACATTCAATCTAACTGATAAAGATTTGTTTTACCATCACTGGGTAATTTCAAACACAATTTAAAATAGCCAACAGGCGCGGTTTTAAGTTAACAAGTTAGAACCATCATTTTCGTAAAAATAAAATCCGTTTGTCGGTAAGAATTGTAAATCGTATAAAAAAAAAATTAAAATAGAAAATTGACCGAGTATTAGTCAAAGTTTTAAAGTCGTCAGTGTAGTGATCTACTCCAGTGTCCGTTTTACTTCGCAGGAAAATAAGTCTCAATAGCAGAAACAGGTTGAAGGTCTCAAAGTAAAAGAATAATTCTCAGGGGGCAGCCGTGTGCTTGACAGAAGAAAAAGATTCTCCTTTAGGTGATTTCGTTCGCTTGTCCTGATGACATGGCTTGCTGTCAAAAAACCTTCACCCTACGTATGCGACTTAGACTCATTGCCTCAGAACCTCCGGCCAGTGTCTCTTGTTCAGCGTCATTGGCCATACCAACCATACAGCCGAACTTCTTACTGGTATAGACACAGAAGTTGAAATACTCCATTAGCTATTCGGTTTTGATCCGCAAAAAAAGGGAAAATTCCAATATTTCTATTTGCAATATGCTGGAAAAATATTTTATATGGCGATACCTAGAAGGGGCCGGCAGCATTCGGTGAGGGTGTGTGCAAAAAATGCTCTTTCAGTGACCCATCTCAACAGGGTCTGGTAACAATAAGTAATGGGACAGAGAACAGACATTTCTGCTGGGGCAAGATCCAACGCCTGGTCTCTACTGAGTTAAAGAACACGCTACTTTGGAGGATGGCACAATCTGAATATATAGGTTATGTAACTAACTTCTACCATTCTCCCATACCATTCCTGACCATGAACCCATCCGTCTATCTTCGTTCTTGTCGGTCATATTTCCCCCCGAAGGCCGAACCCACAATCAGCAAGTACTTTTCTTCCCCCTTTTTTCCACAATATCTATATATATATATATATATATATATATATATATATATATCTATATATATATATATATATGCTTGTTCCTTCGTTTGAACATACATTATCATCTTCCACACCCATAAAAATGAGATCATCTGATCGCTAAAGATTAAATGCAAAAAATAATTATCTAATGTCATTGACTGCTAAAATCAATTGTTCTAAAATCGAATAAGACGTCATAATAGAATTGTGTTGTCGTTGTCGTCTTTTTTTCATTTAAAGACTATTTAGCTGACAAGTATCATTACGGTAAGAAGCAATGGGAGACGGTGGATAATCTACCAGAGAAATTTTTTTTTTTATAATTCATGGTTATTTGATTGGGCGAATGGATACCACTGCTCACTATGGAATCGTCTATATCGATTTCCAATCTAATTCTATCTATTGTGGTCATTTTCAGGCTAATATTAAAAGGATTTGCCCCCTCATATACGGGTTATCTTCAAACTTAGGTTTAACTGGTCGTCTATAATGAATTGTTTACGATAGGCATTTTAACTTATGCATGGTAATATTCAGTTAACAAGAAGAATACTCGTCCCAAAAATTCACCACTCCGAAAAGAACAGTTTTGCTTCCATTTTAGAAGGTTTAAATTAAGATATAATACCACGAAACCTTATGTCTAGAATCCTTATTCCAATTTTGCTCAAAATTCATTAGATAATTTTAATTCTAGAAAATGTCTCAAATTAAAGGCTTATGGGGTCGTAAGATGAAATTAAAATTCAGAGAATCTTTCTTAATGAGTGTCTAATTACTATGGATCAAATTTAATAAAAATCTGAAGAAAATTTAATTTTCGCATCGGGGCTTGTGTACGCATCAAGCCCTTTAAAAACCCTTTGCAATATTCCATAAAATTGAAATGTTAGCATTAATTAATGCTAAAATCTCAATAAAATCGGAGGTATTTGAATTTTTACGAAGGATTTCCATACCATCTTAACCATTTGCATAAAACTAAAATAAACTAAATATAGCCCACATTACCTACCTGTACGTCTAGCAGCTGTGTTCCAACGTTGATAATGATCGGTAATTTGTTTAAGAGTGAATCCTATGCATACAAATATATACACATATATAAATACATAACTTTATATGAATTTTAATTGATTTCCGACAATGTATTATGTACTACGTTCCTTTATTCTTGACACTCGCGTTTTTTCGTGGGTAATGCCACTAAATAAACGATTAATTCAGTCGACGGGACTGGGAATAAACAAAGAAACCCCACAACATTTCTGTGGTTGTGTTGAGGTGCAACAATTTGGCTTGGCTTTCGAGCACACACGCGCGTAGAATCAGGCAACACAGATTGCATTTAAGATGGATCCATTCTCAGTTACTCACGTACTCATGGAGGACGCACGTGCAGTCGAGCAGCCAACTGATCCGCATCTCCCTCCGTTTCTATGGCCACACCCTAACCCTAACCCTAACCCTAACCTCGCATGGTTCTTCTCAACAGAAAGAAATCACAAAATAATTTTAATAGTTTTTTTTTTGTATTTAACAGCACAGAAGTTTTCGCGGTCTGAATATAAACAATACGATGCCAACCAATTCTTTTGGGCGAAACCGATCAACACGAAATCTGTTTCCCAACCACTACTCCACACGTACTTCCCCATATTTTCTACCTACTTTTTTTTTATCTATATCCTTCCTTCTTTTTTGTTTCCTAGACGGTAACGAGTACAAACATGGCCGGCGAATAGTTCTACGTTGAAATTACCAAAAGGTGAAAGGTATCAGTGTCAAAGAGAAGGTTCTTACGTCCGTGTATACCGGCCAAATGCCAGACATCGTGCAACGGACACCGGTTTTCCCTTTTAGGCTTTGGCAAAACTGGGTTAGCATATGCTTATGTTATCGGCCAGAAACTATTGACCTTTTTATGTTTTCAAAAGCCTTTTCTTTTTTTGTTGTTCTTCGTTCTTCATCTCCATTATTTCGTCTTATTATTCTGCGTGTTTTAATCTTGTAGCAAAGTAGAATTTTAAGATAGCACCTATATAAACAGTACTGGCTATGTAATTCAGTTTGCTTTACCGGGTGGTAGGAATTACCGGTAAATGACACATAGAATCAGTTAAATTTCGTTATCCGTCATCAGTACTGAACAGAGATACACATTTTTTAACTAATGATTTCCGGTTTTAAATTAAAAAAAAAAATTGTTTTTGAAACGAGGATTGATAATATGTTTTATTTGGATTGTTCGGACTTTTGCTTTAACTTAAATTAAAAATAAAAACATTTCTACAATTCACCAAAAACAGCCATTGTAAAAATACACCTGAAGAAAGTCGGAGGTTATATCGCTCGAAACGTTGTGAGATGAACACCCAAGATGAGAGCAATAGTCCAAACACTCCAAATAATTCATATTATCAAACCTCATCTAAATACCAAATTAATACAGAAACCTGAATTAATACAGAAATGGAAACGACTCAACGTTCTTTTCCGTTTCGCAAGTACATCACAAATGTTGGAATTTTAACGACGATGGTCGCAAGTACATCACAAATTTTGGAATTTTAATTACGATCGTCGCAAGTACATCACAAATTTTGGAATTTTAATGACGATGGTCGCGAGTACATCACAAATTTTGGAATTTTAATGACGATGGTCGCAAGTACATCACAAATTTTGGAATTTTAATGACGATGGTGCGTGCGAAAAAAAGAACAAAAACATTTTCCCACTATTCACCAATAACAGCCATTTTCAAAATACACCTGATAAGTTCGAAGTTTATATCGGCCGAAACGTGAGAACAACACCCAAGATGAGAGCAATAGTCTGAACAATCCAAATCATACACATATCCGGTTTGTCTAATGAAAGGTTATTAAAATAATGAAAAGTCTTTAATATCTAAATGAATAAATGCGAAAGTTTGTTTTCATTTATCACATGTATATCACCATCAAAACGGCTCACTGTTAATTAAATCAATAATACAACATAGTAATTTATAATACTGCATATGTAGTAGAAACAAACTCCTACAACACAGCACTTGTACGCCTAATTTTTACAACTATTTTGAAACAGTTCATAATAAATTAATGGTTGGTGTTATTCATTTGTGATTTTATTGTCCTATTTTGTCCTATATACATGCAATTGTTTTGTTGATGTAACAGTAATTAATGAAAGTGATTTAATTAAAAGAGAATAAATTAATAAATTCGTATAAAAATTGTCAAAATATTGATATTTATCCATTTATATGAATAAATATTAATGTTTATCTATTTAAATAAATGCGGAAGATTTTGTTTCGTGTTTACAAAACTAATGATTGAAATGTTTATTATTTAATAAATTTGTTTCAAGTATTTAAAGTGCCTAATTTTGCGAAGCAGTAGCGATCTGGCAAAGCGAGCTAGTCTGCGATAAATTAGCTTTTAAGTCAAACAGTGAATAATAGTAGATTTAAGAAGGAAAGAAACAAGTTGTCGACTGATGAAATGAAAACTGAGAGATTGATAAGAGATCAAAATAACGTATATTATTAAAACGAAAAAAAAAATACATTAATTAAAAACAAAGGTGGATGGATAAAAATAATATGCAAGATTGAGAACAACAATAACAACAACAAAAACGAACAAACAAACAAACAAACTCCAAACTAGTAGATTAACGTAAGAAACAAATGCAACAAAAATACCCTGATAGATTTATAGGATTAATATGTATTTTAATCTCTCTATATAAAGTTTGGTATATATATATATATATATATATATATATATATATATATATATATATATATATATATATATATATATATATATAAGATTCACTCGTAAACTAATGAACTGATCATTATGAATTATAGAATATATATTCTAGGCAACATGCTGAGTAATATGAGCACACCATTCCTTTGCCCGATCGTTATGAATTTTTAAACACAACTGCTAAGCGTAAAGGGTAGTAATGTGAGTTATATTTAGTTTAATTCAGTTTTATGCAAAGGGGTAAAAAGGCAGTGGAAGCTCTTCGTAAAAAAATCCAGATACAGAATTAGGTATTAGAAATCAATTAATAAATTTAACAATGGGAATTAGAAATGAATTAATAAGTTTAACAATAGTTATTAGAAATCAATTAATACATGTAACAATAGGAATAAGAAATCAATTAATAAAGTTATCAATAGTTATTAGAAATCAATTAATACATGTAACAATAGGAATAAGAAATCAATTAATAAATTTAACAATAGTTATTAGAAATCAATTAATAAATGTAACAATAGGAATAAGAAATCAATTAATAAATTTAACAATAGTTATTAGAAATAAATTAATAAATTTAACA
The DNA here is from genome assembly GCA_963556195.1 of Sepiola atlantica. Classification (NCBI taxonomy): domain Eukaryota; kingdom Metazoa; phylum Mollusca; class Cephalopoda; order Sepiida; family Sepiolidae; genus Sepiola; species Sepiola atlantica. The sequence continues at coordinate 107,317,456 of OY744520.1, read as the reverse complement.
ATAGGAATAAGAAATCAATTAATAAATTTAACAATAGGAATTAGAAATCAATTAATAAATTTATAAACAGTTATAAGAAATCAATTAATAAATTAAACAATAGAAATAAGAAATCAATTAATAAATTTATAAACAGTTATTAGAAATCAATTAATAAACTTAAAAATAGTTATTAGAAATCAATTAATAAATTTATCAATAGGAATAAGAAATCAATTAATAAATTTAACAATAGTTATTAGAAATCAATTAATAAATGTAACAATAGTTATTAGAAATCAATTAATACATGTAACAATAGTTATTAGAAATCAATTAATAAATTTAACAATAGGAATTAGAAATCAATTAATAAATTTATAAACAGTTATTAGAAATCAATTAATAAATTTAACAATAGTTATTAGAAATCAATTAATACATGTAACAATAGGAATAAGAAATCAATTAATAAAGTTATCAATAGTTATTAGAAATCAATTTATAAATGTAACAATAGGAATAAAAAATCAATTAATAAAGTTATCAATAGTTATTAGAAATCAATTAATAAATGTAACAATAGGAATAAGAAATCAATTAATAAATTTAACAATAGTTATTAGAAATCAATTAATACATGTAACAATAGGAATAAAAAATCAATTAATAAAGTTATCAATAGTTATTAGAAATCAATTAATAAATGTAACAATAGGAATAAGAAATCAATTAATAAATTTAACAATAGTTATTAGAAATAAATTAATAAATTTAACAATAGGAATAAGAAATCAATTAATAAATTTAACTATAGTTATTAGAAATCAATTAATAAATGTAACAATAGGAATAAGAAATAAATTAATAAATTTAACAATAGGAATTAGAAATCAATTAATAAATTTATAAACAGTTATTAGAAATCAATTAATAAATTTAACAATAGAAATAAGAAATCAATTAATAAATTTATAAACAGTTATTAGAAATCAATTAATAAACTTAAAAATAGTTATTAGAAATCAATTAATAAATTTAACAATAGGAATAAGAAATAAATTAATAAATTTTACAATAGTTATTAGAAATAAATTAATAAATTTAACAATAGGAATAAGAAATCAATTAATAAATTTAACTATAGTTATTAGAAATCAATTAATAAATGTAACAATAGGAATAAGAAATAAATTAATAAATTTAACAATAGGAATTAGAAATCAATTAATAAATTTATAAACAGTTATTAGAAATCAATTAATAAATTTAACAATAGAAATAAGAAATCAATTAATAAATTTATAAACAGTTATTAGAAATCAATTAATAAACTTAAAAATAGTTATTAGAAATCAATTAATAAATGTAACAATAGGAATAAGAAATAAATTAATAAATTTAACAATAGAAATAAGAAATCAATTAATAAATTTATAAACAGTTATTAGAAATCAATTAATAAACTTAAAAATAGTTATTAGAAATCAATTAATAAATTTAACAATAGGAATAAGAAATAAATTAATAAATTTTACAATAGGAATTAGAAATCAATTAATAAATTTAACAATAGAAATAAGAAATCAATTAATAAATTTATAAACAGTTATTAGAAATCAATTAATAAACTTAAAAATAGTTATTAGAAATCAATTAATAAATTTAACAATAGGAATAAGAAATCAATTAATAAATGTAACAATAGAAATAAGAAATCTATAAATAGTTATCAGAAATCAATTAATAAACTTAAAAATAGTTATTAGAAATCAATTAATAAATTTAACAATAGGAATAAGAAATCAATTAATAAATGTAACAATAGGAATAAGAAATCAATTAATAAATCTATCAATAGTTATTATAAATCAATTAATAAATTTAACAATAGGTATTAGAAATCAATTAATAAACTTAAAATAGTTATTAGAAATCAATTAATAAATTTAACAATAGGAATAAGAAATCAATTAATAAATCTATCAATAGTTATTAGAAATCAATTAATAAATTTAACAATTGTGATTAGAGATTAGTTAACAAATATTCTTCAAGTTTCAGATTTTTAGGTGCATAATATTGCCATATCCACCGATTTGAAGACTAAAATATATCAGTTTTTGATTGAATTTATTTCATAATCATTAGATACTAATTAAGTAAGATTCTTTGAATAAGCCTTAAATTTTAGAAATTGTCTAGAATCAAAATTATGTAATAGATTTTAATCAAAATTGGAATAAAGATTCTGTACAAAAGCTTTGGGAGCATTTTATCTAAATTTTAATGTCTGTAAAGAGACAGAAAATTGGCACAGGACTGTTCTGCGAGGGGAATTAATTTTACCCTTCCTGTGACGGTAATTATTCTAGTGCATTATATTATTTTAAATACCTATTTCTCTCAGTTTCATCAGTAAATTGAGTCAATAGACTAAAGTCTACAAAATACTCAATTCCAAAATATATTCATTTATAGCAACAATACTTACGCACAGATTCGAAATGTTGACTTCCCACACACACACCGTTTATATTAATAACATAATCACTGTTCAGTCTCGGAAACTATGCGACTGCGCTCTAAGTGTTTATCCTGGTACAACGTTTCCGTGTTTTATCAACGCTGCGAAAAGAATTTGGGATGACCCCTCCAGAGCACAAAGGCTGGGTATGTAAGTAAGGACGGCACGCTGATACCCATGCAGCAGCTTTCCTTCTACACATCACTGCAATGATTATTGGGAAACGCAAGCGCTGATACACATAGTTCCGGTGCCGTAACAGGAGTTGCCAGAACGTTACTGTATACAACTTTTGACTGCATTGGGGACTCTAGCTCCGGATTTCTCCCCACGTGTGAGTTTGCTTTCCATTACATGAGCTGTATTCCAAGACTGATGAACCCCATCTATACGAAACACTGATTTTCAGGCGCCAGATAACCCGCTTCGATCCTTCTTCCTATCAGTAGTAGCATTTTCCACGGTCTTATATCAAAGCCACACAAGCAGGTGATGAGCTGGACAGTAGTAAGCGGCCGTTGGATACACACGCTGTGAAGCGCATATTATATCTAAGTGGAGTTTGCCCATCGGCTATGAAAACCTTAGTTTATGTTGTTTATTTTGCTTTAAATATTAATTAAAATGGACACGTTAAAGTTTACGTAAAATAAGCTAATATCTTTTTAGTAACAATTATATTTTATTTCTTACTTATATATATTTGACCAAAAGGTCGATCATAAAAAGCATGTTACAATATTTTACGTGAGATGAAATCAAATCAAATTTATTGGGCAGGAAATAGCAAAGTGTAACAGTCAATTCAAAGATCCAAATAGGAGATATTTACATCCGCATAAAGTATGAATGTTTGTCCAAGGATGCTTTAAACCTGAATATGGTAGGCATCGTTACGACCTCCTCTTGCAGGTTATTACACGGAATAGAAACACGGACATAGAATGCTGTCTGTATTCTATTAAGCTGAAAGCGACGGTGATACATCTTTTGCGAGTGACCGCGGAAACCACACCTTGCCGCTGGGATAAAAACCCCTCCTCAAACGGTAGATTTACATTACCGCTAATAATATTGTACGCCAGAATAAAGCCTCCTCGAATCTCCCGCTGCTCAAGTGAGAACAGATTTATCCTTTGGAGCCGCCGCTGTAGGTAAGGGTAGAGTCCTGTCACCATTTGAACACCGTTGAACACACTCCAGGTGTATGATATCTTCTTGAAAGTAAGGATTTGTTGTTTGGATAGCATACTCAAGAATGGCTATACCAGAGTTATGCATAAGGGATAGAAAGTGTCTGCTGTGAGATAAGTAAGCCACGCAAAATATAGGTTAGCGAATGGAATGTGTGGATTGACATTTAGTCACATCTGAAATTCGAGACACGGTACTTTTGACAAGTGAGGATTTAGGGAAGTTGGTAGATAAATTATTAAAATAAAAAAATGTTTCGTTATGAAAATAAATGTCTAAAACTAAAACCAGTTTATCGAAAAACGGATGAGAGGCTTAAATGATTCGGACAAACGAGGACACTTCGTGCTTTGCTCGCCTGTACATAGAGAAAACATTGTTAGATTAAATTAAATAACGTAAATCCTTTTGTTGTTCGAGCCTTCTTTGTGTTCTTACCTGTTGGAGAAAATGCTGCCCGAAATGACGATCAATGACATCTTGAGGAATTACAAACCAACTCCTTCAACTAATATAATGCCACATAAACATAAGAAGCAACGTTACGCATAACCGTTTGAAATGGGAAAGTAATAAGAAACTTTTATGTCACAAGCATAGATCAGCAAAACGTTGGCCAGGACGTTGATGCAATAACATCCGGCCAAATTACTGAAGGCCTCCGAAATATCGCGAATGGCACCAACAACAGCAGCATGAAGATTCAGTGGTTAAACAATTATATTATTTTGAAGGTTTCAATGAAGTCACTTTTCTCTAGTAAAGTTGTTAAACCTAAGGATTCCCATCTATCCTCACAATTGAGATCCTTTAATCCATTTAGTAAAGAATCTTCCCTAGTTATTGTTTAATTCTATTCGGAGCAAGAAAATGAAAGAGTGAACATTTTTATATATATATAAATATATATATATATATATATATATATATATATATATATATATATATATATATATATATACTCTAGGACACGCGTATTGAATTCTGCTTGACAGCTTGCTAATATGTCTGCTGAATTTGGCATTTAGACGTTAATTTACTCTCCTATTTCACCGGCAATCCGTGGTGACCGCAACAATTAGCTCTCCAACTACCGAGGAAAACATGCCTTTCGTATTGCGGTTCGAATCGTGCGACCGACGGGCATTGTCTCCTCCCGTACTTATGATTGAAGGTTTGGCATGTCACGCATGCGTATATGGGTCTAATTGAAGCAATATATATATATATATTTAAAACAAATTATCAGAATTGTTCAATGTAAAAGCTCGATGAATCTTAACATTTAACAACGGAGCATAAATAAGTGTACAATGGTTTTTTAAATTGCAATGATCGAGTCTTTATTCCTTTTTTTCTAACACTGAATTTCTTACTTCATTTCAAAATAATTCAATGCAAACTCTTTACAATAGTTTCGTGCAGAAAACAACCATGAATAAACATATAATTACCAGAGTCTTTCGTTGACGCAGCTCATTAGAAGACCATGATATCACTTCCAGAGAAAAAAAACCCTCAAGCTAGATCGAAAACTATTTTAACAAGCCGCGCGTGCGTGGTCCCCCTCTGTATGTGACTCGATGTGGCGAGTGTAAAATGCAATAAATTTGGGCATTTTTGACCCCCCTTTTACCCCCTGGGGCGCGAACCAGAATGTTTTGGAGCTCAAGAATGCTCATTTTATATCCAGAACAATTGCCTCTACATTTTGGCCAAGTTTAAAAAAAATTGAATGATGGATCAAACTTTATGGGAGAAAAGGCTAATTTTTTGCCATTTTAGGGGGCTTTTGACCCCTTGGGGGCGCGAACCAGATTTTTTCCAAGGTCAGCGATACTTATTTTCTATTAGGAACAATTGCCTCCACATTTTGGCCAAATTTCAAAGAAATTGAATGGATGGATGAAAAGTTATGGGGCAAAAAATGCCATTTTTTGCCATTTCGAGGCCTTTTGACCCCCTGGGGGGGCGAACTAGACTTTTTTTCTTCAAAAATCGGAGAATGTCACTTTCTAACCTGACCAAAGTTACAACTTCATGCACAATTTCAGAGAAATTCAATGGATGGTTGCCGAGAAAAATCCGGACGGACGGACGGATGGACGGACGGACGGAAATGCCTCAAAACATAGGTCCCCCGATTTTATAAATCGGGGGACCAAAAAGTGTTTTTATTGATTGACCACAGAAAACAGAGGGAGTCAAAAGATCTACTTATGGAAAAACGGCCATTTTGTGTCTTTAATATAGAGCTACGAAAAGTACGACCAACATTACCAATAATACAAGCCAAATAATCAAAAACTTAATTAAAATATGTTAAAATATGTTTTTATTATTAATAAGCTATTGTATAATTATCATTAGTTAAGAGGCAGACTTATTTCAAATTCAGAGATACGAAAGTAAGTATGCTTTGTTTTTGTTTTTTTGGGGGGGCATCCTAACTTTCGTATCTTTAAATTTGAAATAAGTTTGGGTCTTAACTTACTGATAATTTTACAGAGAGAGAGAGAGAGAGAGAGAGAGAGAGAGAGAGAGAGAGAGAGAGAGAGAGAGAGAGAGAGAGGGGTGATTGTTGATTGTTGACAACAAGTTATTTATCGAATTTCGTCGAGATAAAGTCAGAGTTCACCTCCTTCCCTCGTACTTACATCTCTTCTCCCTCCGACCCCATAGAGACTATATTTCCCTTTTCTTTTTATAAACAAAATCACATTCATCTATGACGTCATCAACCCATCTTATTTTCCCCGAATTCTAAAAGCATCTTTTCCAAATGACTTCCTGTTTTTCAGCGGCCTATAATTTAATAACATTAAAATGTCTTTCATTCAAACCATTCCACACTTTTACAATTTCTGTTATTGTTGGTATGGAAATGCCAAACTTCCTTTCGCTGCCAAATTCTTGAACTACCAAAATAAAACGGTGTTTTTAAGAGACGCCAAGATTTACTTATAATCTTAACAGCAAAGTAGCAGATGTTTGAGTGAAAGTGATGTATCTTTAAGTTATAATGTTGTTTTCGCTATATATTTGTAAAAAGATAAAAAAAGAAAAAAATGACGGTAAAACTTCCGGACAACACCGGGTATTGACAGTTAGTATATATATATATATATATATATATATATATATATATATATATATATATATCCACAGACACATGCTTCGTCGTTAAACGACTCATCAGCGTGGCTGAATATAGCGAGATTTCATGTATACACATATGATATTATAAGGACATATAATATATTATGTATAGATTTTCAGTATTTACTTAAAAAGTGCTCAATACGTGAGTACAGCTAGGTAGTAAGTTATGTAAATATATTTATATAAATAAAGCCAAACAGAGGTGTCCGTGTTTTATCCCGTACGAAATCGTAAGGCTATACCTGTGTACATTCTCATAACTTACTATATATATATATATATATATATATATATATATATATATATATAGGAAGGGAGAGAGACTAGTTTGATATTAAGACAATAAGAAATGAAGTGTTTTTAACAAATGAGAATTCAAAGAATCTGTAAATACTTCAAACAACATTGACTGCTGCTGTTACTTCGAACAACATAACCAATACTGCATATTTCAATGTATTTTGATGCACTCGACCCTTTCTTCTAGCAATATATTTTCATAATGATGATCTGAAGCATAAAAGAATGTCGTTGTTTTTTTTAAAATTATTATTATAATACAATATTTCAAACGGCTTGTGTTATTCTGATGAAAACAAACAAACAACAGAAATGAGGCTGCCCATGTGCAGGGTATTAATATGCTAAAAATGGTACGGTCATATCTTATTTTTTAGTGTGTGTGTCGGCTAAGTGTTTTTTAAATGTGTTTAGAGGCTGTTATTTAAACATGAAGGGTGTGGTTATTTGGTTATTTACGTATAATAGTCGAGTATATATATATGTATATATATACACATACACACAGACCTATATATATATATATACATATATATATATATATATATATATATATTTGTGTTATAGTGGAATAATTCCAGGAGGAAATCCGGGTATGAGAGCTCAATGTAGTAAACAGAGCAATAATAAAATATAATAACACGAAATCACATAATTGTCGATGCAATAATTTATTTCAACCGTTCGGTTTTTTCAAGCATCACTCAGACAATTACATTTTTGAGACTGATAGAAAATTGAATTTCCCTACTACAGTTCCAATACAATCATAGATGGTGGTAGTAGCAACAAATTTGATACATCTTTTATAGAGAGGGGGAAAATTTAAAACTTATATTTAACTATGGCGGGCGAAGGGGAGGGATCTTTAAGTTAATCAACTAAAAACTGCCATGTCAAAATTATGACACATACGACTTGGCGATATCAACCATATAGGCAATTTTACTCACGCGCATACACAAAACTAAATACGCAGACATCATATGCGCACTCACATACATAATCTCACTCGCACATTATCATAATCACATACGCAACTTTTATTCATCTCTAGCCAGAATGCGTCCGGCGAAACTCGTGTTCTCAAAATCGGTTAGAGAAAAGAAAGAAAAAAAGAGAAAGAAAGAAACAATTAACAGGCACAGAGAAGATATAGACAGACCGCGTGTCATAAATTCTCAGTCCGTCTGGGTTCCAAGAAAGGGAATCTAATTGAAATAAGATTACACGCACATACATATATGTATACATACAAATCCATACGCACATACACACACATATATACACATACACACCCACACATATACATATCTATACACATATACATATACACACATATATACATATATATATATATACATATATATACATACATGAATACACCTATATATATCTCTGAATCTATTTGAAATATTGACTAAATGCATACGCATGTAGTTGTTCACACATGTAAACATACATACACATACATACATACACACATATATACATATACGCACATATACACACATATACATACGCACACATACATATATATCCACACACCTACACACAATATTTACATAACACTCTATATTCTTACTGATGTAATATGAGTTCTAAAAATTAGTCTTACCTTATTTATATTTTAGATTAATTTGATAATCTATTATTATAAATATCATGCGGGGGGGGGGGTTATCGTACCTAATGTTATTCAATTTGGTATCTTCACCGTTGTAATTCTAGAGGCCCATTGGATTACTAATTCAAGTCTAATAATGTCTATTGGTAATATTTGACATTTATACTTATATTAATTCAAAAACTAGTGTATTACCTGCAGAAAAAATTTTCATACCACTATCTTATTTTAAGTAAATAATAAATATCCGCGTACACACAAATACTATATATCACCAAGTCAGTAAATCTGTGTCTATCACAGATATTATTATAAATATTATGGGGGGGGGTTTACCGTAAGTAATGTTATTCAATTTGGTATCTTCACCGTTATAAGTCTAGAGTTATAACTCTAGACTTATAACGGTGAAGATACCAAATTGAATAACATTACTTACGGTAAACCCCCCCCCCCATAATATTTATAATAATATCTGTGATAGACACAGATTTACTGACTTGGTGATATATAGTATTTGTGTGTACGCGGATATTTATTATTTACTTAAAATAAGATAGTGGTATGAAAATTTTTTCTGCAGGTAATACACTAGTTTTTGAATTAATATAAGTATAAATGTCAAATATTACCAATAGACATTATTAGACTTGAATTAGTAATCCGATGGGCCTCTAGAATTACAACGGTGAAGATACCAAATTGAATAACATTAGGTACGATAACCCCCCCCCCGCATGATATTTATAATAATAGATTATCAAATTAATCTAAAATATAAATAAGGTAAGACTAATTTTTAGAACTCATATTACATCAGTAAGAATATAGAGTGTTATGTAAATATTGTGTGTAGGTGTGTGGATATATATGTATGTGTGCGTATGTATATGTGTGTATATGTGCGTATATGTATATATGTGTGTATGTATGTATGTGTATGTATGTTTACATGTGTGAACAACTACATGCGTATGCATTTAGTCAATATTTCAAATAGATTCAGAGATATATATAGGTGTATTCATGTATGTATATATATGTATATATATATATATGTATATATGTGTGTATATGTATATGTGTATAGATATGTATATGTGTGGGTGTGTATGTGTATATATGTGTGTGTATGTGCGTATGGATTTGTATGTATACATATATGTATGTGCGTGTAATCTTATTTCAATTAGATTCCCTTTCTTGGAACCCAGACGGACTGAGAATTTATGACACGCGGTCTGTCTATATCTTCTCTGTGCCTGTTAATTGTTTCTTTCTTTCTCTTTTTTTCTTTCTTTTCTCTAACCGATTTTGAGAACACGAGTTTCGCCGGACGCATTCTGGCTAGAGATGAATAAAAGTTGCGTATGTGATTATGATAATGTGCGAGTGAGATTATGTATGTGAGTGCGCATATGATGTCTGCGTATTTAGTTTTGTGTATGCGCGTGAGTAAAATTGCCTATATGGTTGATATCGCCAAGTCGTATGTGTCATAATTTTGACATGGCAGTTTTTAGTTGATTAACTTAAAGATCCCTCCCCTTCGCCCGCCATAGTTAAATATAAGTTTTAAATTTTCCCCCTCTCTATAAAAGATGTATCAAATTTGTTGCTACTACCACCATCTATGATTGTATTGGAACTGTAGTAGGGAAATTCAATTTTCTATCAGTCTCAAAAATGTAATTGTCTGAGTGATGCTTGAAAAAACCGAACGGTTGAAATAAATTATTGCATCGACAATTATGTGATTTCGTGTTATTATATTTTATATATATATATATATATATATATATATATATATATATATATATATAAATGATACGGCGAAACAGTCTATCTGCGGATAACTACATATATTCATACTTCTTCGTAAGGTAAGCTATCTGGTAAATGAAGTGAATTTGCTAACTAGCATTCGATAATGCAAACCTCCTTGTAGAAACGAATCAATAACTATTTTGTGCAAATAGTGTTTGTATAAACACGAAGATTTTACTTATGCGTGACCCGTTGTCGGTAGCCTAACATTTATAAGCGCCAACTGTCGAAAAAAGCAGACGAGTTTTGATTCCGACTGGAAGCTGATACCTGTCTAGCTACAGTGAAACGCTATGATACATCTAAACAGTCTGTGTTTAAATGACTAATTATTCCCTCTCCCTCTTTCATAGGTCGAGCATTGTGTTGAATGAAATCGCTAGCTACCATTAACAAGAATGGAAAACTCTGCTTCAAAACGAATCGATCACTCTTTAGTGCGAATAGTGTAGATATAAACATTAAGATTTCACTTAGTCGTGGCCCGCTCAAGATTGACCAAAACAATTATGACAATTTTGTCATGGAAGATAATAAACCTAGAAAAGTTATTTATTTGAGAAGTTTCGATTTCCAATATGCGTTACGTCAGGTAATTAGAGACTTCGAATTCTAATCCATTATTTAATATGCTTATTCTGGCACGTTGAGAGAGATTAAATTGAGGATTCAAATTTAGCCACGTTGCGAGGTTCTCTCCATTCTAGGAGATTAAAACACTGTTTCATTACTTGTGTTTACAAATAAAAATTACAAGACTTATTTCTCTCGCATTTGAAAGCGTGATCGTCACGACGGCCTAGCGGTAAAAAGCCAGGATAATTACCACCTAAATGCTAGAGAAAACCAATGGTCGTTGCCATCAAGAAATTAATTGTAAGCGGCCGTTACGATAACGCAAAATTATTTGCAATGGTTATCGAAATAGATGGAGAGTACTGAAAATCTGGTAAGACTTATTGCCAACCAGACTCTAGGGAACACACCTGGTTATCACTTCCGATTCTCATTCATAGTCTATGTTGCTTGGTTTCCGCATTCAAAGATTTTCCGTAAGATTTCAGATGTTTTTATCATTGCCGCCGTTGTCTTCCATTTGATTCTAATTTATCCTAGTATTTTCCCAGTTTTTCTGGAATGTTTCTAGTGCTCCTACGATTATTGGTGTTATATTGGCTTTCATCATGTTTCATATCTTTTTTAGATCTCTGGAAAGTTCTGTGTATTTGATTAAGTTTTTTGTCTCTTTGATCTTCAACCTGTGAACTGCTGGAACATCAAAATCTATGATTTGGCAGTGCTTTTCCCCTCTTGTTGACTGTTATAATATCGGATCTCCTTGCTTAGATGAGTTTATCTCTTTGTACCTCCATGTCACAGAGAATTTTGCGAGTTTTGCTTTCCAGTACTGTCTCCGGTTTGTGTCTATATGATTGATCTGTATGGTCAAAATGCAGTCGTTTGAATAGTTCTCAGCGCATGTGATTTGGTGTTTCTCATCTTTGTTCACAGAGTCTGCATTTATTGTTTTCCTGGGGGTTATCTATTTTAGCTTTCATATACAGGGTGGGCCAAAATAAGGGTCCTATCTTTAAATTTGAATAACTTGAATAACTTGAATTTGAATAACTTCCACAAAATAAAAGTTAAACTCACCAAACTTTATGTGTGTGTAGACTGACCCTTCCGAGATTTTTTGAAATAAACAAAACAAATTTTAGCCGAAAAACACTTCTTAAAACTTACAAAAACCAAAGTATTGTTTTTTACACTGTTTTGAGTTTTTTAAGCAAAAATAATGTTTTCTAAATGAGGGTGCGTTCCTTAGGGCTAATACGGCTCATGCTTGCTTCGGAAGGGGTCCTTTACTTATTCTAAAAAAAAAAAAAAAAAAATCAATAAATAAAAAAGTTATGAATTTTTAAAAATAGGACCCTTATTTTTGCCCACCCTGTAGTTAGTTCTAATCTTGTTGTTCTGTGCAGCTGTCGGTAGCGATTCCGTTTCTCTGTTCAAATGTCCTTTACTTAGCCATATCTAGGTGTTTCGTGAGTCTCTTCTTTTGTTTTTCTTATTAATCGTCAATGTAACCGTTTCTCTTCCCACTTTTCTTTTCTCGTCGTTTCGTTTCTCATTTCGCTGCTTCCAATCTTGTTAATGTTGACGGTGTCTCTTGTTGCGGTGATCAGCTTTTCTATGTATGTTTCCAATTTTTTTGTTTCATCCACACAGGCTTCTATACCTACCAGTTCTCATCCCTTATCTCTTCTTTTCACATAGAGTCGGTCATCATCATCATCATCATCATCATTATTATTATTATTATTATTATTATTATTATTATTATTATTATTATTATTATTATTATTATTATTATTATTATATTAATACGATAGCGTGTGTGTTCGTGCGTCACGCTTCCGGCAAAAGCTCTGCACATGCGTGTCGCACCTAGATTTTGAAAAACATTCAACTCGCTTAATTTTCAAGTATTTCCCTTTGGCGCAACGGTTAGCGACGTAGTATTTTTGACTTCGGCCCGACTGGCTTTTAGTTCGATCCCAAGATATTTTTTCTACATTTCGAGGGGAAGGGAAAGAGAGGTAGGGAGGGGACGACCGGGAAGACACATATTAATACAATAGCGTGTGTGATTTTGTGTCATGCTTACATCAAAAGCAACGACCTTCCGAATCTTTGTATGCTAAGATCAAAGTGTAGTATCTGTTCCGATGGATACTGCATCCCATAGACTGGTATTGTCTTGGTCTTCGGGATTTGATTTACGCCGGTCTATGGGTCTGTCCTGTGCAGTTCTAGGAGGTCTACCCTCCCAGGCTTCGCCTCCCCTCTTTGGGGAGGAGTAAGTTCATTGCTTACTGCCTGAGGCGCCCCTACCGGGGAATGCCAACGGGGCTGCCTAGACAATTTTTAATGGCCAGAGTGCTCACCTTCTCGAGCGCTGGCTTTTCAAACCCCACCTTCCCGACCCGACCTTGTGTCACATCTTACTTGTGGGAGTAAGATAAAACTGGCCTTGTGCCTAACTCCTGGAGAAGAGTAAATAAATATTCATGAATTGGAGCCAACTTAATTTAATCGAAGACATTAACAAAGTATGGTTTAGTCGTCGAAATTACCTTCACTAGAAATATTGTATATAAAGAAGTTTAGTAAATTGTTTCATGTATTGTTCATTTAAAAAAAATAAATATACAAGTCCAAATCTTATCATATTTCATTCAAACATGTATAGGTTAGGAATAAGATAATTAGTATTAAAAACATCATTTCGTGTAATTTACACGGGTCCCGCTGAGGATGATGATGATGATGATGATGATGATGATGATGATGATGATGATGATGATGATAACAACAACAACCACCACTTGCTTGATGTTGTGATGTGATTATTCCTGAAACGTAAGAAACAATACACAAGCAAAAGGAAAGATCAAAAGAGACACACACACGTTGTTACTCGTCGCTCGTCTGAATGCGTACTGAGAATGACACGTTGCAAACCGAGTATTTTTTATTTACATACCAAAATGGTTCAGGGGAGACAACTCTCAAATTCAAAGCGACAATGCTACACTTGAGAGACTCTGTCGTAGGCTTTGTTGTAGTCAATCCATGGCATGGATATGTTCTTTTTTCTGCTTTTTATCTCCTTCAAGTTCGTTTGATCTATGTATTGCAGATCATGCGTCCATCTTTTCTCTTTAAGGCACCCTTTTTCTTTCTCGGGGAGTAGTCCACAATTGTTAACGGAGTGGTATATTTTTTGTTGTGATTTTAGGCTTTTCCCATATCCTGCTACAGATGTGTTTTGTCTCTGTCGGACCCGGTTATTCTGTTGTTGTTCTTTCTCTATTTACGTTTTTGTAGAACTGGCTTTCATTGTTTTCTGTGCTGTCTTGATTTGCATCTGTATCGTCTCAGTCTTCCTTCTTTTGCTGCTATCTTTTGTTTTAGTTCTTCATGTTTCTTATTTCGTCTTTCCATGCGAGTCAGATTTCTGCCCTTCCATCGTTTCCTGTTCTCTTTTATCCTGTTTACAGTTTTAGCTTCTCTTTGAAGTTTAGTGATCTGGGTTTCGAGTCATATTTCCTATGCATGCTTTTTCGATCTATTCTTTTGGTTTCATACTTATTGATTTTGCCCCTGCACATATCAAGTTGTTTAGCTCTGTGATAGTATCTGTTGAGACGTACGCGAGGAGTCTGTTTACTTTCTCTGTTTCTAATTTTACTTTCTTCCTATCTTCGTTCCTTAAGAATGGGAATTTTTATGCCCTTGGTTATGAACCGTTTGATGTTTTCCACTTCTCTTGCTTCTTCCTCAGTGAGTTCTGTGATTTTGTAATCTTTGACCTCCTCAGTTTCAGTGTTTATGTTTTGGCAGTCTTCTACCTGTGTGTTTTCGCCAAGTGCTGTTTCTTGATCTGTTACGCCATTTATATTTTGTTTTATTTCCATTAATTTCAGCTCCTAGAACCACCTACTCTTGAAGATCTGTCTTGCTTGATCTACTATACTTTGTTCAGTTGTAAGGTGGTCAGTAGAAATGTCTCATAGATTTTTCATTCGTTTCCGATAGCCTCTTTCTGTGGGGTGGCGACTTCTGTAGTAGCATTCCATTACTAGTCTATTCTCTTTTGTGGTCTATTTCTTTTTCATGGCTTTTTGGTTTTTTCTTTTCTTTCATGTTTTCTTGTGTTTGGTCAGTGTCCTTGTAATACCTGGAATTACAGAGGTTACTTATCTGTATTTTTGGCGTGATCTTTTTCCTGAAATTATAGAAGCCAACATTCGCAGGATGCAGACCGGGTCCCCCAGGTTGGCCATCGAGGGAGTACCTGCCCCTCACTCAGATCTTTCTTCTGAGTCACACGGCTTGTATCATTATCATGTAGCATTATTCATATTTTGGTGTATGTTGAAAAACCAGGCCTTGGCTTATTTTACCTCTGATCTCGTCACAGGGATAATGTTTTTTTTTCTCATTTTCATGAGTGACAAAGTGCACTATCACACACACAAAGTGACAGACAAGACAATTACACAAGAAAAACATTCAATACATATACATTCTATATGCATATTTAAATATTAACTAACTACTTAGTATAAATTTTCTCAATACAAAAAAGACGATAAGTATCCCTCCCTTATTTAAATGAAAAATTGACACATGGGGGTAAGCAAGAAGGTATTTTATATAAAATTTACTTATCCTACTAAAATTTGCATTTTCGTTTCAACTTCTACGAGCATTTGGGATGTATAATGGCATAAATTCATTGATTAATATTAACTTTAACACAATTTTTACCATTGAATTCTGCAATAGAAGATAATCCTCCGATATTACTTGATCGTGTCGGAAGAAGTTATCTTAACTTTCTTTAGAGACATTTAAAGCTTCTGCCCTCATTTAAATTTACACTTCGTGAAAGAATAAGTATCAGGAAATAATACAAAAATACGCATTTTCAGAGCCGCAGATACAAAAACTGTTAAAGAAGAAGTATTATTATTATTATTATTATTATTATTATTATTATTATTATTATTATTATTATTATTATTATTATTATTATTATTATTATTATTATTATTATTTGTATCAACTAGGAGTTCTCACACAGGTCATCGTCATAAATTACTCACTGATAATAACCGTGGTTTTCCCATGAGCTTGGGTTACAACAAGTCTCCCCAGATTTCCAGTGCTCTCTTATATTATGAGGGACCCTATTTGAAAAAGGTGTATGTCAGCTAATATGAGTCAGAATTATCTAGCTGGGCTGATGTCAGATTGACACACACTTTGGGAAAATAAATCTGTTTTCTCACGTATGAGTAACAGACAGGTGGCCTTAAGATCAAAGGAACAAAGGATTTGAGGTCAATAAGGGTTAGAATAGAAACCGACAGATCGAAACGCGATGACGTAACTTGTGGTTATTCTGACACAAAGGAACCATAGTTTTAAACAAGTTTTGCTATGGAGCCTGACGCGAGTGGACGTGAAACAATGAGCTGAAACTTTAAGTTAAGTCTCGGGTGAGACGAAGAAGGCACCCCTGTCTGTTCGTATGTCTAGTTTATAACAGTCGTACACTTTAAGAAGTTAATAAGTAGCAAGCTAATAAGTAAGATATGAAGATACCACAGAAGTATAAGACAACCTAGTTCCTCTTCTTGACGTTGTTTAGTACAGAGAAGATCAATTAAACCTATTTGAACCTCTCAAAATCTGTTTTCGTCTCCCCTCTGTCGATAAAGGCAAGGATTTCTTCAGAGAGAAGTCCACTTTGACAATCACGGTATTGCGGAGACAGAAAAGTAGAAGACATCAGCGCGGCCATACGAAGAAAGAAAGAAGATACGAACACACAGCGATGACGACGACAACGACGACGACGACGACGACGACGACGATGACGACGAGGAAGGAAACGAAAAAAGTAAGATGTAAATTTCGATTTGATTTAAAAGGGACATTTTTATACGATGAGAAAAGAAAAAGAAAGTTAAAATAATACGGCACACACACATTGATACCCGTGAAATAATTTCATGATTGAACACCCTCTCTGAGTACGTTAGGTGTAAAGTACGCAAGCATTATGCAATACTCACACCCGAAAACGTTAAAAGTGTAAAACACAACAACATACGCATACATTATAAGATACTCGCTCATCCCACACCCGAAAACGTAATGTGAAAAAAAAAGAACTGTGAAAAATAGTTTAAAAACTGTGGTAACGCTTCAAGCTTTTCGCTCTTTCGGAAGCGTTATATATAAGACAGTTTAAAGGCTTTTAAATACCTTTAAATAAGCCGTAACATAACACTCTCCACCTCTTTCGATAACCTTTGCAAATGACTTTCCGGTATCGCAGCAGTCGTTTACAATTGAATTTCTCACTTGCAACGACCATTTGTCGTCACTGAGATTCGGGTGGCAATAAGCCTCATCAAGGCCCCAGTACACTTCGCATTCATCCACGGTAGGTCTGGTAAGTGCTCTCCGTCCTCGGTCTTTCCATCCTCTTTCAGCTTTCACGACTATTCTGCTGTAATCACCGAAGCTGATACCACTTTTTTAGGGTAGACACACTGTTTATATTAGATTTCTTGCAGTTTCAGTTTCCTTGGTTTCATGTGGTGTTCGTTACATCTTTTTGTTTTACTTCTGTTGCAGTTTCAATGTGGCTGCTGTATTATTATTATTATTATTATTATTATTATTATTATTATTATTATTATTATTATTATTATTATTATTATTATTATTATTATTATTATTATTATTATTTCATCCGCAGGTTCAAGCTGAGACGAGTTTGTCTTTATCTTTCAGCTGTGTCGCCCTTTTATGTCGCCCTTATGCATTGCCATCGCGTCATATTATTTGATACAGGTAAATAGACAGGTACATCACATTTATACCAAATATTGTTTAGTGAACTTATATAAACTTTAATTTCATTACGAATATTTAAAAACATTTTAGTCAAGATGTTCATTATTTAATTTGATATAAAACTTGCAGACAACAATATTTTTGATTTTCCTTTGGGGTCTGCTGCTAAATAGCTTCTATGCTTCAGTTTTCACTGCTTAGGAAATAACAGAATAATAATAATAATAATAATAATAATAATAATAATAATAATAATAATAATAATAATAATCATAATAATAATAATAATAATAATAATAATAATAATAATAATAATACATAAAGTTTTTATATTTTATAAATTCTAGCCAAAAGTAACTCAGAGGGAATCTTTTACTCTAGCTCCTGCTTTATTGTGTAAGTAGGTAAAACAGTGTTTAAGTGAGGAAAATTGCTTATTAAAAAGGGAGAAGAGGGATGGTATTGACGGTGATTCTAATGAGATTTTTCCACATTTCTTAAAGATGTCATTGGTGTCAGAAAGAGGACTTGGGGCTGGAGGAGTGTTAACTTCTCTTACTCTCTTTATGTTATTAATAATAAAAAAACTGTTGATCGGATTTAATATGAAATCTGATGTAATTAAATTGGCAAACATTTTTTTTTATTAATAACATAAACCAATATTTGCTGAAACTGAGTGACAGAATAATTTTAAGTGTGTACCTTTTGCTAACAAACTATTAAGGTAAAAAAAAATCGGGGAAAACTGACTCTATTTGATATATATGATTATGTTTAATGGTGTTTGATTTTAGTTATTAATGATGTTTATTTATGTGTTTCACATCGGATATGCTTTTATGTCTCGGCACGAGTTCTAGTTAACGTTAAATAGGCCGATGACAAACACTACCCCCCGAATAAAAGCGCATCTGGATTGATGACAATTAAGTGAACCAACACTTTTCAAGTAACACACATTTTCGCTCTCGCAAAAGGAATCAGTTCTATGTGATACTAGAACCGAACGAGCAAGAAAGTCATCTGGAAATAGCAATAGTTTAACCCTTTTTTGCAGAAAGCTTAACTAAAATTACCATTCCAACAGAAACCTCACGCTATGTGATGTTTTAAATGCAAAACTGGTGTGTATATTCATATTTTACAGTGGAAATGAAAACGCCTTAATTAATAATTAATGTTTCTTTCATGTTGAATTAAAAGAATATCATGAGATCGTAGAGACTGCGAACTTGCGAAATACAAATCGATTAAGTCTTTGATCAACATTTGTGAATTCTTAACCGAATGTGGGATGTCTAGTAATCCTTCCTACACCAGCCGGTAACACACATAACGTGGCGTTAGAAGGCGCCAAATTTCGGCTTTTCCTCCGAATGTATGGCCATAATTAAGACATCTAATTTCAATAAAATGCAGGAAATACATTTCTAAAGAGATTGCGTCTTCCGGTGATTACCGACGCCAGGAAAATCAACTAAAGACAAGCACTTGCTTTCGTATTCGTGTTCTATTTGTCCTGTAAGCATTTTATCAACGGCAGGCTCTTTAATCTTAATAATAATAATAATAATAATAATAATAATAGAGATGATGATGTTGATGATGATAATAATAATACTAATAATTGATCAAACGATCCTGAAGGAGGTCAAAAACTGATAAAAAGAACATATACATAGGATAGATTGACTACAACAAAGCCTACGACAGAATCTCTAAAGCATGGATAATTTAATGCTTAAAAATGTATAAGATACCCGACAGGATTATTAATATCATTAAGAAAGCAATGGGAACATTTAAACCGACAGCTGGAGGACAACACCTAACTGAAATAAAAATACAGAGAGGCATGTGCTCGAAGGAGACTCCTTATCACCATTACTATTTATCATAGCTATGATGCAACTTAATTAAATACTCAAAACATGTGATGCCGGATACAAGTTTACAGACACAGAATAAAGAATAAGCCACCTCGTGTACATGGACGACCTTAAGCTATTTGCAAAAAGAAAAAAGGAACTGGAACAAATGATGAATACGACCAGAATCTGCAGCCACGATATGCAAATGAAATTCGGAATGGAAAAGTGTGCACTGCTAGAGATAAAAAGGGGAACACTAGAGACGACATAGGGCATGGAACTGCCCAACTAAGAAGAGATAAGGACACTAGGCGAACAGGATAGCTATAAATATTTGGGAGTTCTGAAAGCAGACACCATCAAATCTACAGAAATGAAAGAGAAGATTGGAATAAAATACATGCGAAGAACAAGAAAACTCTTAGAAACGAAATTATATAGCAAAAATCTAGTAAAAGAAATAAACACTAATAAGATACTTTGGACCATTCATAGGCCGGACTAAAGAAGAAATTTGACAAGAGGACTAAAAATGAATGTCCATGCTCAACGCACTACACTCAAAAGACGATACGGACAGACTCTGCATGAAAAGACACGAAGGGGGAAGAGGACTGGTAAGTATAGAAGACTGTGTTGAAGACACAAAAAAAGAACTGAAGGAATACATAACCAGAAGACGGAAAGGCTAATCACCGCAGCAAGAGACACCATCCCAACGAAAAAGTACCGAAACCAGAAGCAAAAAGGCAAGAAAAGAAAAGTGTGAAGAAAAACAACTACATGGACATTTTAAAAGACTTACAAAAGAAGAAACCAAGATAATAGCTGGGCATAGCCTAGAAAATGGCACTTGAACAGAGAAATTTGGATTTTTACTGATGGCTTCACAGAACAATGCGATTAGGACAAACTAAATTAAATCTAAAATAGATCAAATCCAGGAAAACAGTAAATGTAAACTGTCTGAACAAAGAGACGAAATAGTAAATCATATAAAAAGTCAATGCAGTTAACTATCCCCAAAACAATACAAGAACAAACACGACTGTGTGGGGAAAGCAGTACACTGGCAACTGTACAAACGATTGCATTTCGAACACGCAGACAAATAGTACAAACATAAACCAGAGACAGTAAAACGAAAAAACACAACATCTTTTGGGATATAGATGTATAAACAGACAAACTCATACAAGCAATAAGACCAGATCTCATAATAACTGAAAAGAAGGAAAAATCCTGCAAAACTGTAGACTTTGCCGTTCTAGCAGACCACAGAGTGAAGATCAAGGATACGGAAAAACGACGCAAAAACACGGAACTTGCCAGAGAATTGAAAGGGAGATGGTGCATGAAGAAAGTAAATATAATACCAATAATCGTAGGAGCACTAGGAACAGTATGAAAAATACTGGAGAAAAGACTTGGAGAAATTGGAATCAAACGGATCACTGAGACTATACAGAGGACGGCAATGATCAAAACAGCTGCAATCTTAAGGAAAATCTTCGAATGCGGAAACCAACCCGCATAAGCTACGAATGGTAACCAGTCACATGGAAGTTACAATAGGAAGAAAACAAAACCACAGGAATAACACCACCGCACGAACCAAGGAACAGAAACTGCAAAACATACCATATGCTGCCCCCCCCCCCACACACCAAATGATGGCACCAGCCTCGGCTGACACCACACAAAATAGTCATAGAGGGTCAAGGAAGATGGAAAAACTGAGGAAGGACAGCACTAACCAGATCTTAACTGGAAGAGTACGGAGAGTGCCGCTAACTTGGGGAGGCTTATTGCAACCCAAATCCCAGAGAGACCAATAATCGTTGCCAGCGAGAAATCAATGGTAGGCGGCTGCTGTAATACCGCAAGGTCATTTACGGTGGTGATCGAAAAGAGGTCGAGAGTACAGGAAACATGGGGAGGCTTGTTGTTACTTAGACTACAGGGAACACCACTGATTGTTATCGGTCAGCAATCACTGACGATGACCTGTGTGAAAACTCAAAGTGAACAGAAATAATAATAATTAACAGCCACAAACTGCAACAGAAGCAAAACAAAAAAATGGAAAAAACACTACATGAGCCCAAGGGAACTGAAACTGCATGACATTTTATAAACTGTTCTTCGCAAGCACCAGCCTCGGTTTATACCGCACAAAGTCGTCGTGAAGGGGCAAGGAGGATGGAAGGATCGAGGAGGGAGAGCAATAACCAGACTTCCACAGAACGAGTGGGAAGAGTACTAGGACCTTGGGGAGGGGGCTTATTGACACCCACATTCCAGTCAATACCTATGGTCGTTGCCAGCGAGAAATCAATGGTAAGCAGCTGTTGCGATAACGCAAATACATTTGCAATGGTTATCGAAAGAGGTGGAGAATACTAGAAATCTGGGGATACTTGTTGTCATCCAGACTCCAGGGAACACCACCGGTTATTATCAGTGGGTAATCTCTGATGATGACGTGTGTGAGAACACCTAGTGAGTAGAAATTACAACAACAACAACAATAATAATAATAATAATAATAATAATAATAATAATAATAATAATAATGATAATAATAATAATAATAATAATAATAATAATAATAATAATAATAATAATAATAATAATAATAATAATGATAATAATAATATTTTTCCACCACTCAAAATGGTCGTAAAGTGTCAATGAGTATTCAAATACTGAGGAGGGAGTGAACAAGAAGCCGGGAATAAATTTCAAAGGAAAACGGCTCGAAGAAAGTAGAAAATCTCATGTCATCTAGGAACCGAGAAAAAGGGTTGAATTTTCCTATTAGTCGGGTGGGTCGAGAGTCATTTCGTTGAGAGGGCACAAAATGGAGTATGATTATTTTAGCACATTCCGTGGAAATACTTGTAAAGCAACACAGGGATACAACACTGCGGCGATGCGACAGGGGCTGGATCTTTACAGACAGTGCGAGGTCTATTAAGTAATAAACTCTTTACTTCACCCTGTCCAGGAGGGAGGCGCTAGTGGTTAATACACCAGCCCAGATGTGACAACAATACTCCACGCACGGGCGAATGATGGCTTTATAAAGATATAGGATACTGGCAGGTGTGAGAAGTTTTATACCTCCGTAGAGGGTGCTACCCTATTTGCAACAGACTTGAGACCATCTATGTATTTATTTGAACGTTGGACTTTCGGGAGTGTTATCGGTCATCACACACACACACTTGAACACACACGTTAGTACTGTGAGGTTTTACATATGCATATATACTTCATTTGAATTGTCTAAACAAACACGTTGCAGGCTTTTATTGATAGTGCGGACCATTTCTTGTTAGATTAATAGAAAAGAATTTCATTAAGTTTCTTTTCCACTACACTAAAAAAATTATATAAAATTTGTTGAATTTGTGTAAACTGTATTTTTATCATTTATTTATTTATTCCATAGTTGTCTCCCTTTTATGAACTCTTCAACGTTTGTATTTTGTTTCCCTTTATATTTATTGCAGGGTAAAATTCTTTTTTGCATCCTGTCCAAAAATTAGAGGCTAGTGGTTCGTGCATCAGCCTAGATGTGGCAACAATACCCAATGCATGCGTAATCTATCACGACAAATTCGAGCCTATTGTATCTCTCTCCGATACCCTCCCCCCCGACCATCTAAATTTCAGCGGCCATGTTTTTACTGCCGAACCATTTACCTAGGCTACCCAATCGGACCATTTATCTACCTAAATACCTCCGCCGCCTACCCAAATATCTGCCCGCAGAAAATGTTTATCCGATGATATCATTAAAAATAATAAAGAAAAAGCCTTGGTAGTTGTTTCCTTTGCCTTTTATCAGAAAAATGTTATTTCCGTTAAGTTAAAACAACAAACACATTTTCCTAACTGAGTGTTTCAAACGCTACAGATCTATCTGAAAGGATCAAAGAGCATGTGTTATGTAATGTACAGTCGCCAGTAAAAGAATAAAAAAGCGCTACTTTTAGATTTGTTTGCTTTTCAAGATGGTAGACATACGAGCTGACGTACATGTCCACGTCGGATAAGAAGTCAAAACTTTAATAGCTGTTGGATATGCTAGCAATAAAAACCACTCCTTTAAGAAGGTGCGTGGTAATACTCATGGATACCATCGCGAATTATGGAATCAGCTACACCGAGTTAAAATCCTTGCGGATTTAGCGTGATCTTTTTAGCATTAATAATGTTTGGAAAGGCATGAACATGCGATCCATTCCGGCTGTTAGTCAAATAGCAACTTGCGTTCAAGTTATGATACTAGGCCTTGTGTTATACTACGCTACCCTCGGGGGAGGGATGTTCAAGTAAATAACTATGATAAGTCAAACAGCCCATTTGATCAGTATGTCGCGTTTTTGTAGTAGCTCAATAATTTACAATACGACTAGAGCTCGGAATATAATTAAATACATATGAATTAAATAAATATTAGATGCATTTTGATTTTTCATCCTTATTGTGGCAAATTATACACCAATAAAGCCTCCTCGTGAATATTTGTGATATTTTGTATATCATTAAAGATGTATATTTTTAAAATGGGCACAAACATGTCCGTTAATATAGTCTTTATATATATATATATATATATATATATATATATATATATATATATATATATATATATATATATATATATATATATACTAGTAGAATACCTGTCCTGCGAAGAGTATAAGCAATAAATATAGCATTAGTTTTACATTTTAATGTTTTTTTTCTTTAAGGGTATGGTACTGTTCAAGTAGCCCCCTCTTGAATGGTAAAGCTTACAAATAAATATATATATATATATATATATATATATATATATAATGTATCCACGTTACTCACCCTGTTGCCTAGAATACATATACCATAATTCATAATAAGTTCAATAGTTAAGGATTTTACTACTGATAACCGTTATGATCTCTACTCGGCTGGCAACTTCCCCTCTCACATCTGTTGATACTGCCGTCGGGTTAATTATAGCTGTTTAGTATTTTTAACTTGTGTTTTCTATACCAGTAATTAATCTTAAGATTGCTCTTATTTATAATGTTGAAAGTGTACTGCATCTTATCGATTAATTTGGGAAAGAAATGTCTAGTGGTGTAATCACTTCACTATTGTAGAGTGGGTTAAACCAAATCGTTAACTAAGAACGAACACGTGGAGTACTGGAATTCTGTAATGGGTATTGCCACTCAAATTCCAGTGAAAGTCATCGGTTGTTATCAGCGAGAAATCTATTGTAAACAGCCGTTGCGAGAACACAAAGTGATTTGCAACGGTTATCAAAAGAAGCTACTGGAAATCTGGAAAGAGTTATTGTTACTCAGTCTTCAGAAAAAAACTGCTTCTTGAAGTCGCCTAAAAAACTATTAATTTAATTAGAGAAAGAATTGTCCATTTCTAACGAAAAAAGGTTACATTTTGTTTGCATTCAAATGTTATCAAACTGATCCCAAAAGATAAACGGGATATCACGAGTTGAAATGGAAGCATATTTCACTATATTTACACGTTTTCTCACTCGACGATAATTTATGATACCTACTTTTAAATTAGTTGCACAACGCAATCCTATGATTCAAGTTTACCCTACTATTTAATACATAGCTGACAGCAGAATATAGGGATTCATATCGAACAGAGATAAAAAAAGGCTGTTGGACATACATGATTGAAAATCGATGGACAAGTCAGACATAGACTAAAGTTTATTCGTATCATATATTGTTTTATTGCAGAAAAGACTGTGCATTTTATTAACGTTTCCCTGGGTAGCATTATTTTTTATCACGTCTGAAGGTAGTCCGATAGTGTGTGTGTCTGCCATTCCTAGTTTTTAAGTTGTTAATTGTAACACATTTATTACCAAAATATGACAGTCGAACAACGCTTAGTAGCCTTGCTTATATAAAACAGTATCCAGTTAAACCGCAAAAGAACAGGCAATATCAAAATATGAAAAAGACAATGTATACAACTAATATTTAGCAGACTTGTTTTCTTTTGTTTTTTTATGAAAATCGCTCCAGACAAGGCACTTGATGACATGAGCTAAAAAATACTACTTCAAGGTAAAAAAAAAACTAGCCAACGATAACTGTTGTATGGATAGATTCTGACCCCCAAAACAGCAATTATTCTCCCTTTGTCAGAAACATCGATCATGGAATATGAAGCCTACAGGACAAAATAAGGGAAGCGAGAGTTACAAGGCTGCCGAAAGTAAACTCATGATCCACTTTCTACTCTTTTTTAATCTCTTCCCGTCCATGCAGCCTCTTTCACACAGAGGAGATGTTGCTAGCCTTTCTCGACTGTATCATTATGTTCATGGTAGGTTCTCGACTGAGGTCCAATCTCTGCTCCTCTGAGAAAACATTCACAGCAAGAACTCGTCTGCTTACAACCACAGCAAATAACTTTTTTCTCTCTCTGTACCAAAAACCAAACGAAACTTCCACGAACAAAGTTTCTTTCCAGAACTTCCCATCTGTGGAACAAGATACCGAGAGTCTGCTTCCCAACCGACTACAGTATGGCAGTCTTCAATTTTAATGCAAACAAATACTTATTGAGCCGTCTTCTTGGAAAATCAAGTCCTCTTTAGTAATCCTCTGCCAATTCTACACAACTGTTTCCAATCCTCTCGTGGCGGGTACCAATGTCTAACCAGCAATCTATTTAAACATTTCACTTGAGTGGCCTCCAGGTCTTGGTAAGCGGTGATCCATCATTAAAAAAACCTTTCGTTCATATAATCGGTAACCGTTTCCCAGAGCGAAATGCTATCAAAATTAAGTATTTTATCAAACGCATTTTGGTGGTGCTGCTGCTAGAACAGAGTTCCCTATTCCTTTACAAGTATTACATTACCTAAGGTTGATGAATATTATAAAACAATTAAAACGAATGTTTCCTTTCTCGCGACGTTAATGGCAACGAGGAAGCTACGAGTTGGCGATAATTTAATAGAACTAACTCAAAATTGACGGCTCTGGCTGATGCGTAAATTCATCCGTCTATTTATTTCTCTCCGCCTGACGTTATCTGTTGTTCTGCCCGTTCTTAAACATATCATGTGCGTCAAATTGACATCATCACATTCTTTGTTTGAAATTCGATAGGATACCTTTTCTAAATAACATTTTGTTTGTTAAATTTCTAATAACTTATTTGACTCACCTTGAAATTTTTTTTTTACTAGATTCTAATTAAATATTGTCCATTGACTGACGTAATACAACACAAATCCCCACACAAAATTGCGTTTTACAAATTCCCAAACAAATACGTTTCATTAATTCTTTTTTTTGTACTTATATCGATCTTGACCCAGTTTTCGCGAGTTTCTTGTCCGAAGTCTACACAAACGCCCGAGAGATGACGAGCCGATTTGTACCAGACGACAATTTTGATACGGTGCTGCGTCCTATGATTTTAAGTTATATTTTCAAGTAATTTTCTAAAAGAAAAAAAACAAAAACAAAAAAAAACAAGCAAAACATAGCGAAGTAACTGTTATCAAATAACTATTTTCTGTTATTTTGATACGTTGCTGCGTCCTATAATTTCAAGTTATATTTGCAAGAAATTTTTAAACAACAAAATTTTTAAACAAGCAAAACAGAACGAAATTACTGTTATCAAATATTTTTAACCCTAACCCTAAACCCTAAACCCTAACCATTACCCTAAACCCTAACCCTAACCCTAACCCTAAACCCTAATCCTAACAACAACAAAAACAAAACAAGCAAAACATTAAAATCATAGGACGCAGCACCGTATCAAAATTGTCGTCTGGTACAAATCGGCTCGTCATCTCTCGGGCGTTTGCGTAGGATAGCCGGACGCTTCCGTCAAGAAACTCACAGAAACTGGGTCAAGATCGATATAAGTACCCTTTTTAAAAAACTTTTTTATGGTTTCGAGTCTTTGTCAGTGACTTAAACTATCTCTCAACACATCTCATCTTGGTATGTTATGTTATGTTTATACGCGTGTGCCTACAGCCTGTGATGATCAACTGCTGAGACAATATTGACGTTTACGAAAAAAACTCCCTTTTTATCAATGAATAGGTTTATTTTTATTCCATTGCTGGCAGACTTCGCATGCTCGCGACCGCCTCGCCATTTAATCCCCTATTAATTCACTATTTGACATAATTGAAACGAAGCTAGTCGATCAGAAATAGAAGACAGAACACCCCATTTCTCTCTCTCTCTCTCTCTCTTTCTGTAACGATAAGAAAAACAAACAAAATCAATCGATGAGACAAAGCTAATCGATAAGAAAAAGATAAAACTATTTTACCCTTTGTTCTATTTTGATAATAATAATAATAATAATAATAATAGAATATTTTTAGATCTATATAAAAAGTGAAATAAATGATTTCTTTTCTTTCCTATTATTATCAGATATTATCTAGATTAAATTTGTATAGT
Organism: Sepiola atlantica; assembly: GCA_963556195.1. Lineage (NCBI taxonomy): Eukaryota > Metazoa > Mollusca > Cephalopoda > Sepiida > Sepiolidae > Sepiola > Sepiola atlantica. Next base: position 107,289,037 of record OY744520.1, on the reverse strand, counting down.
TGATGATTCTTTCATCATCATCATCATCATCATCATCATCATCATCATCATCATCATCATCATCATCATCATCAGATATGAAGTCTCCGCTGCTTTGCTCATAAACATATAATTTGCATCCGTCATAATGAAAGACAGTCTGGCACACGTACATTCACTTTTATTATATAGATAAACTAGTAGGGCTACCCGGCGTTGCCCGGGGCGATAAACACCATACAAACATAGACATTCACCCTCCTTTTGATGAGCAACATAATCAGAAGAGAAAAAAAAATGTTGAAATAAAAAAAGTTGGAAGAAAAAAAACAAAAAACAAATGCCATGCCTGGGTCATATACTGCACAAGTACCATGCCCGGATGATGTACTGCACAAGTACAATGCCCTGGTCGTATACTGCAAAAGTAAAAAAAAAAAAAAATTTGAAGAAAAAAACGGAAGAAAAAAAAATTTTAGAAGGAAACAAAAAAAAAAAATTAGAAAGAAAAAAACATTGGAAGAAAAAAAGTTTTGAAGAAAAAAGAAATTTAAAAAAAAAAATGTTGAAGAAAAAAAAATGTTGAAGAAAAAAAAATGTTGAAGAAAAATAAAATGCTGAAGAATAAATAATTTATATAGAAGATGAATAATGTAAGCGGTATAAACTTGTACAAGACCAATAAAGATTTTAATTTGCTCATCGTCTTGCCCGAAACTGGCAGTTTGTAGTGCCCCACATTCGTTTGTTATTCGACCTTTCTCCTAACTAGTCGTTCTTCTACTCGTTCACTCACTAACTAACATTATACAGAGTAGTTCAAAAAAATAATTTTGAAGAAAAAAAAAACTCTACAAGTACCATGCTCCCGGGTCATATAGTGCACAAGTGCCATGCCTGGGTCATATACTGCACAAGTGCTATGCCCCGGGTCATATAATGCACAAGTACCATGTCTGGGTCATATACTGCACAAGTACCATGTCTGGGTCATATACTGCACAAGTCCCATGTCTGGGTCACATAATGCACAAGTACCAGTCCCCGGGTCATATACTGCACAAGTACCATGCCTTTGTCATATACTGCACAAGTGCCATGCCCCATGTCATATACTACACAAGTACCATGCCTGGGTCATATAATGCACAAGTACCAGTCCCCCGGTCATATACTGCACAAGTACCATGCCCGGGTAATATAATGCACAAGTACCAGTCCCTGGGTCATATACTGCACAAGTACCATGCCCGGGTCATATACTGCACAAGTACCATGCCCGGGTCATATACTGGACAAGTGCCATACCCCGGGTCATATACTGCACAAGTGCCATGCCCCCGGTCATATAGTGCATAAGTGCCATGCCCCGAGTCATATACTGCGCAAGTACCATGCCCCTGGTCATATACTGCACAAGTACCATGCCTGGATCATATACTGCACAAGTGGCACTCAGAAGAGAAACCTAGATGGCGTTAACATATTATCAAATACTATCTCCCTGACGTCACGTACCTATCACTATGACGTCAGAGCGAATGATAACATTAAAAAATTGCGATCACATTAAACGAACCAAAAATTACTATTAATGAGATTGCGCAACCCTTGCCTCACTATATGTCCGTATCCTCCTCCCTCCTCATTTTCAGTTAAATAAAATTAAAAGTTATTTCAAATTATTAAAATATGACTCATCATTTTCATTAAACACCATAAATTGTTTTATGTACGTGAGGTATAATTTGCCGGACAACGCCGAATACTTTTCTTTTGTGTACGTACAGAGTGGCGGGCAGTGGCGGCTAGTGGCGGACCTTGGCGTAGTTTCTTACCCCCTCCATGTAAATAGAATTGACGCTAAGAAACGTTAAATAAAAAGTCCCCCCCCCCGATGAAATATGCCCCATGGACCCCTAAGGCGTGGGTTTATAGATTCGGGAATACTCTCATTATCTTACTCTGTGAATTTTACATAAGAATACACTTTTATATGTTATGTATATTCTCTAACCTTGTTTTAAAAAAACTAAATTGTGTTTTTAAACGTGAGTTATCGGTCTTCCTTAGCTATCCTCTAATAAATAAATTTCATTAAAAACCATAAATTGTTTTATGAACTTGAGGTATTATTTGCAGGACAACACTGACTACCTTTCTTACATAAGATATTATAAAATGTACATATATTTGTGTACTTACAAGGTGGCGGGCAGTGGCGGCTAGTGGCGGACCTTGGCGTAGTTTCTTTCCTCCCATGTAAATAGAATTGACGCTAAGAAACATTAAATAAAATTAAAAGTTATTTCCAATTATTACGTAATTAAATTACAATATGACTCAGCAATTTCAAATTACTATAAAATATAATGAAAAATCACTGAAAAGGACCCCCCCCCCCACCTGATGAAATCTGCCCCATGAACCCCTAAGGGGTGGGTTTATAGATTCGGGAATACGCCCATCAACTTATTCTGTGAATTTTACATAAGAATACACTTTTATATTGTATCTATATTCTCTAACATTTTTTTCTATAAGGCACACACACACAAACACGCAAACACACACACAAACATACAGACATAAAGTTTATATAGAAGACTAGCACGGCTACCCGGCGTTGCCCGGGGCGATAAAAAAACAAAGTAGTAGAAATTAAATAGTGTGTATAACATCTTTATATAAAAACTTGAACTCTCTTCCTTTCTCTAGTCGTCTATCTTTCCCTGGCCCCCATTATTTCCGGATTATGCACTGCACAAGTATCATGCCCTGGTCGTATACTGCAAAAGTAAAAAAAAAAAAAAAATTTGAAGAAAAAAACGGAAGAAAAAAAAATTTAGAAGGAAACAAAAAAAAAAAAAATTAGAAGGAAAAAAACATTAGAAGAAAAAAAGTTTTGAATAAAAAAGAAATTTTGAAAAAAAAAAATGTTGAAGAAAAAAAAATGTTGAAGAAAAATAAAATGTTGAAAAATAAATAATTTATATAGAAGATGAATAATGTAAGCGGTATAAACTTGTACAAGACCAATAAAGATTTTAATTTGCTCATCATCTTGCCCGAAACTGTCAGTTTGTAGTGACCCACATTCGTTTGTTATTCGACCTTTCTCCTAACTAGTCGTTCTTCTACTCGTTCACTCACTAACTAACATTATACAGAGTAGTCCAAAAAGATATATCCATTTTATTATGGCTATCATTTCTATGAAAATAGACATGGATACTGTAATTTATCAGCAGGATAGAGCAACGCCGTATTACTCCAATACTTTACGTGGCTACTTCCTTGAAAACAGGCTAATCTTTCGACGTACGGACCACTCTTTGGTTGCACATTCTCCAGACCTATCCCCTTAGGATTATATTCTGTGGGGATACCTACAAGACAACACCCAAACTATCGTTGCGCTCTAGAACACAGATTAAAAGAATTCCTTATTAAATGTGTGACGGAGTCATTATAATTTTCAATGTGCCAGTAGCCACAGTGATTCAGCGCCAAGGAGCTTGAACCGAACACATTATAAACTATTGGGCTATGCTCGCAAAATGGTGGTGTACAGTAATAAAATTATAACCACACAAAACTAATCTTTAAGACATGTATATGAAGAAAAATTGTAAAGTTTTCCTATGCTACTTCATTACACATATTTTTTATCATTTTTGGAACACTTTGTATAAAACCGGACATATTGGCAACGTATTATGAATTAAATGCTTATGTAAGTGTAAAATTATGATAAGATACCTTATGTGTATTGTTTACAGATCTGATCAAGTCATGTTTTATATTGCCATGTCATGTCACTGACTATTATGCTGGAAGATACTGGATTTTATTATTTATTTAATATCCACGTTCAATATAATTATCAATTTCATTCTTACTACCAATCTTATGATCATTATTAATTCAATGGTTATTTATAAATCTAAATGTTATTATTATATACACAATGGTCCTCATCAGTGATTGCTCTCTAACCATAACCCATTATTAGTGATTGCTCATTAACCATAACCGGTGAAGTTCACCAGGATCTTTCGCACAAGTCATTATCAGTGATTGATCACTAACCATAACCCGTGATGTTCACCACGAGCTTTCGCACAAGTCATTATCAGTGATTGATCACTAACCATAACCCGTGATGTTCACCAGGAGATTTAGCACAAGTCATTATTAGTGATTGCTCATTAACAATAACCGGTGAAGTTCACCAGGATCTTTCGCACAAGTCATTATCAGTGATTGATCACTAACCATAACCCGTGATGTTCACTACGAGCTTCCGCCCAAGTTATTATCAGTGATTGCTCACTAACGATAACTGGTGAAGTTCACCAGGATCTTCCGCACAAGTCATTATCAGTGATTGATCACTAACCATAACCCGTGATGTTCACCAGGAGATTTTACACAAGTCATCATCAGTGATTGGTCACTAATCATAACCGGTGATGTTCACGAGGATCTTTCGCACAAGTAATTATCAGTGATAGCTCACTAATCATAACTTGTGATGTTCACCAGGAGCTTTCGCAATAATCATTATCAGTTATTGCTCACAAACCATAACTTGTGATGTTCACCATAGACTTTCGCACAAGTCATTATTAGTGATTGCTAACTGACAATAACAAGTGGTGTTCTCTAGAGTCGGACTGACCACAAGTCTTCACAGATTTCTATCACTCTTTGTCTGATTCGATAACCATTGCAAATACTTTTACGTGATTGGAACATCCGTCTACCATATATTTATCACCGACAACCACCGTCCGTCTTCTTCAAATTGGAGTAGCAATGAACCATTTCAAGGTTCGAGTAATGTGTGCACACTTTTAGTGAAGGTGTAGTGTAAGTCCTCACTCCTCGGTCTTTCCATCTTTCTTGACGCTTCACGACAATTCATACATAACCTGTACTGAACATAAAAGTGAGGGAACCCAATCTGCTTTTACCAGTGAAAGATCAATGGTAGGTGTTTTGTGCGAGTAAGAAATAATAGTAATAATAAAAGTGATGGCATCAGACGCGACTGCTACCACACACCATTGTTGTGAAGGGTCAAGGAGGATGGAAAGACCGGAGAGAGAGAGAACTAACCAGACCTTCACTGGAAGAGTGCATAGAGTATAGGGACTTGGGGAGGTTTATTGCTACCCAAATTCTAGAAAAGACCAATGGTCGTTGCCAGCGAGAAATCAATGGTAAGTTTTTGTTGTGATAACACACCTTCATTTGCAATGGTTATCGAAAGTACTGGACATCTGGGGAGACTTGCTGTGACTCAGATTTTAGGGAACACCACCGGTTATTATCAGTGAATAGTAACTGATGATGACCTGTGTGAGAACTTATAGTTAGTATGTCTCGGAATTTTTTAGATGAGGGTTGACAATTTGTAGAATTTGGTATATTCAGACTACTATTCTCATCTTGAGTGTTTTTATCACAACGTTTCGGCTGATGTAATCTTCAACCTTCTTCAGGTGTACTTTGTCGAACTCGGGAATCTTTCTTTCGGGCTTTAGGTCATCTGTGTATAGAAAGTCAACTTTCACTGGACAGTATGTACATTTCAACTCCCACTATTCATATAATGTAAAGAAATGAATTGTCTGATGCCTACAACATCGAGAAAAGACAATATGTAGTAACAACGATACATATCAAGAGGAAATGGATAGTTTAAGAGAAAACCTCCACCGAAACAACTATCCAGAGAGCATGACATCAGCTCTAACAAATCTAGACGCAACACAAAAGGACACCACCTGAGAACTCACCACAGTTAGTATACCATATATGAGGGGCTTGTCAGAAAAAAATCCAAAGAATATGTAATCCATATAACATCAGGATGATAATCATTAGCGACTGAACTCCCCGAAAGCATCTTGTCAGAGTCAAACCCTCTACGGAATAAAGTAATGACTAAGAACTGTGTGTATGCGATTCCATGTAAGTATGGAAAGGTATACAAAGGTAAGACATGCCGTCTACTAAAGATAAGGCTAGAAGAACACCGGAAAGCTGTAATACGTGGAGAAATCGAAAAGTCGGGTATGGCTGACCACATATGGAAGGAAAAGGGAAAACATCTACCCTTATGGGATGAAGTAGAAATTATAGATAGAGAAGAACGGTGGAAGGTAAGACGACTCAAAGAAGCAGCACAAATGTTAGGCGACAATGACTTACTAAGCAGACCTAGTATAGAATGCAATACAATATAGGAACCTATAATTATAAATAATAGATAAGTAGTGATCTATAGTGATAAGTAGTTAGTTCAAAAACAAGAATAGGTTTAAGGTTCCCAAAATTCATACTAGAATTGTCCGAAAGGACCATTGGCGCAGTGGATATAGTATTAAGTAAAATCAAGTTCTAAGGGACAGTCATCTGTGCGGGCAATACGAAGAATTGCGAATTAATGAAGAATTCTTCCCAGTCATGGCAGATGGAACAATCCTCAGTGCGGGCGATACGAAGAATTGCGAATTACTGAAGAATTCTTCCCAGTCATAACAGATGGAACGAGAGCATGCTACCCCCTGTGGATTTAATAAAGGGTTCCGTTCGAAATTCAGTCCAGAAAGATTCCCGAGTTCGACAAAGAACACCTGAAGAAGGTCGGAGTTCACAACGAAACGTTGTGATAAAAACACCCAAAATGAGAACTACTGTTCTCATTTTGGGTCCGAATATATCAAATTCTACAAATTATAGTTAGTAGCAATAATAATAATAAAAAAAATCAAATACTCAAATACTCTGAAAGTGAAGTCAAGAATGATTGAAACACTGAGGTGAGAAAAGCACCATTCAGACCTCCACTTGCAAACAGTACTTTTTTAACAAACTATTACAAAGCTTCTGTCATGTTGTTTTAATTCAATTTAAACGTCATGATATAATTTAATTAAAACGACACGATAAAATCTTTGTAATTATAACGGCATGATGAAGGCTTTGTAATGGTTTCTGAAAAATTAAGAAAAAGTTAAAAAGAAAGAAGAAAAGAGAAACTAGAGGAATAAGGACGAAAGAGAAAGATTATAGTAGGTGTTCCTAAAATATATTTATCTTTTTTACACATCTTTTGTATGCATTACGTAAAAATTAGAATTAATCGTGAACATTTTAAAAGAAAATAAGATTATCTTTTTTTGAATGTCTTACTATACTAGTTTTTACATTAATCTACGGAAAGATTACATTAAAAAGAATTCACATTGGCCCGTGAACGAAAGAAGAAAAAAAGAGACAAAATGAATAATTTTGAGTGTTGGCGATTGTTTATCTTTTCTTTAATTGTAATGGTAAAATTTCACTGATGAAGCCTTTTTAAATGTATTTAAGAATTTTGTTTCTAAGAGAATTATGTTTTAATATGGGCAGAAACATTTTTTTGAATTAAAATGCTTTTTAAATGAATTCAGATTATTTACTATATATATATATATATATATATATATATATATATATATATATATATATATATATATATATATATATATATATATTATTTAAATGTTTAATTAAATAACGATAATTGAATTATCGTTTAATAATAATAATCTATCGTGATAATATAAAGCTCAATATATTGAAGAGTGCAATCAATTTTAGAGGTGAAAGATGAGAATAAAAAATTGTAAAGATACAATATTTATTAAAACATCAAAAGTTCAGAGCAAGGAGCCTCATATCCTTAATCCATAGATTTTCAAAGATAAACTCTTCTCATCAGAGGATAGGGAAAAGCCGAGAATGTAGTTGTAAATATTATCGGCATCCCTATCCTCTGATGAGAAGAGTTTATCTTCGAAAATCCATGGATTAAGGATATGAAGCTTCTTGCTCTGAACTTTTGATGTTTTAATAAATATTGTATCTTTACAATTTGTTATTCTCATCTTTCACCTATATATATATATATATATATATATATATATATATATATATATATATATATATATATATATATATATATTACTATTTCATGTATCCACATTACATTTTATAAGAAGGTATAATTTTTTATGTATCGATTTTCAGTATTTACTTCAACAGTGCTCGATACGTAAGTAAAGCTAGGTAGCTAGAGCTCTATAGAAAACAGAATATAGGAAATAACACTAACCAGATCTTTGTCCGTGGGAAGCCCAACGATTGGCTGAGAGAACAACAAAGAATCTGGTTGGTTAACTAGCTAACCGTGTATATAAAAACACTCGGCAAAAATAACTCCATTTTAGCCTGAAGATCCCCCCGGGGATGAAACGCGGGAGCCTCTGTGTAGCTTAATTGCCATAAATATATTTTCATAGTTTATATATATATATATATATATATATTAGTAAATAATCTGAATATATATATATATATATATATATATATATATATATATATATATATATATATATATATATATGTATATATATATATATGAACATACATTTAATACCGTAAATAAGAAATAATTATTTTATTATTTTAACAAACAAACATAAAAGCAAAAACGAACTTGTGGGAAAGTGCCGAATCCGGCGCCCACGTTCGGCCAAAACGCGAGCGAGTTGTTGGTGCGATGTTTGGCCTTTAAATCACTCTCTTTTCCTGACGACATTCTGTTTTTTTCTTTTCAAGCTCTTAATCTGCTTAATGTTTTTCATACATGAATAATTGTTATTTATATTTTATTATTTCCCATTTCTTTTAATGTTTTCCTATCAAAGGAAAAGAAGAAAGAAAACACTTTGTTCTCCTTTCATTTCATGGACGATATTTTATCTCTTAGTTTTCGTTTCTTTTCTTTTTTATTTCAATAAAAAATGATTTATTTTCCCTGGTATTTTTCTGTAACCAAAAAGTTGGCTGTGTGAACAACTAACCAATCAAGCAACTACGTTGGGAGGGGGGCAACCACAGCGTCTCCTCCCTATGGTTATTAAACAACAGGAATCGTACCCGTCTCCAATTAGAGGGCGTAGTGGAGGGAGTCGTAAAAACATTAGCTTGTTTACTAGATCTGGTTTTTTTAAAAATTTATTTTTGTATCGTTTTTGGTCAGAAATTCACAACTATTTCTTATTTGTTCTGAATGACATTTTTTCACTATTTATTCTTTTCTTTCCTCTGTCTTTTTATATTTCTTTCTATCTTTCGTTTTTTCTTTTTTATTGTTTTCTTTACTTTCTTTCTATTTATTAATTAGTTTTTTTTCTTCTCTATATTTTGGTTATTTTTTTTAAATTCTAGTTTTCTTGTTTTATTCTTTCGTTTATTTTTTATTTTCTTTCTTTCTTTCCATTTTCTTTTTTTAAAATTTATTTTCTTTTTTTTCTTTTCTCCCTTGTTTCCAATTTTTTCTTCCCTCTTGCTTTATTTCAAATTTTTGCGGTTTTTCTTTCTTTTCTAGTTTCCTTTTTTTCTTGTTGCCGTTACATTTTTCTCTCCTTTCTTTCCTTTCATTTTATTTTCTGTCTTTTGCTCACTTTTCTTTCTTTCTTTGTTTTTCTCCCTATTTGCTTTCTATTTCTCTTATTTTATTTCTTTCCACTTTTCTTCCTTGTTTTCGTTCAATTTTTTCTTTTCTTTCATTCTATTTTTCTTTTTTTAACTTATATTCCTTTTTGTCTTTTCTATCTTTCTTCAATTCATTGTTCTTCTTTTTCTTTCTTTCTTTCTTTCTTCATTTTTTCTTTTCCATTTTCTTTTTTCTTTCGTGCACTTATTCATTCAACCTTTTTCTTTCTTTGCTTGCTTTCTTTCTCCAATTTTCTAATTTTCTTTCATTACATTTACGTAAAGAATTAAAATTACCACGTTTACGCATGCGCGATGGAACGTGTGTCTTTATTTATTCAATAATTCTTTGATACATGCGTTCTATATCGCCACACGCACAATGACATTTAGAATAAAAACTCATTTTTATCATAGCCAGGAACGCTATCTTTATAAACATATCGTAGAGCATTGGGAATACGGGTAAACACTAAGCTTACGTTCTCATAAGGAAAACAATGTGTCACTGACGTGGTAATTTGATGAGAAAACCAAAGACTAACATTACCGACACAAGGAAATTAAAGCCACAGAAGAATTTGCTTTGCAAACCGTTTATCTTATCCTACATATATATATATATATATATATATATATATATATATATATATATATATATATTTTAATCTCCATTCACCGGACACCTTATCAACGGACATTCACCAACTGGACAGACTCCATATTTTTTTACATGCATACTCTTACTCGCATTACTTCATATTTTTTCAAATTTTGAATTTTGGCTTTTCCACTGCAAACTTATCCATCTATGTAATTCCTCCGATGAGAGAATTTTAATCTTTGAAAAGCCTTGGCTTAAGGAAAGAAAAATAAACATGTTTTTTATCGAGTACACCTTGCATCGAACAATCGAAGTTGAAATAGATTTGTCATTCGTACATCTTTATATATACTCCTTCATTTATATATATATATATATATATATATATATATATATATATATATATATATATATATATATATATATATATATATATATATATATATATATATATATTAAAAATAACCGACAATTTTTGTCTGGTTATTTTAGTATTGATCCCTTCAATTTTCCGGATTAAAATCTTAATCTCGGAAGAAAATTGGCTGATGAAACTGCCGTAATGTACATGTTCGTCTAGAGTACTTTCTGACCCGTCTGGGTCCATCGTCAGTGGAATAATGACAAACAGGTAAACACCTGGAGTGAGATTTATAATTAATTATGGCGGGGAAATTTAAATATGAAACTATATTTATTAGGTATTATAAGCATTTAAGTATATTAGTACTAGTGTTAAAATTAATCTCGTTCATAGCAGGTTTTTTGTTTTAATGAGTAAAGCTTCTAGTATGTGGAGTTTTTGTGTATTAGTATTACAAATAATTCTTCACCCTCGATTAGAGTCTTGGATAGGACGGGCCTAGTATACGAGTTTAAATGTCCATTGGGAGACTGTGTCTCCGACAACCAAGGAAAACACGTATATATTGGCTCGACCACCACGACTCTGTCCAGGAGGTTGACCATGCATCTATCCGATAATAGTGCTATAGCTAAACACATTACTAATGAACATTCCTGTACCCGCTCGCAAATCCGAAAACTTCTCGTAGACAATACTAAAATCTTAGAACATAATACTAATACACAAAAACTCCACATACTAGAAGCTTTACTCATTAAAACAAAAAAAACCCTATTAACAAGATTAATTTTAACACTAGTACTAATATACTTAAATGCTTATAATACCTAATAAATATAGTTTCATATTTAAATTTTCCCGCCATAATTAATTATAAATCCCACTCCAGGTGTTTACCTGTTTGTCATTATTCCACTGATGATGGACCCAGACGGGTCAGAAAGTACTCTGGACCAACATGTACATTACAACAGTTTCATCAGTCAATTTTCTTCCGAGATTATGATTTTAATCCGGAAAATTGAAGGGATCAATACTTAAATAACCAGACAAAAATTGTCGGTTATTTTTAATAATACGTGTCTTAAGGAAAAATGCTGCCTCGATATATATATATATATATATATATATATATATATATATATATATATATATATATATAGCCAGTAGTGATGGGACGATTCTAATCTTTTCCCGATTCCGCTCGATTCCGATATAATTACCGATATAATTACCGATTCTTTTAAAACCTCTATATATTTAGCTATAGAGTTTTAAAATAAAAATTATTATCAGATTACCGTAAAAATCCATGTAATATGTGCATATATTTTCGTAAACGTAAAAATACACTTGTGGGGTGATCTATAGATTTGAGTTTTACTGGTAAATTAAAATCAATCAATATTTATCATTTTATCATTAGTATCAGCAATAAAAGGTTAAGTTTTAGACAAAACAAAAAACAAATAAAAAAACAGCAAAATAAAAAATCGTTTTTCCAATCGGAAATTATGTACAAACTTTTCCGATTCCGATATCGATTCCGATACCCCCAAAAGTTCCAATTTTTCCGTTTCCCGATTCCAATAAATCGTCCCAACATTAATAACCAGTCTATTCACCGTTTCGTTGACATCTTTAAACATATTTTTGTTTCGATATAAATATATTATTTTCATTCAAATACCTTCTTAATATTTTAAATTTCGATATTTTATTTTAATACGTAAAAATTATTTTTATCTATAGACAAACTTGTTTTCGTCTTCTGAAGACTTATCAATATAGATTTTACAACTGATCTATCTACCGCCGGATACGTGCCTACAGCCCTGGATTTTATAACCTAACGTCGTTAACCATTTCGGCTAGCCGATCAGCTGTGCGAATGCGACGTGTAAATACAGTTTCTATACAAACTCGTACTAAAAATTACATCTACAGTGTTAAATCAACCTAGGGAAGGGAACTATAGCGTTACTGTCAGGGCGATATAATTATATTTTCTTAATCAAAGTGCCCTCTCTTTATAAGGGCGGCTTATAATAATTAAATATTATTTCCATCTATAGACAAGCTTCTTACATCTTATCATTCTCATACTCGGTACTACTCTTACTACCAACCATCAAAAATAGGATTTTATTTAATACTAGCAGGACCAGTGTCCCGACGTTGCCCGGAGGAAATTAATAACTCAATTTAAAACATGTAAGTTGTAGAATATTAATTCTGAAAATAAATCAGAAATGACTCGATTTCACTGTAAGTAATTTAGGTGATTAAAATATGATTCATCTATGTTTTGGCGTTTACGGGGGAAATATAAAATAATAATTTAATTTAATAAAAAAATGTTAGAGTATCAATTAAAAAAAACCTCACTGTAAGTAGTTAGGTGATTAACATAGAATTTTGTTAAATATGTATTTATTGTTTTAAATCAAACAAAATAGATTTCTCTATAGTTTTAAGTAGGTGGTAACATAATTAAATCCTATCTCAATCATCTGAATTACTTACAGTGAAATGGGTTCGCCTCTCAAGTAGCATAAATAAGCAAATAACAATTCTCATATCAATAATGACGTAAGATTCCATTCTAATACTATTCCTTATAATAAAAAATACATATGTACAAAAAATTATAAAAGTAAATGTGCCCCCAAAATAGGTTTCTGTGGTAAGTGAAGGAGAAATCCTTTTAAACTAAGGAAATTGTTATTGTGTTCCAATCGAATGAACATTTTTTGTGAGCACAGACATTTTAATTTCCATATTTTGTGTTCCTTTAAAAAGATTACGTCGGTAACACTATTATTTTAATGGAATTTGTGGATAAAATAGTATTATTGCAGATTATTTTGCAAATAACGTTTTCTTTTTATTTATTTCCATATTTATTGTGAAAATATCTGCAATTATGAGTAAATATTAGCTTGTGTGAGGCTCCCCAAAAAACAAAACAAAAACAAAATAACACACTTAACTCTACCACTAACTGTAATTCCTGGTGGAAATAACTTTCTTTCTTTCTTTCTCGTTTCGTTCGTTTTTTGTCACACGTTTATGTAGCCGCCATGTACGATCTACTCAACTGTCGGCCTGAAGTTTAACGCGAATAGGTCACAAATAGATAGGTAAAGCCAGAACATGTTTCTGACAAATATCTCAGGTGTATTTCCGGAGAAAAAAACTATAGTATATTTTGTTTAGTAATAGTTAGTAATACTTTTTAAAATCGTCGTGAATATGGTCCAACTACTATGAAAATAAAATAAGAAAGAGTCTTCGTTGCCATGGTAGAAGTAAAAGTTTTGTTTTTGTTTCTGTTCTTAAATAGCATTCGCCGGGAAAATAGGTTAAAGTGTAGCGGAAACAATACCAAAAGACAAAGGGTGCGTTAGTTGTAAAAGATAAGAAAAAGAATGTTAAGAAAGAAAAAAAGATCGCCATGTGAGATCTACTCATTTATATGTTTCTGTTCGTTAATCGTATTCGTGTATTCTAGAATAGGAAAGTGTTTATGACGGATAAAGGCTAAACAATAGAAAATGGGGATACGAAAAACAAAAGTAAGTAACCGAATGTTCCTGGCGGGACCCGGGAAAGAAAGTTTATGTTACAGAAATTCGATGAGGAGAAAAAATAGGAAATAGAATAAGAAAATGTATGCGAACAGTAACGAATGCCTCTGGTAAAGAACAAGCAGGTTATTCTGCAATTATGGGATGTATAAAAAATCTCTGGAATATCCAATCAAATTGCCCCGAAAATAGAACGGACATGTGTTTCGGTTGCAAAAGTATAGCAGGAGCGAGTTAATAGCAAGTCAGAAAAAATGAAATCATGACGGCGGTATCAAGAAAAAGTATCCTATGAAGATTATTTCCCGTTGTAAGGTGGTGGTTTCAGTCGATTTTTGCGTGAGAGTAAATGTTACTCCGACTTCCTGTATCCATGACTATTTTAAGAGCGACGGTTAAGTCGGAGAAAATGTAGAAATTACTGAAAGCGGACGGAACGGATGCATATTTTCCGAAAACACGCATCAATTTATGGCATTAAGCGTGCCCATATATCGCTTGTATTGACAGGCCTATACTGAATGGTGATAAAAGGGGGGTTCGACTTAACTTTATAATAGAGAAAATGCATTTGTTGTATGTGATTTGCTATTCGTTTTTCATATGGACGCCATCTTGGTTAAGCGATCAAGCAAAAGTAAAGCCTATGAAAACGTCATTTTACCTCATTATACAGTGATTGATTATGTTTTTTAAAACTATTAATTGAATACTAATTCGGTGTTTTACAAGTCACGAAATCGTTTTCCTGTTAGTACTGATAACTAACTATACCAGAAAAAGGTAACTATGTACATAGGTTTTTATAGACGTAGAAAAACCTATAGAGAAAACTCACATAGCTTTAAAGATAAAACAGTAAACCCTGGGAGATTAGAATTTGGAAATACCTATTGGAGTAGAGTTTTGAACGGTAATTCGAATTATATATTATATAATAGTCTGAATGAATGAATGAGAAAGTTGGACCAATTTCTCGCACTATTGTTAAAGTAAAAAAAAAACGCTTTTGAGTTTATTCAACTTTAGATGATAGACACATCATCTTTTTATATACTGTTTACGTATATGTCCTATCAGTCAACATGATAAACTAATTTGCATATTGGTTTTGAAAAAGGATATTTTATTGACTAACTATTATTTGTTATTGGTTTTATTAATCAATGATAGTTTTGATTTTTATATTACAAATAGTTCTAACAAATATTTAGCATTTGTGATCAAATGCTCCTTTCTTTAGAGGGATAGACTTGATTTTCAAGTTGTGATCTATTTCTGAATTGCAAGTGTAAAGGCACATTGATTTCTTTTTATGGTCACATTATAGAGATAAATAAATGCGTATGGAAATTACCCAAAATGCTAATGTTTCACTTTATGAATAAATGAGATAGCGCAAAATCATTTACAATGCTTATCAAAAGTAGTGGAAAATACTGGAAATCTGTGGAGAATTTTTGTCACTCAGACTCCATGGAACACCACCGGTTATTATCAGTGAGCACCCACTAATGATGACCTGTGTGAAAACTGCTAATGAGTAAATAATAATAATAATAATAATAATAATAATAATAATAATAATAATAATAATAATAACAAGAATAAAAATAATAACAACAATAAAAATAATAACAATAATAATAATAATAATAATAATAATAATAATAACATCGCAGACAGAGCTGAGGTAGTTTACGTTTAGAAACATAGTGTTAACAACATATGGTGACATAGTGACACACTTTTTAATAACACTGCGTCATTCAGACATTGCCCCGAAACGTTATATATATATATAGAGAGAGAGAGAGAGAGAGAAAGAGAGAGAGAGAGAGAGAGAAAGAGAGAGAGAGAGAGGGAGAGAGAGAGGAAGAGAGAGAGAGAGAGTTATCCACAGACAGGTGTTTCGCCGCCTCCATGATTCACCAGTGAGGCTAGAATTAAACAAGTAACATCATTCATAATGCGATATAATCTCTCCCACTACCACTAAGAGATTTTTTAATCTCACGAGGGCTAGCCGCACTAAGTTGCAGAGACGACACAACACGTGTCTGTGGATAACTATATATATATATATATATATATATATATATATATATATATATATATATATATATATATATATATATATATATATAGGCTTCCGACTCAGATTGTAGAACGCCGGACGACGCTCACTTAAGGTCACAGTTTCAATTCTCACTCGCTCTAGTCGCGCTGATAAGTCGAAGAGATGACTAAACATGTATCTGTTGATATATATATATATATATATATATATATATATATATACATATATATATATATACATATATATACATATATATATATATATATATATATATATATATATATATATATATATATATATATATATATATATATATATATATATATATATATATATATATATATATATATATATATATATATATATATATATATATAGTGTTATAATTATCACCGTTTATTCGCTATTTAAAATCAGCCGTTTGGTTAAGGCGTCGGATTTGAGTTGCAAAATACTTGTAATCCGGGGTTTCGAATCGCATGACCGGTAGTGAATAGTCATATTTCTATGCTGATGAGTCCCGATTAAAAAAGAACGAAACGTATACGTACATAGATAATAAACAATAACAAATATTATATATATATATATATATATATATATATATATATATATATATATATATGTGTGTGCAATGATCATCCGTAATAATAATAGAATACTTTTCAATTATTATCGTAAATAATAATGAAAAAATAAACAACACATTTTTAATGCGATGCAATATTTCCCACAACCACTAGCAGGTACTTTCCTCATTCACTGGGTTCTCGGTTCTTGATCTTACTAGACAAACCGATGGCTGGTAGAAACGCATGTCTGTTTATGACTATATATATACATACATAGACATACATATATACAGATGAAAGGTTTTTAATTAAGCAGTCTTGCGAGTTCTCTCCATTGGCAGATCAAAGAATTTCTGAGAATGCTATGTTTATAAATAAAATATAGGGTTTATTCATCTCATATTTAAGTATGCCTATCAGGATGGTACAGTTATATAAGCTACACGGATAATTATTAATGGACATTAAACGTATGTGTGTGGATAATAAATAGTTATTTGTAATATATATATATATATATATATATTTATATATATATATTATCTCTAGAAACATGTGTCTCGTGCTTATGCAATCTTCAGTGTAGGAGATGATAATTAATACCGATCGAAGGATTCAAACCCAGTTACAAAGTCACATTTGACCCTGCAGCCTGGTATTCAACCCTTCGACTACCATCAATTGCCATGGTAAGGAAGAGACTTAAACTTCTATATAATGTCGAGTCGGCGGACATACATAGTCAGCGGACATACATAGTCAGCTAATCATAATGGTATTCAACAGCGAGCTGGAACATTGTATTACGCTTAGATTAAAATCTTGTTATTAATGTTTTTAGTGACCCGGTCCTTTTTGAAAGAGGGCTATAAACATATATTTTAATAAATATTTTAAATGTGTTACATGCTTACGTAATCTTCGGTGTAGGAGATTATAATTACTGCCAACCTAAGGATTTATATATATATATATATATATATATATATATATATATATATATATATATATATATATATATATATAGGCAACATGTCGTTATTTATGCAGGCGTTGTTTAATGACACGGGATGTTTCCGTTTGGTGATGATTTTGGTGATATTCACGATGCAGCCGGTAGAATATGTTTCAGAGTGTTCTTGATTCGGCCATCACTCGAGCGCTTTCGACTTGCGTTGTCGCCATCAGGGGTAGATTTTCTATTTTTAAGAAGACTTGAGTTATTGTGTGTTAAAAATCGTTTCTTAATGTTTCTGGTAGGAGGAGAGGGAGAGTTAAATAAAAGAAACGGGTGTTGTTTAGCCTATTATTTATTTGTGTTATTTGTGTATTTATTACTTTTATTTTTGTTATATTATTTTATATTTTATATTTCATTTTATTTATTTATTTATTTTATATGTATACTTATTACTTTATTATTTTTAATTATGGAATACACCAAAATCATGCATAATAATAATTGCACACATCGACTAAAGATACTAGAAACATTATTCATTAAAAAGAAACAACTCAATATTAATAAAATAGCTTTTAATATACTAACATATTAAATGTATTCCATACGTTAAGCACTTATGAGTGTTTCCAAAAATTCTGCAATCAATTCATCCTCATTCCACATTTATTATATTTTACTTGTTATCTCAGACTCTCTCAAACAAACCCTTTAAAGAGAAGATAGCATCCACTTACACCGTTACTATTTTTCTACTACTACGACCACTAGTTTCACCGTCTCCATTTTTTTCTGATATAATAATTAACTAAACACCGGTTACTCTAGATTACAACATATTCGCATTTCCTGAAAACCAACAAAAACTGCTCGCTTATAATTTATACGTCTTCATCGCTAAACTTTTCTGATTACCTTTCGTTCTACAGTAAATTCTTGCTTAAAAACAATTTTTAGTATACACTTTTTCACATGTTTCATCGCTTGCAAATGACGTGATTCTTTCACACCTAAGTAATTCTCTTGCGTTGGAAGAATCACTAATTCTTTTATAAATAAATATTTTTATTACAAAACAGTTAAATTAAAATAGAATCATCATTTTTTCAAGAAACCAATTTAAATCATCTTTAATTAACTATAACTTTACTGAATTTATTTCGTTACGAGCAAGTTGATAAACATCTTTCATTAAATAATAATTATTTTTTCTTTGTCTATTTTTTCATGAGTTCATTTATTTGAAATTATTTTGAATTGAACGAATTATTTATCGGACGTAAACATTATGATTTTTTTGTCATTATCCCAATTTAAAATTTGAACAACTTTTATTCAACAATTATAAAAACATCAAACTGCCCTCTGGTGATTAAATCACTTAATTAACGTTCTATTTTCACGACATTATAAAGTAAATTAGAACTTTATTTCATGAAAATACAAGCCATATAAGTCTGATTATCAATATGTGAAGTGTCATTATTCTAGAATTGAACGAATTATTTATCGTACGGAAACTTTGAGAATTGTTTTCCTTAATGACCTTTTCAAATTCAATCGAAAGTTTGTTTTGTTTTTGTTTTTGTTAAGCTAACCCATCCCCCGATTTATTTAATATGTAGGTTGTATGAATGTCTGCATAGCTGACTCGCCATATTTAAAACAATAGTCTCTATGCTACGATAGCCACACCCCTTTTCTCTGTCTGTCTGTCTCTCCCCCACTCTCTTTCATACCGTTTTCCTTATCTTATCCAGTTTAAACTTACGGCAAAACGTTTGTTTCACTGTTATGTACATCATAGATGTAGTTGACTTGCGATATTTTTTTTTATAATAGTCTCTATGCTACAACTGATAAACTCCCTCCCCTTCTCTCTCTGTCTGTTTCTCTCTCCCAACCATTTCTAAATAATAGACCACCAACTGTTGTCCGTTTTTTTCTGAACCGAAAACAAGCAAGTCAATCCTAAATGAGAGTGTGTTCTAAGTGGGGGAAAAGAAAACCAGGTATAGGGTTTGCAGAATATATAGTGTCTTTCTTATAACAATGCAATTTTGATGAGGTTGAATACAAAAAAATGAAAGTGGGAAGTGGGCATCTTGGATGATTTCTATTACCAGGAACCGCGTACGCCATGCTAAGGCAGGGAACGCATACACTTTGATCTTAGCCAAAAGGCCAACTAAGCATAAACATTCATAAAAATAAGTTGCTTGATACTCTAATATTATCCTTTTTGAAGTTAAATAATTCTTTTCGATTTCTCCTGAGCAACGCCGGGACACGGGTCTTGCTAATATATATATATATATATATATATATATATATATATATATATATATATATATATATATATATATATATATTGAAAATAAAAAAGAAAGCCAAAGACTATATTTTTATTCATCCTGAGGAAGTCTTCAATAATAAAGAGGAAAAATTGATAAATACATAAATAACATAGTTTTTGGCTTTCCTTTTTTATTTACCATTACATCGGATCATTTTACCCCCATCTTTATTCACATAAACAGACAAATACAAACACACACACACGCACACACACACACACACACACACATATATATATATATATATATATATATATATATATATATATATATATATATATAAAAGTATGCATGTGTATGTGTTTATATATTTCCATGTATTTGGATTCACTTCTAAACTAATTAACCGATCATTATTCATTTTGGAACACAACTGGTGAAACTTCCGATTTTTATGAAATATTGACAATACGCACAAGACATCAATTAATATATATTTCCAAAATGTCAGTTTCTTTGGAGTATTTTAAAGGGTTTTAGTTGGCATAATAAAGGCACAGCATTGCATGGTGTAAAACTGTTTTGTGCGTGGAATAAATTTTACCCTTCCTGAGACGGGTATTTCTCTTGCACACGCACACACACATACACGCATATATATATATATATATATATATATATAAATATATATATATATATATATATATATATATATATATTCAAAACTGTGCAGCTTAAGATGTTCCCGAGTGGTCGCGTGAGAAAATGAATTTGCAAAGAAAGAAAACAGGGGAAACAACAACGAAAATGTCGTCACGAGGCTTGCTTCCTTGATGGCGGCAAAAAGTGAGGAAGTTGACAGTTGGAGAGAGAAAAGTCGCATCATGGAAGGCTCATCCCGTCGGCAGCGGCGAAGAGAGCACCGACTCCGGGGATGGCGAATTATCACGCCATCCTTTCATCGTCAGATTCTTGTAGGTGCTAAGCAAACACGCACGGCTCACCTACGCAAACAGGCATTTATCACGCGTGCGTACGCACACAAACACACACACATACATATAAATACATATATGTGTATATTCTTCTCCACAAGTAAATGTTTATTTAATTTTGTGTAATAGTAAACGAAATTTTAATAGAACATTCAAATAAGTTTCAATAAGAATCTAACTTTTCACAGAAACTAAATACACGATTGATATTTCCCTTTAATTTCGTCTAGGGTCTTTAGGGGAAATTATCGGTTAGGTCCATGAAATTATTGAAATATATTAGAACGTAAAAGAACAAAAATATTTTTAAAATAGATTTTCTACGTTTAACATAACGAAAATAAAAGTAAACAAAGAGTATCTCAGTAAAAAAAATGCTATTTAAAAAGGTTTAAACATTTGCATAACTATTTTTATATGTATTTTTAATAATTGAATTAAAGCGAAATCATCCAATATTCGTTAAATAAGATTTAAAATAATTTTTAAGATTTAAAATACTTAAATAAAAATGAAATTATCTAATATTCGTAAAACCAATTTCTTGTTTTACAGCTGCAGGATATTTGTCAGATAATGACTTTGAACGCATTCGTTTCCTGTTCAATTTTTTAAGTAATACTTAACTTATACAGAAATTTCTTTTATTTAAATAAGATTTCGGAAACATTTATTTGTTCTTTTATCTTTTAATGTAAAACTTAACTCGTGATGATGAAAATAGAAAATCGACTGCAACTCTTGAAATTAAATTCAAAGAACTAGCAGGATTTTCTTCCAGATTTTTCGTACACGTGTGTGTGTGTATTTAAAAATAAGTCTCGATTATAACAGTAACATAAGTTATACTTATCTCGCAATGTTGACAGGAAGAAATCGATTGTTACCGTTGCCTTCCTTGAGACACTATTCCCCATCCCAACTCTCAGTCAAGGCTTGACTTCGTGCTAGTAGGTTTATAAAACTCGCTTGCTGCTTGTTTTCTGGCTTATTTGTCACCGTGCACATTGGGTGACGTCACAAAGATTTCATGAACTGTGGATGACATCATAAAAAGTGTCGGACAGACTTAACGATGCCACAATAAGCGAATGAATTAGATGACGCGATTGATAGAAGCAGTAAGAAAAGACGAATAAAGTAAATAGTGAAAAGAGAGAAAAGGGCAGGAAAAGAGAAAGCAGAGACAGGAAAGGAGAGAGAGAGAGAGAGAGAAAGAGAAAAAAGAGAAAAGAGAGAGAAGAAAGTGGAGAGAGGAAAAGAAAGAAGTAGGAGATAGAATGGAAGATAGAGATATAGAGAGAAAAATATTGATATATATATAAATATATATATATATATTCAAAGGTATAAGATAGAAATCTCTTACAAATATATTTTCAAGGATATATATATATATATATATATATATATATATATATATATATATATATATATATATATATATATATATATATATACACGCTGATTTTTTGTTATTGTTCTTTGGGCGATAGTCGACCGTTGTTTACCGGTGCGTTTTTATTATTCATCGCTACCCTGAGCGGTTTGTTTATTTTAAGAATATGCAGAGAACCGCATTTTTTAATTCGCTCCTAATCGGACGAGTCATCAATTCTGGTATATATATATTTTTTAATTAATTAATTTATAAATTAATTTTGTATACAGATTCATTTAATTAATTTATAAATTAATTTATGCGTGCACAATATATATATATATATATATATATATATATATATATATATATATATATATATATATAATAGTTATCCACGTCCACGTGTTTCGCTGTATCTACAGCTCTTCATTGTTGCTGACTATAGCAAGATTTGAACAAACGACCACATTGTCTGAAATGTGTACCAGTGAGCTACGAAGCATTGCCTGAAATATGTACGACTTTTATCGCTTAAATGTTAAGTTATGTTCTTTTGTTTTCGACGATAATGACAGCTATTGAAAGCTATCTTATGGTGATTCACTCTCTAAGTGATTGAGAGAGAGATACCTCCCTAACATCCATTGCCTTTATTACGTAGCCCTATCAAGGGACGAATTATTTATTTATTTATTTATTAATTTATTTATTTATTTATAGATAAAATAGCTATCCACGTCCACGTGTTTAGCTGTCCAGTTTTAGCGGCCCAAAAGAAATATGTACGTTCAATTCGACTAGCAGGCATTTGCTTTCTCCTTTGTGTGTGTTTTTATTTTAAAATATGCAAGCATTGTTATTATATTCGAAAGAAAACAATAAATGGTATCGAAAGTAAAAAGAGGTCATTTTTCTTTCTTTTAATGTTTGTGTTTTCCGGCGGAATACGAAAGCCGGTTATGCCTTTTCTATAAGATACAATTCTAAGTAGGTTATGGATAGCAATTTATTTAATAAAGATATAATATATAAGTAATTGTAGAAATAAATAATTTAATTTTTCTTTTAAATACATCGTAAATCTGTCAATGTTAGAGAAATATATGTCTTTACTCAGAACGTAAACAGCTGAACCTGGAAAGATGGTTAGAAAAAAAGTATTATTTTAAAATAACTCAAGTGAAGTACACTTTTTTATTGAAAATAAAATAAACTTGGCCCAAAGAATATTAAACATTTGCTAGTGAGAATCAAATATTAATATAAATTAATTGCTACCCATGACAAACTCCAAGAGTCAGTGAAAATATATATATATATATTAAAGAAAGAAAGATGAAGATAAAAAAATGTACAAGATTACATAAAGTTACATAAATTAATACAAATTTTATTACATCGAAAGTTCAGATGCAAGGAGTTACATTAATCCTTAAACCATGGTTTTTCAAAGATAAAACTCTTCTCGTCAGAGGATAAAATCTGGTAATATGGTATTTATAACAATTAAATATTACCTAGTTCCATTTCACTTTGAAAAAATGAAGAATAAAAAAACAAAAACGGTTGGGGATAAAGAAATAAAAGGCCGGGAAGTAAAAAATTAGCAGTATTGCGAAGTGATTTTTGAAGACGAAAGGGACGTTATGGTGTAGATAGTTAATAGTAAAAGTAACAGTTTGTAGAATTGAAGAAAGTTTTTTAACAAATAAAAGGTGGAGGGTTCAAAATATCTCACTTGGTCCGTATGGATTCGTACTCCATTATAGTATATTTCCGTGGAGTTACAAGTAAAAATCCTGTATTGGTATTTTAAATATCTAATTCGGCAAATCCGAGGTTAAGATTGTCTGTTGAAAGGCGTTATGTGGAAAAGTTCATATCTGCCTTCAATTCCTGGCTTCCTTGGCAGAGAAATGTTTCAAAAGTTTTATATATCATCTTAAATATTCTGCTTAGGGTAGGGAGATTTGCCGACTAAAGAGAATAGAACCGGATCCACCGAGGTCAAAAAGTTTGTATTAATTTATGTAACTTTATGTAATTTTGTACAATTTTTTTATCTTCATCTTTCTTTCTTTAAACGTGATTGCTCTACTCAACGTATTGAGCTTTATTTTATCGAGATAGATCACTCTACGATATTTCACTTATCGTTAATTCTATTATCATTAGTATATATATATATATATATATATATATATATATATATATATATATATTCATTCACAGACAGCGGTTACGTTTCCTTGCAACTCATTAGTGTAGCTAGCAAGTGTATCTACGCCAAGATTTGAAACCCGAATAGCTGGTCACATGCAAATGTGATCAGCAGTTAAGTAACTTGTCCATTGCGCTAACAAACACGCTGTTGACAGTTTCAAATTATAGCACTGTATATAAGTACCTTTTTTATTTAAATATTGTTTTCCATGCTACACCCCCCCCCACACACATATATATATATATATATATATATATATATATATATATATATATATATATATATATATATTATGTAGATAGTTTCCAGTATTTTTAATTTTTTAAAAATTGGTTTCCGAATTAATTATTTTAGTGTTATTAACTAGAATTCATCCAAGGTTTTTCTTTTCAATAAAAAGTGTACTTTATTTTAGTTACTTTAAAATAATGCTTATTCTGGTTCGAACTTTTTTCTAACCACCTTCCCAATAATTAACGATTACAAGCCTGTATATTAATATGGAACAGTTAATATACATAAACCTAATTCCCCTCCCTGACCTATAATATCCCAAATTACTACTCCTATATATTCTTTAACAAACACCTTAAATGAACTTATCAGACCGTATCTACCTAGCAAATATAGTGTTAAGTCCACACAAGAACTATTATAAATTTTACAAAGCAAACAACCGGATAATAAAATCATTGTCTCTCTCGACGTAGAAAGCCTATTCACGAAGGTACCTGTAAAGAAAACAATAGACATAATCATTAATAATATATACAATAACTCATCTCTCCCTCAACTTAAAATTAATAAAAATATACTAAAAAAGCTACTATTAATCCGCACCACCGAAGTACGTTTTTTATGACTTCAAGAGAAACATTTACATTCAAATTGATGGAGTTTCAATGGGTTCGGTTCTTGGTCCGATTCTTAGCGAATTTTATAAGTCAAACCGAGAAAAGAAAATATTTAATAACATTAAAAAAACCCATTTATTTACGTACGCTATGTCGACGATATTCTTATTATAGCTAATAACAATGAACAAATACACACACTTCAAGACCTTTTCCAAAAAAACTCTGTTCTTAAATTCACCATTGGATTGAACGTAAATAATAAAATCTCATTCCTAGATGTTACTATTGACGCCTCTAATAAATCGTTTAATACTTCCACAAAACAACCAGCTAAAAGTCTTTTAAAATTCAAGAGCGAGTGTCCCTATCGCTACAAAATAGCTATTGCTAAAAATCTATTAAACAGTGCCAAATTAATTTCCTCTTCTAAAAAATATAATTCATTGAATTAAAAAATATACAAGTACTTATTAACAACGAATTCCCTAATTATATCATTGATGAACAAATAAAATTAATGATGCAAAACTTAAAAAACACCAGTAAAAATGATAATAATATTCAACATCACAATTCAAACAATATTAACATATACTATTGTAATCAAATGCAACCAAACTTTAGATTAGAAGAAAACAACCATGAAAAATATTATACACAGATACATATCCCCAATTGACAATAACAATAAAATTAGACTCATTATTTACTATAAGAAATTTTCTCTGCGCGTTTCTCTGCTGTCTTTAAAAGATCTCTTCTTTCTCCAGCGTTTTTATTCATTTGTTTTTGACACCTGAGGATGATTCGACGAAGAATCGTAAACGCTCGTGAAACCTATGGAACATATATTAATATTTTTGATTTTAATACAAAAAAGGCCATTAGAAAAATTTAAAGAATAAAAAAGAATAAAATAGACGAATTCTGTTATTTTTAACAATGTTTGCATAATATATATATATATATATATATATATATATATATATATATATATATATATATATATATATATATATATATATAATGGGTAAATCTTAGTTGTAGGGTACGTGTAAAGGATAATTATGTTTAGAGAAATCAATGTAAACTTAATGTAATTATCTAGTAGTATTGACAATCTTATATAGAAAATCCATAAACACCATGTCAATTGTATGCACTAATTTTTTTTGTTATCCCGGCAAGCAGAATCCTCATACCAAAATGGCTCTAAAGATTTTCTGGTAGGATAGAATAGATAATTACCGATAACTAATGAGTTATTTTAAGGTTTCCACACATACATATAACAATATATAATTATTTTTTATTTCTACAGACATGTACAAAAAACCGTTACACTGGCATGTCGATGTTATCGATCAACATCGACATGCCAGTGTAGCGACTCTTTGTACATGTCTGTATAAATAAAAATAATTATATAAATAGCGCTCTTTAGTATTGAGGACTTTTTATAAGCTTTTATAAAGTTGAAGAAGCCTTTTCTGGATCTTTATTTCCATTCTGAAAAAAAAAAAATTAAATTATCCGAAATGTTACACATTTTGGAGATATTATCAACTTTGTTCAGGATAACAACGCCTGATCCTTTGTCTGGACGAGTGATATAATTATCAAAGTTCGACTTGAGCAATTTAGCAGTTTCAAAATGATTTTTCTTCCAAATACAATCGCTTGATTTAGTGCGTATGGCAGAAAATCTCGGAAAGTAGTTTACACGACTCGAACCTTTTTCTCTTCTTTCCGTAACAATGTTTTGCTAGCCATTCAAAAGAATTCTGTTGTTTATAAATTCCTGTGTCAGTGTGGAACTGACTACGTTGGCAAGACATCCTAAAGATTAGAAATGAGAATATCCCAACACAGACCACATGATATTCGTTTACACAAGGTGTCGAGATCATCCGGGAACTTTCAAGCACATAAATCTGCCATCGGTAATCACTTGGTTGGTACAAATAGTTGTTCTGACCAGTATTCCGATAGTTGGTTTTCTGTTTTACACAGTGCCAGGTCGAACTATCATCTCAATATTATTAAGGCGTTAGTTATTAACAATCCTCGATGTAGCCTGTGTAGACAAAAGATTCTGAAACATCAGTTGAAGATTTTCAATAATTTAAATCCACCATAACGTTGATATTTTTATCGTTTTTTCTTCTCGCAATTGTTTTCTCCAACTTAACCAATTTTTCCCCTCCTATCTCATTCGATTTTCTTAGTTTTTAATTTATCATTCTGACGTTTTCCCTTAGGGGGTCAGACGATAAAGCCTTAAAGGAAAATTTTTGCAATTTTCTTTTCTTTCCAGTCACCCGTTTGAAATAATGTTACCTCTTATATATATATATATATATATATATATATATATATATATATATATATATATATATATATATATATTGTATTAATAAAAAGGTGAAACGACACAACTCGTTCCACCGTTGTATCTCTCATTTTGCTTTAACTTGTGTCTCTCCGTTACACCTCTGCATTGTATTGCCTCCTAAAAATCACCCCCCACACACACATATATATATATATATATATATATATATATATATATACAATTAAGAAGCCTACGTTTTTGAAAAAGTAAAAGAATGAAAACCGAAAATTGTTTATATGTACATCGACGTTCTGTTTTTATTGAAAGACTTTCTCAAAGTTACTGATTTGACGAAAAAACATACAAGGTAAAATTTGAAAAAAAATGTTGCGCATCTATGAAGTCGAAATAATATTTTTATTCTTTTTTTCGAAACAAACATAATTCAAAAGATGTGGTGCGTTAGTGAAGTGAAATGTTATGTACGACATTTTGTTGGGGATGTGGTTTGAAAATAGCTAGCGAGAATCTAAATTTAAATTTTGTTCGATTGATATTAGTTTGCTTATTAAAGAAGATAAATTGTAGAAATCGTTACATAGTTTAAAGAAGATAAATTGTAGAATCCGTTGTTTAATTGTGTTCGTTTGTAATGAGTGCTGATTTAAGAAGTATTAGGCGAGATAAAAAAATGAATTCAATTTAATGTGAAAGGAATGATCATGTAATATTTGAGAGAATAGTGCATTTAAGAAATTATTTTTTTTATGTCTCTTTCAAGTTAAATAAACCTCTTCTTAAGTTCGCGTTGAGTTTCAGCAATACATATTTGA
This sequence comes from Sepiola atlantica, assembly GCA_963556195.1. NCBI lineage: Eukaryota > Metazoa > Mollusca > Cephalopoda > Sepiida > Sepiolidae > Sepiola > Sepiola atlantica. The sequence continues at coordinate 107,260,404 of OY744520.1, read as the reverse complement.
TTGCAATTATGTGATGGGATAGTATATATTCCTGCTTTGAATGCAGGTGTTTTACGAAGATGTTTTGCTATTTTTGGTGTTTTTTATTTATTGTTTATCATGTAGTTAGTGATGGTGGAATTTCTAACGTTTTTAGAGTTTTGTAAATTATTGTATTGTTGGCGTGGTTGGTAAAAAAAAAGTCCATTTATAAAGGATATGCTCTTTCGAAATGATTTTTGTTTATAGCTTCTGGAAAAAATGTAAGACTTTTTTCTTTGCATTTAATGTAAACTATGTGGTGTATTGTAACGTTTGGGTGTATTTTTAGTATATTTATATTCTTCTTTTAGATATTGTGAGCTACAATTTCTGTTCCTACGTGCACTCAGAATTTGTAGCCCATACTATCTAAAAGAAGTATTACTTTTGCCTTCATTGGTGCCAGCCGTTCTTAACGTCTTGCCACTGGACTGAAGCAATGATGATATTACATTTTCACTTAGCACTGATTGTGTAAAACATTATACACCCAGGTTGTTTTTATCTGCTAGTAAACTCAGTCGGACGCCGATGTTTATAAAAAAGATTTATTTAAAAAAGAGAGGGTCACAGAAAACATCAGAGAAACAGGCCACTTTTGTACGCGTGCTAGAGAGAGAGAGAGAGAGAGAGGGGAAAGAAAGACATACATAGAGATAGATAGACGAGCAGCTTTTCTTATTACACGATCACATTGGGGACAACACCCAGCCACGTCTTTTCTACCTGAAGTCTTGCCAACCAAAGAGAAAAAAAATCTCCCCTCGGAAATCACGTGATTTCGAAACTTCTGTCTTGCGTCATCAAACGTTTTTATTTAAACACGGACCTCATTATGTAATACAAATCTAGGAGAAATGCGGGTCATTATTGCGCAAACTTGGTTCATGATAGACTCTCTGCTAAGATAACCGTAACATTGTTATAATTTTTCACCGCAGCGATTGCTTGGCTTTTCGAGCTCCACAGACCCAGCTAGTAATAACACGCGTAACTTAGCGATTGCCCATTCCTTTACACAAACTGTTATCTTTCCGACCCGCCTTCGAAATTGTGAGGACGAGTAAGCTTCATTATTCGACTTTTTCCTGTTGACACTACCCGAGGCTTCTGTTACAGATACCCGTAGCCAACTCGGGAATGTTGATCACCTGATAATAATGGTTGGTATCACTATAAACTCCTGACCTTAAAGAGAAGCGCCGTTACTCAAAACAACAAGATACTACCGACGTGCAGAATAGGATCAATCAGAGGTCTCATCAGAGATGCACCTTGGAAAACAGTGTGGAAAGAATGTAACTGAATGGGTCAAAGCAGATAGAGGCATTAGTCCCGTGGTGAAAATTCCATCCACTCTTTTCCATGGTTCACTTTGACCTGTGCCGCTGCTATTGCGCATAACCAGCAAGCATTCCGCCATTTAAACCGCCATAAATCAACTGAACATAAGCAAAATATTGTAGCATCAAGAAACCACTGTAAAAGTATATAATAGACGCAGCTAAAAGTAGGTATACTTGTTACTCAGCCTTCCCGATCAACAACCAGTTACGGTCGGCCTCAAGCTCGTACAGTTTTCTCGCGTCCCGGCCTGATTACTCCGGTGTTGGTGGATATGGCGTCGTCAAAGTTTTGGCCGTACGCACGTGACGCGAAGTCAATCCTTTGAAAAAAAATTCCTCGTGGTGTCGAAACGTTCTCGTCAGCAGGACAATACCTCTCAGCACATTGTGCTTGTTTAATCGGGGGATGCGGTTAGACGCTGACCGGGCGGCTCACCAACGAAAGGAAGACAGGTACACAAAGAGACAAAATACAATTGTAAAATCAAGTTCAGGTACTAAAAAAAGACGACACTATTGTTAGTTTTTGTTTAAGATAATTAAAGTTGGTATATGTACGAAGATTTTCGTAGGTAAATGGGGATCTTCAGCTTCGATTTCGCGACTCTAGCGGATATTTGATTCGAAATAATTTTTTTTATTCGCTCGATAAAAGGAGGTGGTGGTGGTCGGCGTGCAGCTCTCCCAACTTTGACAATAACTTTAATGTGCTCTAAATGTCTAACTCTAAAATTCACGCTCTGCCAAGATTTACATACCCAGGCAAGGTCAATCGGCATCGTCCGGACGAAATGTACTTGTCTTGACCAGCTATCAATCTGATTGATCGTTGGCTTACCTCAAAACACCTTAACGGGATGGACTTCTCGTGTTAATCAGTCTACCTCGTTTTCGCGTAGCCTTGAATTTTCTTTGCACCCACTTTATCTCGCCTGACATTTGTGCCTTTCTGACAGCGGTAATCTTCGAGCTGACCCCGTGACCCTTCATAGGTGCGAGTTCCAGCCGTAACAACGTGCTACGAGCCTAGAATCTAAACAATCCCTTCACACCAAACTTGATTCTCATAACCTCGTGTGAACAATAATTGTGATTCTCTTGGTGTAGTTTCCCAAATGCATACTTGCGCTTCTATTATCTCAAATCCTTCGTAGGTCCCAGCGCTTTATCATGTACTGAGATTACTTAAAATCGCATCACGTCACAGAAATAAGGAACTTACTATTTCCGGAAAATCTATAATAGCGTGATGAACAATGAGCAATCAATAATTCCCCCAACTATCCAACCACCACGAAGTAGCTTGCCCAGCAGTTTGCCCAAAAATCTATCTTAGTGTTTGCAACGAACCGCTCTCCAATTTTCTACTACATACGAAAACAACAGTAGATGATCAGATCATCACCCATTTTCATGTCCTGACTATTATAAAAAACATTGACATCTCCAAATCATGCGAACTAGATCTTATCCATGTTATAGTTATAAAAATGCTCTGCTGAGCTGGCCCCCATTTTATCCAAACTCAATAACAAATGCTTAATAGAATCTTACTTCCCTGCTAGCTGGAAACTTGCCTTTCTGAGGAAAAAATCGACCCGCAAAATTATCGCCACATAAATTTCCTCCTGCAATTCAGTAAAATATTTGAAATCTTAATCAATGTAACGATAGACCATCATCTAGAAAATACTAGACTTCTATCTGACGAACGGTGTGAATTTATGCTATCCTGTTTTACTGCCGATACCCTAACGGTCATCTCTGAACCTATATACTATACACTGGATGAGACAACTGAAGTAAAGGCGATAGCATTTGATATCTCCAAAGCATTTGACGAAGTATGACATAGAGGTCTTTTCAGTAAAATTAACTGATACGGTATTATTGGGAGAATATTTAATATAATCAGACCTTACTTAGTTAAAAAAGAAAGATCCAGGTTGTTATCGATGGCTGTATATCTAAACAACATCACATCAACACGAGTGTGTCGAAGGGGTCGATACTTGAACCTATATTATTCATGATTTTCTATAAATACCCACTTACACAATCGTGTCTAAGATGGGTACATTTGCTGATGACGCAATGCTCTATTTCCGGCATGAGGGCAAATCGAATACCCACCCATGCAAGTCAATGGTTGAATCCTTAGAAAACGATCTCTCGTCTCTAGTAGAATTAGGCTAAAAAGGTCAGATCACGTTAGCCTTTACGCTTCAGTGACAATATGCTTTATTTAGGGGGAATAAAAGCAACAAAAAAATGCGTAACCTAAAAATAAAACGCGATAACATAGATCTTAATGTTTATCATTATATTGTTACGATATTTCAGGATAATATCTCTTTTTCAAGTAGAAATGAGGACAGAATACTATTGTCGTTTTTTTCTTTCAAGATTCTTCTTCAGGGTTGAAAGTTGATATAATCTTGATTTACCAAAGAGAACAACTTTTTCTATGTTGTTTATCTGGTTATTCTCCGTTCGCAACAAGATTAATGTATTCTTTGAATTAACATTCTTGTCACATCGAATTAGTCCACCATCTCTTGAAGACGAGAAGCCCCCCCACAATGATTTCATCTTTCCATGTTTAACCGTTGTTTTCAGACATTCTGGCAATGGTTTTCTACTTGATCTTCTAAGACAACATTCCGGATTATCACTACAAAAGAAAAATCTTGACTCATCTCCTGATATTATGCTCTCAACCCACGCTGTATCAGCATTACAATATTCTACTACACAATATTACTTATCATTGGCATTCTTTATTGAAAACGAAGGTTTCTTAGCACATATTTTTCGCATTCCAATTTGTATCTGCCATCGTGTGATAATTCTTTTAGATAGAGTTTTCCCATCACTATTTTTTTGAAAAACTCTGTAAGCCAAGTTGAAGTGGTCCTATTTCTAAGCGTGAATATTAAATACCCTACAAACAAACTGAACATGTTTCAGCTTAAAGCACATCTTTTTATTATATTACTTACTACGAGTTTTCACATACGTCATTATCAGTGATTGCTTACATACAATAACCAGTGGCGTTCCCCTGGAGTCAGAGTGACAATTAGTCTTCTCAAAGTTCCAGCACTCACTGCTTCCTTAGATAACCCTTACAAATTATTTTTCTTTATCGAAACAGCCGTTTACAATTTATTACTCGTTAGTGCCGACTCGTTAGTGCTAGGACAGCGAAATCTACGATTTAGCATTTTTTTCTCCTTCTTTTTGATTTCGTACACCCGACCTCCTTGCTGGGGTGAGTTTAGCTGTTTATACATCCATATCCCAGAGGTCTTTGTGCTTTTTATTTTCCAATGCTGTTTCAGCTTGTGTCTGTACAATTTTTATGCATGTTCAAAGTGGCCACGCAGTCGTGTCTCTTTTTTGTATTCTTTTTGAGTTAGTTTGCTGCATTCACTCATGTTATTTACCGTTCGTCTCTTTGTTCACAGTCTACATAATAATAATATTAATATTATTAACAACAACATTAAAAACAATAATAATAATAATAATAATAATAATAATAATAATAATGATAATAATAATAATAATGATAATAATAATAATAATGATGATAGCAACATTATTTTGCTTATTTAAGCATTTCATTTCAGTTATCTTCTCACTTGAAGCCTTGTATGTCTGTCTGGTTGTGTTCCCGTTAACATCTTTTAGGCAATAATATATAAGAACCAGAAATTTACGGCGATAAAACAAAGACTGTTGGACATTTATTACTGAAACTTGGTGAACATGTCAAGCATAAACTGAAGATTATTTGTATAAAATATGGTTGGATTAAAAAAAAAAACTGTTAATTTCCTTTTACCAATTTTGATAGGTATCATTATTATTATTTTTTTGGGGGGGGGGGGGGGTAACCCAGTAGTAGCATTTTGATACGCTTTTAATATTCATGATAAATACTCCATTACATATGTCGATTATCGTAAGGAGGTGATACGTATCTTTTTTACCTACCAACAAAAGAACAAATCTACCGGAAGACAGAGCTTCTTATAGCAATGCGTAGGCACATAAAATATACATATTCTTAAATTGTAAACAAGTTTCAACCATTTTACGACCATGAACTGGTATGCGAGCTAGTGTAGAATGAATCATAAATAACAGACGCAATTAAAATTATGAAAAAGGAAAAGAAAATGGCGAACCGGAAATGGGGAGAAAATAAAGAAGGAAAAAATAAAAACGTGTCAAAATGCGGAAAGAAATACAAAAAGAAGAACAAATAAAATGCATATTTAGAAGAAGAATGTCTACAAACAAAAATGGAGACAGAGAGAATTAAGGGAACCTAAGCGAGACAAAACAAGAATGGCCATTCTTAATTGAGGTGCCTCCATTGAGTCTGCGCGGTTAGCGATGAAGATGCTATATAATACTTAAGTGTGACAGAACGACGGACAGATTGACAGACGCACAGACAGCAGCGCGTATAAAGATGCCTGAACATGTCTTTTCCAAAATGAAGCGTGACAAACCGACGAACATGTTTATTTCGAACAGGCATCACAGATTGACTGACGGACAGATCATGTTATAGCGTTTAGCGGTGAAAATGCGATTTCAAACGTAATCAAGACAGACCAACAAAATGATATTTCAAACTTAAACGTGACTGACCAGAGAAAGTGCTATTTTTAAATTAAATAGACCAGCAAAAATGTTATGACTATCTTAATTATGATAGACCTACAATATGCTATTTAAAACTTAAGCGTGACAGGTAAAAAAATATACTAATCAAAAACTTAATTGTGACAGACCAAGAGAAATGCTATTCCAAACTTAAGCTTGACAGACCAACGGAAATGCTTTCCCAGTCTTTAGCCTAAGAGACAACAGAAACACTATAACAGACTTGATTGTGAAAGACGAAATAAACGCTATTCAAAACTTAAGCAAGAGAAATGCGATTCAAAACATAAGCAAGAGAAACCAAAAGCGATGCTATTTCAAACTTAAGAATGACATACGAACAGAGATGCTATTCTAATCTTAAACGTAATAAACAAACAGAACGGCTATTACAAACTAAAGCGTGACAGACGAATTGAAATGCTATTCAAAACTTAAGCGGAACAGACGAAAAGAAATGCTATTTCAAACTTAAACGTATGAAACCAACAGAAATGCTATTTCAAACTAAGCGTGACAGACCAACAAAATGCTATTCCAAACTGAGGCGTGATAGACCAACAGAAATGCTATTCAATACGTTGGTATAACAGAAAACACACATGCTATTCCAAACTTTAGCGTGACAGAAGAACAGAAATTCTATTTAAACCTTAAGCGTGATAGACAAACAGAAATGCTATATCAAACTAAGGCATTATAGTAATACAAAAATGCTATTCCAAACTAAAGCGTGATAAACCAACAAAATGCTATTCCAAACTTTAGTGTGACAAACCAACAAAAATGCCATTTCAAACTTAAGTGTGAGAAACCAACATTAATGCTTTTTCAAACAAAGTGTGACAGACCAACAAAATGCTATTTTAAACTGAGGCGTGATAGACCAACAGAAATTATAATCGGAGCTAAAGTGTGAGAAACCACCGGAAATGCTATTTAAAACTTAAGCGTGACAGACCAACAGAAATGCTATTACAAACTTAAGCGGGAGAAACAAAAATGAATGCTATTGCAAACTAAAGTGTGATAGAGAAATAGAAATACTATTCCAAACTTAAGTGGGACAGACAAACAAAAATACTATTGAAAACTTAAGTGGGACAGACAAACAAAAATACTATTGAAAACTTAAGCATGACAGACAGAACACGAATGCTATTCGAAACTTAAGCGTGATAGACCAACAGAAATGCTATTACAGACTTTAGAGTGACAGAAGAGCAGATATTCTATTCCAAACTAAAGGGTGATAAACCAACAAAATGCTATTTTAAATTTAAGCGTGACAGAAAAACAGAAATTCTATTCACAACGAAAGCGTGACGGACTAACAGAAATGCTATTAAAAACTTGATTGTCACAAACCAACATAAATACTATTCACAACATTAGCATAACAGTACAACAGAAATGTTAGTCTAACCTTAAATGCTAATCGAAACTTACGCGTGACAGACGAACAGACATGCTATTCAAAACTTTAGTGTGACAGACGATCAAAAATGCAAGTCCAAACTTGAGCGTGATGAACCAACAGAACTGCTATTCCAAACTTAAGCATTTTGCACCAGCACAAAGGCTAGTCGAAACCTTACTGTTCCAGGCAAACAAAATTGCTATTCTAAACTCAAGCGTGACAGGCAACAACATGTTATTCAAAACTTAAACGTAAGAGACCAACAGAAATGCTATTCTAAACTAATAGGTTAGAAACCTAGATAAATGTTTTTTTTAAACTTAAGCGTAACAAACCAACAGAGATGCTATTCCAGACTTTAGCATAACAGGCAACAGAAATACTAAAAAAAAAAATTGATTGTGAAAAACGAACAGAAATTCTATTTCAAACTTATGCGTAATAGACGAAAAGAAATGCTATTCACAACTTAATCTTAAAAAATACAATTACAATCTTAAGCATGACGGATCAACAGACATTCTAGTTTATACTAAAGCGGGAGAAACCAACGGAACTGCTATTTAAAACTAAAGCGTGACAGACGAAAAGAAATGTTATGCTAAACGTAAGCATAACCGACCAACAGAAATGCTATTCGAAACTTACGCGTAACAGACTAATGGAGACGCTATTTTAAACTTAATCGTTACAAATAACAGAAATGCTATTAAAAACTGAAGCGTGACAGACGAACAGCAATGCAAGTCAAAGCATAACCATGATAGAATGACAGAAATTCTATTTCTAACTTAAGCGTTACACGCCAACACAAATGCTATTCCAAGCGTAAGCATGCCAGACCAACATAAATGCTAGTAAGGACTTAACTGCGAAAGACCAACAGAATGCTATTCCAAATTTAACCCTGACAGACCAACCGAAATGTTATTCCAAACTTAAGCATGACGGAGCCACCGAAATGTTATTCCAAACTTAAGCATGACAGGCCGATAGAAATGTTATTCTAAATTTAAGTGTGATAAACCAACAAAAATGTCATTGAAGACTAAAGCGTGACAAATAACAGAAATGCTATTCGAAATTTAAGCGTGCCAGACTAAATTAAATGCTATTCTAAACTTAAGCGTGACAGACCAACTAAATTTTTATTCCAAACTTAAGCTCAAACAGAAATGCTATTTCCAACTGAAGCATGAAGACTAACATAAATGTTATTGAAAACTTAAGCGTCACAGAACAACATAAATTTTATTTCAAACTTAAGCGTGAGTTACCAACAGAAATTTTGTTTAAAACATAAGCGTGACAGATCAACAGAAACTTAAGTGTGATAGACCAACAGAGATGCTAGTCAAAATTTAAGCGTGACAGACCAAATTAAATGCTATTCTAAACTTAAGCATGCCAGAAATGCTATTTCCGACTGAAGCGTGAAGACTAGCAAAAATGTTATTGCAAACTTAAGCGTGACAGACCAACATAAATTTTATTTCAAACATAAGCGTGACAGACCAACAGAAATGATATCGCAAAACTTATGCGTTACAGACAAACAGAAAATTTATTCCAAACTAAAGCGTGACGGATCAACAGAAATTCTATTTAAAACTTATGCGTGACAGACCAACAGAAATATTTTTCCTAACTTAAGCATGACAGACAAACATAAATGCTATTCTAAACTTAAGCGTGACTGAGCGATCAAAATAGTTACTTTGATACATATAAAATAAGATGCGTCCATTAATACTGTGGATTGACCAATGGAAATACTATTTCGAACTTAAACCTTACATACGACCAAAACTATTATTGAAAACTTAAGCGTGTTCATCTTCATATAGACTACAACTCCGAGTCTGAATGGACCTGGTTTTAATTGCAACTAAAGAGAGAACTCAAAACTCTCAAACGCTACAAAAGTTGGGCATCACCACAAGATGTAGTTCCAGAACATATATTTAACCCATAGATCGCACCCTGACAGTTAATACAATTTCTACTGAGAGTAGACCTGGAAGCAATGGCCCATAGAAAGTAACTATACACTACCTAAAACTCCAAACTTAAGGTTTATCCACCAGTAAATCTGCAGCCGAAGCGACTCGAAATATTCACTCAGTTGAAAGGGAAGAATTCCTGAATTTAAAAACGTTCAGAAAATGGTTTACAAAATTCAGAAATGGAAATTTCGCCCTCGAAGATTAAGACTGATCAAAACGTCCGGTTGAGTTTGATGAATAATCTTTTGTGGCGTCAATTAAAGGGACCCCTGCTGAATAAGTTGCAGAATTGCAAATGAAGCTTTCCACAAACAATACAACTTTTAATCGTCATATTCATCAACTTTGAAATGTTCATAAGCCGGGAAAATTAGGGTCCCATGAATTCTTTGTAAATATCAACTCGCAATTTACGGTTAGGTACCTTTTTTAAACTCATAAAGAAAACGGAATATCAAATGACTCCTTCATACTATCATGTTTTAAGGCCTTTCAACAATCAAATTCGGAATAAGTTTTTCTGTAAAATCAATTTTAATAAGATTAACTATAACCAACTATAAGACATATAATATATAAATATTATTTAGTTACATTAGACATTCCAACTTACTATACAATTTCACAGAATTGACATACAGACAGATCTTTAATTATGGGATGGCCCAATTAATGTATGCTTCGTTTTATTTACGCTACACTACTTGCCGAATATCCTATCTGGGGTACCTGACATAAAACCTGGCCGGAAAAATAAAACCAAGCTGATTGACACATACACTCACCTGATCGGAAAATAAATATCCGCTGATTTGATGCTGAGCAACCTAAAAAAGTCACCTGCAGACACAACGGACGGAAATACATTCGTAGCTAAATAAACAATAACATAGATGGATATGACGTCCCGTAGGGGCGTGGCTCAAGTTGAGATCGGCAGAAAGGTATCTGGATAATGAATTCGAGAGATCAATTTCCGTCAACTCTCGTGCAACTCTACTCTTTCTGACTCAACTCGTAATAATACAAATATATCATATCTTTAGATGTACGTGTTTATTGACATTATTTTAAGCACAGACGCAATAATCAACATACCTTTACACTGATATATATCTACAGGATAATTTAAAAAATTAAATAATGTATGTATAATACCGTGGGTAGCTGTACGTGCCATGTCGCGCATAGAAAGGGACCCTGCAGTTATCCCTGGATGGCTTTCCCGAGGCCACAACCCCCATGGACCAGGTCGCGACTAATAGACTGGTTGTGTGAGCTTATTGGCACCTAACATAAATCCACTTTGTCCATCCCACTCTATCAAAAACAAACATGACATTGAAAAATCAAATCAAAACAAACCTAAACCAGACACCCAATACAAAACATCTTCGCCTCTGCTCTTGAGGCTCGCATTCACTAATATCCGGGAACTTAGAACCAACATAAACGACGTTGACACTTTTCTCCTGACAAACACCTCGGATATCCTAGCACTCCGTGAAACGAACCTTCAATCCTCAACCTCCTCTCGCCACTTTGACATGGCTGACTACCCCCCTCTCTACTGTAGAGACTCTGACATACATATGCACGGGCTAGAAGTTTATGTTCGGAATACCCTCCCCTTGACTAGAGAACATAGGTTAGAATCAGATGACCAAGCCTACATGTGATTTAGATTGACTTTACATTACAGCGTTAATTATTTATATTTCTTATACCGTTCACCTTCGACCCAGGACTGTACCCTGCTAAACTCTGTTTCTGAAACATAGATGGAGCACTCTCACTCGACTCGAATGCCAAATTACATGGATTTGGGGATTTTAATGCACACCACCGTGACTGGCTGGGATTCTCCAGCGGTACTGACGCAACCGGTAACTCTACGTATACTTTCTCCTTAGCTCACTCCCTCTCACAGACTGTCGCCTTCCCGACCCGCCTCCCTGATCGAGTAGACTAGCAAGCATCACTTCTCAACTTGTTCCTGACCTGACTACCCGAGGCTTGTGTGACTGAAGCCCATAGCCCGCTTGGAAACGCTGATCACGTCGTGGTTATGATTGCTATCACCCTAAAAACTCGTTCAAAAACTGATGCCCCATGGACTGAATTCTTCTCACCCCCTGCTGATCAGTGTGCTAATAAGTTAACTGAATAAGTCAAAGCAGGCATTGAAGCCTATGTCCCCATGCGAAAATTCTTCAGTAAACCCCAATCTCCTGAATGGTTCACCTCGAAATGTGCAGCTGCTATTGCTGAGAGGCAGCAAGCATTCCGAAAGTTCATCCACCATAAAGTAAACTGCGAATAGACAGAAATTTATAGAATCAAGAAATAATTGTAAGGCAGTTGTAGGTGAAGCAAAGAGAAAGTATACAGAGATAATAAAAAAAACGCATTCAGTCACAGAAACTAGGTACTCGCAGTTTCTGGAAAATCTATAATAGTATGGTGAACAATGGACAATCAACGATTCCCCCGCTATCAAACCACAATGATGTCGTTTGCACGGCAGCTGATAAGGCTGAACTACTTGCCCAGCGTTTCGCCTCAAACTCCACTTTGGACTCAGCAATCCACCATCTCCCAAAATTCCTATTGCGAACTAAAGCCACGCTTGAAAACCTGGTCATCACTCTATCTCAGGTCAAGGTCATCATAAAAAACCTCGACACCTTCAAAGCTTGTGGGCCTGATCTTATACCGGTAATAGTAGTAAAGAAATGCTCTACAGAACTGGCCCCTGTCCTCTCCAACTTCTACAATAAATGCCTTGCTGAATTTTGCTTCCCTAATAGCTGGAAAATTACCTCTGTGGTACCAGTCTTCAAAAATTCTGGGAATAGAACAGATCCTCAGAACTATCGCTTAACTAGTCTACTCCCGATCTTTGCTAAAATCTTTGAATCCTTAATCAATCTTGCGATAGTTCGGCACCTAGTTAATGCTAAACTTTTTTCTGACCGCCAGTATGGATTTAGACAAGCACGATCTACTGCGGATATCTTAGCGGTCATCTCTTAACGCATATATCATACACTGGACAAGGCAGGTGAAGCTGGGGCAGTAGCGCTTGATATATCAAAGGCCTTTGACAATGTATGGCATAAGGGGCCCCTCCTAAAAATTCACTTATATGTATTACTGGACGAATATTTAATATAATTAGATCCTTCCTAACCAAAATAAGGATCCAGGTTGTCCTCGATGGCTGTTCATCTAAGCAACATGACATAAATGCAGGTGTACCCCAGGGATCCATCCTCGGACATTTATTATTCCTAATTTTCATAAACGACCTCCCTGATGACATCCAGTCTCAGATAAGTATATTTTCTGACGACACCACGCTCTACTCTCGTCATGTGGGCAAAACGGACACGTACATATACGAGGCAATGGCTGAATCCTTAGAAAGTGATCCCCAGGCTGTAGTGGATTGGGGGCAGAAATGGTTGGTAACTTTTAATGCCGCAAAAACAAAGCTCCTTTTCTTCAATAATTACAAGAAACCTCTTCAACCACCGATTGCCATGGCAAATAGCACCTAACCTGAAAGTTCAACATTCAAACTCCTCGGCCTAACATTCACAGGTAACATGAATTGAAACAAATACATTGAAGACATTGTCAAGGTTGCTGCAAAAAAGGGGGCTCACTCTACTGCGCTAGTAAACTCCTTACACCTAACATTATCCTATATCTCTACAATGCCACCATCAACTTATGTATGGAGTATTGTTGTCACATCTGGGATGATGCATCATCCACTAGTCTCTCCCTCTTAGACAAGGTACAAAAACAGTTGCCCACTTAATAGGTCCCTCACTATCCACCAAGCTCCAGCCCCTGTCTCATCGCCACAATGTTGCATCCTTGTGCTTGTTTTAACGGATTGTGCTCCGATGAACTAGCTGCTCTAGTCACCCATCGACGCAAATACACTAGAACAACCCGACAATAAGCTAGGCCCCATCCATCCACTGTGGAGGTCCCTCGATGCCGGAGAGCCTTATACTCCAGCAGCTTCTTTCCTCGTGCTGTCGGCCTCTGGAACTCCCTGCTCCCTGTTTCCCCGACTGTACTAGCATGCAGAGGTTTAAAACTAATGTAAACAGACATCTCGCTGCACAGCTCCCAACTTAGGATGACACCCAACACCTACTCCCTAATTCTCAGTAGCCCCTTACATCTACAGTGGCGACCTGCCTTGTTTGGGATGAAATACTTAAACAAATTAAATGTAATAATTAAATCTAAACTAAATATGAATCAAGTAATCCGCTGTATAAATTGAAGTACAATGATTGAATGAAATAAATTTACATTGACAAAAAAGTTTTAAATATATATCATGGAGAGAATATTATATTTATATTGAAATCAGGGCGTTCCATACTTGTTATACACTTGAAGAGTCAATAATAAATAAGACAACACGGTGATATATTTACGAGAGTGTGTATTTACAAAATTACACGATAGTATGTTACAAAATGACTCCTCCGAGACTGCTGGTATTTCCTTTCTTCCCACTGCAGGAAGATGTGACACAAATTCGGAAAGTTGAAAGAATCAAGCCAGCGTCTCTAAAGAAGGCACACCCTGACCTTTTAAAAATTGCCTAGAACGCATCGTCGACATTCCCCGGTCAGGCGCCTCAGGCAGTAAGTAATACACTTACTCAACCTAAAGAGGGGATGCAATGCCTGGGAGGGTGGACCTCCTAGGACTACCCAGGACGAATACCTCAGCCCGACAGATAAAAGGCCACCGAAGTGCTCCAGTTTCTGGCGGACTGATTGTCGAGAACGGATGCTCGACTGGTATTTAGCAGTAAGGAGTCTATACGTAACAGAAGTTGCAGCGAGACCACTTCGAGACTTAGTCGTAATCTCCTTTATACGTAGCGTCTAGAAGAGTCTATCTAGTCACGAATAGGGTAGATCACCATCAAACAATAATAATACTACACGCCTCTTACTGGCGCAACTGAAATGTAAGACTCGACGCCTATTGAAAAGGTTTAATTTTCAGAGGTTTTGTAGAAATTAAGTCAACAATATTTGCAAATAAATAGAATAAATATACGATCAATACAAGAAAAGATGTGTAAATAAAACTGACTAAAATTATTCTGTCATTTTCTTTATCAAGGAAATAAAAAGTAGTCAATTTAATATTTATATATTTTTAATTTGTTTTATTTGATATTACGAAAAAAATCAGTTAAATGGCTACGTGTCATAGGGTTGCTGGCGGTCGGAGGAGGCCGGGTGCCCGTTTGGTTAGCTCAAAGTCGAAAGTTAATAAGGAAGAAGTTTGCATGGTTGTCGGTTACTGTTTATTTAAGAGCATTTCTCCCTTCTGGGTGGGGCGATTTTTTCTTTTGGAGAGTTCTGACGAACAAGTTATAGTCTTTTGGGGTACTCGACTCCTGACAGAGTTATGGTTTCGATTTATCACTATTCTGCAACTTTTCATACCTGATCCAACTCCGATCTTCAACTATCCTATCGGCGTCGAATAAATTTTCGACAGTAGACCGCGAGCGAACTACTGTCTGTATATCTGGCGTTTAGCATAAACTGGTTCGTCTTTCATCTGCCGTTCCGAGCCATGTCTCTCGCCCCTCTTCTCTCTCCTCCCTCTACCGCCTCTCTGTGTGCATTTCTATTTAAACATATGGCATTGCGTCACAATTATGTCAAACACATCCGATTCGATATCTTTTTACGAATATAAATTGTTTATCAAATATCTAATACGTTTTTAAATCCACAATTGCCCGTTCACTGACGTAATAAATATTCTGGATATTATCGGTTTATTTTTATTCATGTGAACACGCAGGCGTAGGGTTCGATTGTACTCAGCTACTGCAGCGTAACGGTACCAATAAGAGGTATGTTATGGGCCGCGGTCCTTCTACAGGTGGTGACAAGTCTGTTACTTCTTGTCTAGTGTTGATTTTGTTGTTTGTTACTGTTGTTGTTTTACTAGGTTTACTGTTTTACTTGTTGTTAGTACACGTAAGGGAGGTGACGGTGGTTAAGTGGATATCGACAAGGACTGAAGACCTGGGTGGTCCAAGTTCGAATCCAGTCGGTTCCACAGTAGGATGTTAGGGATGTTGGCAACCTTCTCGTGGTCCTTCCCGTAAGTACGCGATGTCTTTCCAGAAAGATTTCTAACTAGAAAAACATCGAGGAAACTAATGCCAACACCAGAATCATCTGATTCACACGAAAGAAGAAGTACACGTAAGACTCCATAAGGAAGAAGAATATGTCTAATTAGCTTTTGGTATAAATAATTTTTTTTTATCGATGCAAACACGTAAAAGCAGGATTCGATTGTACTCAATTACTTGCGAAGGCTTTGTGTATATGTTCGTAGTGTGATAAAAATAAGTAAAATTGCTTACGCGTCATGGGGTTGCTGTCAGTTGGTGGAGGGCCGGGTGCCAGTTTTGTTTGCTTGAAGTCGAAAGTAAAGAACGATCATGGATTTGTTTTATTACCTTCTACCGAAAGTGAGAAATTTGCATGTCTGTCGGTTACTGTTAATTTAAGAGCATTTCCCCTTTATGGGTGGGCCGATCGTTTCTTTTGGAGATGTCTGACGAGTGTTACAGAGTTCTTAGAGTTCTATTGATCAAGCTTATACTGTTTTTTTCTTCTTCTTGACTCCTAGCAGAGTAAGGGTTATATGCTAAATCAACTAATGCATTTCTTTAAAGTTTCATTTAAATAAAAAGAACAACTTTTGCTTTGTAAAAGTAGGAACTTCGTAGTCAAATTTACAAAAAAAATGAAATAATTAAAAACTATCAAAGCTCAAGATCGTAACTGTACAGACTAGACATTTTTTATAAACTTACTGTGCTTGCACCCATAACACATGGCTGACTTTTAGCCCTCAACCCCTAAAGTTAAAGAAAAAATAATTTTTATATACAATGACTAAAACTTGACTGTATAACACTAAATAAGAATTTTGCGAAAAAATGAATAAAATCACATATGAAATGTACATATTAAACTAATGGATTATTTGAAAATACAATAATTGACTTCTTAGAATTGCTTTTGAAGATGCATAACCACTTTTAGTGCATTTTTGGAGGGCAGAATAATTTATTTACCGCCAAGTTAAACTTTTGTTTGCTTTGAAGATGCATGAACACGTTTGGGGCATTTTTGGCGGGCAGAATCATTTATTTACCGCCAAGTTAAACTTTTGTTTGCTTTGAAGATGTATGAACACTTTTGAGGTATTTTGTGATGGCAGAATAATTTATTTACCGCCAAGTATAACTTTGGTTTGCTTTGAAGATGCATGAACACTTTTGGGGCATTTTTGGAGTGCAGAATAATTTATTTACCGCCAAGTTAAACTTTTGTTTGCAGATTAACAACACCCAGGACACCCAGCAGTTGTTTGTTTAGAATTAAAGAGAATATTTGTCAACTTTTCCCACCTCGCCACACTCCAATTTTCAACTACTCCTTGGCGGCGAAGGAATTTTCGACAATATGGAATTTACGTTAATCGAATTGACGTCATGAAATCAAAACAACGTAAAATTATAATATTTTTACTGGACAAGAGAGAAACGTTACGTATACCTCCCCTCTTAGATTAGGTCTAAGGTCTCGTAAGTCACGATCAATTAAAATACAGATTTATTCATAAACATACTTCGTTATCACAAACATAACAGCAAAGTTAAATCCTACCTCGTGGCGACTAGTCCTTCCATAACCGGGGAACCTGAAATGAATGTTTCACAACAGCACGATAAAACAAAGAATATTCTCGAATTGGGATGTTGACCTTGCCTTTCTGAAAGCAAGTCGCAGCGATAACCGAGAACACAAAGAATACCAGCTTTTTTTTCTGGTGCCGAATTATTTTTTTTCTTCACCGACGAAAGCTGTTATGTTGTAGTAGTAGCATCGGAAGTCTTGGATAAAATTCAATACGGTGGTGGTATGAGCCCCAGACAAATAGAGCGGCATTTTAAAACAAATGCCGAAACTTTGAAACCACTAAAGAATGCTTGACTAATGTTACCGACGACAATCAAAACACAAGCGAACGACGTTAGCTGCATGGCTTCCCAAAACGATCTCCCTCTAGCAAAAGATGTTACCCCCTTTGTCTATCACTTTTGGACTGCCAAAAATGCCTACTTTGCCTAATCACGTGCGTTCGACCGTCGCTTCGAAGTCAGACAGTTCTAGGCTCGCTCTCACGCAGCCACCTTTTTGTTTGCAGCGGTTGCATGCCAGTCATGGCCACTTATCCATCGGCATCTCCGTACCCTCACCACACTTCTCCCTAATCTCATGATCACAAAGGAGGCACTCCGATGACGCTTGTTTTTATCGGGTGCTCATTTGCAAAGGCGTGAGTGGGTTTTTGCGGAGGCGTGGACTTCCACTTCCACCTCGCGTAAATCGTCCGACTCTGAATATTTTTCGTCATCTCGTATTAGACACGATGACCTGCTCTCTGGAGACGTTATGCTGTCAGAATCTCCCTCTGACGAGATGACACTGTAGCGAGGGCATAGGCCCTTCATATGTCGAAGCATTCTGTTCTTCAGGACGGACTGTGAACTTATTATTTCTGTTACTCGACACCGGCCAAATTTTGTGGTGCGCCGACTCTGCGTCACCTTCACCCACACGCAATCTGCAACCTGAGCAGTGCTGTGTCTAGGACCTGATGATTGTGGCGTTACATCAACACCTTTTATCTGAACTTCATAACGATAGATCGCATTTGCTTGGTGCAGTCAAATGCGAGTTATCGTCTTTTGAGGTCACGTTCTGCCAGTAGACAGTCTCTTGTATGGAACAGCGCATCGTGGCCAAAATACGTTGTACAGTAGGATTACATCGCTCTGCTAGGCCATTCCCGACTGGGGCATATGCGCAACGAAATCTCAGGATAACGCCCCAGTCATCTGCGAACAGCTTGAATTTCACCAGCCCCTTGAGTATGCTCTAACGTTTCCTAATGAGCATCTAACTTGTCCCTTGGTGTGATCTGGTGATTTTCCGGTGAGAGTGTCCGATACCCAGTGGTACATACACGCATAGTCCATCTTTACGTGAAATACCTTGCCCTTCCACTGGAGAGCTAAGTAACACGGCGTCTAGTTCGGCTGAATAAATATAATCGTTCTTCAGGTTTCAGCCAATAAGCGTCCCTCAGCACAGTCCAGTATCTTTCCAATGTCATCCCGGTTGCTAGCGAGCTAACGACTTGGCCACGATCCATACATTCAGTTCGCGGCTTTCCACGTACCAGTTTCCAGAAACCGGATCACTCCGCCTTACTGCATCCATGATCTCGCACATCATACGCCGGAGGAGGGAGTTTGCCACTGCCATCCAAGCATTGCGTAATCGGACTAGTTCTCTTCATGATTACTCCGCATACCACATGAAGCCAGGCACACACCGGGAGATTCCTAACAAGCCAACCACACAAGGAGAATACGGTTAGTCGCGTGACAACGTCGGGAACTTCTACGACCGCGTTTACTCGCTTCTAGCGCAGGGCGCCGCGCTCCCTTCAGACCATCAATCAGCATTATTGTGCTGTCCCCAAACCGTTTCCAGTCTTTACATTCCATCCCAAATAAATGCAAATGTCCCCTGACATGAGATGCGGGCACAACATCTTCATCGACAAGAATATCGTCGATGTAAGCTCATGTGCGCTCCATGGCCTCTTACTGCGATAGCACCGAGCTGACGATAGCTTTCATGACAAGGGGGAGCACGTTCAATCCAAACCCCAAACGTGTCAGACAGTATCCCTTCTGTCGATCTTTACGGTCTGGTACGACCACAGAAGGTCGGGACTCACTATGAACGAGGCATACGCCAAAGGAGAAAGTGGAATGGGAGCTCTCGCTTGGTCTCTCTCTCTCTCTCTCTCTCTCTCTCTCTCTTTGCCCCCTTGCTCTCGCACTCTTTTTGCAGTTTTTACATTTTCCGTGACAGATTAATAAATAACTTATTTTATTAGTTCATTTTTACAAGAAACTTAATGAAAACAGTAGTTTAGTAGTACTGTGATCTGTCCGTATTATGAAAAGATATAGATTTGTATTTTGATATGATCATAGATAAACATCCTCCGCTAAATGACCCCCCCCCCCAATAAAAAATATTCCACCTTTTTTAGGTGATCACATATAAACCCCCTAGAAGTCTTGACGCAAAGAAGAAAAACAATTATTTTAGAATTTAAAGTGAGGAAAATGTTCGTAAATAAATTCAATGTAAAATTAACTCCATTTTTCGGGACAGTTTTAAAAGGCAGTTAACTTAATTCATTTTTGCTATACTAATTTACTTGTACAGTGACATCTTTTGTACAATTGGATTAGACTTGATGCAAGCTACGGCTGCCTAAAACGGTAAAGAAATCGCTGTTGCTTCCAGAATGAGATAATTTCATCAACAAAGTTTTTTTATGATATTCAATTTTCTATCAATGTATCGCTACATATTTTTAAAATAACAATTGAAAAGTATTTTACTAAATATTCGCTGATATTTTTTAGTAATCTCAAAGACTTTTAGTCTTTGAGATTACTAAAAAGTATCAGCCTCTTACGACGAAAAATATTCTATTCTGAAATTTCTGGAAATATTGACACTAAATTATCTCCCCTGAACATTTAAATGAAACAAATCTCAAAATAATTTTGTTTGTTTGATGGTATTTTAAAACAATTATTATGCTCTATTGTAATACCGAGCCTTGCTCGTCGTATTAGTTTTTTCTTCGGGATATGAGA
Source organism: Sepiola atlantica (assembly GCA_963556195.1). Taxonomy (NCBI): domain Eukaryota; kingdom Metazoa; phylum Mollusca; class Cephalopoda; order Sepiida; family Sepiolidae; genus Sepiola; species Sepiola atlantica. Next base: position 107,240,088 of record OY744520.1, on the reverse strand, counting down.
AACTGGCTTTACTTATAACCTTGATGATGTTATAATTATAGCTATAATTATTTTTAACGATCTATCTATCTATCTATCTATCTATCTATCTATCTATCTATCTATCTATCTATCTATCTATCTATCTATCTATCTATCTCTCTCTCTCTCTCTCTCTCTCTCTATATATATATATATATATATATATATATATATGTGTGTGTGTGTGTGTGTGTGTGTGCGTGTCTAGGCAGTAGTTTTTCCTTTAAACATATTTCATTAAATACGAAAGGCAATGTCTGTCTGCATACTTTTGTTCAGATCCAATTGATACAGATCAGGACAAAAGTAAACACGCAGAAGTAGTCTATCGTATTTAATGATATATATATATATATATATATATATATTTTTTTTTTCTTTTCTTTTTCTTCAGTCCTCTTCTTAAGTGACATCAATTGGGGCAACACCACATTGTCTATTATCAGTTGCTGAAACTATTAATCCAAGTACTTAATTTCCCTGATGATCTGCCAAGCAAGGACCTGTTTGGTAGTGAAACACGTGTAGGAAGAAACATCTTTAGTTTAATGTATATCGTAAATAAATAATACTTTGAAATAAACAGTCTTTTGTGGTGATGTATAACCGCCTGAACAAAATTCTTCGGTAAACCTGCAATGAATCACATATAAATGCTCTGTACCCTGTAAATGAGTAACATCGAGCTTATTTTGATTGGCCTAATCGCGGTCTTCACTGAATAATCTTATAAGTGAAATCTCTCTCTCTCTCTCTCTCTCTCTCTCTCTCTCTCTCTATATATATATATATATATATATATAGTGTAATCTTCATTTATTTATAAAAACATTATTTACTACATATGTGCATAAATGTTTCAATTTTATTTTTCATTCAAAATTCGGCTTCTTCTGGACATTTTAAAAACTAAACTGGCCCGAAGAAGCTGGATTTTGAGTGAAATCGCAGCTGAAACATGTACGAAAATATGTAGCCAATAATGCTTGTATAAATAACAATATATACTATAATACAGCTCGATCTTTTATTAAGCACTATCTTATTTTGAAGCGACAACAATACAAGTACTATATATATATATATATATATATATATATATATATATATATATATATATATATATATATATATATATATATACCACAGAAAGCTTAAGTAAGACAATCAGAACAATGGACAGATAAGTAGACAACCTTTATCTTATAGGGGGAAGCAAGGGCATATTGTCCATATGTCCCAAATACTGCAGGTATAGAATCAGCTCAATAGTAGAACTATCAGATCAATCAGAGCTATTATATTATAGATCTTAGGTAAACTTAATTAAGACATGATATTTTATTTAGGCTACCAGAATTCAACAAAAACACAACAGTTTATGTCCGATGGTTTCTGAGACGATATGGGGTTTTATTAATATAGAGAGTCTTCATCAGCACAGGGTATATATCCTAACTTAGAAGCCAACCATCAGCATCAAGACCATAGAGTTGAGAACTCTCAGTTATACAGCAAATTAGATACGATGACGGGAGTGGAATTAAGGGTAAAGCAAACCTGTTCAGACACAAATTTTAAACGGATACACAAAGGGATACAATGGGTAAAGAACGCTAGTTAGGAAAAACACACCACAAGGAAAAAAAATTCATCCCCTGTGGAGAATTATTTAAATGTATGATCATATACAGTGATAAAGATAATCAATAGTCAAATTCGCTATCTATTAAAGGTGTATTCAGTTAATATAATGTAAATAAATTTCTTTGGACCTTTTGGATAATTTTAAATTTGTGCTAAATTTGCAACTTTCAACACTGGTGTAATGTCTCAGTATACTACTATTCATAGTACAATAAGTTTGTTTTGTCTGCGCTGGGAACGAGCCAGTTTTGAAAAAATTACTTATAATAATTATTTCTTAATAAGAGTATTCTCTTAAATTATATATTTTAAATATCTTTTGTTTAAAAAAAAAATTGAATTTAGGAACCTATAGATAAATCTTCTTATATCTCTCACTGTCATTTTCAATTCTGTTTTATTTCATTTTATTATTATTATGTTTACTCACTATGACTTCTCACACAGGTCGTCATCAGTGATTGCTTACTGATAATCACCAATGGTGTTCCCTGGAGTCTGAGTGACAACAAGTCTCCCCAGATTTCCAGTACTCTCCACCTCTTTCGATGACTACTGAAAATGAATTTGCGTTATCACAACAGACGTTTACAATCGATTTCTCGTTGGCAACGACCATTGACCTTATCTGGGACTTGGATGGAAATAAGCCTCCTCAATGATCCACTGCTCTTCGCACTCTTCCAGCGGAGGTCTGGTTAGTGCTATCCTTCCTCGGACTTTCCATTCTCCTTGACCCTTCACGACTGTTTTGTGTGGTATAAGCTGGGGCTAGTGCCATCACTTTTTGGGGGACGGGGTATTTTATTAAATTTCTCGCAGTTTCTGTTCTTTGGGTTCTTGTGGTGCTCTTTATGTGATTTTATTTTCTTCCTATTGCACATTACATGTGATTGATTAGTCTTCGTAGCTTATGTAAGTTGGTTCCCGCATTCAAGAATTTTCCTTAAGATTTCAGCTGTTTTAATCATTGCCGTCCGTTATATGGTCTCAGTCTTCCCTTTTATTCCAGTTTCTCCCAATCTTTTTTCTATTTTCTTCGGAACTGTTCCTAGTGCTTCTACGATTATTAGTATTATATTTACTTTCTTCATACTCCATATCCTTTTCAATTCTCTGGCGAGTTCGTCTTTCTGTCTCCTTGGTCTTCACTCTGTGGTCGACTGGAACGCCAAAATCTACGATTTGGCAGGATTTTTCTTTCTTGTTGACTATTATGACATCCGATCTTCTTGCTTATATGAGTTTATCTGTTTGTTCCTCCATATCCCAGAGGTTTTGTGTTTTTCGTTTTCGAGTACTTTTTCTGGTTTATGTTTGTACCATTTATCCGAGTGTTCGAAATGCCTTTGTTTGCATAGCTCCTAGTGTAGTGCTTTCCCCACGCAGTCATGACTATTTTTTTCGGGACAGTTTTGGGCATTCACTTATTATGTAATTTACTGTTTCGTCTCTTTGTTCGCACAACCTGCATATACTGTTTTCTTGGTTTTTATCTATTTTATATTTAATGTAGTTGGTCCTAATCGCATTGTTTTGTACAGCCGTTAGTAGGGATTCCGTTTCTCTGTTCAGACACCATTTTCTCAGCCATACCCAACTATTTTCGTGTGCCATCTTCTCTTATCATTCTTATGAAACGTCCGTGTAGTTGTTTTTCCCTCTTTTCTTGTCTGTTTGTTTCTGGTTACGGTGCTTCCAGAGTCGTTCATTGGCTCTTGCTGCTGTGATCAGCCTTTTTGTGTTCTGGTTTATGTATTTCTCCAGTTTTTTTTTAGTGTCGTCCAAACTATCTTCTATACTTACCAATCCTCTACCCTCTTCGTTTCTATTCACGTAGAGTCTGTCTGTATCGTCTTTTGGATGTAGTGCGTTGTGCATGGTCATCACTTTACTTGTCCTCTGGTCAAGGTTCCTGGGTTCTTCTTTAGCTCAGCTTATGAATGGTTCATCATCATCATCATCATCGTCGTCGTCGTCGTCGTCGTCGTCGTCGTCGTCGTCGTCGTCGTCGTCGTCGTTGTTGTTGTTGTTGTTGTTGTTGTTGTTATTATTATTATTATTATTATTATTATTATTATTATTATTATTACTACTACTACTACTACTACTACTTGAAAATTGTCACGAATCCTGCTTCTACCAAAGGTATTTGTAGAACTGCAAGTTACTTCAATGTTATTTTAAATTTTAAATTTTCATTGTTGTTTTTAATTAAAAAACAAACTTTTTAATGTTTTGATTTTCAAGTAAATATTTTTTAAGTAGTAAATTTTCTTAAACTTTTTAACTTTTCAATTTTTCAATTTTCGCATTTTTAATTTTTAATTTCTATTATGGCAAGTCTTTTCATAATGCTACTTGGAAGCGCTACATTAACTGTGAACTATTAACTACCCCTTTCACTGCATACGATCATATATTTGCATGATTATCCATAGGGAACACATCTTCCTTCTACTTGTTTAAAAAGGTATTTTCTTTTTTCTTGGAGTGTGGTTTATCAAACCTGTAATCTAACAGCCGTTCCTTACTCATTATATCCCTTTTGTATATCGTTTAAACAATAACAATAAATATAAGAAAATGACAATGATAATACATACATATAGGTAGACACTGATCTGTACATAAAAAAAGAATTTGTGGGAAACAAACTTATGTCCATTAGGTAATATGTCTATTTTATAATAATGTTTATGAGGGGTTGCGTTTAGTTTTAAAAATAATTTAAGTTTTCGGGGGAATGTTTTGAAAATGTTCAACTTTGGAAATTTTCTTTCAGTATTTCGCTCAAGGGGAGGGAGATAATTCGCCCGAGTGAACTGTGTAGGTTTTGAACATCATGTCATTTACCCCTAACCTCACATGCACCATGTCCAATTACACACATCCCAGCTTAATTTGGATACTACATTGCTTACGGATTAAAACAAGATAGTTTACAATATAAAACATATAAAGGTTTTATCAAATTAAGTATTTTTTTCACTGTCTGAAGGGATTTGCTTTATTTATAACCCTATTCCGGTCATCTTATCTAATTTGCTGTATAACTGAGAGTGTTCAACACTATGGCCTTGATGTACATTGTTGGTTCTTAAGTAAGTGTCTATACCCTGTGCTGATGACGTGACTCGATATTAATAAACACCCATATCGTCTCAGAAACGATCGTACACAAACTGTTATTTATGTATGTATATTTGGGTATTAAAGTAGAACAGATAGTTAACGATGCAAAAAAATAAGACATTTTTTCTTGATGATGAAAATTAAAAACTAAAATAAATAAGGAATGAGACATAAAAATATTGCGATGCAGGAAGTTACGTAATTAGATTGCTATGTAGGAAGTGACGTAATTAGATTACAGATAGACACACAATATCCATTATAAGAAGATATAGACGATGATGACTTTATGATTTTAATTGCAAGAACAGAAAAAAAAACATGAACAATTGTAAGCTTGCCACTCACACAAATATGATATTAGAAATTTAAGCGTGACTGACCAAGGGACGTGCAGAGTTCTTTTTTGCTTTTTAATGAGTCACCGTTTATCATGGCTAAAAGCCACTCAGGGATAAGGGTTAATGAGATTAATATATTGACAGGTGAATTATGATTAGTATTATTAGATCATTCAAAACAATTAATGGAATAAATGCAATTTGAAGTCTTATGAGAACGCTTTATGACAAGTGTTTACTGACATTAGATTTGAAGATTACCATGTTGAATCACTCAGGGAAGAAATCTTATAGAAACCTGTTCCACAGATGGAAAGAAGCCCTGTTCATGAAAATTCCATTTTATGTTAGGCACACGGAAATAAAATAAAAGTTATTTGCAGTTGTGATAATTTTAAAATGTCACATAAATTCTTTTTAATGGAAAATTTTATAATAAAAATTTATTAATTGTCTGGAATAATTTAAAACATGAAAATTAAATAAACATATTTAATTAAATAGCAAGTAAAAATGGAATTTTTACTTGATTTCTGAAAACTATCGAATAATAAAACAGAAATTGATTTAAAAAAAATTAATTAATTGATTTTTTAAAATTTAATTATTTTTAGTGTATAATCATTTATATTGGTTTTAAACCGTCTAAATTAAAGTTAAAATATAGTTTATAGCCGTTTGGTACAAGAGAGACAGTCGATTGATAGCGGCCTACTGTCACGAATTCAGAATAGGGACGTGTGAGTAAGAAAATTCAATATCGCCAAAGGTTGGATATAAGTCTTTCATTTTAGATCTGGTGTGACAATCAGCCGTAGAACCTTATCAGAACAAGGAGCTTCCTCAAAGAGAAAGTCATTCATTTCAATTGGAGAAAAAACAATGATTTGAGCGTTGGTGGTGAAAGGAGGAATGCTTATTTGCTTTATCCAACACATCATTTTGAAGGCCCATATCCCAACTTATTAACTCTAAGAAAAACTTCTATCTGACACTTACATAGGTAGACACTTGCATCAGGAGTAAGATACTCTCGTAGAGATATATGTACATTCAATCGCGGGGGAAAAATGCTATTTTAACCTGAAGCACGACCGGCTGACGGACGGAGCCTTTTCTTGCGATGTGAAGGCGCATCTGCACACCACTTGTAAAATAAACGCATAAATAAATCTGAATATGGCGAGATAAAAAGAATGACATATTGGAAGAAAGGGGGAAACTGAAAGGCAAAACACGGAAGTGGCAAATCCTTTGCAAAAAAAAAACGAAACAACAACACAATATAAAATAAATACGATAAAATAAAAAGTAAAATAAAGCCGAAGACCATCTTCACTCAAGGAATATAGAAGGTAGAGAGTGTAGTGGTATGGTAGGGACAACCATTCTTAAAACAGCCTACGCACAGGAAAAGACGAACAGATGGAATTCGTAGTCGACATATTTACAACACACACACACACACACACACACACACACACACACACACACACACACACACACACACACACACATATATATATACATGTGTGTATGTTGATGTGTGTAAATGACACGGACATATATCATTATATGCTTAAATTTGGCTGTCTTAAAAAAATGTCGAGATGGATGCGAGTATACGCCACATTCATCAAACATGCGCATTTTTACACGATTTCATGTCGAAAAGCACTTTCTTCCATTAAAATGTGCCATTACTGTTGCGTCCAGTTACAAGGTGGTACCAGAATAATCGGCACCCTCATGGTACTGGCTGAGCTTATATCGATCGTTATTCAATAGACATGACACACGACGTGCCTTAAAAGCTCAATCACTCTGCAAAACTATGGGAATGTTTTGATTCCGAGTTCACTTAACGATCAATCCAACGATCTTCATGCAATGAAGAGCCCTATTATCGTTAATCGTATTCTAAGAAAGAAGCTCTTCCACCGCCTTTCTTTCTCTCTTGGTTTTTCGGATGTAATAGCAACCACTTATGCGACCGATTATACATATTCTTTGTTTGTTTTTCTTTTGATAAAAAAAGACAACATGAGAAACAGTTTTTTGAGAAGAACAATAAAAAAATAGTTTAAATAGAAATCTCGGGTTCTATTCTCTTATTATTATATTTGAGCTTTTGTATTTATTGGCTATGATATAAATATTTGGCATCTGGCTAAAGAATTGCTGAATGTGATTCGTCGTGTCGCTAATCAGTCACGTTTGATCTCTAAAAAAGAATCGTGAATGTTGCTATATAGAACCTCCGTATCCCCAGTTCTTATGGGCTTGCCGTAAGCACGAATTTGTCGTTGAATTTTTTCTAAATATTTGTATGTTCCCTACTTTCATAATTAGTCTACTTACTTATAAGGCTATATTGTTTTTGTCTAGATCAACGGGTTAGATTTTCCACATCATTTGTAACCGTCGGTATCAAAATGATTCTCGAATGATTACTGTATAGCATCACGATGCTTTAAATCATAGTTCATTGGGTGAAACTAATTCGAGCTCCCGGCACTTGGCAATGTTTACATTGAGATTTCACTTACAGGAGTAGAGGCGCCGATTGATCCAAACAAAAAATAAAACTTATCATTAACTAGAGTAAATTAAAAACCGCTAACCTTATTATTAAAAATAATTCTTCCCCCTTTGACCAGAGTTTAAGGTAGGACTAACCTCGTATATGAGTTCAAATGCCCATTGGGAGATTGTTTCCGACTGCGAAAAATACCTATACGTATCCCCTACCAGCACCAATTTCGAAAACTGTTAGCAGAAAACACCACACTATTAGAATATACTAAAAATAAGCAAAATCTCTACATATTAGAAACCTTATATATCACCCCCCCAAAAAAAACAGCCATTAACAAAATTAACTTTAACACTATTGATATCATTCTAGAATGTTTATAGTTCTAACTTTAGTTCCGTATAAATAATATAATTCCTGCCAAACTACCTATTAATATTAACATCAGCAGTATAGTCTTTACCTGGTTCCCCTGAAGATGGACCGGGATGGCCCTGAAAGTACTTAGGACACCTACAGTTATGGTAGATTCATCGGCCAATTCTCCACCGAAATAAAGACCCTGATTCGGCAAATAGAAAGGATCAACACAAGGATATCCAGTTGTCTGTCATATTCAACAACATTTGCATATATATATATATATATATATATATATATACATAAAATTTAGAGTAAACACATTTTTGAGTAGAATGGAGGCACCATCGAATAATAAAGCCATATCAAATATAGATACATTCAAAGTATAAGCATTTAATAAAACTTCAAATACTGCAGATACTAATGTCTGCTTTATGGTTGACTGTTATATGAAACAGAGCTATTATGAAGTGAGTTGAGATCATCAAAACTTGAACATTGTTCCAAGAATTCAACACCAACGAATTATATGGCGTAGTACGTTCTTATTTTAATTTCATCATTTTCTATTTATCTAATTATGTATTTTTTTCTTCCTGATTCATCCTATAGTGTGGACATTTTAAATATTTAATTTGTTATTTGATTTGCTGTTAATTTGCTGTTTCTAAGGTACTTTCACTGCTATATCTTTTGTAAACTGTCTGATGGAAAAATATGTGGCTACATGATGAGAGGTTTTGTCTCCAGTATTTCTGAATATATGTTCTATTTTCAGATAGTACTAGAAATTGATGTTTTATTGAGGGTCTTCTGTATGTGATGTTATGAGGGGCGCTGACGAAGAAACAATTGTGAGTTTTCAGAACAATAATGCTGAATAAAATATTTCCAAATTGTCTTGGAGACCATCGAATTATATATAATTCGTTAGTTTTGAATTCTTGGAACACTGTTCAAATTTTGTTGATCTCAACTCATTTTATTTGGGACCCGCAGTGCTTTCCCCTCTTTTCGCAAGGATGGTATCTCCACAATTCAATACAATTTAGTTGTTTACCATTTTCGTCGCCGTACCATTCAGCGATTAGAGGTCAGAGTTTCCAAACGCCCCCTCTCGATATGTAGGCACAGACAGTGGCCAACATCCCGGCGTTTACAAGCTCATGAGTCGGCAATCGGCGATCATTTATTGGAGTGCCAATTATGCACTGAGGGATATTCGGATGAGGCCTTTACTGTCTTGCACAGAGCTCGCTCGAAGAATCAGGTTAAGATTCTCGAAGCGGTCACCATCAATTTACGAAAACCGTCTCTGTGCAAACAGAAGGAGTACACCCACAGTTTGGAACTGATGGGTACATCATTTTTTTTTTACTCATTCGATAATCCATGTATTCACCACGAATTTAATTCGCTAATCAAACACCCTATTTTAGTCGATGTAATATCTTGAAAATGAGTCGACTCGAAAGACGTCTCGATTTCACCACCATCTTTTTTTTCTTTTCTCTCCTCCATTCACATTTTTTAAAAATATTTTAACCGTTTTATTAGAGTAAGGAATGAATAATTTATTCTTTTTTTCTTTCTCGCTTCAGTATTATAGGCCTCTCCGTCCTAGGTAATTATGGCTACCTCGCCATTATTATTAAAATCAATTTCAAAATTTTGTACCTATAAAAGCTTATTCAAATATATATATATATATATATATATATATATATATATATATATATATATGTATATATGTGTGTGTGTGTGTGTGTGTGCGCGTAAGGAAAATCGGCATGACCGATAATGCTAAGCCCTACGTAAAAACGAATAGAGAACTCTTCGGTAGTTGATATTGTTTATATAAAGATTGATAGATGAGTCAACGAATTTCTATATGAGTCTGCCGCCCGACCGATAGATCTCTCAGACTATAACACTTAAATTTGAAATATAATTTTCTCAATTCTGTCTGGCCATCCGTGAACTCGTCTTTTTGCCGCAGCTGACAAGAACTTTCCTTTCTTTCTCCGTGTGCCGATCGTAAGACAGAATTTCCAAGTTTCCTTCCAAGAGCTTCCCACATCTGGAACACATTATCACGGAGACTGCATGATGGCTGTCTTCAAACAATGTCAACAAATTCTTGTCATAAACCTTTCCCATACGAAATAAAACTTTGTTCATTCTATTAATCATTTTAAAAATTCCCATAATATTGTTCATTATTAAACTGAAAATCGATTAATTCCATTTAACCTCATCTTCCAGTGGCTTTTTGCCTTTGAATAGTTGGGATTTTGCTGCTAGTCGGGTTCGTTGAAGGTATTTACGTTGAAAGGGGTACATTTTGTGGAAGTACTTGTAAAACAATCACGGATTACAACATTAATGCGGTGCGAAGGGGGGTTGAGCTTGTTAGACAGTGCAGGATCTACGAGGTTCAAAATTCTTTTTTGCAGCCTGGCTAGTAATTGCTAAACCAGTCGAGATGTGGCAACAATAGTCCATGCACAGGCAAATGGTCGTTTTATAAAGATATAGGATACTGGTAGATTTTCTAGCCAGGCAGAGGAAGCCTACCTTTTTTGCAAGAAACTGAGTAGCATCTTCTATGTACTTCTTTCACTTCATGTTACTTAAGAAATTCAGGCGGAGGAGTTTAAACGCTGGACTTTAGGAAATAGTGCCATCGGCCCTGAAAGTATGGAAATGTTTCTGACAGTTGTTAAAAGAACAAGGGCTTTGTATTGGTAGCATTTAATGTGACCATCCATTTTTGGCCTCATTCTAATCTGGAGGTCATTTACCAATGATTCAGCCATTATCGAGTATGTGTGGCCATTCGATTTGCTCTCCTGCCGGGAATAGAGCGTGTTGTTATCAGCAAATACACCCATCTCAGACGCGATTGAAACGTGGAGGTCGTTTATTAAGATCAGAAACATCTGTTAATAATGGAGATTTTGTATCTGTCTGTCTGACGCCGAAATTATATTATTACTTTTATTAATTTTGCTATTATATAACTTTTAATTTTCAATTCAGTTTGTATACTATTTCAAACTAATCTACTATTTTTCAACGCTCAGTTTTGGGGTGTGTGGTTTAGTGTCTGTTGTATGGTCATGCTACCATTCTGCCAGGGATTACCTTATCCTTTTTTGGGGTGAGGGTGTTTAGCATATGTAATGTTGTAATAGTACCATACTCCAGTCAGTATCTCATCTTTTTTAGGATGGGGGTATAATGTAGTATGTTTTCTGTTGTCATAAGATCATTCTCCCACGCATTATCTCTTATTTTTCAGAGGGGTAGTGTAGTATCTGTTCTGTTGTCATTAGACCATCCTCCCAAGCCTTACACACCTCTATTGAGGTAGGATGGCGTATGTCAACAAGAAATTGTAACAATCGGCTGTCCTTTAGCAGACTCAATACTTATATTATATATACTAACTAAAATATGCGACCGGAGGGAATATATTACTGCTAATTTTATTAATTTAGAGATGTATCGATATGATAATACGCTAAGACAGTTTAATGTTCGTACGTACGTTATAACCCTATTACCTTCGATTGCCGAAGATTCAATGCAATAAACTAATTTCTTATATTTCATCTGATGTCGTCATTGTGTCAACCGTAACACTCAGACTAGAATACACTGACTTGGCTTTCGACTAGCATCAAAATGTAGTATCTGTTCTGTCCAACGATGGTACAATAATAACATGGGGTCTCCACTCGCGCCGGACGTTCATAGACTGGAAATGTGTCACAAACTCCTACAAGTTTTTTTTTGATAGACCCCATAATCAAATATATTCTGAAAGTACATTAACCACAATACTTAGATAAGTATGTTTTAATTTGAACAACCCCGGGACAATAATATCGTGAGGTCTGCGTTCAGTGCACAATAGCAATATACAACATCTTAATGATACAACTGTGGGATTTCCACGGGTCTCGCTAGTACTATATAAGTAACGCACGTTTTAACTCCAAATGTTTTTTGTTATATTTCTCCGTTCACAATTCCATTTAGAATTTTATTTTTTTCATAATTTATTTTTACTGTTAGCGTTTGAGATGTACACTTGATACAGGGGGTCGCTCTATGTTAATTACATGCGAACCCCGTAACTGTTTTAATATGGCGTGCAATTTACTGCTACTTCATTTTTCATTGCGATTTAACAGCCTTCTTTGATAAGAGACTATACAATATTTTTCATATTTCGTCGTTAAATACTTTTCCTAATGTTTTTTGGTTTTATCACCAGGAAAACGACTTCTTCTCCGCTTGAGTTTATTACGGTTTTATATTTAAGGCCTGCAATCGTTTAGTTATGAATAACATACTTTTAGTTCCGGAAGACACTGAAACGCAAGGCGTATAAATAAGAGGATCACCATATTTCAACTGTTTTTTTTTCTGGCATTAGTTTTCCCTGTACAATCAGGTCTTCATGCGAGGAACCACATTAGGGTTGTCAATATCCATAATGGAAGGGATGCAATATTTCCCGACAGCATTTGAAGAAGGTACGCCGAATCGTCATTTCATGTCGGTACACATTTCATTGCCAACCTTTCAGATGTTGCGCGATCCCAAACCTCACATCTTCTGAACAGTATTGTTTGACTTCAGTGGCAAGGAAAACTCTAAAACGACTGTAAACAATCACGAAACAAACAGAGAAAGACTGGTGTTATTTCGGAGTTTTTCTTCTCATAGACTAGTTGCACAACCAAGGCTTGAGAGTCTAGTCTGCCCTACTATTTAATCCGTAGCTGGATTGAGGATGTACGGATTCATAACTTTACCAAAGGTATTAGTGAAAGCGATGCAGTTGCCTCGAGAGAACTCGAACCCAGCACACCAATATCACGGAACCTATAACAATGAACGCTTTACCAGTTCTCTTGAAAACTGATACGATGATCTTGTAACGATTATTTGGTATGTTTTTGAAGGCGCAGCTAAATGCAATATCATATTTATTTAATCGCTAATGTAGTCCCTACTCTTCATTTTGACCCATTCCCATCTGCCAATAAGGTTTTTAATGCGACCGTTAGGTCAGAAAAATATTTCAAATACGTGACTGGATTGGGACCCTTATCTCCTTCAAAGTAGGCCCCCCTGTGCTTGCACACCCTTTGCCCATCGATCCATCTACCGCCGGAAACACCTCTGGAAGTCTTCTTTTAAAATGGTGTTATCTCCGTCGTTGCGTTCCCCATTATCTCTTTTTTCGCACCCTCTCAACAATAGCTGCACTCCGAGCAGTTTGGGGCCTGCCAGAACGCTTGTCACTCTCCGCTGAGGTGCGGCTATTTTTGAATCGGTTGAACCACTCCTTAATGTGTGTTACACGCATCGCATTTTCTCCAAACACCCGCTGAATCTAACGCGACGGCGGAGATGAACACCATTCCAAAAGAAGACTTCCAGATGTGTTTCCAGCAGTGGATGGATCGGCGGGCTAAGTGTGTGCAAGCAGAAGGGGCCTACTTTGAAGGGTTTAGCGTCCCAACCCTGTCACGTATTTGAAATATTTTTTTCTGGCCTAAGGTCGGATACTTTTTAGACAGGCCTCGTATAGAGAAAAAGTCTCCCGAAGTTATGCCATTGATTTTCCAAAAAAAACTTTACTTTCAAAGAGTGTTCTCGTTCTCCTGGCGTATCCTCTTTTTATTATCTCCCATGATCCAATTTTGTATTGAGGAAATTGGATTTGTACGTAAGTGACTGATAACACAACGGATCGATAGTACTCGACATACTCTTGCCGATGTATGGAAATCGTTTAATCGATCGATCGATGCAAGTAATAAACGAACAGCAGAATAATGGACGAAAGAAAAACGTTCGATAAATCTATTCCACCCTCACGCCATTCACACACTTCATACAATAACTAACATTATCGAGATCTCCTCTTAATCTACGCCGGTATTTAAAAATACCTCCGAGTAATTCTAAGCAAGATGTCTGAAATGAGGGAACATTATAATGTTCGTACAGACCATTAACGCTCGGATCCTCACTTCTCCCCAGTCGAAATGAATGGTTCTCTCCTCGAGGAAGTCCCCTTCTTTGATAAGCTTCAAGGACTGACTTTCACCCCAGACCTGAAATGGAAGACTTCCTTCAAATCTGTTGCTGGGAAAAGGGTTGAATCATTTTACCACTCTAGAATGTACCTCATCCCTGACACAATTCACAACCTGTATTAAGAAACAGGTACGTACTAAGATAGAGCTATGGCCTCAGTTCAGTTTCGAGAGACAGTGGATATCCCTTGTAAGGGTAACTGTGCGAGTAATTGTGAAGCAAGGCTTGAGCAATCACTAGCCACACCTCTTTTGAATCAACACTGCTTGATTCCAGTGGCAAAGAGAATTCCAGAACGACTAGAAACAATGCCGAGATAAGCGGAGAGCACATACATCAACTGGTATTCCTAAATGGTCACCCATTTAATACTGACCAGGCTCAACATCGCTTAACTTCGATGATATAACGAGAATCGGTGTGTACACATGATTATGGAGAACTGCTGTCATATTTGGAGACATGCCGCTCGGAGCACTTTTTTCCTGTCTTGACAAAGGAAAAAATCGACTCCGCAATCGGGTGGGGGATGTTCTTTTCTCGAATAAAACAGATCAAATACATGTAGATATAATAAGCACACACCAAAAACAACACAGAAGAAGAAATGGGCCACAAAGGAAATTAGACCAGTAATGGGGTGGCATTGCAAAAGCAACCATTAACACAAAGCATTACAAAAGTAAACCCCCCACACAAGGCTCATTTATGCATATAGAACATAATCCCGGTTCTGCCATAGATTTTCCGTAGACTGTATATAATTATTGGCATTACAGTAAGTTTCTTCAGATCTCTGGTAAGCTCTATGTATTTGCATAGTTTTATTGCCTCCTTGATTTTCACCTGCTGTGATTCGAAATCTACTATTTGGTCGCCAGATCTTTCTTGTATATAATTATCACGCCTGGTCTTCTTGCTTGGATGAGTTTGTATTTGCATGTCTCAGAGGATTTTGTGCATTTAATGATCTATTACTTGTACTATTTGGCACAGTTTTATGTGAACTATCTTTCGGAGCTAGCCATGTCTGTTTTTATATTCCTTTGAGGTTAATGTTCGGCATTTACCTATGGTGGGGGTTACCTTTTCATCTATTTGTCAAACAGAGTCTACATTTACTGTTTTACTATGTCATATCTATCTTTGCTTTTAGATATTTCGTTCAGATCGCGTTTTTTTTGTTGAAGCTGTCAGTAGCGATTTGTTTCTCTGTTTACATGTGCTTTCACCATCCATGCCTGTTTTATCTTGCGCTATTTCTTTGGCCTGCTTAATAAATCGCTCATGTAGCCCCTTTTCACACCTTTATGTTAACCATTTCGCTGTTTTATGTATTTTTCATCTTTTCGGTTGTTTGGCGGCGGTGTAATCAGCCTTTTCGTATTTTGATAATGTATTTTCTACTTATCGTATCGTTAAATCACCTTTCAATACTCCACAGTCCTCTTTCCCCCTTCTTTGCCTTTCACATAGAGTTGCTCAGTATCATCTGGCAAGTGCAGTGCGTTGTTCATGATTAATAGTTTTCCGCTTTTTGATCTAGATACCGTTTTTTTGTCCAGTTTATGGAGGGTTGAGAGTATTTTATTAGATATACTACCCTAATATTCATTCTTATTATTAGGTTTCTACTATATAATTTATTTTCAAGTAGCATTCGTGTTATTCTCTTTTGATTATAATCTCTGCTGATTTGATACTGTATATTTCAAAGAATGCTAAGATATTTATAATTAACGCGTTCACCAAATCACTGTATTGCCACTCGATTGGATTGTTCTATGTTTCAACTACTGTTGTTTCAAGTTTTCGTCTTTTCATCTTAAATAGTTTGTTTTTTACTAATAATTATCCCCTTATAAAGACCACACGGGGATAAGGGGTACTGGGATTGGTAGATTTTAATTTGAATGATGAATAGTATTATAAGAATATTGAAAATGATTAATGAAATGAACAAAATTTGATAACCTATGATAACGGTTTATGACACGTAATAGCTGTCATTGGATTTGAAGATGACAGTGTTCTATCCTGGTATTCCTCAAGTGAGAAGAGAGAGAGAAAGAGAGAGAGAGAGAGAGGGAGAGAGAGAGATAAAGAGAGAGAGAATATGACTTAGAAGATCATTAATGAAAATTCTTAAGTACTCTGGCGTTGATACTATGCCCTTCAGACTTCCGCCCATCATAAACTACTTTACTAGACCTAACAGAAAGAAATAACGAATTTGATGGCTGAGAAGGCATTGCTAGATATCCCATAGCTAGAATGTCAGTGAAGCAACTGTTTTGTCAGACTCTATGAAAGTCTTTTGATGTGTCGAAAGTTATTGCCCTATAAAGAAAGCCCATCGTGAGATTCACTGCACCTGTGCGATATTATAGTCAGCACTTCAGCAGTTAGTCTTGAAAACAAAATCCATATTGCTTGTCACTTAGATGATTGCTTTTACTTAAGTGATTGAGGATTTCTTGATATATCACATATTCAAACTACTTACTTATGACTGAGTTATCTAAGAAGAATCTATTGACGCAGACTTAGTTTCTAGAGAAATAGCTGTTGACATATCAGAAGCTTTTAATAGGGGTTGACACAAAGGTTTGCTTTACAAACTTGCTAGCTATGGCAAATATGGAAATGTCTTCTCGACCATCAAATCCTTTCCTTCTGATAAGTTTATAAAAGTAGTCATTGATGAGCAGAAGTCTGAAGCACATAATACCAGTGCCAACGTGTCTTATCCTTATTTTAATCAATGATTTCAAATCAAATTGTAAGACAATTAATTGATATGTATGCAGATGACACAACCATCTATCGCAACACTTCAAAGAACATTAATGATCAAGGTAATTCCGATTATCTCTCTTCCGATCTAGAGCACATCGGGCAGTGGAGATAGGGTGGCTAGTGAATATAATAATCTAAAGCAAAACTTCTCTCTTTTCACCACCAACGCTCTGATTCTCACTTTGCGTCAATTGAAATGAATGGCTATCTTCTTTAGGAAGGCGCCGACTATGATAAGCTTCCAGGACTAAACTTCACCCCAATCCTCTAAATAAACACATAATCGAATCTTATGAGTAAAATATTTCCACTGTTAGAATGCATTTAAATTTGTAATTTTAAAACGGTTAAGATACCAGTCAAATGCAGATATATTTTTTTAATAAACATATTATTCATTAAAAATTAAAACTTTCGATTTACACAAGAATCTTCATCAGGATGATACAGACAATATTTATTTTACACGCCACTTAAATCGGACATTACATACCAAGCTTCGACAAGAAAAGACGTACAAGTCTAAGTGGCAACATGTCGCTTAAAAAAAGAAAGAAAAAATATTGTCTGTATAATCCCGATGAAGATTCTTGTGTGAATCGAAAATTTGAATTTTATCTAAATAATATGTTAATAAAAAAAATTGGTCTCTTAACCGTTTTAAAAATAATCGAATCTGTTGCTTAGGTCTTGGTTGGATCATTCTATAGCTTCGGAAAGTATATCACTCCTGATGTAATCCTCTACGTGTATAAGAGTCAAGTATGCCCTAAGATGGAGTACTATTTCCATATATAGAGAAGTGCCGCACATAGCACCATTTCCTGCCGTAACAAAGTACAAAACCGACTTTGAAATCTAGTGGGGGTGTCCTTTTCTCTTCTCTACAACATATTTCTCGTAGAAGAGACGTTGCTAGTCTTTCTCTATTCTACCGTTATTTTCATGATAGGTCCTCGACTAATCTATGATTTCCCCGGTGTAAAACACCCACAACCAGAACCCATCTTGCTACAACCACCATAAATGATTTTTCCTGTCTCCCTTTGTGTACCTAAAACTAAACGACACTTCCATAAGCAATGTTTCTTTCCTTACCCTAACCGTCCATGAAACACAATACCACGCACTGTTTCCCAGCTGACAACAACATGGTCATTTTTAAGTTCAATATCAACAAATTCTTGTTGAGTCGTCTTCTTAAATAATCA
This sequence comes from Sepiola atlantica, assembly GCA_963556195.1. NCBI lineage: Eukaryota > Metazoa > Mollusca > Cephalopoda > Sepiida > Sepiolidae > Sepiola > Sepiola atlantica. Next base: position 107,221,912 of record OY744520.1, on the reverse strand, counting down.
ATTTCTGCCCAGTTTCAACTTTCATTACCAATCCTCAAGGTGTTGTCTCAATGTCCACTTGACAAACGTATCAACCCTTGAGTGACTTTTGTCCTTTATAAGTTGATTCATTAGTACATCAAAAAGATGGAAAGCATTTCTCCTTCAAGAAACATTTGAAATAGATAGGCACAAGTTTTGGGAGTAGATTCTTAATCACAATAACAGAAATGTTGTAAGGACCAGTTACATTGCTGGCATCAAGATTTAAAAAAAATAAGTTTGGAAACATCCCAGACAGATATATATTTTTTAAATAAGTTCGGAAACATCCCAGACAGATATATGGATGTCAGACTATTTTCATTAGCGGAAACTCTGGAAGTAAGTAGCCCTGATCGCAGAGGGTTGCATTGGAAGCAAAGTAATTTTTAAAAGATTGGCTTTGTCGGATGCAGTGGAAATCATCTCTGGTCCATTAAGAATTGTTGGAATAGAAGTCTTGCATCTGTTCATTATTATTCAAAACTCTGTAGAATCAAGCCTCTGTTCAGAAACTTTGGATTCAGCAGATTTTCCATAGGACTCTTCCACGTTTCTTATAACCAATTTACAACGGTCACGGGCAGTTTTAAAGTCGGATGTAGTTTCAGGAAAACAGTTCCGTTGATAGCAATTAAAATGGTGGGTTTCGTGAATAATAACAGCGGCACACTCAGGACTGTTCCATGGCTGCCTGGTTGGTTGCGGTTGGAAATTTTTAGTAGGTATACAACTCTCAATCCCAGCGATTAGCTAATCGAATATATCAAAGGCGATACAGGACACATTTTCTTTCTGAAAATGGACTACTATTTAATTTCAGAGATTACAGATCTAAATCTATCTCAATAACCCCTTGAGTATTGATACCCTGTGCAAGGGAAAGGGACACCTGAGCCCCCCCCCTGAACTCATATTTGATATTAATGAAGACAACTGAGTGGTTGGAAGACATCAACGGGGTTAGAACAGAAAATGTTCACTGTTCAGCGAAAGTTATCAGAAAAAGATCAAGAAGGCTTGTAAAATGTCCGTACAGCCCCGGACTACCTTGGAGACTCTGGCTCGTATTTATCTTCTTGATTGGTTCTCCCAACCTTGGTAAGGCAGCAGAAGACTGAAATCAAAGGTTTCCTTCTCTTAAATCAGTCGTCTTCCAAAACTAATTTAACCCCATTGAACTAAAGCACTGGTTTTCAGACACCAGGCAACCAGACTTGAATCACGAAGCCATCCTTATGAGTGTACATGGACAGAAGATAGCAGAGGTTTGAGATAAGAGTTTTTATTCCATCTTCTTGATGAGTTGTCGTCACAGATTGATGAACTGCATCTGTAGCAATATTTAGATGCGTGTGTGTCAAGTTAAGGTTAGAATTAGACATTTTCCACATAAGTTCAAAATTAAGTAGCAGAATAGAAAATTCCATTAGAAGTTAAGAGTATAACAAGAGCTACGTGTACAAGAAGTTGCATCATAGGCAGAAGTCTAAAGTGCCATGTAGCGAAGAAAGGAGGAAAGTCTTTCTCTTTAGAAGACGAGCTGTGTTTAGTGGTAGTTCTGGAAGCTCCAAACGGCGGTGGGAAGCTTATGTGTAACCCTACAGTCCTGTGAAAGAATGAAAGAAGCCATTGAGAAACAAAGTTGTTAGAGGTTTTTCTTTTATGCTGTATATAATTGAAGCTACTAGGCAAGAAAGGAAGATAAAACATTTGGCTGACACATCACCACTGCGACTACAGAATAATACAGACAAACCGTGGCGATAGAA
>OY744520.1:107055119-107217619 GCA_963556195.1 Sepiola atlantica | reverse complement strand
ATAAGAAAGTAAAATATACAGATTTCTTTTAACATTAATCCACGAAATTATTTATAATATGTATACAAATAAATTAAACGGTTTGAAACAATAATATCCGTAAATGATCTATTGAAAATTTAGAAGATTGATACATAAATGAGCCATCAATTATTTTATAGATTTCCAAAAGCAATGACGTTATGTGCTTTGCTCCACAACTGGAGCCCTGGTAGGGAGTGCACTTTACATAGAGACATGAGTGTGAGAAAAATCTATTGAATTTGGGATTAAAGTCACATAGATAAGTTAAACAGTGTAAATAATATAGGAAATTATTTTCATGAGAGAAATTGAAAATATAATTATCATAACGACGACTAAACCGACCCGGTATGGTAGTAGATGTCAGGACCACATATAGTGATGAAATATAAGTTGCCCTATGTATGATACGTATAACTATAACTATATCCAGTGGTAAGTTTCGGGAGTGTGGGGTCAGTATTTGTCAAGTTATCATATACGCGTTCAAGGGAAACTATGGTTTACAGATTATATATTTACGAAACAAATTAAGATAACATCTATTGGCGCACAATATATTCGTACGGTTACGGCATCAAACTATTTCACAAATGTTTAAAACCCAACAACCAATGACTCATATTACATTTGGTAACTTAACTTAGACCCTAATCCCTTCTCCGAGAATCCCTTCTCACCAAATCCCTATTTACATGATCGGTTTCCAGAACTTAAACACTCCAGTTGCTAAAAGATTTATCTGCTGAAAATGTCTTAGATTGTTGTCGAGTGGTTTTCACGTGATTCCATCGTCAGACGAACGCACATTTGTTGAATTATTAAACTATGCATTTATTTTAATAAACTACAAAATTAGTCTTATTAATTTCGAGGCAAAATTCATGACAAAACGAAGAATTCCATATGAAAACGCCTGGATGTAAATCTGCATACATTTGGGTCGATATTGGCCAAAATGTCTTAGGCCCGGAAGTCATTTCCGACAAAGCGCATTTAGTATGGATCGAAATCTTACATGCATTAAATGCTACTCTACATAGACGTTAGGTAAGATTACTTACAACGTAGGAGTCAAAACGTACCGAAATTACCGAAAATAAAAATACTCAAAAGTTAAACTGATTTTGTTTTTTTATCAAACATCTTTATTGTTATGGCCCTGTTTAGGGGCCAGAATGAGAACACGGACACGGGGTTGTGGTAAAACAAATATATTGAAGAAAGTATATATATATATAACAGAGGAACAGAAGAAGTAGTACGTTTTAACTGACTGCCAGTGTAGACATCGGGTTAGACTCAACATGTGAGAAACGTAATGCTTCCAGTATTTATTGAGAATGGACGAGATCCAAATGTTCGTCATAGGTACGGCACCATAACACCCCCTCCCAAGCCTGGCCTCCTCAGGAGTCTAGTATTGTTTCATTTTTGGATTGATACTATTCTGAGGTTACTTCAGATAGCTGTATGTCGAAAGTGTTGTTTTTGGTAACCATAACTTCCTCCTGTGTAAAGATTCCGCACATGCAATTTTGTGTGATGATTTGAACATGCACAGCGTGGCTGCAAAATTTGTGCACAAGTTGTTGTCGCAGGAACAAAGCAACCCCCGTTTACAAGTTGCACAGGACCTTCCGGAAACCGCCAACACTGATCCTGGGTTTCTAAACACCGTGATAACTGGAGATGAGTCATGGGTGTACGGGTATGACCCAGAAACAAAAAGACAGTCGTCGCAATGGAAGCATCCCGAGTCTCCAAGGCCCAAAAAAGCGCGACAGGTCTTCTTTGATAGCTGGTGAATTGTGCATCACGACTACGCACCGTGAGGACAAACAGTGACAAAGGAGTACTATCAAGATGTTCTCCGGCGTCTCCGTGGCGTAGTTCGGCGCAAAAGACCAGACATGTGAACGGCGAAAAACTGGCAATTGCATCACGACAACGCCCCTGCACATTGATCCCAATTGATCCAACATTTCTTGAGCAAACATCGAATTCCAGTTATTCGTAAACCTCTCTATTCTCCAGACATTGCTCCTTGCGACTTCTGTTTTTTTTTCAAAAATTGAAGACGTTACCGAAAGGTTCCCGTTTTGAGACTAGAGAAGAGATAATGTGGAACGCGGCAGTAGAGATAAACACGATTCCAAATGAAGACTTCCAGAGATTTTTCTGGCAGTGGATAGATCGATGAGCTAAGAGTGTGCAAGCACAAGGGGCCTACTTTGAAGGGGTTAGGGTCCCAACCCCGTGTTAGGTATTTGAAATATTTTCTCTGGACTAAGGTCGGATACTATTTAGACAGGCCTTATATATATATATATATATATATATATATATATATATATATATATATATATATATATATATATATGTGTATATGGCCAATGCTCTAACTAAATATTCTTTAGGAGCGTTCAATCCACTTCTCAAACTATTAAACATCTCCTCAACAAACACAAAACACGCAAACTGACATCAACAATATACTATGTAGTGAATCCTACAATCACTGCATCGCTCAAACGCAATGCCCTCTCGGCAAAAGGATCTATGAACATAATAGAGAAATTAAGCTAGACGACGTTAAAAAACATTTGTAAAAGAAATTCTCCTAGACTGAGACACATACTTGAATTTAATCATATTTTGACTTCGTTTAGGTTGCGTTGATCATATAAACACATTACACCCGACGAAAACGCATTATGGAAACGATTCTTAAACCACATTAAACTAATGATATCAAACAACGACCGTTTTTCTTTAAAATTCAACCAGCTCTCATCAAAACATAATAACAGAAAATGCTGAAATTATTAACAATAGTTAAAATACGTTTTAGTTATGTCGTATTTAAACCCACCTACCTATCCCCACACAACAGCGTCTACATTTTACTGTCATGAAGAACAAATGTAGTAAAATATTATGAATTCAATCCTATACACAGCTTTATAAAAGTTTTCCAATAAAGATTACAAATTATGTGAAAAACGCACCAATGAGGACTGAGTGCTCCAGCTATATTTATATGTTGCAGACTATTGAAAGTTGCCACTTGCCATATATGGTATATGGTTTGTTACTTAATTGCACGTAGACCTTAAGTGCTTTCACAAATCACATTGTAGAACCAGGTGTTCATGAGAGAGTAAGTGTTCCCTGTTACCTATGAATCACCCACCATATCTCACAAAATAACTCACAAATTTTATTGTCTACTGTATGTCCCTGACTTAATCATTGACTTGAGCATTACCATTTAAATTCCAAAATTATCTACTGTCTCCGGATAGCGCATTCGAAGTCTATAACCAAGAATTTGCCGTTCAGTTCCACCCTGAGTTTTCATTCTCCGAAACAACCTATTTGCTTTTCGAACAAAATTATCAATACTAAAAGAACCTCAAATAATTCTGAGGAACTCACTAAAAATCGATCAATAAAAGATAAATGAAGGCATATTGCTATCTATATATCTATATATATATTACATAAAAATCTGAACAATATGGAATTTTAACGTATTTCACTTGTCAAACAATGTATACAAAAATTAATCTTCGTAAATCTCAATTTAAAGATCAAGAAATGTAGCCCTGTTTTCTTTGTACTCGAATTTCACTTCCAAGTTAAAGGGATGGATATCCTCCTACATGTTTAAATGAAACTCATTCCCACCATTAACGTATAAAATCATCAAAAGACCTGAAGTGTCCATTGAAAAGTATTACCTTTCGTTTGATTTGACGGCTCAATCCTCATATACCAATGAAGGTAAGAACTTCCCCAGATGGAGCAGGATCTATACCCATTGGTATTTCTATTCTTTGACTTACAAATAAATGCCCCACAGTAAAATAGCAATTTTTATTTAAAAACATGACAGCAAGTTTGAGTGAGGATTACGAAAAATAATTTTCTGTTGCCTTCGAGACCCAAAACGCTTTTTTTGCCTGAACATGAAATATACTTTTTCCTGCTTTTGTCAATGACCTTGTTTAAAACATCTATCAAATGTTCGTGTTCAATTTTCGTGTACAAAGTTGTCAAATAAAATGTAGAGAGACTTCTAGCGGCAGAGTGATTGTTTAGTCTATTTTATTTCTCAAATACCAGTTGAGTGTTGTCCACAAACCAAAATTTATTATATCTTGAGTAAAACGTAATTGTGTGTCTGTGTATGTGTGTGTGTGTGTGTGTATTAATCTATGGATAAAAACCATACCGCATGTTGAAGCATTTTTAGCCACCCTGAATAAATAAATCTTACACCAATGGTCTCCTGGTCGATTTTGTGCTGACCCAACACCTTAGAGGCTGAAAACAGAGATGTAACCAATGCTTAAAAGAAAAAAATAGAATACTTAAGTACGAACATAAAAAATACTTAACCAAGGTTTGAATTAATCTCTAAATGTGGACACATGCACAAATTCAAAATAACCAATCAGGAAAGGCAACTAGTACTTATCGTAGTCTATCTCAAATCAAACGTATACTATATATAACATAAGACTAAATGTCTATAGCGGTGGTATGGACTCATTAATAATTACTTAGACTATGAGACTTAAAATTCTCCCAGCATTCGGTCTACGACTAAATGTAGTATCTGTAATATCTCAAATCAATGTAAAAGAAATTCTCCTAGACTGAAACAATCTTTATTATTATTGAAATTTTTTTTTTATTTTTTTTTATTTATTTATTTATTTATTTTTTATTTTATTTTTTTTTTTATTATTATTATTATTATTATTATTATTATTATTATTATTATTATTATTATTATTATTATTATTATTATTATTATTATTATTATTATTATTATTATTATTATTATTATTATTATTATTATTATTATTATTATTATTATTATTATTATTATTATTATTATTATTATTATTATTATTATTATTATTATTATTATTATTATTATTATTATTATTATTATTATTATTATTATTATTATTATTATTATTATTATTATTATTATTATTATTATTATTATTATTATTATTATTATTATTATTATTATTATTATTATTATTATTATTATTATTATTATTATTATTATTATTATTATTATTATTATTATTATTATTATTATTATTATTATTATTATTATTATTATTATTATTATTATTATTATTATTATTATTATTATTATTATTATTATTATTATTATTATTATTATTATTATTATTATTATTATTATTATTATTATTATTATTATTATTATTATTATTATTATTATTATTATTATTATTATTATTATTATTATTATTATTATTATTATTATTATTATTATTATTATTATTATTATTATTATTATTATTATTATTATTATTATTATTATTATTATTATTATTATTATTATTATTATTATTATTATTATTATTATTATTATTATTATTATTATTATTATTATTATTATTATTATTATTATTATTATTATTATTATTATTATTATTATTATTATTATTATTATTATTATTATTATTATTATTATTATTATTATTATTATTATTATTATTATTATTATTATTATTATTATTATTATTATTATTATTATTATTATTATTATTATTATTATTATTATTATTATTATTATTATTATTATTATTATTATTATTATTATTATTATTATTATTATTATTATTATTATTATTATTATTATTATTATTATTATTATTATTATTATTATTATGATGTTGTTGTTGTTGTTGTTGTTGTTGTTGTTGTTGTTGTTGTTGTTGTTGTTGTTGTTGTTGTTGTTGTTGTTGTTGTTGTTGTTGTTGTTGTTGTTGTTGTTGTTGTTGTTATTATTATTATTATTATTATTATTATTATTATTATTATTATTATTATTATTATTATTATTATTATTATTATTATTATTATTATTATTATTATTATTATTATTATTATTATTATTATTATTATTATTATTATTATTTATGTATTTATTTAACATGTATTATTATTCTATTTCTGGTCCAATGTATTTCCTTCACTAATTAAATAACACTTTGTGTCAGTGATGGTCTATCCATGTCAATGAAATCATGGTCCACCTCTGAAATATCTAAATATGTAACGACTAGTTTTTTAAAAAAAAAAAAAATATATATATATATATATATATATATATATATATATATATATATATATATATATATATATATATTGTGTGTTTATATTATTGTTTTAAAACACTATTTCAGTCTCTGAGATCATAGAGAAGCTTGTCAATAGGCATAACATATAACTTTTACTATCCTCTTTTCATATGTATTTTGATTGGAGGGTTTTCTATTGCTACTGGGGTGATGAGCTGCATATTTTTACTCGATTGTGCTGCGAAACGCGCATAGGATGTAAAGAAAGCATTAATTTAGTGGAAAAATACAACATAGACATATTAAGAGAATTTTGTTTGCCTATAAGACCAGGAGAAATTATTAGTATTTGCTGATGTACGAGGGTAAAATATTGGAAGAGAAGAAAACTATGGTTGTAGTCGTTCGACGAAATATGAAGACTAAGAAAATGAAATGAAAAACAAATGAAAGGTACGGATTGTTGATGTACCTATAATATATATATATATATATATATATATATATATATATATATATATATATATATATATATATTATAGGTACATTCCAATGACCAAAGGAACAATCAATCCGTACCTTTCATTTGTTTTTCATTTCATTTTCTTAGTCTTCATATTTCGTCGAACGACTACAACCATAGTTATATATATATATATATATGCGTGTGTGTGTGTATCTGTGTGCGTATATTTCTCCTCTATTTCTTTGTGTCCTTTTTCCAGTGTATATGTAAATGCTATTACATCTCTGAAGATTTTTTACTAGAAAATTCAGATTCAGTCTGCTTGTATAGTTTCTCAAAATGAAACAGCTGTAAAGTTAAAAAATTACTTGATACACTTATTTTAACTGTCGAAATCAATATATATATATATATATATATATATATATATATATATATATATATATATACCTACTCATGTGGGGACAGTGTAGTATATGTTCGTTTGTTATCTATACTGGCAGAAATATGTGACTAAAGGGAGCATACATTTGCTAGTATATATATATAAAGTTATACTTAAAGAAGTGCCGAAATAAGAAATATTTGAAAAAGTGCCCAATGCATAAAACACACACACTCGATATAATTTGAAATATGTTAAACCATATGTATTCATGCAATTATTCATAGATGCAATCATACGTGCATGTATATTTCGACACATGCGAACACATCGTGACGTATAGACAAGGGGAACACACACTCACGTTAATACACACATAGACGTCTATGAATGCGTAACCAGCTCATATATGGTCAACTCGGTTGCAGAATGGCAACAGTGTTGTTCACTTATAGCGTTTAGTAATTTTTATCGGATTTGAGTCAAACAATTGGCCCCAATCTTCGACATGCGCAAAAGCTTCCGTTGGAATTCCAAATATGTTGCAGGCGCATGCGTATTTCGCGTCCGGCAACAAAGTATAAACAACTTGTTGGACAAAAGCAAATTGATCGCGTTGCCGTAGATTGGCGTCGAATTTATTAATACTTTTTTGAAGATCGCGTGTCCTTCAACTCCAAACGATGGGAAGTTGGCTACAATTTGAAACGACGAAAGATTAATTGGCTTCCGTTCTACGTTTTTCTTTTTTTCTTTTAAATATATTTCAATGTTTCAGTTTTCTTTCTTTCTTTGATTTTGACTTACATTTCTGTTCTTGTTTTATATGATATTTTCTTTTAGATGGTTTTCTCCCCCTTTTTTTAAAAACTTTTTTCTTCTCTCTCCCTTTTTATTTCTCTCTCTTTTTTCTTTCTTTCTGGAATTTAATTAATTTATTTTTTATTTCTCTCCATTTTCGGTCTTCTTTTATCTTTCTTTCTTTCTTTTTTACAAATTTATCTTGTTATATTTGTGGCTCAATGTTAACTATATTCGATATTTCTTTCTTTTTAATTATATTATTATTTTTTCTTTCATATCCTTCCACATTCAATCTTTACTTCTTTTCTTTCTTTCTTTCTTTCTTTTATTCTTCGTCTTTCTGTCTGTCGTTTTGTCTGTCTTTCTTTCTTGTTTTCTTTCTTTCTTTATCCTATCCTTATTCCACCATTCAAACCTTTCTTTATCTCTTTCTTCGATATTTCTTTCTTCTACATTATATTATTCGTTTATTTTTTCTTCTATCACTTTTCAAGCATTCAATCTTTTCTTCTATTCTTTCTTGTTCTATTCTTCAATATTTCACTTCTACCCCTCCTCTCCCCTTCCCATGTTTTCCACCTTCCTTCTTTCACCCGATCTTTTCTTTCTTTCCTTTCATTTAATTAATTATTTTTCTGTCTTTCTTTCAACATTGTATATTTCTTCTTCCTCGCTTTCAACCTTTTCTTTTGTTCCTTCTTTTCCACCACTTACTCCCCTTTATTCTTTCCTTTTCATCTTTCCTTCTGCCTCTTTTTATTTCCTACTTTATTTCTTTCCTTATCTATAATTTCATTTTTGTTGTATTTTTATTTCTCCTATATTTTACTTCCTTCAATTACTTTCTATCGTTATTTTGTTATTTCTTTCTACTACCTTTGTGTAAAAGGTTATTTCTTTTATATTTCTTTACCCCCCCTCTTCCGCCCTTGCACCCTTTCTTTCTTTTTTTCCTTCTTTCTTTCTTCTTTCCATCTATCCTTGCTTTCTATCTTACCCCTTAATTTCTGTCATTTTGTCTTTCGTGCTTTTATTCTCTTACTTTATCTCTATTATTTATCTCATCCTTACTCCTACTTCTTTAAGTCCTACCCTTCCTTTATTTTTTCTTTCGTATTTTCTTTCTACTCCCTTGTCTTTATTTTGTCTGTTTTTATTATTCTTTCTTTCTTTTCTTCCATTCCATTCTTTCTTTCTCTTTTTCCATTCCATTCTTTCTTTCGTTCTTTCTTTCATCCTTACCTTTCTAACTTTCCCTTTCTTTTTTTCAAGCTTCATTTCTTTCGTTATCTTTTCTTTCCTTTTATATTTTCTTCTCAAATTTACATCCCCTGATTTCCTCGGTTCTTTCTTCTTCATTAACTCTATTCCTTCTTTTTTAACAAAACCTCTTCCTCCCTTTTAATTCCTTCCTTCCACCCCTTCTCCATCTTTATGCCCCTCTATCTTTTATTTTGACCCGTCCTTCTCATTTTGCATACCTTCTACAATGGTGGCATTAAAAGTCGTGCAATTACAGTAAACCTTTTAAAGGTACAAATGCTTTCTACCAATGTATCCTCCTTTTTATCAGATACACACACAAACATATATATATATATATATATATGTATGTATATATATATATATATATATATATATATATATATATATATATGCCCTCATGCGCTCACACATTTGACCTTAAAAACACGCACACTCACATGTTGCTTATCATCATGCACTTTTGTTTATTCCAAGAAGAACTTATGCCATGCAAACATCTTTCAATGTTGCAGAGTCGTTATAGATGAATCAACGCCGTAAATAGTTTCGCTAGAAGAAAGTGTCCAAATACAATGGACCCCATTAAGCACTGATAAAGAACTGAAACGGCTCCACTGCGGCGTTTCTTTTTCTGTGCAAGAAGGCAAATAAACTAAGTCAGGTCGATTCCGTTTTTCTTTTCGTAGAGAACAACGCTTCTTACAAGCAGCGAACAAGCAACGCAACCATGAATGACGTTAGTGTATTCTTATTTATAAACATGATGCATGATAACACGTGCGAGAAGTTGATTAAAGATGAACAAATCTCACCGAAAAGTAAGAACCTTTAAAAGAACATAAAAATTATTAAAAAAACAAAACAAATAAAAAACAAAAACACCCAAAACACATCTTACGTTCAAAACAACTTATTTCTTGTAAAATAACAAAAATATTTTTTCCTGTTTTCGTCGCCGGGATATTTTTCTCCGTAGCATTTTTGACCGAGATCGTAAAGACGAAATTGATCTTTAGATGGGTACACACACATTTCTAAGGGGCTTCGTCGGTCGGTCGGTCGGTCGGTCGATCCCTATTTCCTTGCCCCCTAACGAGGGCAGAGTTACAAACAAGGTCGGTTTTTAATGTGAGATAAAGTCTGCTTCCCTTAAAAGGGACACTCTGTATTAAGACCAAATTTTAAAAAAAAACCTCAGTTTAGAAGGATTTCTCCCTTACTGATAGAAAATACAAAAGATGTAATATCAAAACAGATAATACACTTTGCTTTTTTGTCGATCCGTTCGGCCCGTTTAAATTTCCTGTCACGCCTTTGGAAATATTTTTAATATTGCATCACGGAATTTGTAAGATGAGAATTGATGTTTTGTATTATTCGGAAACTGTTCCAATCTAGGATGTTATTTTCACAACGTTTCGGCTGATGTAACCTCCGACCTTCTTCATGTGTGTCTTGTCGAACTCAGGAATCTCTACGGAATTCATTAAATCCACGGGTGTAGCTTAATCTCGGTCCGTCAGCCATGATCGAGTAGAAGTCTTAAGTAATTCGTAATTGTATTTTAAGTTCTGAGGATTGAACCTTCGACCTCTAGAAGATTGCCACTAAGAACTGATTAAATTAGCACTTTTAACCGTTATGTCACAGACCCTTGCAGAAAGAGAACTGATGTATTTCTATCATATGAATTATGCGGACTACTATTTTTATCGTAGTTTCGGCCGATGTAATCTTCGACTTGGAATGTTACGGTAGTGAAGTAGGTACCGACCTGAACTGTCTACCATGTTTTTGTTTGGAGGGGAGGTACACAACTTTCGTATCTCTGAATTTGAAATAACTTTGTGCCTTAAATTTGAAACACTCTTATAATAGGTTTTTGATAATTAAAACATATTTTTAATGGATTGATGATTTTTCTCCGAAACTGATCCGATGAGCTGCATGAACGAAATATCTTGGTAATTATATGTTTATTCCCAGTTATTTGTGTTCCAAACAATTGTCAATTTACATTAAATTATGTTGAAATTAGGCAAAAAAATGAAGACTGGGTCATTGGAATAGTAACAACAATCGAATTAACAATACACAAGATAGTAATAATAACAGAAATAATGAATGTAACTACATAGATAAAAATAACTGTCCGCTACAAGAAAAATGTTTGACTAAGAGTATAGTATAATTAAGAACAGTGTACCCAGAAGATAATCCAAGTCTAAAAAGATGTTATGTGTGATAGAAAAGTACTGATTTTAAGACTAGGTACAGGGACCATAAAATATCTTTAAACAACCTGGAAAAAAGATGACACCTCATTATCAAAATATATATGACCCCTAAAGAAGAACAATGGGGTATCTGTACTGAAATAGAGCATCCTGAAGAAGGCTTCCACTTCCACGCTGCATAACCCAACATGTTTACTTTGTCTTAATGAAAAAATAGCTATTATTACGTTCACAGAAAAAGATACATTTTTAAAGCAATGAGATGAAGTGGGTATTAGCTTTAGACATTTCCAGCAATTTACCTTGGATAACTCTAGTAGCAACCAATTGAATTTATCATATCATCCTATGAAGAAAACCTGAAAATGCACCATTAGTTAAAATAAACAGGTTATCAAGTTTAACATAATAATAATAATAATAATAATAATAATAATAATAATAATTATAATAATAATAATAATAATAATAATAACCTCACTAGTTAAGAATGTAATAAATGCCATTCTAACTCCTTTATTAGATGTAATTAATATTAAATAAATAATTAATTAAATAAGTTAACAGTTAAATAAAAAACTAAAACTTGCCGCAAATAATTATATATTAATAGAATATAATAGGTTTGTTAAATGCAGGGTATGTAGAATATATAATTAAATAATTAGATCAATAAATAAATAAAAAACCTGCAGTAAATAGTTATAAATGAAAAAATGTATAATAGCATTAAAAAACTAGTTTCACTTCATTTAAAATATATACAGGTAAAGGTTAATTACATTAAAAAATACTTTGTGAGTTTTCAATGTATTATTTCGTAATGTGGCTTTATTTTGTGAATGTAAGTATGCATGCATATTAATGTTATTTCGGGCGGGTGTATGTTAGATTGTATGAGAGCGTAATTATCGCTATTGATATATCTGTTTATATCTTTGTACGAGTGTAAGTATTGGGAGCTTGTGCAGGTTAGTATGATACTAAAAAGTGTGTAATTATTCGATGACACATGTGTGTGTGTTTGTATCTTAGCGTTCTGAAAAGTTTTAATTTGGGGTTAACCGTATCCTGTATTCAGCGTGAGTATATATGTGAGAAGTTGAGTGGGGATATATAGGTGTGCTTTTTTGGTACGTATAGATAAATATATTTTCATGCATGTGTGTGGCGTGCGTTTCTGTGTTCCCTCGGATGTGAAAGGTCGTAGGACTGTTAAAAATGGTAGATGGGATCTTAAATACGGCAAGCTGAGATTGGGAAAAGGTGACATGTTTTTAACACCTGACAGCTTTTCACTGTTATGCATTTAAACTCGAGTAATTGTGCCGATGTGTTAAATAGTCGCTGTTACTGATTATAGAATTCTATGATTTTGTTTTGGACGATTTATTTTCATTATAAACTTTGGTCCCAACGAGGTACAATGAGTACTTAACATAACTGTATTTATGTGGACTATATTAATTGTGTGTATATATATATATATATATATATATATATATATATATATATATATATATATATATATATATATGTTTCGAGATTATATTTTACGCTCGTCAATATGGAATTACGTAACCGTATCACCGGTCGAACATTTCAAACCCCGGATCAAAGTAATCTGAACTCTGGTCTCGTAACCATTCGTCTAATGATCACGCTTTGAAATGCGAGCAAAATACGCCTTGTAAAATTTCAAGGTAAACACAAGTACTGTGAATCTAAAGACAATTATTATCTCCAAAGGGAAAGAATCATGCAACGTGGCTAATTTATGATTCATCAATTTATTATCCCACAAAAGGACTCAACTTTATAGGAGCTTTTATATATATATATATATATATATATATATATATATATATATGTTTTTAAATCTCCGAAACAGTTACATAGTAAACAGCTGATGATCCCCGTTTTAATATTTCATGCTTAAGTTAAGGTCCCCTGTTTTTGTTTCACTGTTAGATACTGGAATCCATTTTTCTTTTTTTTTTATGAATTTTCCAACGAATGCTAAGTCTGCGATATCTTGGATTTAGTTAGTTCCTCTGGGAATTTAAACTGCATATTCCTTTTTTTTCTTTTGTTTTCAATGACTCAAAGCTTCTTTAGACTATATATATATATATATATATATATATATATATATATATATATATATATATATATATATATATATATATATATATATATATATATGTATGCAGGCCTCGTTGTAGACTACGGAATTTCTCTGTATGTTATTTTCTTTGTTAGCTTCTCGACGCGGCAAGCCAGTTTTCTGTTTTTAGGTGTTAGTTTAAACATCATGGCTCCGAGTGTTGTTTTGCCGGCCATCTCACTAGCGCTTTCGATCTCTCGACGATCATCAGGAGTTGTGTCTTTATTTGTCTTTGTGCTGTTAGCCTTTTGTTTATTTTTTTTCTTATTTTAATATTTTATTTTAATTATGGAATACGGATAGGGGGTTAGTGCCAGTATAAACTGATATTTTATGAACGTTGGGTTGAAGTTTTTTAATGTATACGGCTGCGAGGATTTTAAGTCTGCGTGTACAATTATTTTATGGATGATTTTAGTGTGAGTTGTTAGTATTTTCCTTATTTAGACTGATTGTAGTGTTTATTTGTGGGAGATGATATGTCGTTGAATAGCGCTTGTATCGTTTAGATGGTACGTAAGACGTCAAGAGCGGATTGTTGTCGTATGACTAATATATATATATATATATATATATATATATATATATATATATATATATGGTGTTGTATGTTGAAAAAAATCAATAAAGTGCTTGATCGCAAAAAATGTGAGAGCTAATATACATATTATTTATTAAACTATACGTTACATATTTCAGACACGTACATGGTTTCATTGAAATAGACTGACCATATATTTTTGGTAAAAAGGTTGTTAGATCCCAATTCAAATCATTAGCGACTCAGAAAATGAAAAACAAATTGAAGAATGGAGTTCAAAGATCACCGTAACGTCTTCCAGTGAGTTCACTGAAGCAAAAAAAAATCTAGCAAAAATATGCGACCCGAAGGAACATATTTTAGCTAGTATATATGAAGAAGGTACATATACTACACTGCAGTCCTCAAAGGAGGAGGTAAGACCTGGGAAGATTGTCTTATGTCAAAAGCATAGATACTACACTATCATAACCTAAAAAGTAAGTACAATTAATAGGGGTAATAGTTTTTTATTCGGCATCAGACAAAAAGATGCCAAATCTCCGTTAAAAACGATGTTATTTGTTTTAATAAAAAAATAACGTAAATTATGATCATGCCAGATAGAAGTAGGTTTATTATAAGAACAAGCAAAGTTGCTAGCTTGCTAGTTGTCATATTTAATTACTCAGTAAATTGTGTTTGTTTGTCTATTACAAAAAAGAATCACCCATCCTTTATCTTAATAAATACAACACGGAATAATAAAAACAGTTTTGAAACAAAATTTACCTTTTACGGTGTAAAATGTGAAACAAAAAAAATCCTAAACTCACTTAAGGTCGTAAAAAGATAATATTTGAAGTTTTTCAAATCGAAAAAAAATTGTACTTAAAAGAAAATAAACAATTAAGAAAAATAAAATACAGTTATTTAATTGCTCAGTAAAATGTATTTGTTTTTTCTTACAAAAAATAGTAATTTTTTAATCAATTATTTCTTAAATGAAATAATTTGATCCAATAAATTTGTGTTTTAAAACATAATCTTTAATAATATTAAAAGACAAAAACAAACCGAAAACGTTTTAATAAAAAATTAAAGTAAATATATAATTTTTGCGCGACTTGTACGACAAATGTCAGAGAATTTGTTGTTTACATGTTATTAATCAAATAACGCGTCCCGTCTTGTGTCCCTCCCTCCCTCTCCCTCTCTTTCTTGAAATAGAATATTTTGTGCGTTCGAAATAGAACATTATACTTAATAATCAGAAGGCGAGTAAGATATATACTACATTACCCCCTAAAAAGGAGGATGTATTGCCTGGGAGAATGGTATAATAACAACAGAACAAATACAACACTAACCCCCGCTTCAAAAAAGGTGAGAGTAATCACTGTGAAGGTAGTATGATGACGACAGAACAAATACTACACCCTCTCAAATTAGTAGGAGGTAATGCCTAGGAGGATTGTATCATAGCAACAGAACAGATATTACACTACCTTAACACCTTTAAAAAAAGGAGGAGATAATGCCTGTGAGGATGGTATCATAGCAACAGAACAGATACTACACTACTTCCACACCTCTAAAAAGGAGGAGTTAATGTCTGAAAAGTTAGTAAATTGACAACAGAAAATATACTACATAACTTCCACACCTCTAAAAAAAGGAGGAGATAATGCTTAGGATGATGGTATAATGACAACAGAACAGATACTACACAACCTCCACGCCTCTCAAAAAGAAGGAGGTAATACATGGGAGGATAGTTTCATGACAACAGAAAAGATACTACACTACCTCTACACCTCTAAACAAAAGACGTGGTAATGCTTGTGAAGGTAGTATCATGGAAGCAGAACAGATACAATACAACCATCCATACCTCTATAAAAAAGGAATTAGCTAATGCCTGGGAGGATGGTATCATGGAAGCAGAACATATAGTACACTACCTCCACACCTCCCCCACAAGGAGGAGGTAATGCCATGGAGGATGGTATCATTACAACTGAACAGATGCTACACTACTTCCACACCTCTCAAAAAAGGAAGAGATAATGCCTGGGAGGATGGTATCATGACAACAGAGCAGATACTACACTACACTATGCTCCTGAATTGAGCATTTAAAGATAGTACAATAGTCTTAAATAGTATAGTTTTGGCTTCAGACAGACAGACAGATACATAATCTCCATTATTAATAGATAGTGATACGACATCTTTCTCTCATGACTACTATAAGCCCTGTTTACTTCTTCATAAATACCGTGTCTATCTGTATTCATAATTTAATAATTACGTATTTATAGATAAGCGCTTATTTCATCTTATAAAGACTCATCAGTGTGGCTATATACAGTGGACCTGCTGACAACACGGTTCTAACCATAGAGCTATCATGCAGGTATAACCAAGACAATCATGAGGCATTATCTTCGTCGTTTCTTTGGAGAAGTCCAATTCGCACAGCACCACCACCAAATAGTAACCGCACACCACAAAGTCCAACTTTTTTATCACTGTGGTAGGTGGAACGGTACCGTTGTAGTGTTAAGGCTACACGGCTAACAGAGCTCTGGTGAAAATCCAGGGGGAGTCGGAATTAAGATCCATCGTCCTTGTATGTGGGAAGCAAAGACGTGTCAGCAGGGCAACCGCAAATCAATAAAGCTAGAATGACAACATCGCTTCTGTGCCATCCCTTTTTATGGTCTGGATTAAACCTTCCCCGACTTCGCAAGCAACCGTACTGCTCTCGGTTTCATCGGTAAAAATCTACAATCTTGCAGATTAACGAATAGATTGCGACCAACGACTAACGAGGAGGACTTCATGCAGACCAGAACATCCCGAGACACGATCTTCGTGAGCTCTGTACAGCAGTCCAACTTGATTAACAATCACAACAACACCAGCAACAGCAACGGCAGTTGTAAAAGCTGGCCACTGCTTCTTTATCAATCAATGTTAAAGTTTAGAGATTATATATTATGTAATATATACTAACTCAACGGGTAACAGGTGGTTTAGGATAAGATACTATAGTTGTGCTGTCTTTATCTTTCCTTCTGTCTGTGTGTGTCTGTGAGAAAAAAAATCCCTATACGAAGATTACAAGTTTTTCTCGAGTAAAACATCACGGGGAATCCAATGGCGGCATGCCCTCTGTGAGAAGGATTTTACAATAATATCGGGAGGTCTGCGTTTGCGCCGGAGATGCATACAGAACAAAGACAACATTTTTTCTTTATCTAATTTCGTTTAATTTAGTGATGTGGAGTCTAATACTCTGAGAATGACTACATAAGGGCACCCCTAATTGATAAGAGAGTTTTTGCTGGTAAGTAAAACAAAACACGCATTTAAAATGGAAACACCGTCTCTTATTTTAATCGGGAAACATAAATGCGAGAAATACGTTGGTGGGAGAGGAATCCAGAAATGAACAAAATTTCTAGAAACAATTAAAGTAGCGCAGGCATTGGAGGGGGAACCGGGTTAGAGTAGATCAACCCAACAACAGGAGAACACCCGAAGTCGCATTCCACCCTGCCACGATAGAACACCTGGCTCAACTAGGAATTTTGCCAATCTTGACAGTTTTATGTGAAGGCATTAATAGACTTGTAACGCTATTCTGTAAAGACGTATTTTAAATGCGATTTTTTTTCTCACAGAATTACTGTTGAAAATGTTACCCTGCCATTCCTTGTCTAATTAAAATATAATTGATTTTCATGTCGTATTTGTAAAGTTAGTCATATTAACTTATTAATTGTTTTAACTTTTTAATTGGTGTAACTTTTTTTTTTGATTGAAATTGTAGATTACAGCCATCTGGAATAAATTTAGTCATATAAACTTATTAATTGTTTTAACCTTTTAATTGTTTTAACTGTTTAATTTTAAAAATTTAATTAAAAAAAATAATTTTGTACATTGAAATTGTAGATTACAGCCATCTGGAATAAAGTTAGTCATATAACCTTATTAATTTTAAAAACTTCTGAATTGTTTTAACTTTTCAATTTTTCAATTTTTAATTTTCCACATTGAAATTGTTGATTACAGCCATACGGAATAAAGTTAGTCATATAAACTTATTAATTGTTTAAATTTTTTAATTGTTTTAACTTTTCAATTTGTAAAATTAAAATTTGGCACATTGAAATTGTAGATTACATCCATTTACATAAAGTTATACGTATTAACTTATTAATGGTTTTAACTTTTTATGTATTTACTTTTAATTTTGCACATTAAAATTTTAGATTACAGACATCTGGTATAAAGTAAGTCATATTAACTTATTGATTGTTTTAACCTTTTAATTGTTATAACTTTTAATTTTGCACATTGAAATTGTAGATGAAATTTAGCAGAATCTTCTATCGCGTTCAGACAGAATTCTGCAAATATAGCACTCTGATCTTAGATATGCTATTTTTTCTGCAATTTTTATATAGGTTGTTTCTTTATGTAAGGTTTAGATATGCCCATTTTTCTGTAATTTTGTATACGCTGTTTTTTCTATATTTTTAGATATGCTATTTCTTCATGCAATTTTTAGATATATCTTTTCTTTTTGAAATTCTTATATACGCTGTTATGTAATTTTTAGATATGCTGTATGTTTCTACAAGTTTTGAATATACTCTTTGTTTCTGTAATTTTTAGATATGCTGTTTATTTACTTTCTGTGATTTCGTAGATATACTATTTATTTCTGTAATTTTTATATTTCTTTTAATAATTTTTAGATATACCGTTTCTTTCTATAATTATAAAAAATGCTGTTCCTTTCTGTAATCTTTAGATACGCTGTTTAATTCTGTAATATTTAAATATGCTGTTTCTATAATTTTTAGATATGCTGTTCACTTCTGCATTTTTTAGACGTGCTTTTTTATCTGGAATTCTTAGATGATATGCCGTTTATATCTGTAATTTTATCGTTTATTTTTGTATTTTTTTCGAGATCCTATTTCCTTCTGAAATTTGTAACAATGCTTTTTTTTCTGGAAGTTTTAAGTACGATTATATTTTCTGTAATTCATAGAAATGCTATTTCTACACGTAATGCTACATTTCTCTATTTATTCATGTAATTTTCTGATATACTATATTCTCCTGTAAAAAGCATTTCTTTACTAAAAACATCAGATGCAAATATAAATTTCGTTATATTAAAAAAAAAGGATATATATATATCAATATTATTATATATCAAACATTTTATTATTTAAATAAAACTAGTTATTAATGTAAAGTATAAGTATAATTTTTACATTATTTTTTACTTTTAAAACATTTTTGCGAACGAGTTTTCTTCAAAATGTTGTGAAATACTCCCGTACGAAATTTCAGGTTTTGCACGAGAGAAAAAAGGATACATACTCGGATATAAGTGCAGTCCCTTTGTCACACTATTCATTGTGCACGGATACAAGCAAGATCCACATAGATACGTATGTACTCGACTGGACTGCGTTTCTAAGAAATAAGATCTTTAAGATCTGGTCACAGCGTGGGCTCAAGACAATGGAAAAGCGCTGCTCTGAACGGGAATATGACTATCGTGGGAAGCAAACACGTGTCAGGCGCGAAACCGAAAATCGATAAAGTGAAAGTGACAACATTGCGTTTCCCTATTTATTTTAATCTGTTCTGAAACAAGCCTTCCTCGACTTCGCATGCAACCGCTGAGCATTGCTGTTCACGGTGTTGGGGCTAAACATCTGCAATTCTGCAGGTTAACGAATAGCTGCGACAAACGAGGAAGACTGGACAATTCTGAGGCACGATCTTCGTGAGCTTTATGCAGAAGTCCAACTTTCTCAACAACAACAACAACAACAACAATCCCCACCACCACTAGCATGGCATCAATTATTCCAGGTTTGAGTGAATTTTTCTCAACACAAGATCAAATAAGTGTACCAATATTTAAGAAGGGTTGTTAACATAGTATTAAAACGCAACTTTTCACATAAGGTTAGATGACGGGGAAAATCAGAAAATTAAATTAGAAGTCAATAATTAGAATTAAATCTACGTGTTCAGGATTTTACGCCACAGGCAGGAAGTATTCAGTGGCAGGTATGGATACGTTGATTAAATGTTTTCCTCATTTGTGAACGCGATTGTGTTTGGACAGCTGCTTTTTCCCTATGCGGGATGGGTTGAAGGAAGATCCACAGCGTATTATATATGTATACTGTGTAATTTAAAATAAAAATAAAACAATTAAATTATTATTAAACCCCAAATGATTTTGTGCTGTAATTATTAATACCTTTTGCAACTGCTGTTCATAAACAAGACGGCTGCAAACGAAAAAGTAAATCAAAGAAGACATATATACTTCTACTCTTATATCTTCACTGCGTCAACCACCCCTGTCACTACTACTGGGAGACACCACTTCCAATTTAGCCGAATACTTACAACGTGTCAACAAGTAGACAGCTGTTTTATGTCAACGAGACGACGACAGGCCATCTGATAAATTTGAAAGAATGACCTACAAAACGTTACAAACAGCTTATTAGGATATGGAATCAAGTGAACTTATGTTCTACCAATGTTCAAATTGAAAATAAGTTTCAAAATATGAAGACGATCAATCAAGTTTCATCGGATATTTTCAAGATAGCCACTGTGTAGTAACATTTTGAAGTGAGTGTGTTAGAATGATGTTGGAAAGGAAAATGCTATTTTGTAATTAAATTAAGTAAATATTTACATTAGAAGTTAAAAGTTAGGAATTAATGCTGATAGTATAGTTTTATAACTACATTAAGTAAAGAGGAAATTTCTACTATAAATTAAAAGTTGTTAATTAAAGCTGACGTGTTCAAGATGTTGCGTCATAACAAGAAGTTAGCGTCGCAATGAAGCCAGTAAGATATTTCTCTTGGGTGTTAGACGTCGAATCGCACGGATGTCTTTCTCGGGTTCTTCTATCCACCTCCACAGGGGATAGCCGTGGAGGTAGTAATAATCTTAAATTGCTATGTGATACAAACTAATGTATTTGTAAAGAGCAAAATAAATCAACAATAGAAAATGTAAATTCAAGAGTAAAATTAATATTTTGTTTTATTGTTTCTATAGCAACAGCTTTTAAAGAGGACAATTAACTATTATTTTCTAATGCTGAAAAAACAGGAGAGCAGAGAGAGAGAGAGAGAGAGAGAGAGAGAGAGAGGGAGAGAGAGAGATAGAGACAGAGAGAAAGAAAGAGAGAGAACGATTTTTCTGCTATAATTGCAAAAAGAAAATAAGAGACGTCACAACTGATTGAGCTTTCTACTAACAAAACACAACTGTTAACTGGTTACAGTTCAAGACTGAAATAACATTGTGATTGCTGAACGCACAGCTTATCATTTTTTTAATATAAGAATGCATAAAAAATGATATTAAATATAGAACTGTTTTTCAGAAGCGTCATTGATCTCTATTGCAGTCAGTTTGTCGGTCGTATGTCTGACATGCTTAATTTTGAAAGAACATTTGAATGGCTAGCTGTCTTTGATAAAAGACTAATAGGGTGGTCAGGCAGTCATAGTTGTGTACGTTTTCTCTTCCAACATCAACCAATGGTTGGAAGAGAAATCTGGACCTGCTACCCGATCGAAGGCAAGACATAGTAAAACGCGAAGATAGAATCGGACATAGATATCTAACACAGATCCATACTCAAAGTGGCAACTGCATCTGGGTTCACTTTCTGCGATAAATCGCTCAAAGACAAACATATTTCAATTGAGGAAGACCCGCAAGAAATACTACCATACACCAACCTTCACCATGCTGTACGAAAATGTGCTTACATCAAAAGACTACATGGAAAAGTAAATTACTTCCAGATCTGATAAGAGAAATCAAAGAAAAATAATGTTCAGATCTTATATAAATAATTTTCTCGAACTTATTAAATGATTATTTTATAGATACGTCGTATGACACAACATAACTTATAGAGTTTATGTGCTGTAAAACCAACAATATTAATACCAACCTAAGTCTGTCACACATAAGTTTGAAATAGCTTTTTCCAAGAATGTCTCATCTGTGTAACACGTTTCAACGGGTTTCCTCATCTGCGGCCTACAACATGATCGTCTTCAAATCCAATATAAACAAATACTTGTCATCCTCATGAGTAATAACACTTTCTTCATTCCATTCATCTTTTTCAATCCGCTCACAATTAAAAAAAAGTAAAAATTATGTCGTACGGTATTACTGGACGTATATTTAATATACTCAGATTCTTCCGAGACAAAAGAATGATCACGGTCGTACTCTATGTCCGCATATTTAAACAACATAATATTAGTGTGGGTGTGCTCCAAGGGTCGATTCTTGGACTTTTATTATCCATGATCTTCATAAACGACCTCCCTGATTCAATCGCGTCCAAGATTGGTCTATTTGCTTATGACATCACGCTCTATTGCCGACATGTGGGCAAAAAAGGACGCACACATATCCAAATCTATATCTGAATCCTTAGTAAATGATCTCCAGTCTGTAGTGAAATGGGACCATAAATGGGTGGTTACATTTAATACTACTATAACAAAGCTCATCTCCTTTAACAATTATGAGAAACATTTTCAACCATTGATTGCCATGGCTAATAACACCCGATCTGAGAGTTCAACTTTATAGGGCTTAACATTCACAGGTAACATGAATTGAAACAAATAGATAAAAGATACTGCTTAGTCTGCTGCAACAGAAAGTTAGTTACCTTTACCGGGTTATAAGAATTCTCTCATCTGGTAGTATCCTATATCTCTATAAAGCCACTATTCGCTTACACATGGAATATTGTTGCCACATTTGGGTTTGTGCACCAACCACTAGTCTCTGACTATTAGACAAGGTCACAAAAAGAGTTTCAAATCTAATAGGTCCCACACTGCCTACCAAGCTTCATCCCCTGTCCCATCGCCGCAATGTTGCATATCTGTGCTTGCTTTACAAGTACTCTAATGGAATGCCCTCCGACGAACTTGCTGACATTGAACCCCCTGAACGTAAACACCCCCGAACAAGCTTACAATTAAAGAAATCTCACTCCTTTACTGTTCAGGTCCATAGATGCCGAAAAGCTTTTAACTCTAATAGCTTCTTCCACGAACGGCGAGCCTTTGGAATTCCATCCCTGCTTCCTGTTGCCGTGACTGTACCGACATGCAGAAATTTAAATGTAATGTAAACGCACATCTCGCTGCACAACTCCCTTTAAATCAGGCCCCTAATTCGCAATAGCCCCTTACGTCTCAGTGGCAATTTGCCTTGTTTGGAATAAATTAAAGAAAAAAAGAAAATTCTTAATCAATCAATTGACAAAATGCTAATCTCATTAACCCTTACGTCTCAAGTGGCTTTTGACCTTGATAAGTGGTGATTCATCACTAAATAATAATAAATAAAAATAGAAATATGCATTTTAATTATTTGAATACAATTCTCTATCGATTGGTTTGCTAACAATTGAACACCCTCTATTTAATTTACAAAACAGACACTACACTTTGATATTTCCCTGGAAGTATTGAACAGGCTGTAAGGATTTTGCATGTTTAATGGTGTCAGTTAAAACTCAATTTCTAATTATGTTTGCTGTCCGTATTTTTGTTCTTATAAAATTAATAAGAACGAATTCCCTTCACACGCATCCATTTAATCTGCATGTCTATGTATGCAAGTGTTGTTTTATACTTTAGCGTGACAGCGCGACCAACCGACCTACGGTCTTTAATGTTACGGTCGAATAATTATTTCCGCATTGTAAACTGCTATTCGGCGGCGTCTTGTATAGAGGGAGAGGATTGCACCAGGAATCAGGCACTTTCTGGCGCGGTAGAATGATACAACTATTTTACAGAAACTTTGGCAACGTTTTAGATTTTAGATCATCAAATCAAGGGGTTTTCTCTAGCCATTGATTTTAGCTGGAGAAAAACAATGATCCGAGCATTGATGGTGAAAGGAGAGAAGCATTGTTTTACAGGTGCTAAAAGTAAAAAGGCTCTTTTTCTCAATTTCTCCATGTGATCCAGACCAGAAGAGAGAGAATCAGCATGATCCTTTTCACCAATGCTCTTCGAGGTGCTGCCATTGATAATTGTGTAATCTGCCTTTTTTTAGCTGTAATAATGGAAACAATAAAAAAACAACTACAACTCAATTATTTGCTCTGGGCTGCGTATTATTTTCTTATTGATTTTTTAACAGCAAGTTGATCGAGATGATTGCATTCTCCTGGCCATCCCTCGTAGGGGCGTTGAAAGAGCCCGAAAAATACGTACGTTCATTTCGATTTTCGGCATCCAAGAGCCAGGATCCAATTGAATTCTTGGTCACAGCGACTTCTTACAATGACGAAATCTCGTGTACACGTCAGATTAACCACTAACCGAACCTCTAATGGAAAAATACTTTGCCTTAATTAATCTAACCTTACGTGGATTATTATGTTTTTAACACACGCACAACTAAATGTTGCTACCGATCAAGTCAACCCTTAAATAAAAAGACGTAGACGAATCTAAAATTACTATTATTACCTTAAACATGACAGATCGATTAAAATGCTATTTCAAACTTAAAGATGGCAGACCAACCGAACGACAGATATGTTTATAAAGATGTCTGCACATATTTAATATCTGCGCGTTTAAGTATTAGAGTTTTATTTGTGATAGGCTGAAATTCGATTTCAAATTTACGAGTGACAGAAACATAGACAGACAGAGCCTATTATAGAGATATGTGGACGAGACATTCAGACACTCATAACTTTCATTTACTTTCGCAGATAATATCTACTTTCAAAGTAATTGAAAGAAGTAAGGTGAACGTTTATATGCACGACAGTGATATTGATCTAAAATGAAGAGTTTAGTACTTTCATACCTCCATATTTATCGCCTTTCTTTGGCAACTTACAGCGATTAGCCAACGTTATATCATGTTTGCTTATGTTCCAAGGTCATGTGTATGATCTTAACATATATCCTGTGGTGAGGACCCAATTTAGCTATTCGCGGGATTACACTTTAATTACAATATTTCTAGGTCTATGTTGACCCATAGAGGTAGTAGCTGTGAATGTGCGATCTATGGGTTAAGTACTAACCTGCCTCAAACACTTGGAAAATGGATTAACCTCGTCCTCAACCCCGCCACCTTAAAAGCTATCTTTCTCAACATTTTTATCTGTTTTATTTTTGCCTATCTTTTTATTAACCCTATCAAGTACTGAAACTCTCACCCTCCTCAAATCGTCCTGAGTATGACAACAAAATACCATCAATAGTACATTGATATAAGGTGAGGGTAATATATCTCACGCTCTGATCAAAGGTGGACGCTACAATATTACCTTGAACTTAGACAAAGAGAACATATACCACGCTCTAATCGAAGACAATACCATCAATACTAGATTGATCTAAGGCAAAGGTAACATATAACACGCTTTATTCGAAAGCGGGAGACCATCAATACTACATTTATTTCAGACATAGAACAAATATACCACGCATTGATCGAAGGGATAAACCTACAATGCCATATGGATTTTAGGCAATGGTAACATATACCACGCTCTAATCGAAGGCGGAAGACCATAATACTGCATAAGATAGAGCGCACATATACCACACTCTGATCGAAGGTATGGACCCATAATACTACACTGATCAAAGGCGAAGGTAACATATTTCAAACATAAACGTGAAAGATCAACGGATCGACTGACGGGGGTGGGGGTGGGTGGGTGTGGGGGCAGGGCCTCTTATAGAGATACGTAGACGCATCTAACAATGCCATTTCAAACTATAGCGCAACAGATCAACCAATAGATCGGTAATCTGATATCGATTACTGGACGCATGTAACAATGCCGCCCAAAGCACCTTTTCCTCTCTTGACAAAGTAAAAAAACGACTTCGAAATCTAGTGGGGGATGTCCTCTTCTCTTTCCTGCAACCTCTTTCCCACAGAAGAGAGATTGCTAATTTTACTCTATCCTTATTTGCATGGTAGGTGTTCGACTGACCTGCAATCCATGCCTCCCACTTGTAAAACATTCACAACAAGAACTCGTCTCGCTATAACCACTATAAATAATTTTCCTTTCGTCCTTTGCGTACCTAAAACTAAACGGGACTTCAATGAGCAAAGTTTCTTTCCAAAAACTACCCGTCTGTGGAACACAACACCACATGGCTGCTTCCCAGCTTACTACAACATGGTCGTTCAACAAATTCTTGTTGATCCGTCCTCTTAAAAAAAATCAAATTCTGCCCACTTCCAACCATCGTTTCCAATCCTCGCGGTGTTGTCTCACCGTCCATCTGACAAACTCATTAACACTTATCCTCAAATGGTCTTTGGGCCTTGAGAAGTAGTGACCCGTTAGTATATAAAAAATGAAAGAGATCCACCCTTTTATCGATTAATGTAATATTTTAAACCGAAGTGTGAAAGACCAACCGACCAACAAAAACGTACAGATACGAGGGCGCATCTAAAGAAATACAACGCAAACAAAAGGTAAACACACAAACTATAATAAAAATAATGTTTACACTACTACTACTACTACTACTACTACTACTACTACTACTACTACTACTACTACTTACTCACTAGGAGTTTTCACCCGAGTCATTATCAGTGATAGCTCACTGGCAACAACAGGTTATGTTCCCTAGAGTCTGAGTCACAAGAAGTAGCTCCAGACTTACCGCGCTCTCTGCATCTTTGGATAACCGTTACAAAAGATTTTGCGTTATCGCAACAGCCGTTTATCATATATTTCTCAATAGCAACAACTGCTGGCTTTCTTTGGAATTTGAGTGGCAATAAGCCCTCTTCCCTAAGTGCCCGGTTCACTTCGTACCCTTCCAATAGAGGTCTAAATGATGTTCTCCTCCCTGGTCTTTACACCATACTTGACTCTTTATGACTATGTTGTGCAGTACCAACTGAGGCCGGTGCCATCTCGTTTTGGCTGGAAGCAATGTCATATTAACGTATTTCTAGCGGTTTCATTTCCTTTACTTTCGTGTAATGTTTTTTTTTATATTTAAAAAAAAAATGTTTATTTCAACTTACCTGTGGCTGGTTTCCGTTTGCTGATTATTTGGGTTGGATTTTGTACTTGAGATTTCGTCTTTATATTTTGACTATTTTTTCTACTTTTTTCATTTCACTTGATCTCAGAAATCAAGGTGTCAACGTGAATCTCAGAAATCAAGATGTCTCTATGAGATACATAGATATCCTAGTGTTCAAATAAAGTTCTTCTTTACCTCTCAAACGTTGTGTTAGTAAAGCAGTGAAGAACATTAATTTTCCTCTCCCTAATTGACCACTTAACTATGCTATAGTTTATCATTACTATGGTCTTCTCTTGGTCTTAACGGATTCTAGGACCAGCATTCATCTAGTATGGTTGAGTATCCAGTTAAGTGTCGTAACTTGAGGTAACAGCACTAAGAGAAGGTGTACCATTCCTCATATGAGCCAGTGCGTAGCCATTCAGAGGGGATCTTATTTGGGTCTGGAATACTATGTTATTTTGAATATTTTGGTCAGTGTTTACTTGTAGGGTGACGTATCTTCATGTCAGGTTGTCCTGACAAACCCCTGTACAGACAAAACGAAGGCACTCGAGAATGGTGTCTAGTAGGCATTCGAACTCTCTCTGTTTTCATTATTTCCGTACGTTGTATGGTTTCAATCTTCTCTTTTATTCCAGTTTCTCCTAGTCTTTTTTTTTTAGTTTTTTCGGAACTGTTTCTTGTGCTCTTACGATTATTGATAATACAGTAATTTTCTCTATCTTTCAGGTCTCTGTCACTTTCCATGTATCATCTTACGTTTTCTGCTTCCTTGGTCTTCACCCTATTATCTACTGGGACGGAACACTCTACGATTTCGCAAAGGTTTCACGTCAATCTTTATCACTGATTTCTCGCTGATATAACCAGTGGCTTTCATATAAATTTGCGTGACAGAAAATCTCTCCCTTCCATTCCATTATTATAGTAACTCGATTTGTTTTCTCGCACAAGCCGTTTACCAAAATGTCTTATAATGGCCTGTGCTTTTCTTTTGAATTTTAGTGAAAATACGAGTCCTGTCTAAAAAGTACCCGACCTTAGGTCAGAAATTAAAAAAAAAATACCTGACGGGGTTGGAACCCTCATCCCCTTCAAAGTAGACCCCTTGTGCTTGCACACACTAAGCCCACCGACCCATCCACTAGCGGAAACACCTCTAGAAGTCTTCTTTTTGAATGGTGTTCATCTCCGCCGTCGTGTTCCGCATTATCTTTTTTCTAGTCTCAAAACGGGAACCTTTCAGTGGCATCTTCAATTTTTGTAACAACCAGAAGTCGTAAGGAGCCATAACTGGAGTGTAGGGAGGTTGGTGAACGACTGGAATTCCATGTTTGGCCAAGAAATGTTGGATCAATTGGGATGAATGTGCAGGGACGTTGTCGTAATGCAGTTGTCAGATTTTTTGCCGTCCACATGTCTGGTCTTTTGCGCCGAACTGCGTCACGGAGACACCGGAGAACATCTTGATAGTACTCCTTTGTCACTGTTTGTCTTTCCGGTGCGTATTCGTGATGCACAATTTACCGGATATTGATTTTGCTTGGCACCTGTCGCTTTTTTTGGCCTTGGAGACTCAGGTTGCTTCCATTGCGACAACTGTCTTTTTGTTTCTGGGTCGTACCCGTCCACACATGACTCATCTCCAGTTATCACGGTGTTCAGAAACCCAGGACCAGTGTTGTCGGTTTCTAGAAAGTTCTGTGCAACGTGAAAACGGAGGTTCTTTTGTTCCTGCAACAACAACTTTGGCACAAATTTCCCAGCCACTCTATGCATGTGCATATCATCATGCAGAATTGCATGTGCGGAATCATTACTCACTCCGACCTCTTGGGTGATCTCCTGCACAGTTGAACTACGATCTTCCATCAGCAAATTTCGCACCCTTTCAACAGCAGATGCGCTCCGAGCAGTTTGGGGCCTGCTAGAACGCTGGTCACTCTCCGCTGATGTGAGGCCATTTTTAAATCGGTTGAATCACTCCCTAATTTATGTTACACCCATCGCATCTTCTCCAAACACCTGTTGAATCTTACGAATTGTTTTGCTTTGAAAATCACCAAGCTTTTGACAAAATTTGATGCAGTATCTTTGCTCAACGCGTTCAGTCATCTTGAGAGAATCGGTAATCCGACGAACACGTTGTATAGCACCTCACCCAGCGACCGACAGGCAGCGACTAACGCGCAGGAAGGCGGTGATAAAATTCACACATGGGCATGAAGGTGTCTTCCTTCACTGTGTAGAGTGGCGCCGCCTTATCGTCTCTATTTTACACAGAAAAAAATAACGGTCGAATACTTTTTAGACAGGCCCCGTTAGTCTCCTCAAAGATCCAGTATCCTCCAATCCTTCCCAATCGAGGTATGGATTATGCTATAGCTTTTTTCTCACATCCTCGGAAGCTACATTACTACTCTCTGTAATACCAAATAATGTTTGTGCTACTGCAGTTTTTTTTGGGGGTGGGGTGGGGGGGTGAGGGGCCAGGTTGTAGTTGATTATATAACCAAGTAGTCTCAGTTTCCGTCCGTTTATCTTAAGATGCTCCATCTGTACTTCAAATTGTGTTTAGTCCCAGTACTATTATATTTTAACTTAGCTGTAATTGGCCAGTGTCATTGAGTTATGTATGTTGGTTTCCCCACTCTAGGATTTTTTAGCTGTCATAATGTATAGTGTCAATCCTACATTTGATCGATATTTGTTTCTTACTTATACAAATGATCCCTTTAACCATTAATTCATTTATTTATTATAATAATATAAGTTCTTTAGAAAAAAACAACTTTTCTTACGGTAAAAATAATTATCAGCTAATTACACAAATAAAACGAACATAAACTTTAAGTCGGCAGAATGCTATTTATGAGGCATTATGCGATATTAGAACAATTACTTTTGAAATAAATGAAGTGTAATTTTTTGGCATCAGCCACATCAGAAATTTCTCAATTATGTTTTTGAATTATCTTGCATCAGTAGTATGGCTTGTATAGTATAAGTCCACAGTTTTTAAATGTGTGTGTAAGGTGATAACGTAGTACAAACGAAGGTACAAACGTATTTTTATTTGTACTCACTGTAAGTTTTCACACATAGCTCACTGATAATCACTGGTGGTGTATCCTGGAGTTTGAGTGACAACAAGTCTCCCCAGATTTCCAGTACTCTCTACCTCTTTCGATAACTATTGCAAATGGCAAATCACAACAGATGCTTACCATCGATTTCTCGCTGACAACAACCTTTGGTCCTCTCTGGGATTTGGATGGCAATAAGCTCCCAAAGCTCCCAGTCATCTCTGTACTCTTCCAGTAGAGATCTGGTTAGTGCTCTCCGTCTTCGGTTTTTCCATCCTCCTTGACCCTTCACGACTATTTTGTGTGGTATAAGCTGAGGCTGGTTACATCCGTTTTCTTTTTTTTTGGGGTGGGTGGGTAGTTTTTGAAATTTCTGGCTTTTTCTGTTGCTTGGTTTCATGTGGTGGTGGTGTTATTTATGTGTTTTTGTTTTCTTCCATTGTAACTTCCATGCGACTGAGTAGCATTCGTAACTCATGTTGGTTTCCGCATTCAAAGATTTCAGCTGTTTTCATCATTACCGTCCGTTGTATGGCCTCAGTCTTTCTTGTTCCAGGGGGTGCGAGATTATTGCTAGTGCTCCTACAATTATTGGTATTATATTGACTTTCTTAATACTCCATATTCCTTTCAATTCTCTAGTGAGTTCCGTGTATAGCTTCGTTTTCCGTCTCCTTGATCTTCACCTTGTGGTCTGCTGGTACAGCAAAATCTACGATTTGGCAGGACTTTTCCTTCTTGTAGATTATTATGACATCCGGTCTCATTGCTTATAAGAGTTTATCTGTGTGCACCGCCATATCCCAGATAATTTTGTGTTTTTCGTTTTCCAGTACCGTATCTGGTTTATATTTGTACCACTTGTCCGCCTGTTCGAAATGCAATCGTTTGCATAGTTCCCAGTGCACTGCTTTCCACACACAGTCAAGTCTGCTCTTGTATTTATTTTGGTCAAGTTTGCTGCATTCATTTATTATGTGATTTACTGTTTCGTCTCTTTGTCTGCACAGTCTGCATTTACTGTTTTCCTGGGTTTTATCTATTTTAGCTTCAATGTAGTTTGTTCTAATCGCATTGATATGTACAGCAGTCAGTAAAGATTCAGTTATTATTATTATTATTATTATTATTATTATTATTATTATTATTATTATTATTATTATTGTTGTTGTTGTTGTTGTTGTTGTTCTTGTCATTATTATTTCCGTACTTTGAGTTATTACACGAGTAATTACCTGTGATGTTCCCTGGACTCTGAGGAACAATGAGTCTGCATAGACATCCAGTACTCATCGCTTCTTTCGATAACAGCTGTAGATTACTTTATTTTTCAGCAACAGCCGTTTACCATTGAGTATTCTCCTCGCTTCTCCAGTGGAGGTCTGAATGGTGCTATGCTTCCTCGCTGTTTCCATCTTCACAGACACTTCATTACCATTTTCTGTTGCATCGGTCGATTACGGTCATGACGCGTTTTTTTTTAGCGATAATCAAATAATAATGATGATGATGATGATAATGATGATGATGATATTATTATTATTATTATTATTATTATTATTATTAATAATAATAATAATAATAATAATAATAATAATAATAATAATAATAATAATAATAATAATGATGAGGATGATGACAATTACACCTAAAATCTATATACTATTATAAAGTTATGGTGTTTTGAGAGTTTGTTTGTACACAAAAAAAAATATGTGATTGGTTGACAAAAAAGAGAATAGTAAGAGGTCGCATTATTTGTGGCCGTTCGCTAAGTTGCTCGAATTCGAGTTTTTACGCTTGCCATACCCGAGTTCGAATCTAATGCAAGTTTTAAAAAAATATTTAAGCTGGATGTGTGTTTTATAAGTTTAAATAAATCAACATAATGTGAGAACATTAACATATATATATATATATATATATATATATATATATATATATATATAACTCAGTACCTATTTTTGATCATCTGCAAAAATAGTAGATATAAAGGGTATGCGGCAGTGTAACAACCGGGTACCATCGTGAATTGACGTGGTATTACGAGCGCATCTCCATCGCCACGATTCGAGTGAACACTTTGAGCCTGCTCTCGACCTGCCGAGCCAGCATGACATCCGATGAAACTTCTTGATGTTCGGAATGTAGGCTTTTCAAATTTCGTGTCTGGAAAAGAGTCTCATAAACTTTTAAACTTAAATCATATTTTTTTCAAATGTTAAATTATGTATTTATTGAATACATTTAATTCATATCAATTTATAAAAAACAAATTCTACCAGTATAGCACTTTTTACGCATACAAGCATCTGCTCTCCAGCTACCTACTTTTTCTTCGTACTAGCTGAAACGCCGTAAACACTAGGCAAAGATGGAAACTGACATACCCAACCACCGGACTAAGAGAACTAAAGTAGTAGGTATAAACTACTACTACTACTACTACTACTACTACTACTACTACTACTACTACTACTACTACTACTACTACTACTAATAATAATAATACACTGCAAAAAATTACATAAAGTGCCCCTCCCCAAGCACAATGTGATGGCACCAGCCTCGGCTGATACCACGCACAATAGTCGTGAAAGATCAAGGAAGATGGAAAGACGGAGGAGGGAGAGCCCCATCCAGATCTCAACTTGAAGAGTGCGGAGAGTACGGAGACCTTAGGGAGGCTTATTGCTACCCAAATCCCTAAAAAGACCAATGGTCGTTGCCAGCGAGAAATCAATGGTAAGCGGTTGTTGCAATAACGCAAAATCATTTGCAATGCTAATCGAAAGAGGTAGAGGGCACTGGAAATCTGAATTATCACTCAAACTCCAGGGAACACCACCGTTGATTATCAGTGAGAAATCACTGATGATGAACTGTGTGAGAACTCCTAGTGAGTACACATAATAATAATAGTAACGGTTGTCAGTATGGAAAACAGATTCGGTTGTAATGTTGAATTACCTTTCTATCAACATCTCACGGTCCTTTAGCGTGAGTAATTTGACTATGAATTAAGAGTAAATACCCGGAATGAATTAACATACACACACACACGTGTGTATAATATATATATATATATATATATATATATATATATATATATATATATATATATATATATATATATATATATATATATATATGGGAACCTATACATGCACTCATACGCATTTCTTTTTCTAACGGTGGCGTTACGAAATTGGTATTGGACGGGAGGCGAGAGGAATTTTTTCTCTCGAAGGTTTAACAGTGTGGGCGGTGGAAGTGGGGACCGGTTTAGGGGTAGGGTTCGCTTGCAGTATGTTATGCAAACAAACAACAACGACATATCGAATCCATCTGCGCTCTCCTTCCCCATTTCCCCGCACCCCTACCTCCCTTTCTCACTCCTACCACCTCAACAATCTGCTCGTGACCCGCCCTTACCCTACCGCTCAACCCTACCCCGACACACCCCAGCTCACTCGCTTCAATTTTTTCCCGCGCTTCGCCATGCTGACTAATTGTATCACGTTTCTGTCAGCAGCGTGGGATCTGGGCATGTTTTGCAAGGAACAAACATTTATATATATATATATATATATATATATATATATATATATATATATATATAATTGATAGATAAATAAAGATAAAAACGACAAACTAAGCAAATAAATGAATAAATAATGTTGCACTTATGTAATTCCACAGAATGGTCGCCTGAGAACGGAAGATTCTTTCAGTTGTATTTTTTCATGTTTAAAATTTTATAATTATTTTCTTCAAACGTAACCTTTGTTTCGTTTTCTATATAAAAAAAACCCTTCACAATAACAATTGTACTTGATTGTTTTTCTAACACATACATAAAGGCATATAAACACACACTACCAAACTGATGATTGTTAGTGAACAAGAAACACATGTCTATGGATATTAAACATTAAAAAGCTATAATTATTTGAAGCTCCCTTAATGACCTAGCACTCTGAGATAAATATGCAAAGTTTTCTCACCTTACGAGATAGAATACTCTTAGACGTTTACTATGTGAGTAAAAACTAAATAAGGCTTATTTCTCCCAACTTTTATATATCTGTCGTGGCGGCCGCATTGATTAGGGTGTTGGATAAGAATCAATTGTGATTCGAGTCCAAGGTATTGAATCGTGCGACCGGTGGAAAAGTTATATATCGAGTCATACTGATGATTGGTAGTTAACCTGTAACACATGTTTGTAGATATTAAACATTTATAAAAAATAGTTATCTATATATCTACAGGGTGTGTAGCAAAATTTACAATTAACGTTAAGTTGTTTTTTCTCAGCAGGCACCAAGTCAATTCTTTTGAAACCTAGCATATATGGATGTCATAATTGTACCTAACACTACTATACTTTACTTTTCAGAAACTTTTGCCTATATGAATAATCAGGAAAGCAAATGACAAAGAGTGTGCAATTTGCTTAATGCACACGTCACACAAAAGTAGATTTCAAGAATAGTTGGAGTGTCCATAAATACTGTTTATGATGTAAAGAATAGGATGACCATGAGCAAAACTATTACGGGGAAGTCTGCAAGTGGAGAAATCAACAAAAAAAAATGTACCAAAACGCTTATTAAAACTCTCAAATCACAAATCTTAGAGGATCCAACCAAATCCATGAAGAAAATGACAATTGAACTTGAGGTGGACAACAAGATCATTAGAAATGCAGTAAAATATGATTTGAGGGTAAAAGATTACACTAGAACACCACAAAACTTGCTGCCAACAGCTATGAAAGGAAAAGAGATTAGAAAACTGCAATAAAACTATTACATGTTTCAAGAATAAGTCCCAGATTGTAACGAACTTTTTAGATGAAAAAATTTTCATTGTAGATGATGTTCAGAACCACAGAAATGACATATTTATCGCAAAATCGAGAGCTGAAGTAAAGTTAACACTCAGAATACAACATTATGATGTAGTTATGACTTTTAGTGTTGTGGCTTCCGATGGAAAATAAATGCCTATGAAATACTACAAAGCTGATAAAAAGATCCATGTTAATACTTTCTACAAGACTCTGTATAGCTTGAAGAAAACTATCCAGATAATAGTTATGTATGGACACAGGATGATGTTCTAGCTCACTGGGATAGAAAAATACAAAGTTTCTGCAAATGCAAACTTTGGCAATTTCGAGAAATCGTGTTTATGACCGCCTTCTAGTCCAGATCTAAACCCTCTGGGTTGTGCTATTTGGGACGTTTAGATGTCTATCAATAGAACATCACACTGAAATGTTGACTTTCTGAAAG
Organism: Sepiola atlantica; assembly: GCA_963556195.1. NCBI lineage: Eukaryota > Metazoa > Mollusca > Cephalopoda > Sepiida > Sepiolidae > Sepiola > Sepiola atlantica. The sequence goes on along the minus strand of OY744520.1, from coordinate 107,182,055 downwards.
ATACTGTTAAAGAAGAATGGGATAAGTTGTCTCCAGAATATTTGAGGACCACTTGCGCAAGTTTCAGGAAGAGTATGAAAGCAGTTATTGCGAAAGGTTGAGGACACATAGAATAAAGACATTTTCTATCATGTACATTTTTTTGTGGCAAATAAATTATAATGTCTTGCAATAAACTAATCCGTAATACACTCTCTTTCAATCCCTGGATCAAACTATTTTAAATTAGCTTCCCCACCCCGTATAATATATATATATATATATATATATATATATATATATATATATATATATATATATATAGCATAATGATTATTAAGCGTAGTACTTTAATAATTTTATTATTATTATTATTGTTATAATTAGTATTATCATGTGATATGCAACTTACCATATCATGTTGTAATCTTAAGGGTACTGTTTTATTACTATTATTATTATTACTATTATTATTATTATTATTATTATTATTATTATTATTATTATTATTATTATTATTATTATTATTATTATTATTATTATTTACTTATATAATATCAGTGAAATAAAAAAACTGACTTTTTTCTATATTTGATTTTTGAAGAAGTGGTCATTTGACCATAATCACTGGAGAGCCATGGATTTTATAACTGTTCAGTTTTTAAATCTATCTCCGAAACAGTTACATGCTAAACAGTTGATTATCCTCGTTTAATATTTCACCATTTCATTTAAAGCCCCCTGTTTTGCTTCACTGTTATATACTTGAATCCCCTTTTCTGTCTGCGGTACTTTGGATTGAGTTAGCATCCCTGGGCATTTAAACGGCATTCTCTTTCTTTGTTTAAAATGACCTAACTCTTCTTTAAATAATATGTATATATATATATATATATATATATATATATATATATATATATATATATATATATATATATATATAGTAGAGAATGGTAGTTTGCTTGAAGCATTGCTGGGTATAGTAGTAGTAAGTTTTTGAAAGGCTGTGGGCAATGCAATTCCGGGTAAGATGCAAGTTGAAAGGAAAGGAACAAAAACAATAAAAATAAATCGAATACGATATAAGACTTACTATTTATTTTTCCTTTTTTTTTTCCTTTTATTTATTTATTATTTTTTTTTCTTACATAACAGCAAGAGTGTTTTAGCTGTTCGTGTGATGTCCGGGTGATTAAAAATCACTATTTGATATTTCGGGAAAAGACATCCCTTTTTCAAAAATAATTAGACCAGAAGAAGAATAATATTTTATATAATTTTATATAATTATTTTTGAAAAAGGGATGTCTTTTCCCGAAATATCAAATAGTGATTTTTAATCACCCGGACATCACACGAACAGCTAAAACACTCTTGCTGTTATGTAAGAAAAAAAAAAAAATAAATAAATAAAAGGAAAAAAAAAGGAAAAATAAATAGTAAGTCTTATATCGTATTCGATTTATTTTTATTGTTTTTGTTCCTTTCCTTTCAACTTGCATCTTACCCGGAATTGCATTGCCCACAGCCTTTCAAAAACTTACTAATATATATATATATATATATATATATATATATATATATATATATATATATATATATATATATATATATATATATATATGATATACACATGCAAGTATAGATAGGTAAAAGGTAATAGGAAAAGAACAGATTATATAGAACAAGAAATAGTTCATCTAAGTCCAGTAATGGATTATTCTTTACAAAGTTTCGTAACTGTAACGAAATATTGAATCTAAAAAGCAAGAATCTGTATATGCTCGTTATTTCTATCTATACCTATATATTCTGTCAGATATTTGTTTCTCTTAAACAAACCTTCACAAACATATAAAAATTCACAAATACATACATATATATTTATTTAAAAGACTATACATTACAGATTCCAGAGATGCACTATAGTTTCATGGACACGGGTCCCGTAAGATGCTGATGATTTGAAATGTTTTGTAAAGGTATTTTCTAACCGATTAGGACCTACACCTGTCAATGACACCATAGTACATCTCTGGAACCTGTAATGTATAGTTTTCAAATAAATAATTTGTATATATATATATATATATATATATATATATATATATATATATATATATATATATATATATATATATATATATATATATATATATATATATATATATATATATATATATATATATATATATATATATATATATATGTTCCTGACAATAGTTGCTTATAACATGTTTAACCTCTCGCATATTTATCAGATTGTTCATAGTGGCCGAGTGGGTTAAGGCGTCGGAATTTGGATTATAACGTCACTCGTGTTCCGGGGTTTCAAATCATGCGACTGGTATGAATAATTATCTCTACACTGACGATTCCTGAAATGAAACGTATACGTATGTAGATAAACACATATTTATAATTATATATATATATATATATATATATATATATATATATATATATATATATATATATTACACTGTAAATCATGGAATGTCGCCATACTTACTGTTAGGTGAGCTAGGATACTTTAATTTCAGAGAATCTTATTGTGTAGCGAAACTAAACTGTTTTGATTTAATGCAAAACCAGCCAAACATAAACATGAACTGATTAAAAACTACTAATATAAAACCATTAAAAAGCATTAAAGTTCAACTATTAAAGAGTGTCAAAGTGAAATAAATTTTTAACCAGTAAAAGAATTAAAGTAATGTCATAAAAACATTATGGCCTAACGTTCATAAAAACATTAACGGGAAACAATTAAACACCATGAAATCACAACTATTAAAATCATTAAAGTGAACTTACTACAACCCTTAAACTGACACAAGTAAAAGACATTAACGTGCAATCATAAATAAGTATTAAAGAAAAACCATCAAATCGTATAATCATTAAAAACACTAAAGAAATTCATTAAAATCATTAGAGTGAAACTATTAAAAGCATGAAATCATTGAAAAGCAGAACAATAAGGCGACTAAATATCTACGTAAAAACAAACAAACAATTAAGAAGCATTACCATAAAAACAATAAATGCATTATAGTAAGACCATTAAAACGTTAAGGTAAAACCATTAAACATTAATAAGTTAAGACAATTAAAATGCAGTAGTACGAGGACGAAAGACATAACAGAACAGAACAAAAGAAGGAACAAATAAAAAGAGTACCAGAAAAATGATAGAAAGAAACAAAAGAAAATGAAATTAAAAAATAAATAAAAGATAATTATTTAGAATTGAGAGAAACTTTCAGTAAATACAGCAAACTAGCCCCAAAAGAATACAAAAAAAACAGACACGACTGCGTGGGAATTGTTAGTCTTCTAAGAACAATGTAAACGTCTGCAGTTTGAATATGCAGACAAATGGTGCAGACACAAGCCGGAGACAGCACTGGACAATGAAAGCACATGATCCTCTTTTACATGGAAATACAAAAAGATAAATCCACCCAAGCAAGAAGACCGGATGGTCCAATAATCAACAAGAAGGAAAAAAATCTGCCAAATAGTAGATTTCGCCTTCCCAGTAGTCACAGGGTGAAAACCAGAGAGGCAAAAAACCGACGCAAATACACGGATTCACCACAGAAATAAACGAATCTTGAACATGAAGAAAATAACTATAATACTAATAATTCTAGGAGCACCGAGAACAGTCTCGAAAAAAAAACCCTGAAAAAGAAAACTAAGAAGAACTGGAATCAACGTACTGCAATGATTGAAACAGCACAAATCCTAACTGATCCCCCAAACACACACATATATGCACACACATGTGGTGGCACAAGCCTCGGCTTGTATCACCAAAATGGCTTTGAAGGGTTAATGACCGAGGAGGGAGAACACCATTAAGAACATAACTGTAATCGTGGGAAGGATGGTCGCCACTCAACATCCAGAGAAGTTCAACGGTCAGGACCAGCGAGAAACCAATTGTAAACGCCTGTTGCGATAAAGCAGAACCATTTGCAATGGTTATCGAACGAGGCAGAGAGAGCTGGACACCTGGGGAGACTTATCACTCAGGAAATCTGATTGGTTATAGTAAGTGAACAATCACTGATAATGATTTGTGTGGAAACTCCTAGAGTAAATAATAATAATAATAATAATAATAATAATAATAATAATAATAATAATAATAATAATAATAATAATGACCGATTCTACGTAGAAAGGAGAGAAGATGGAAGAGAAGTAAAAAAAGAACAAGAAAATACATAACTTAGAACACAGAAAGGCTGATAATCGCAGCAAGAGACACCGCCAAAATGAACAATACATGGACGGGAAACAAAAAGAGGAGACAAGAAAATGAGAAGAGAAGCGGCTGTATGGACGATTTATAAAACTGGCCAGACAAGAGACACACGTAAACAACTGGACATTGTTACGAAATGAACACCTGGACAGAGACCGAATCGCAATAGTCCGTCGCACAGAACAACGCGATCAGAACGAACTATATCAAAACCAAAATAGACACAACTTAAGAAAACAGTAAATGTAGACTCTCTGGACAAAGAGACGGAACGGTAAGTCACATAAGTGAATGCAGCAAACTAGCCCCAAAATAATACAAGAACAGACACGACTGCGTAACAAGACAGCACACTGGTAAGTATTTAAAGGTCTGCCTTTATTAATATGAAGAAAAATAGTACAGAAACAAACCTGAGAGAGTATTGGAAAAATAAAAGAACACAATTCTCTTGGAGATGAGGTACAAACAAACATGACGTGATAATGCCCAACAAGAACCCTGCCAAATCGTTAATTTCGACGTGGCAGCAGATCACAAAATGAAGATAGAAAAACGAAGCAAATATATAGTACTTGTAAGATGAAACAGGAAGAAAACCACTATAATATAAATAATTGTAGGAGCACTAAGTGCAGTTTCGAAAAAAAAAAACTGCAAAAACACTGAGAGAAATTGGAATAATAGGGAAGACTGACACTATACATCCACTATTCCGTTGAATATTTATATTTTTCCCACATTTTATTCGGTCTTGATATAAAGTGTTTAATGAGATACCATTCACAACTGTTAATTGTTGATTGTTGATTGTTGAGTGTTGTAGTTGTTGTTGTTGATGATGATGATGATGATGATGATGATGATGATGATGATGATGATGACGATGATGATGGAATCGAACTTCTGCGCATATTCCACGAAGATTGTCTGGTCTGCATAAAGTCTTCCTCGTTGACTATTAGTTATCCCTGCAAGATTGGTGTTTTATACCTTCAACACCCAACAAAGCAAGACTCTGAAGTTGCACACAAAGACAGGGAATGTTTTCCCCATAACACACAAATGAATGGCGATTGTACATGCGTAAAAGAAACGTTGCTATACTCACTCCATTGATTTGCGGTTTTATGCTTGACACATCCTTGCTTGCCACACGCAGTGACAGAGTCGACCAGAGGACGATGAATCCTGATGTTGACTCCTCCTGAATTTTTACCAAAGTCCTGTTAGCCGGTTAGTTCTGACCTGACACTACCACATTGCCACTCCCCCTACCACAGTGAGGAAGGGTTGGGATGTAACTGTTTATGGTAATCTATTACAAGAACTAACAAACGTAATGGTGAAGAAAAGATCGTTAGCGTTTTGTCTTTCAGTATCTTTTTGAAAGCTGGAATTACTTCTATAGTAATATTACCTTGAGTAACATTTAATAGAGTAGGATTTGTGGAATAGTAGTAGGCCTCCGTCAGTCAGGGTAGACAATGGGTGATGTATCCTTAGCCTATTTGTCGTGACTGTCTGTTCGGCTGGAACAGCGCCGCTTGTGGCTAAAGAGATCAAGGTGGCAGTCTCTGTCGCAAATGTCGCTGGCGAAGCTGAAGTGTCATCTCCAGGTTGTAGGCTGTAGGTTTGTTGATCGAGAGTTGTTGGATGCTAGGCTGGGCGGTGTGATATGGAGGACAGGCTGTTGCCCATGTAGCATGTTCCCCCTCTCTAGGTTGCTGATGGATCCAAAGGAACGGCAAGGCGATTACAGTTTGGCACCAACGCTGTAACAGGAGCTGGTAGAACGGAGTTGTAGGCAACGCCAAACTATCCAAGGAGACCCATTCCACTGTTTTCCTACAGGTCTTCTCTTGAAGCCTTTCCCTATGAATGGGTATTCCACAAGACAGCGGAGGTTTTAAATCAAGGTTTTACCTTCTAGATGGACTGTCTTTCAAGTCTTACGAGCTACAACTATCTCAGATTTGTGGAATATCTGTCTATTTATAGATGTCATTCAGGCTCGATGCTTATAAAACTATGTAACATGACCTTCCTCAATCATTATTCATCGAGTATATGTTTTTTAATTCAAGTATCAATTTAGTTTCTCTTTTTAACCGATTGCTTAAAAACCACACTGGAAAATTAACGACGAATGTCTTATCAAAGCTGCAAACAGATTCTTCAACATTACATCATATATTCATATGATTTTCGTACTACCTCATACATCCTTGTGTAAAGTATTCGCGATCCATCTTAAAATTAGGTACTGCTGTGATATCTGGGGAGATTCCGCTCAGAACACATTTTCTTGCCTTGACAGAGTACAAAACTGACTTCGCAATCTAGTGGCCGATGATCTATTCTCTTCTCTGCAGCCCATTTCACACAGAAGAGATGTTGCTACTCTCTCTCGCCTGTATCGATATGCTCATGGTAGGTGCTTGACTGCGATCCAATCACTCGTCTTTCCCCGTAAAACATTCACAGCAAGAACACACCTGGCTACAATCATGAGAGACAACTTTCTTTTCTCTCTCAAAGACCAAGCAGAACTTCCATGAACGAAGTTTCTTTCCTAGAACGTCCCATCTGTATAAGAAAATACTATTAAGCTGCTTCCCAGCCGACTACAACACGGTCGTCTTCTAGTTTAATATAAACAAATACTCGTTTCTCTTAAAAAATCTTCTACTTATTTGACGGTTGTTTCAAATCCTTGTGTAGTGGTGCTAATCATCCAACCGACGATCTCTTTAATATTTATCCTTGAGTGGCCTCCGGGCCTTAATAAACGGTGAGCCATTAGTAAAAAAAAGCAACAAAAAAAACACAAAAACATTCAGAATAACTAAGCAACAGGGAATACAGTTCTAAATATGTTTTTACTTGTGTATTTTTCTTTTTAATCTATTTCTCTTTCCTTTTGCCTACATTACTTTTCAACCTTATAATCTAGTTAAGCTTTGTCTGTCCTCACCCTGTCCTAGGTATTTTTATTTACCTTCTCTCTAGAAGGTTAGGCACAAGGTCAGGTGTGGGATTTAATGAAAGTGTTTATGTTGAACAAACTGGATGTTCAGTTTGCGTCGGTAACTACTTAGTCACCGTGCCATCTCCGGTCTTAGGTATGATGTATAACTACATCAAGTAGTGAGACTCTACCTTGGAAGCTTTGTGGTATGTGGAGTAATCTCTTAATTTCCAGATCCCCTCTGACTCAGAGTGGTAGTACCTATCAAGGTTCATTCTAAGGGTTAAACATAATCTCTTGTTTTCAGAAAATATATGTGCAAAGTATACGCTTGCAAAACAAATTTTCTATAAATATAAAAAAAAGCTAAAACAAATAATATTTAATAAAATGACATAATTTGAAAAAGTGTTAATGAACCGTGGGAAATAACAACATGTCGTTATAGTAATTAAAATATTAACATGCACATTATATATAATAAAGGTGAACGTACGTATGTCCGATCCGCTTTGCAGTACGACGAAGAGGAGGTAGGAAGCGAGGGAACGAATAAGAAGGTGAATAGAAGAAAGATTAAAACAGAATGAAGGGACTAGACAGTGAATGGGTAGAAGCGCTGGGAAATTCGAGCTCAATTGTTAATAAAAATCCCTTCCTTCGTTGGAATTTAAAAGAATGAAACGCCATCTTAAAATAAAGTTATGTATAATATGTGAGGAACGAGATAGATGGATAGATAAGTAGAGAGAGCGAGAGAGCGAGAGAAAGAGAGAGAGAGAGAGAGAGAGAGCGAGAGAGAGAGAAAGAGAGAGATTATTTAGCAAATTAATATTTTTTTACCTTTATAAAGCTGAAAAAATATTAATATGCAGCTTTGAAATGGCTCAAAATACGCTTGAAGTTCGCTGATTGTAAACAATGCCTTTTAAAAACGAAATACGTTACCTTCATTAGAAAATTTTATTCGCTTAAAATAAATTTTTTTAAATATTTACATAGTCGGAAGAAAAAAAAATTGTAAGAACAACGTTTGCTTAACATACTTTTTGGTGAAGAAAAACAAACTTTATTTTTAAAAATTTAATTAATCTGGTAATTTTTAAAATAAATTAATTAATTTAATTTTGTCTTTTTTATCGATTCGTTTCGCTTCAATGATTTCAAGTAGTGAACAGAAACTAAATTGCGAAGCCAGCTCGTATATAATAAAGTTGTAATTTTCGTTCGTTTGTTCGTATCCTTATATATTTTTACATCGTTTGTTTCTCTGCGCCCTTTTACCTATATACTTCAATGACACAAAATACAGACTCAAATATTCATTAGTTCTGGGATTGAGATATCTATCTCTCATGTAGCTACCTCTGTATTTCTTGCGCACTGCCTCACTGCATGTTGATTCAACTACTCTCTAATAATTTTTAATGCCTCTGTTGGCATTTAAAGTACAATATGACTATTTTTTCAGATAATTTGCATAGTGTGTGCGTACACACCGTAAACACGTATGTAAATTCGATAGGAAAATAATATGACTTTTTCTTCTATTGTTATCCATAAGAAAAATATAAAAGTAAACAGAATTAAAGAGACATTATTTTTAATTATGCCAGAAGAACTTCTTAACAGTCTATAATTTTTTTAAATGAAAACAAAGCTGAACAAATAGTGGTAGTGGTTGTGAAATACTCCATAGCAATTTATATTCTTAAACTGCAGTACCCAGAGTACTTGGATAAGTATATTTCATTTTGATCAAAGTGACAACCATATCATCGAAGGGGTCTGCATTGATGCTTGGTATTCATAAAATGGTTTGGTTTGTTTTGCAGCATATCAACCATCTATGGGTTATTTAATGCCGAATAAAGTTGTCAAATGTAATTCTATAGGTAGGATAATTATTTTATATTCCTAGAATACATTGCTCTTAGAATATATTGCTCCCAGAATATATTGCTCTTAGAATACAGTGCTCTAAGAATACATTGCTCGTAGAAGAAAATTTCACAGTGAAAATGGGAACATTACTCTTAGAGAATTCTACTGAGATAGATAGTCATTACTATCAGAAAACACCACTCCAAAAAAACATTACTTCCAAAAAACATTACTTTAAAAACCTTACTCTTTGAAAAATTATTCTTTAGCATTGGTAATCTTCGTTTTCAACGCGATTGACCCTCAGGCACCGTCTTCTAGTATCTATTTGGGGGGAAAATAAAAAAAGAAGGAATAATGTTTTGACTTTTTTGAAGTATCGGTTCGAATAATACGGTTGATCGGATCGGGTCTCACTGACCTCCCTTCTAGCCAAAGTAAAGGCCGAAGTGAACGAATGCCTAGCCACCAGGATCCCGTTGTACGGCATCGCGGGTCGTCATCCACGGCCAACAGGTGGTTCCGTTTTTGAGTGTCAATAAAAAGGAAATATGACATTCTACTTGATTTGATTTATAACGTAAAGTCATAAAAATTAAAAGAAAATAAGAATTTAAATGCTCATAAGGGATTCGGGGCTTGGAGTAGGATTGCACAGGCGTCTTCATGGGTTCCAGGGAAACTCTGGGTGTGCTGCAAGAATGGTTTAAGACTACAACATTAAAGTCATTTATTTAAATTAATAACATTGTACTTATCACCTCTCACGCAGTCAATGCTGCATACACCCTTCACCCCCTCCCAATATTTAATATTATAAAATAAAGACATTTGGTCAAAAGGTTAATTACTGACAACGTCTATTCTGACATATTTATCACATAGGTTAACATTGATTTGACGTCAAATATTATGAAAGGGTTCTATACCGCTGTGAGTTGGAACGGGTGCGCATCACGGGGTTGATACCTTCAGTCCAACTGATTTAGAAACGGGAAAAATGTATAAGTAGTACAGCAGAAGTAGATAACACTCCGCGTATGAAGATTAGCTTAAATTGGAAGAAAATAGTCTCTCAAAATGTAGCTGTTACAAATGTAAAGATTATAAATTAAAAAAAATGTGTTGCCTGTAAAATCACATAAGGTTTCTTAGTCAATCCCTGGCAACGTCAGGTTTTTTTTTTTAACTTATAGGTCACCGCTTATCAAGGCCCGGGGTCACTCGAGGATAAGTGTTTGTCAGTTGGACGACGATCGCCACTACGAGAGGATTGAAAACAATGGGTGGAATAATAGGCAGACGATTACTTAAGAGAAATTGATTAGCTAAGAGGACGGCTCAACAAGTATTTGTTAATATTAGACTTGAAGACGACTATGCCTTGTGGTATTTTGTTTCACAGATGGGATTTTCGGGAATAGGAAAATTATGTGTAAAATGACAAAATAAAAAAGAAAATTAAACAAAAAAAAAAACAGAAAAAAAACAATCGTCTCCTGTTTGGCTTTTGATACACACAGCGTGAAAGAAAGGTTATTTCATGTGGTTATTGCTATGCGAATATTTGCTGTGGTTATTTTACAGGGGGGGGGGAACAAGGATTCAAGCTCAGTCGATCATATATAATGAACATAACGATAGAGTAGAGAGAGACTAGTAACATCTCTTCAATGTGAAAACGGATGTAGACAAGAGAAGAGATCATCACTCACTTGATTGCAAAGTCGGTTTTATACTCTGTCAAGGCAAGAAAAAGTTGCTAGTAATATAATAAAATTAACTAAAATAATTAAATGAAAACACCCGAAGGCGCTACGGCATCGCACCGATCGAAGATGAGGGAATGGTGGCTCAGATGGTTTTGACATGTTCTGAGGGCCAACAACGATACGGTCGCTAAACTTGCTTTTGCATTATGAGTCGTCTAGAAGCGACCGAGAGGAAAGCTGATGATGAGATCGGCAGACGCCCTTCACAAAGATCACTGTAAAACTGACCTTAACTCGGACCAAACCTGTGATCGTTCCAAGTGGAGACCAAAATCCATTAGTGTGGATCCCGCCATAGCTTCGGATTAACGCATAAGGAAAAGAACTAAAATAATCAAATCAAACAGAAAGTTACTCCATGATGATATTAAAACTTGAAGTATAATGTTTTAATTAAAATGGTTGCATTCAATATTAAATATCTCGAAAAGTGTCGATGTGTCGTAGGACAAAACAACAAAGCCAGACAAAATTCTATCAATCCTAATATTTTTATTTATTTAAAACTTTGTTTATTGCGATTCATTCAACATATAAAAATATCTCGTGCGATTTTAAAGTCTAACCTAAATAGCATTTAAGCCGACATACCAAACTTTGATTCTGACTAGCCAATTTTCTTTGGTCATTATTGTACAATGCTATTGGCACTATAAAAGCCTACTTTGCGACAGTTTATTTAAAAGAAAACTATGTAGTCCCATCCGGACAACTTGTAACATAGAAACATTTATCAACAATGACCGAAAAATCAGAATCAGCAAGGAGATACCTCATATTTTTAATTGAATAATACAAAAAGAATTGTCTCCCTTACAGCTAAAATTTATTTTTTTCTGCATAAGTTTAGAGAACGTGCAAACAAATAAAAATTAACACGACTTCACTGCATCACACTAGAGCTAATTTGAATTAATAAATGTGAAAGTTTTTTTTTCATCTATTCTATGTTAAACTCAAACAGGCTGTGCTTATTTAATTCAATAACATAATACAAAGCTGTTTAATATCGTATATATACTGGACTGCAAATACCCTTAAACACTGTTTGGTCGTCTTAATTTGCATATTTATTTCATAAACAGCTTCTAATTAATCAAAATTCTGTAATATACAATTGTTAATTTTGCGTTGTCATACTTTCTTATATGTACGCAATATTTTCGTCGATAATAAAATGTCTGATGTCGACCAGATACTACACATTGACTGTAGCCAAAAGGCCAAAGAAAATCTAAACATAATGTTTTAATGGCGAAGCATTTTTAAATGGATGAAAATAAAATGATTTAATCTATTATTGTATTATCTTTTAATGGGGGTCGTAGTGTAGTATCGGTTTTGTTTTCCTAAGACCGTCCTCTCAGGAATTACATCTTCCCTTTTTAAGGGTATGGGAGTAATCCTCCCAAGTATTACTTCCTCCTTCAGGGAAGGGGTAATGTAATATCTGTTCTGTTGTCATGAGACCATCTTTCCAAAGAAAATATTCTCATTTTTGGAGGTGGGGCGTAGTATCTGTTCTATAGCCATAATATCATACTCACGGGCATTACATTCTACTTTTATAGGGCGATGTTCCCAGATATTAGCTCCTCTTTGGGGGGAGGAGACAACGTAGTATATGTGCGTTTCTCATGATACCATCTTTTCATGATTATCGTCTCCGTTTTTTTTTTTTGGGGGGGGGGGAGGGTAGAGTATTATCTGTTCTGTTGTCATGATATCATCCTCCCAGGCATTAACTCTCTCTTTTTGGGGTGAGGGCTTCGTCATGGTGCCACTCTTCTTAGTCATTACCTGCTCCTTTTCCTCCAGTGTAGTATATGTTCATTCACCATGATAACACCCTCACAGACTAGCAAAAATAAAAAAGAACACTCTATGTAAACATATAAATTTCGCCTAACAGTTGCGCTGAAATATTGTTTCCTATGAGACGAAACGTAATCACTATGAACTGCATTTTTTAAGATAAGAGATCCGAGTAAGATGTGTCCATTCTATTCGAGTATTTAGCCATGAAAATCTATTTAACACTTAAGGATGACAGACCAACGAAATGCTATTTAAAACTAAAACGTGGCATAGCAGTGGAAATGATATTAGCAATTTAGGCGACGCCAAGGGCAACCTTTCTTGTCTTGACAGAATACTAAATTGAATTCGCAATCTAGTGGATGATGATCTCTTTTATTCTCCACTGTCTCACAGAAGAGACGTTGTCAGTCTTTATTCTACCTTTATTTCCATGAGAGGTGCTCGGCTGGGCTCAAATCTTTACTTCCTCCTTGTAAGACATTCACAGCAAGAACTCATTCCTCTACCACATCTTAACCCCCCCCCCCAAAAAAAATGTCCATTCTCCCTCCGTGTGCCTAGCGTCAGACGACATTTCGACGAAGAAAGTTTATTTCTAATAACCTCCCGCGACTGGTTGGGATTCTCCAGCCTTACTGACGCAGCCGGCAACTCTACGTATAATTTCTCCTTAGCTCACTCCCTCTCTCAGACTGTCGATTTTCCGACCCGCATCCCCGATCGAGTAGACCAACAAGCCTCACTTCTAGACCTTTTCTTGACATCAATACCCGAGGCCTGTTTGACGAAAGCTCATAGCCACTCGGGAATGCTGATCACATTGTGCTAATTATACATATCACCCTAAAAAGTCGTCCAAAAGCTGATGAACCGTTGCTCAAAACAACAAGATACTACAAGCAGGCTGATTTTGAGTCAATCAGAGATCACATCAGTGACGCCCCATGGAGGGAAACCTTCTCACTCCCTGCCGACCAGTGTACACACGAATTAACGGAATGGGTCAAAGCAGGCATCGAAGCCTATGTCCCCATGCGAAAATTCTTTAGCAAGCCCCACTCTCCCCAATAGTTCACCTCGGAATGTGAAGCTGCCATTTCTAAGAGGCAACAAACATTCCGTAAATTCGGCCGCCATAAGTCAGCTACTAATAGACATACATTTATAGAGTCAAGAAATAATTGCAAGGCCGTGATAGGTGAAGCGAATAGAAGGTATAATGAGTTAACAAAAAAACGCATCCAGTCACAGAAACTAGGTACTCGTGATTTATGGAAAATCTACAATAGTGTAGTGAATAATGGTAAATCTACGATTCCCCCACTATCAAGCCACAATGATGTCGTATGCACGGCCACTGATAAGGCTGAACTACTTGCCCAGCGCTTCGCTTCTAACTCTACTTTAGACTCAGATAACCACCCCCTCCCCAAATTCCCATTGCGGACCGAAGCCACACTTGCTAACCTGGTCATCACCCCATCCAAGGTCAGAGACATCATAAAAAACCTTGACACCTCCAAATCTTGTGGGCCTGATCTTATACCAGTATTAGTAATAAAGAAATGCTCTGCTGAACTGGCCCCTGTCCTCTCCAAACGCTACAATAAATGCCTAGCTGAATCTTGCTTCCCTGATAGCTGGAAAATTGCCTCTGTGGTACCAGTCTACAAGAGTTCTGGGAATAGAACCGATCCTCACAACTATCGCCCAATCAGTCTGCTGCCGATCCTTGCTAAAATCTTCGAATCCTTAATCAATCTAGCGATAGTAAGGCACTTAGATAATGGTAAACTTCTATCTGACCGCCAGTATGGATTTAGACAAGCACGATCTACTGCGGACATTCTAACGGTCATCTCTGAATGCATGTATCATACACTTGACAAGGCGGGAGAAGCTAGGGCAGTGGCGCTTGATATATCCAAGGCCTTTGACAAGGTATGGCATAAAGGACTTCTCCTGAAAATACGCTCATACGGTATTACTGGGCAATTACTTAATATAATCAGATCCTTCCTAGACAAAAGAAAAATCCAGGTTGTCTTTGATGACCGCTCATCTAAGCAACATGACATAAATGCTGGTGTACCCCAGGGATCTATCCTTGGACCTCTGGTGTTCCTGATCTATATAAACGATCTCCCTGATGACACAGTGTCTGAGATTGGTTTATTTGCTGACGACACCACGCTTTACTCTCGCCATGTTGGCAAAACCGACACAATCATATCCGAGGCATTGGCTGAATCCTTAGAAAATGACCTCCAAGCTGTAGTGGATTGGGGTCACAAATGGTTGGTAACTTTTAATGCCGCTAAGACAAAGCTCCTTTCCTTCAATAACTACAAAGAACCTCTCTAACCACCGATTGTCATGGCTAATAACATCCTACCTGAGAGTTCATCATTCAAACTCCTCGGTCTAACCTTCACAGGTAACATGAATTGGAACAAATAAATCGAAGACATTGCCAAGGCTGCCGCAAAGAAGGTTGGCTCCCTTTACCGTGCTAGTAAACTCCTCTCACCTGACATTATCCTGTATCTCTACAAAGCCACCATCCGCCCATGCATGGAGTATTGTTGTCACATCTCGGCTGGTGCATCATCTACTAGTCTCTCCTTCCTTGACAAGGTCCAAATAAAAGTCGCCAACCTAATAGGTCCCTCACTGTCAACCAAGCTTCAGCCTCTGTCCCATCGCCGCAATGTAGCATCCTTGTGCTTGTTTTACAAATACTTCAATGGATTATGCTCCGATGAACTGGCTACTCTGGTGCCCCCTCGACGTAAATTCACTAGACTAACTCGACAATCAATTAAATCTCATTCATCTACTGTGGAGGTCTCCAGATGACGGAGAGCCTTCTACTCAAATAGCTTCTTTCCTCGTGTTGCTGACCTCTGGAACTCCCTTCCTGCCCCCTGTTTCCCCAACAGTGCAGACATGCAGAAGTTTAAAACTAATGTAAACAGACATCTCGCTGCATCGATCCCAATCTAGGTTGACTGCCCCCTACCTTCTCCCCTCTTCTTTTTTCTCAGTAGCCCCTTACGTCTACAGTGCCATCTTGCCTTGTTTGGGGTGAACTATGTTAAAAAAATAATAATACGGTTCTGATTCCCTGCAGACTACTACACGATCGTCGTTAAATCCAACCATCCCCGTAAGTAATCAGACTTTATGTTTCGGGATTTTTTAGATGATGATTGATGATTATTTGAATTATTCGTACTACTGTTCTCATATTGAATGTAATTTTCCCAACGTTTCGACCGATATAATCTCTGACCTTCTTCAGCTACATCTTATTGTGCAATCGATAAAGCTGTTAAATTATATTCAATTCTAAATGATAGTCTTCTGAATGTTGAAGGTCCAATCTTGCTACATCCGATACTAAATTAGAATAAAATAAAAATTACTTAAGAATTCTACCCGGTGATGGCTGAGCCAACTAGCACAATCTAAATTCTGTTTTTAATAAAGAGTTCAGTTTAAAATTTCGTATAGATAACACGAATTCAATATAAAGATTCTTGAGTTTGACAATATTAACTTATGTCCTAATCTATAGTGACCCTTTTTCACTACATTAAAAAAAAACGACTTTATGTCTAACTCTGCACTCGTGGGGAGGCAAGTAAATAAATTGATCTGCGTGGGCGTGTTTAAAACCCAACACGGATCAATACGGCTTCTTGAAATATTTCCTAAGCTCCGTTCACAATATCAATAGGTTAAACTGTTTGTCAATGCACCGTGTATAATAATTGTTTGATTGCAGTAAGCCCACCCGTGAGGTTTCACTGAAAATACTCGCCTGGCAGAAGCCTTTAGGCGACCACAGACACACTTATTCACCCAACACATACATGACTAAGTACACATGTACGCACATGTATACCATTTCTCTATATCCTGCTCTCCTATGCACACGAACACGCTTTGCATTCAAAAGAAACTACGTATACAAATAATTAAATCAACCAATACTTACAGGTTTCAAAATAAATCTTAGTTACGGAGATCCAAATCACATACACTAGTGTAAATTTCAGTTATTCTCTGTAAACCTACGCCACCGGCAGTGACAAGGTACTGCGTATATAGTCCCCACATCCAACCTAAGTTTTTAGGCTCATTTTTATCGTACTGTTTTTATACACATTCTTTCTTATGCTGCTCATTTATTCGAAACTCTTGTTGTATTACGTAGAGAAAGCTTTATACAATTTTGCAAAAGTTTGTATTACGTAGAAATGTAGTTTTACGAAAAGTTGCATTACACAGAAAAAGGTTCATGTAGCTTTGCAAAAGTTTGTATTACGTAGGGAAAAGTTAACGTTGTTTTGAAAAAAAGTGTATAACGAAGATAAAGGTTTATGTAGTTTCGCAAAAGTTTGTATTACGTAGGGAAACGTTTATGTAGTTTTAAAATAGTTTGTATTACCTAGGGAAAGGGTTATATAGTTTTCAAATACTTTGTATTATGTAGGGAAAGGTTTATGTAGTTTTCAAATAGTTTGTATTACACAGAAAAAGGTTTATGTAGTTTGGCAAAAGTTTTATATTACGTAGATAACGGTTTGTGTAGTTTTGAAAAAAGTTTATATTACACAGAAATATTTATGAAGTTTAGCAAAAGTTTGTATTACATATTTACGTAGCGAAGTGTTTATGTAATATTTAAACTGTGTATTACACAGAGAAAGGTTTATGTAGTTTTGCAAAAGTTTATATTACGTAGGGAAAGGTTTATGTAGTTTTGAAAAAAAATGTATTACACAGAGAAAAGTCCATGTAGTTTTGCAAAAGCTTGTATTACGTAGGGTAATGTTTATGTAGTTTACAAAATGTTTCTATTACACAATAAAAGGTTTATGTTGTTTTGCAAAAGTTTGTATAACATAGCGAAAGGTTTATGTAATTTTTCAAAAGTGTGTATTACACAGAGAAAGGTTTATGTAGTTTTGCAAAAGGTTTGTATTACACAGAGAAAGATTCATATTTTTTAAAGTTTGTATAAAATGGAGAAAGAATTATGTTTTTATAAAGGGTTTTTATTACATAATTAAACATTTATGCTTTTTGAAAAGGTTTGTATTACATAGAGAAACATTCATTTTTTTCTTTCAAGGTTTGTATTACATAGAGACAGTTTTATGTTGTTTGCAACGATTTGTATTACACAGAGACAGATTAATAGAATAGACATAGAAAAATCGTTGTTATTTGTTGGTTTTACGACAGAAAGGACGTTGGTAGTCTCTCTCTACTCTATCATTATTTTCATGGAAGTTTCCGACTGAGCCCTTTTCTTTGTTTCCTCCCCATAAAACATTCGCAGAAAGAATTCATTTTGTTTCATCAACGAAAGAAGACTTTTCTTTATCGCTACATGCACCTAGCATCAGTCGGAAGTTCCATGGAGAGAGCTTATTGACAAAGGCTTCCCACCCGTGGAACACATTGCCACGGGATTACTTTTTTCTGATTACAACTTAGTCGTCTTCAGATCCAATGTAGACAAACTCTTGTCTCGTAAGTAAAAACATCAGTTTATACCATTTATTAATGTTTGTACTTCTATAGTGTTCCTCATCTTTTTGATGGCAGTCATTTCCGTCGCAATAACCTTTATCCTCGAGTGGCTCTTGGCCTTGTAAGTGGTGACCCAATAGTAAACAAAGGTCAATATAATAGATTATACTGGATTTAAACCCGTATTCTATAGTCTGCGTCACTATGCATTACGTCAAAGAAAGAAAAAAAAATAGAAAAAAAAACTAGAGAAATAGTGACCCGTTGAATCGCCCATTTGTTAAATAGTAAATGGTACGTTCGCTAGTATACCTCTGATGATTTGGATTCGCAGACCAACTTTCACGCATACACAGGAAACCGGGGTCATGGGGTCAGTGTGTGGACTAAGATGTCACCTCAATCTGCTGTAACTAGAAGAGGGCGTGATGTCACATGGCTCAATGAAAGAGGGAGCGAAAGCAGTGGAGAGTTCGTCGAATACCATTGAGCAAACAGGACTTGTAAAAGATGACTTAAGATTCGATGATAAATTAAGGGGCTAAGGCCCCTAGATGTCCATAGTCCAAGAGGTCTCCCTTCAGCCCCATAGCAGAAGAGAAGGCGAGTTAAAAGCTTGATAAATGATCCTTCTTCAAAATTCAGAATATTTTCTTTTCTTTAGTTTTTGTGAGACTTTAATTCTAGGCGATGATGTATCACCCCATGAAGACGATCGGGAGGAGCGAGTGACACGAGGTAGGATTGAATTGTGTAGTTCTTATTTATGATTTGAATTCGATACCAATCATGTTTTTTTTTGTTTAATTGTGACTTATAAGACATTAGACCTCCCCGAAGAGGGGAAGTATATGCAACACCATTGAGCTCGGATTAGATTGTTTGAATTAAGAAAAAGCAACTTTGCAAAGCTAGTTATAGTTTAGATAAAAACATAAGTCAGTCGTGAGACTGCATAGATCCGCTTGATAATATAAGGATGGGCTAAAGTCTTATCTGGACCTTACTTTTCAATATGGTATGAAGTATTTCTGAAGTTATACCATGAAAACGTTAATAACTCTAAAACTATTCATCTGATAAAGCTAGAACTTTGCATGGTGGTTACAATTATCAAAGGACATGACATTTAAAGATAAACGTTTAGAAAAAAGAAATCGAAAGTTAAAATTCGTTTCAAATTTCGACCATCACCGAACTTTTGAATGTCACGGTCAACGCTTAAATTCATCAAAACTGTGAAACTTCATATGCTATAAAATGAGCCAAGTAATAAGTCTCTACGATTAGCAGAATCGAAGTTATCGCTAAATGTTTGACTTTCACCTTTTCTGTGACTTTGACCTTTGACCTAGTTATCTCTAAATAAAATCCATTCTAAGTTAGATCATGGCGGATATTTTAACCAAGTTTGGTTACGATTGGTCAAGCGATGTGGACGCTAGGCTGTACACAAACAAATAAACAAACATTGTGACAAACTAACAGACTCGACCAAACACACAACCACCTTAGCGGAGGTAAAAATAAAAAGACACAATCGAAAACTAGCCATTTTGTTCGCTATATATGTTTTTCTTTTTCTGCTTTTATCTACAGTTCTAATTTAGATAGTATTAATACCTGCGGTCATATTCCCTATTGTTTATAGCGAACTGTTACAATGTTCTATTTTATAGTTAGTTTTATTATTTTTGACGGTTAATAAACGGAGAGAGAGAGAGAGAGAGAGAGTAATATATTGAAATTAAGTTAAAGATGGGTGACATGGCGTGTAAATTGCATATTACAGGTTATTAGAACAGTTAACATTTATTTTAAAAAACATAACTCTATCCGTAGAACGAGGAATATTTTATCATATATTTTATCTGATCAATATATGCGAAAAAGCCCCAGAGAAACAACCGTTGATTAACGCAGCTTTATTATAATAATAGAAGATATATTATGAAAGTCAAACATGGAATTGCAAGAATGATTGGTGAGGGGTTGTTTGAACCGGAGTTCTTATAGATACGTTTTAAGAAACTTATCTCCTGGGAAAACGTCGAAAATCCCTAAGTAGTTTGTAGTCTTTTAATTCAAGTGGGCCATGACACACACACACACACACACACACAAAACATGCAAAAGAAAAAAAAAGTCTTGAAAAAAATCCGAAATAATTAACGCAACCATTCTGACTTTGATGTTTGAAACGTAATTTTGGAGGGTGTGGGGGTGTCTTTATTAACATGAGACCCTCTTGAAATTTTATGGGGATAAAAGATGGAAAACTTATTTTGCTGTTTTGTGAAGCTCCTTTTTATTCGGAGATTAATTGTCTTTATTGTTTTTTCTAATGAAATCTTATGAGAACGTCGTGTTTCGGCGACAATCGTAAAACGGTCTTACGTGTTTCGTCTCGATTCTCGCAGCAATTATGACATCACGTACGCTTGCAATCGACCATTTTTTTGGCTTTTGGTTGATATTTATTTTCTTTTTACAAGTTTACCAACGCCAGTTTTTGAGGTTTAGACGGATAAAGATCAAGTTGAAACCCGCAAACTTCGATGAGTCACCGTTTGGTTTCTAGCGTTTCGATCTTTCGCTTTGAATTATTTAAATTGACAAAATAAAATACCGGTTTTGTATGTGTCTTTACCGAGCACAATGGATCCGTCTAAAATGAACAAAGAATTCGAATTTGAAATGTTCAGAGTAAACCGAAAGAGACGAGAAGGGGGTTGCGAAATAAAACTATCAAAAAGAAAAGAGAAAACAACTTTTACGTCCACGCATCTCTCTAAGAAGCTTGGTCGGTCGGCTTGTCTCGTTTTATTTTGAAATAGCATCAAACGCACAGTTTGAATGGCAGCTTCTTATTTTAGAAACGCATAACGTCGTTCAAATTTAAATATAAACTGCCCCCCCCCCGAAATGCCACCCATATAATCGTTAATAAAATTCAGAATCCTTTCTGCAATCCAGCTATATTTGGTACAAATAAACTTCTGTCTATACCTGACTTGTCCATCAAGTTTCAATCACAAATGCCAAACAGTCTTTGTTTTATTGTCTTTCAATGATTAGCACCCGACGGATACAACGTTAACATTGCCAATAACTCTGACACACTCCCTTTTCGACCTGCCTTGTTGTTGATTGTGATAGCCCTCTTCAGTTCAAGAATAGTGTGGCGATTGTTTTGATAGACATTATCTTGAATATAACCCCACAGATAAAGATATGAGGGCTAAAGTCTGCTGAATGTAAAGCCTATTCAGGATCACACCTCCTACTGATGAGACGCTCATTAAAGTGTCCCCATAGTACTGAACGGCGATAAAACAAAGACTGTTGGGTATTCATGGCTGAAACTTGGTGAAGTTCCAAATATGATCGAATTGCAAAAATAATTGTTAATCTTATTAACAATTCCATGAGTAACATTCTTTGAGGGTCACCCTGTAGCATTTTCGATGGTCTGTTCGGCTTAAGTTTGACATCGCGTTGTTATCATTACATTCGCAGATTCAATGGATGCGTTTTCTTTCAGAAAATCAAATTCGGTCCATTCCAACCATCGTTTTTCAATACTCTTTATAGTATTAGTCATCATCCTGCTTGCAATCTCATCAACATTTATCCTTGAGTGATCTTTGGCCTTGGTAAGTGGTAGCTTTACTCACTCGGACGCCTCTGGGTAGCTTAATTGTTATAGATATACTTCCATACTATATAAATGTGTGTGGAAAAATAATTATAATATAACGGTATAAGAATAGTTTAACTTCTTATATACCGGGGTAGCTCCTAATACGAGATGGAGTATGTTCAATATTTAAAATAGAGCATAGTAATAGTTAAACATATAAAAACAAAAATAGTATAGATTGAGAACAATCTTTAAAATAGTAATCTGATGAAGATTAACTCTTTGTGAAGGAGAAATATTTTGCGGAAGATCAACTCCAAAACTTTTCCTGCTTACATTTTGCTACACACACACACACACACACACACACACCGACACACACACACCCACCCCATCCCCACACACACATACATATATATATATATATATATATATATATATATATATATATATATATATATATATATAATAGAGAATGGTAGTGTGCTTGAAACATTGCTGGGAATTGTAGTAAATATGTTAAGAAGGTTGGCGGCAACGCAGAGTGCCGGGTTAATGAGAAGCTGGAAAGAACACAAATGATAAATCGAAGGGGGAACTTACTATTTATTTTTCTTTATAATCTTACATAACAGCAAGTGTGGCGTTGACTGTGTGTGTTGTTCGGATGATAATTATGAATCATTTAATATTTAAAAAAATAGACACCAAAGGAAAAGTCCGTCTGTGTGCAGAATTCGCCAAAATGGATGCCAGAGACTAGGGTTGGAACAAACCAGTCCTGCAGAAAATAATAAATCAATAAATTTATAATTTCCTAAAATTATGTTTTATATATAAATATGATGTTCAAAAATAGGTGTGTAATATTAGATTAATTGATTGGGTATTCCATGGTTTGTTTTAATAATATACTTTTGTTTGTTTCTGTGTGTTTTTTGTTTTTCTTTCGTTTTTTGTTTTGTTTTTAATATAAAGTAATTAATTTATATATTTCTTTTTTATTATCAAATTTTATTAAATTTTCATTGGTTATCATATATTCAAGAAATGTTATTACTTGTGGGTTTTCTTAAATTAGATTATCGAATTAATGACATTTGTTGCTAATTATAGGCATATATATATATATATATATATATATATATATATATATATATAGTCTCGGAAGTATCTCAACCATTAAAACTATATTTAAAAAAAAACTTTTAGTCCCAAGTCTTTCAGTGGAAAATCACTCATGTAAGTCAATTTATTTTTTACAGTTATTATATAAGTTTGTTTCTAACACTATTTTCAGGGATCATCAGTTGTTTACCATGAACAACTGTTTCGGGAATTTAAATATATATATATATATATATATATATATATATATATATATATATATATATATATATATAGTCTCGGAAGTTTCTCAACCATTAAAACTATAAAAAAAAAAAAAAAAAAAATTAAAAAAAATAAATAAAAAAAAAACAACAAAAAAAAAACATATAGTCTCAAGTCTTCCAGTGGAAAATCACTCATGTAAGTCAATTTATTTTTTACAGTTATTATATTAGTTAGTTTCTAACACTATTTTAAGGGATCATCAGTTGTTTACCATGAAAAACTGTTTCGGGAATTTAATATATATATATATATATATATATATATATATATATATATATATATATATATATAAGTGATGAGAATAAAAATTGTGATAGAATACAATATCTATTAAATCATCAATTGTTCAACCCAAAAGATTTATATCGGAATATCATTTTATTATATTATCCTTTACTTAAACGATGGCTTTTCAAAGATGTAATCTTATCGTGAGAGGAGATTCGACAAATAACTTGTAAAATAAAATTTACGATGATGTCAACATTTGAAAAGGTGTAAGACTATAAAAGGATATAAGAGAAAATATGGGATGTAAGTTAAAATTAGACGTTGAAGATACATGGAGAGTTCGTAAGGTCAAATTAAAAGATTCCAGTCAATGGTAAAATTCCGATCCTGTGTGTGGGATGACTTTAGGTAGCCAAAATTCTACAGAAATCCGATTCTTAGAAGTAAGGGGAAAACAAATCCCATAGGGTAAATATATCCGTTTGTAGAAGTAGAGAGAGGGCTCCAGAAACATGACACGAAAAAATCCGTCCTGATTGAAATTACAACGATTTGGAAAAAGTAAAAAACAACGTTTCTGGAATTCAAAATTCTTTTACTAAATTATCCAACCCGTTGAACAATGTTTTTGATCAAAACCACCTTATTTTAACAATAATTGTTCTTTCCTCTTCTGAATAATAATAATTTTATTATTATGGAATTTCCGGGGGAAAAAAAACTTAATAATCTCTTTATTAGATATCTGATTTAAACAGATTTCTGTTCATATATAAATATTATTTTTGTTTGTTTTATGTTTTTAACTACACACACTAAGAAATGTACAGGAATAAGTTTGAAGTACCTACTGGAGAAAGTTTTAATTACCTACTGGAAAAAGTTTCAATTACCTATTGGAGAAAGTTTGAATTACCTACTAGACATCATCCTCGAGTGTCTTCGGTCTCTCTGTACAGGGGTTTGTCAGAACAACCTGACATGAGGATACTTCCCCCTACAAGGAAAGCCTGCCCAAATATTCAAAATAACATAGTATTCGAAGCCCAAATAAGACTTTCTCGACACGGTTATACACTTGCTCATACTAGGAATGGTGCACCTTCTCCTAGTGATGTTGCCTAAAGTAGCAGCACTTAGCTGAATACTCTACCAGACCAGATGAATTCTTGTCCTGGAATCAGGTAGAACCAAGAGACCACAATAATAATATACTATAACATTGTTAACTGGTCAATTTGGGGGAGGAAAAATAATGTTCGTAACTTTTTTACTAACTCAACGTTTGCCAGGTAAAAGAGAACTTTTAAGGAATATTCGAATATCTATGTATCTCATATAGAGATCAAGTGTTAGATACAGAAAAGGGACCCTTTGATTTATGAAAACTTCGAGTGAAGATATATATATATATATATATATATATATATATATATATATATATATATATATATATATATATATATATATATGGGGTAAGGTGCACGATAAGTCATGAAAATGAAATGCCGTGATTGAAAAAATGTGTGAAAAAAGACAAACAGAAAACAGGTTAAAATGCAAGAGAAAAACAAAAACATGTGATTTGACCGGTTTCGTTCGTATTAACGTTAATACGAACGAAACCGGTCAAATATCTTTTTTTTGTTTTTCTCCTGCATTTTAACATGTTTTCCGTTTGTTCTGTTTCACATACACACACAAACACACACACACACACACACACACACACACATATATATATATATATATATATATATATATATATATATATATATATACCCCGCCGATGAACTCATACAGATACTCGAAACTACAAAAACAAATGATAAAATCATCGCTTCACGTCGAAAGAATATTTACAAATGTACCGGTATACGAAACAATTGACATCATTATGGATAACATATACAATAACTCATCCTTCCATCAACTTAAAATTAATTCTAAATACTTAGAAAGTTATTAGTAACCTGAACAACCAAAATCCCCATCTACGACCATAAGAGAAACATTTATACACAAAGTGATGGCGTCTCCATAGGGTCTATACTCTGACCAACCCTAAGAAATTTTTACATGACTTACGTTGAAAATAAATATTTAATATAATTACTAAACCCCACATTTATGCTAGGTACGTTGACGATATCTTTATTTTAGCAGACAATAATGATGAGATAATAAAACTACAATTTCTTTCAAAATAACTCCGTACTTACATTCACTTATGAGCTAAACGTTAACAACAAAATAACGTTTCGTTAATTCTGTAGTCTTTTTAACAATTCTCTGAGTTTAAACTAATTTATTAACGCTTTACGTCACTTAGCCAATTGCGGCCTCTTAGGAAAGTCCTTCAACCAATGCCATTGGTCATTTTCCTCGTCCTATTTGCTAGTTCTTATTTCACAGAAATTATTTCACTCACTTTTGTGAAGATAGAGGCTAATTCCGCCCTTTGCGGCCTCTTAGGGAAGTCCTTCAACCAATGCCATTGGTCATTTTCCTCGTCCTATCTGCTAGTTCTTATTTCACAGAAATTATCTCACTCCCTTTTGTGAAGACAGAGGCTAATTCCGCCCGTCAGATAGTATTGACCAACTCCTTCATCCTACCAACTTCTTTCCATTTTGATGTAGTCTCTATCGTTAACAATTGCTGTTCTTATCAGCTTTTTTCCCAAATTTTGGTAAGCTAAAAAAACAATCACAACTCGCTGCCCTTAATTTCTCTTGTTAGGCTTGATAATTGTATTTTCTATCTTTATTCTCCTAGATTAGTCTTTGTCTTGACATACGGTCCTCAGACGAGTTTAATTCGGCTTTGGTAACCATTTGTTATCTATACTTGTTATTCCTACCTCATCCATCGTAGTCAACAAACAATAAATTACATTTCTGTAAAAACGTAATTTATTGCTTTCAGATATTAGGAGTTAATAGAGATTTGCTTTGAATTACTATTTCAATATATCACTCGGAAATAGTTATTCATCTTTATGAGACTTGGCTTGCTAGGGGACGAAGGAGCCTGACATTCTCAGTTTTTCCCAATGCCTTTGGCTTTTAATAAAAATTTGGCTTGTCAATTTCGAGTTCGATCCACACCGAATCTCTCACAAGACAACATTTATACATCAATGCCGTTAATCCCACGATTACAAGGCACCACATCTTAAGGGTGATGTTGACCAACTCTATGTCAAAAGAAAAAGAAACGGAAGGGTGCCCATAACAATTGCATCTTGTGTAGACATCGTAATTAAAGGACTAGAGAAATGCATACTACAGAACT
Organism: Sepiola atlantica; assembly: GCA_963556195.1. Lineage (NCBI taxonomy): Eukaryota > Metazoa > Mollusca > Cephalopoda > Sepiida > Sepiolidae > Sepiola > Sepiola atlantica. The sequence goes on along the minus strand of OY744520.1, from coordinate 107,155,236 downwards.
GAGATCATCTGACTACTGCCAGAAAATAAATCATAAATGCGAACTACATAGAACAGCAAAACAGTAAACACAAAAAGGGAGAAATGAAAAATATAAGTACATGGACTATTTATACGACGGAGCAAAGTAATTGCGCACGAGAAAACATTAACATGGTTGTGAAAAATACACTTGAGAAGAGAAATGAAATTGCTACTGACAGTTCTACAAAACAAAGAGATAAGAACTGCCTATATAAAAGTAGAAATAGGTAAAAAACGAAAACGTTAAATATCAACTATGTGATCAAAGTGACGAAACGGTACAACACATCATTAGTAGATATCGTAAGCTAATCTACGAGGATAAACATGTCTGAGTTGGTAAGGTAGTGTAGCGTGAGCTCTTAGTAATCATTGGGGATGAAATCCGAATGACCGTCTGTAGTTTATCGGTTATTGTTGTGAAGTAGTCCAACAGTAAAAAGAAGAAGTCAAGTCGAGGTTGGGTTAAGATAACAAGTGTATTAACATAAAAGGTACAAATGTAAGGAAACTGACTGGCACTCGGCTAGACAGTTACAATACTGTCCTTTTCTCCTTGGTGATTGTCTACTCGCACTATTTATAGTGAGAACCGGTGTAGTTTCTCTTCTGTTAGAACGGCCGGTGTAACAGTTATCTTTCTTTCTTTACTACAATGTGCTGCTGCTACTTGCTTGTTGTTGGTATTGTTGTGTCGTAGTTTCTGGTTAAACTACATTGGTGGCAGTAAGTAGTTTATACAAGACCCTCTAGCCCAAAACGCGTAAATTTTGGTTTTGGTTGAAAATAGGTATCATTTTTGTTTATTGATGCGAGCAAAACGAAGCAAAAATACGTTAAAACTACATTCGTGACTTATTTACGAGATTGCTACACTGGCTGTGTATGTATGCGTATAACTGACTTACTTGCCCGTCTTTTTTATATAACCTCTATTGCTCACTGTTCTCTCTGTCTACCCCGTCTTTCGGTTTGTCTATCCATTTTACTATATCGCTTTGCATCACGATTCACATCATCCCCATTTTTCGCATTAATTTATATTTGATATTTTTGCGAATAACAGTTGTTTATAAAATTCTAATAAGTTATTTGACCTACTTTGAAAACCTCATTTGTTTTAATTGCTCATTGTCCCGTGACTTACGGCGTAAGTGACCTAACATAAAATCACATTTCCAAAAATCCTAATCATAACACGTTTTAATAATTATTTTCGACTTTTGTTTCATAGTTTCGAAACTTCTTCAGTAATTTATGCTAAATTATCCGTCTACCCTCTCATCTCGCTAGACTAGTGCACTGTGCAAACGACTGCATTTTGAACATACATAGGCATTCCATTTTCGTTTTAACATGTGACTAGCTCATCCAATCAAAACGTAACAATAAAATCACGTTTTTCGTTTTAAAGAGTCAGGAAAAACTTAGCACTTTAATAAAATATTTACGATGATTTGTATTTTTTTATATAAAGATTAAGAGTTGCCACAAAAATTCCGAGGAAAAAGATTCAACATTAAAACAAATATAAAATTTGTAAATAATGTTTTTGCAAATTGTTTCCTGTCCAAATGGAATTTCTTGACAGGCCGTAAAATTCTGGTTTTAGAATTGGTAATCTTTGAAATATCCTGTTTTTATTTTTTTGTTAATTCATTTATCTTATTTATTTTTGTTTTCGGTCGATGAAAAGTTTTAGCTTTTTATCATAAATTTCGATGAAAGACAGGAACGAATATTTTTTAGATACATTTAGCGAAGAAAATGTTATTCAAAAATTAAGTGTGACAGACCGATTAACATTCTTTTTTTGTAATTAAGCGTGGTAGATTTATCACGTTAATACATCGGTTCTCGTTAGATCATCGATGTTAAGCGACGTTGATCCTGATTAGTACCAGATAGGTGACCATTTAGGAATACTAGACGCTGTATGTAGGGGTATGGCGACACCTCCCTGCAAGAAAAAATCTGCAAAAACTAACGTCGTCATCTCCCCTGACCGGGATATAGTGTAACTGTGGTAGCTTGTGAATTTAATTTTTCCTAGAAACATCCTCCTTCACGGGAAGCCGGCTTAACCCGCTCAGAGTGAATGCCGCACCAGGTACCAGGCCGCAGACTAACGAAATGATATTTAAAACTTAAGCATGGCAGACCAACAAAAATATTATTTTAAAATTAAGCATGACAGAATATCGAACATGGTATTTTAAACTTACGCTTCATATACCCACAAAAGTAGATTTCAAACTTAAATGTGATAGACAAACGGACATATTATTTCAAACTTAAATGTGATAGACCAACGGACATATTATTGCAAACTTAAATGGGACAGAACAACGGACATATTATTTCAAACTTAAATGTGATAGACCAACGGACATATTATTGCAAACTTAAATGGGACAGAACAACGGACATATTATTTCAAACTTAAATGTGATAGACCAACGGACATATTATTTCAAACTTAAATTGGATAAAAACAACGGACATATTATTTCAAACTTAAATGGGACAGAACAACGGACATATTATTTCAAACTTAAATGTGATAGACCAACGGACATATTATTTCAAACCTAAATGGGACAGAACAACGGACATATTATTTCCAACTTTTATGGGACATAACAACGGACACATCATTTTAAACTTTAACGGGACATAACAACGGACATATTATTTCAAACTTTAATGGGACATAACAACGGACACATTATTTCCAACTTTAATGGGAGAAAAACAACGGACATATTATTTCCAACTTTAATGGGAAATAACAACAGACACATTATTTCCAACTTTAATGGGACTTAACAACGGACACATTATTTCAAACTTTAATGGGACATAACAACGGACATATTATTTCCAACTTTAATGGGACATAACAACGGACATATTTTTTCAAACTTAAATGGGACAGAACAACGGACATATTATTTCCAACTTAAATGGGACATAACAACGGACATATTATTTCAAACTTTAATGGGACATAACAACGGACATATTATTTCCAACTTTAATGGGACATAACAACGGACATATTATTTCCAACTTAAATGGTACAGAACAACGGACACATTATTTCAAACTTTAATGGGACATAACAACGGACATATTATTTCAAACTTAAATCTGATAGACCAACGGACATATTATTTCAAACTTCAATGGGACAGAACAACGGACGTATTATTTCAAACTTAAATGTGATAAATCAACGGACATATTATTACAAACTTAAATGTGATAGACCAACGGACATATCATTTCAAACTTAAATAGGACAGAACAACGGACACATTATTTCCAACTTTAATGGGGCAGAACAACAGACATATTATTTCAAACTTAAATGTGATAGAGTAACGGACATATTATTTCAAACTTAAACGGGTCAGAACAACGGACATATTATTTCAAACTTTAATGTGATAGACCAACGGACATATTATTTCAAACTTAAATGGGATAAAAACAACGGACATATTATTTCAAACTTAAATGGGACAGAACAACGGACATATTATTTCAAACTTAAATGTGATAGAGTAACGGACATATTATTTCAAACTTAAACGGGTCAGAACAACGGACATATTATTTCAAACTTTAATGTGATAGACCAACGGACATATTATTTCAAACTTAAATGGGACAGAACAACGGACACATCATTTTAAACTTTAATGGGACAGAACAACGGACATATTATTTCAAACTTCAATGGGACAGAACAACGGACATATAATTTCATACTTAAATGGGACAGAACAACGGACATATTATTTCAAACTATAATGTGATAGACCAACGGACATATTATTTCAAACTTAAATGGGACAGAACAACGGACACATCATTTTAAACTTTAATGGGACAGAACAACGGACATATTATTTCAAACTTAAATGGGACAGAACAACGGACCCATTACTTCAAACTTTAATTGTACACAACAACGGACATATTATTTCAAACTTAAGCTTAACAGGCAAACAAAAATGCTTTTCAAACTTAAGCATCGAAAATGATATTTTAAACTTAAGCATCGAAAGTAATATTTCAAACTTAAGCGAGGCAGACTTCTTTTTTGTGTATTTGAAGCATGTAATCATACGACAGTTGCCCACTATTTTACGCAGTAATTTACATTCTTCCTGTACTCTTAAAAGATTTTCAAGCTAACACCGGTTGAGCAGTAGAGGGTAGACAAATCAGTGTTGCTCTATGTCCCTCCTCTCTACATTCTCAGATTATTTGGTCAGTTTTGTAGTGTGATCTAGTCATAACAACTTTTGATCGCCCCATTTCTATTCTCAGGCGGTTGAGTGTTTCCACTTGCCAGGAGAGAGAGAGAGAGAGAGAGAGAGAGAGAGAGAGAGAGAGAGAGAGAGAGAGAGAGAGAGAGAGTGTCTCAGAAGGGGATATTCCCATGTCAGTAGGAGAGGGCACATTCTCTAGCCGTCTGGTCCACATCTATAGTTTGGTTTTTCCGAAAATATTGTTAGGAGTTCGACATGACTAAGGAAACTTCCCCGTGACTTCAGTCGTTGGTCTACGTCTATGAAGGCAATGGCATTCATCACTAGTAGCTTTTGTGATATCTACAAGGCTGGCAACTTTTCGTCACATCTGACTGACCAACAAAAATACTATTACACACTTAAGCATGGCATGCATATTTGAAACTTATCTATGACAGAAAAACGAAATACCATCCAAAAGTTAAGCAAAACAGACCAACAGACAGGCAGATCGTCTTATACAGATATGTTGACGCATCTTATATAAGAAGCGTCTATTCAATCTGAGCGATTAGCGATTAAAATACTTTTCCAAACTGAAGGCTAAACAACCTATTTTTAAATGTCACTTTCAACTTAAATAAAATTACATACGAGCCATATTTAAAGGATAACGCTAACACAATATACGTAAATACAAAGTTCAATTACCCCTCATCAAACATATTGCTCGTTCTATAGAACGTAGGCTTAGTAATGACTCTAGTAACGACAAGTTATTTAAGAATTAAAGAAACATTTACGACATTGACAACACTGCTCTTAAAATTATATATTATAAATAAATTATTTCAGTCTACACGTGTTACCTATTAATTTGACTCAATTAAAATTAGTGGCACCAAACTTTCCCCCCAAACAAAATAAAATGGCGTGAAACAAAGGGGAGCCAGGCTTTTGCTTGAGAGGAGTTCAGCCATGGGTCAATAAAATAAAAATAGCGAGAGATCCAATTGATTAGATAGCTAGAATAAGTCATGCTTGGTTATAAAAGCAATCGTTGACAATAAATCCTGATGATTTGCCGTAGGAAGTAAACATGGACGCTTCTATCGACCGAGTGACGGACGAACATAGCTTCTTACAGAAGTATAAGAACGCGTTTAATATATTTTGCTAATCGCCAACTCTGGAATCATCCCAGCGTTATAAGGTGGTACGTTGTTGAAAGGATTCTCCTGTAAAGAAAACTGTTTGTAGAACGAAGAGGTTTCGAATAAAATAGAAAATAGAAAATTCTTGGAGTTTGTTTATGAATTCTTTAGGGGGAAAACAGCAGAAGATACGAAGCGTTAATTATCGTATTTATTGTCGAAATGTCTTAGAATAAAAGATTTACGATGAAATATGTGCAATATATGATAAGTTTGCTTATACATACGTATAAATAACTTTTTGTGTGAGCATAAGGGCGGGTGGAGGTTTGAACATGTGTGTATATTGATGATGTCTGTATCATGTACGGTAATGCGTATGTTGAGCAATGAAAGCTACCGTCCTAGCTTATAGAAAAGGGGGAAAACATTCTGAATTAGTTACAATTCAGTCATAAAAAATACGGATCTTATCTGTTTATAACATTCTTCCTTTACGCATTTCTGTCTTTCTACAAGGAGGCGGATGTGTTGAAGTAGATACTGACGCGGACCGACGACCTAGGTGTGCCAAGTTCGAATCCAGTCGGTTTCATAGAACTGCTTTCACTAGCGATGTTGGTAACCTTATCGTGGTCTCTTCTTTAAGTAAGATTCTTGAAGAATCGATAAAACATCCCAACCTCCCTTAAAGTCCACCCTTTCCTAAGTGTGGTAGAGGCGGTGGCAACATAATAGTGTCAGGGCTACCCGGCTAACAGAACTCTGGTGAAAATAATCCAGGAGGAGTAGTCGTCAAGATCCGTCGTCCTCTGGTCGTCTCTTCCTCTGCATGTGGCAAGCGAAGACGTGTCAGGTGGTGCGGAACCGCAAATTAATGGGGTTGAAAGTGGCTACGATGCTTATGCGCCATTCCCTCGTGTGTTCTGCGTTAGACATCCACTGACTTCACACGTAATCGTTGATCTTTTCTGCTTTTAGTGTCGGGGGTAGACACCTGCAACCCTTCAGGTTAACGAATAGCTGTGACAAACGATGATGACTTCATGTAGACTAGTAAATCATGAGGCACGATTTTCGTGAGCTCGATCCAAAAGTCCAATTCACTCAACAACAACTTGAACGACAACAACAACAACAACTTAAAACAACCAACCACCACCATCACCATCACAATACCTACCACAACTACCACTACTACCACCTTAACCACCACGACCATTATACTGATTCATATGCAGTTATTCATTTATTATTATCTATCTCTATCTACTTTGTACATATCTATTTCTTGATATCTCCAATTCTCCCTCTCTCAATCTGTGCCAAACATTAAAACACGGTAAACTTATTTAAAGTGAGCGCAGTAAGTGATGACCGACAATATATTATTCTGAGGTCTCTTTATTTTAATCATATATTCCTCTTATTTTTATTTTCATGAGTTATGTTAAAAAATTATCTTTATTTCTTTATTATAGTTTATATTTTTATTTTTATACCTATATTTTTACTTTTATGTTTTTATTTTTACTTTCATTTGTTAGTTATATTTTTTTTCATTTTTAAAATTTTATATTCTATTTATTTTTTTATTGGTTTTATTTTTAAATTTTAATATTTTGAATTTGAATTTTCATTTCATTTTACCTTTTATCTTTTAATTGTAAATCACAATTTGAATTCTTATATTTTGGGGTCTCTTGATTTTAATCATGTATTCTCTTTATTTGCATTTGTTATGTTAAACATGTATCCTTATAAGCATATTTTATATTTCATCCGTACGTTTCATGCTCAGCGCTCACTTATTCGTATGTATGTGTGCACATGTTTATATGTAGTAGAATTTTCAATAGTGCTCTCGAAAACAATGTGCTCACAACTGGAATTTCGTTACGTGGTATACTTTTCTTCAACCACATCGATTTCAATACTGATCTCTATTTCTCAATAATCTTAGCACTTCGAGTGTAAACACGCTTATATCAGGTTATCCAGAATGTTCGTGCTGAATTTTAAAATAAAAGAAAGTTAAAACAGCATATGCCATATATATATATATATATATATATATATATATATATATATATATATATATATATATATATATATATATATATATATAAAGGAGGTAGGCACGGTTGTATGTATACACGTACATGTTTATATGTATGTGTGTATTATATCTATATGCGTGTTGTGTGTCTGTTTGTATATTGTCACGATTGCCGCCGGTCGGGACCACCGAATGACAATACGTGACAATGATAAAAAAAAGAAGAAAATAAAAAAAAGTCGTCCGGAGTGGCTTGTAGTATCCCCTGAAAGAAAACGTTTTAAATGATATGGGATGAGGATTTCTCCAATATAAGACACCGCATGAGGAAATAAAACAAAAGATGCGAAGAACGACAAAAGACATTAGGGTTAAATTTATACTCATTTATTTAATAGAAACAATATACTAAAAGGGGTAAATATATCTATAAAAACAAAACAAAAGAAAGCATGAAAACAAACGTCTATTAATAAAAGGGGGGGGGACTTGTCTATTATAGTTCTATAGCAACAGGATTCATCTTTCACATAAAACATACATGTATATGAGATAGCCTTAGAGGCAAAATTTCCGGGTAGAGATATTCAAGTTATCACTTACAAGTGGATACATTGTTCATTTGAGGGTCGGTATTTCCGGCAAGTCGTGATGGCCAGGTTTCTCTGCAAATGTAGTTTTCATTTTTGTTGTATCTTCAAATACATTTTTCCTCAGGAAAACAATTCCCGGTCGCTTGTTTTAAATTCGAAGGTTCTTTTCTTATATCGGGAGAAAGATACATTCCAACTTTCTCGCACGCGGCTACCGTCTTATCTTTGTGTAGTATCTTTTTCTCGCGCGCGGCTAAAGTTTTTCTGTGTTAGCTCGGTATTTGCCTCCTCATGACTGACTGTCCCCTCGTGCAGGTGTCCTCAAAGTGTGACCGTCAAAATCCGGTGACTCATCCTTTCTCGCGGGCAGTTAAATTCCCTTTTCTTCTTCCTCGCCCTCTCTTCTTCTTCTCGGCCGTGTCGGCTAAAAATAGACATGACACCACAAGGTCCAACCTGGCTGCTGAAATTGTTTCTCGGATCCCGTCATGTACAAATATGTGAAGATGAACCCTATATATATATATATATATATATATATATATATATATATATATATACATACATACATACTACCGATGTCTTTCGCAGTTTCCTATTCCTATATATATACGCTAATAGTTTTTTCGCCTAGTTGTAGATATCAGATGATGTAATGAACATTCCTGTCGGAGGTGTTTTGATTCCCTTTGCATCAGCATGCAATGGCATTGGCGTGTTAATGTCATTTATCTAATAGATTATACACGACGCTGCTTTCCGTTTGGTGTTAACTCGTGTACGCAATACCATTATGTAATGACATGCTTAATATTCTATGGAGTTGACAATATATACCATAATAACATGAGCACTTGAGATGGGATTTGTCTAAAGAACCTCGATGAGTTTACCTATATTGGCAGTAAAGGTGAAAAAAAATTGCACAGAGTGAACTAAATGCACGAATCAGCAACGCTTGGGCTGGACTGGGTAAAGTGAAAACAATATTGAACATCAGTTCTTATATATGAAAATAGCATCTGGACCTTTATCAAAAGATTTGAGAAGAAAATTAACGGTGTATATGCACCGGAATGCTCAGAGCTGCTTTTAACATCTCTTGGAGGCAGCACCCTACAAGAGAGACACTCTACGGACACCTTCCTGGGATCTTAACTCTGATCAGAGATAGAAAAACCAAATTTACTGGTCACTACTGGAGGGCATAGGATGAAATCGTCAGCGATGTTCTTTAATTGATGCCGAAAAAGGGATGTAGTTCAGTGGTAAGACCGCACAGAACTAACGTCAAGCTACTAAAAGAAGACTCAAAATGCGCTTATAAAAAGCGAGATGGCATGAGAGAGTCAGAAAGATCCGTGACACTACCATGACTAAACGGGTATTCATTCCACTGTGCTAAGGATATAATACATTCAGAAATAGAAAAATAAAACCCTTCAATGATCTGAACCTGGGCTAAAGAAGAGAGGCCATCATTATCCAACTTCGGCTTAGACAGCTCGACCAATAAATCTTACAATAGACAAAGGTCGAATGTTACATGAAAACCAACTTTTCTCTCTATAATATATGTCTGCTTATTAAACATCAGACTCAATCGGTGCCTATCTATGTATATGTTGTGAACCTGTAAGAGGTCCGGAAAGAAAACGCGAACTCGGGATTAAGTGAAACAATATATATTGAAGAAAGTATATATACAGCATATAAAGAGAATGGTTTAACGTCTGTCGGACTGCCAGTAGTAGACTAGGATAGTTCCAACACCAAGAAGCATGTGCTCCCGGTATTTAAAGTGATGCGGAAGAGTTCATGTAGTTTTTAAAGGTAGGTACCATAACATTCCCTCCCAAACATTACCCCCACAGGAGTCTCAGTATCATTTCCGTTTTAGATTGTCGCTGTTCTGAGACTGCCTGGAGTGTCCGTATGTCGAAACTGTCGTATATGGTATTCATAACGTATTCTTTCTGGGGAGTGCTCTCGAAAACAATGTGCTCACAACTGGAATTTCGTTACGTGGTATACTTTTTTCCAACAGCATTGGTTTCAATACTGATCTCTATTTCTCAATAATCTTAGCCCTTATCAGGTTATCCGGAATGTTCGTGCTGAATCTTAAAATAAAAGAAAGTTAAAACAACATATACCATTTAATATTAAATATGCCATTAAATATTTAATATGTCATTAAATATTTAATAAACCAAATATGAACTATTTTGCTGCGTGACCGTTCTCCATCTTTTCTACATCTTGAAAATTCTATTTTCCAGATTTGTGGTCGTTTCATAACAAATAACTCATCAAGACGGGTTGCTTATGTCATCCAAATAATTGAAGTTTTTTTACCATTAAGATTAGTCTACAAAGATCTGAATAAATAGTAATCTGAATGAGCAAATTCGGCTAAGTAAATAGGAATGGAGTATCACATCCTAGTGAAGCTGCAACTATTCTTGTCTGTTCATTAAAGAAACACGTGGACTGGCATTATCCTTAGCGAATACAGCACAATTCCTGTTGGTCAATCGTGAGCATTTTTGTTTAATTGCTGACTTTAATTCATCCAGTTGTGAGCAGTACTATTCAGAGTTAATTGCCTGGTTACTTTACAGAAACTCATAGTACAGAATTCATTTACAAAGCCACCAGACACAAAGCATAACTGTTAAAGATCTGATTTTGGAGTGGCTAAAGGTGGCTCATCTCGCTTACCCCAGGATCGTTTTTTTATTACCCAACATTACAGTAAATGATCAATTTCTAATCGCCTGTAATAAGTTTTTTTAAAAAGGGTGCATTTTCATTCCATTTATAAAGCAAATCATAGATGAAAATGCAATCCAAAAGGTTCTTTTTACTCAAATCATTTGGCACTCAAACATCGCACTGATTTGTATAAGTTTTACGAAATGCTCATGAATAGTGGATTTTTATATCAAAAGCCTTTCTGATAATTCTCGTGTTGTATACTGTGAGTTATTCACAATTAATGTCTTTATTTGGTCGACATCTGTAGAGGGTAGCTCTGCCTGAACGTTCTTCATCATTAAGGCTAAAATCTTCAGCTCTAAACCTTGCGAATTACTTCCCTTCAGTTCTGTCAGCTAAAGCATATTCACAGTGCACTGTCGTGACCTTAGTAACAAAAGTAAGGCCTGTTCGTTGGAAAGTTACCTCATGTTAGTAGGCACAAACAAATGAAATCCGTTGAACAGTCAGACCGTCGATAATGAATGGGAGCTTTTTAATAAAAGCATTAGCAAACTTAAAAAATACAATTAAAAAAACCAAAAAAAAACACGATTCGATTTATACTGAAAATAAACTTTATTCAATATAAAAATTAAAAAAAAACAAGAATTAAAAATGAATAGTTAAGTTGTGTGTTATTGTTGCATTAAAGTAAATATACATCACGTAGTTTCATGGTTTTAAAGACTAAAATTCGTTTATTACTTTGTGAACAATCGGAAAACAATTTTTTTTACAGAAGTTATTAAAATGAAAATATGCAAAATCAAGCAATGTCGATGATAATATCTTATAGTGACAATATGAACCTATTTCATGTGTAGAAAATATTATTGGCTTAAAAAATTATTTACAGTGTATTTTTAGTTTGTTTATTTATGTACACATGATGTATTCTTGTTCTTAAGTAGAATACAAACAAACACTGCAATTATGAATCATGTTTTAATTAAATAAACAAACAAATAGAAAAATATAGATAATTTCTTGTCCTGAAATAACACATTTTTTAAGTAGTTAGAATACAACTTTAATTCCATGTTTAAATCGTTGGCGGCCATTGTCTCTTTTTTCTAGCACCAAACATATTTGAACTGTTTTAGAATTTTATTATGCACAAATAAATTATTGACACAAAAAATAAACTTCGAATATTCTTTTTATACAAAAATGTACAAGTTTTAACAGAATTAAAAAAATGAAGAGATTTCTCGTCGATATCATATTATGACTAAGAAATTGTAAAAATAAAATGTCGTCGAGTTGGTATAAAACTTTAATTTTATATATGTTCTAAAATAAATTAAATTTGGTATACAGTCAAATATAAACATTTTATGTAATGCAGACTTGTTATTGTGTAAAAATACTTCAAATATTAGAGGCAATAAGTTAGTTGCTTTTTTATTTGATATTTTTCTATCAAGACAGATTTTTCTTCCATCATGAATTTTCATCTAAATGAGTTTTTAAAAAAAGTTTTCTCTTCAAATCAGTATGAGACTTTCAGCTTGAAAATGACATGAACAACACGGCTAGTATCATTTCGAAAATACCAAACAATTACTAGATCAATAATGACGGTCATATGACCAAATGTAGCGTGTAACCGTTCTTTTCGAATCATTTTTTTTTTCAATGTTAGCGCCAACCACTGTGACGTCACCAGATAGACGCGAATCAGTAGATAGGCCTTCCCTTTATGAAGGTCACGACACTGTCATCTCTTTTTTGTTGTTATTTTTGCCTTTATGGAAATAGAAAAAGCGTCAAGTACCTAAAATGGGTCTTACAGTCTTCCATTTTCAAATCGCTTCAAATTAACATAAGTTAAATAATCTTTAAATTTCTTTGTCAAAAGATAGCTGGAAGTATGCTCTAACTGGAAAGCTAAGTATACTATATGTACTAAAACCTAAATGATAATAGTCGGAAAGAGAAAGTTATAGACGATTACTTCTAAATTCAAAACGACACAATTTTTTCTTGCTTGTCTGCAATACCTATTTTAAGACTCGGCACGCCTAACAATACCGAATCTATAATCGTAGAACACTTTAGCCTGTGTGAGAGAAATAACATAGTTTCTTTTTTTCTTTCGATCTCCCCCACGACCGATGGCTGTGAAGTCTAACTGGAGAAGAGATCACGTTACCTTCTGACTGAAATGACGTCACTTCTCGACTTCCGCAATCCACCGACGTCATATTTTTACCTCACACCTGCCCATCGTTTAGCGAGTTCGTCGTTCATTCTGGGACACTTTTAACTAATCCGTTATTCTTCCATTCTCGAATGAGAGACTTAGGCTTTGATTATGCAACAAAAGGCATATGAGAAAGCTTTTACTATTTTGAAGCACAATGTAAGAAAGGATAAATGAATAGTTTTTTGTTTTTTTTCATCATGAAGACCTGTTGCGAGATAATGGACATAGACTTGCCTCGGATGATATCACGAGGATGTGCTGGAACATTGAAGCAGTCTCCCAAGGTTCGTTCCTGCATTTGGTTATAATCCGTCCAATGTAGATCATTATTTGCTATTTCTCGCATATTTGTCTGGGGGTGGAGGATTGTGGTTTAAAATCACTCTCTCTATCAAGTAGATTATAACTGTTGGCAAAGACCGACATTAATGTGCAAAGTTTTTCGCTCATATAAACATTACGGTAATACTTTTTCCCGAACCTGACCGGAGTAATGCCAAATCAGAATATGTACGTTTTGTAAGTGTATCTTGTATAATTTTAAAGAATAACCTTGACACACACACAAAATACGACATTCATTTATATAACAGACAAGCTGTATCTGCCCGTCGTTGACCGGGATGCCATTAAGTTATTTTAGTTTTTAACTTTCATTTAACCTGGTCGATATGATAGTTAAGCAGAATATATATATATATAGTTTGTTGGTATAGCAATAGTAGTTTCTGAGCTTTCTCTGGATATTCAGACAGACAAATGGAAATATGACTTCCCTTTATATCATAGACTAGATCCTTAGTTATTTTACCATGTATATATATATATATATATATATATATATATATATATATATATAGTCTCGGAAGTTTCTCAACCATTAAAACTATATAAAAAAAAAATAAAAAAAAAAAAATAAAAAAAACAAACTTATAGTCTCAAGTCTTCCAGTGGAAAATCACTCATGTAAGTCAATTTATTTTTTACAGTTATTATATTAGTTAGTTTCTAACACTATTTTAAGGGATCATCAGTTGTTTACCATGAAAAACTGTTTCGGGAATTTATATATACGTGCTCAAATTCTTGTATATATTATATATTAAATAGCTTTTAATTAACGCCAATACATAATTAAAGCTAAATAAACTGTTTTGGACTATTAAAAAACGCTATTGATAATGTTTAATCATTCATGTATTTATCTAATTCAATTATTCCTTATGTTTAAATTCATGTTTTGAAACATGACGTAAATCATAAATTCATGACGTCACGTCAAAGCTATAATTATTTTGTTGACGTAATGTTCTAAGATCTACTTATAAGAAAATCTAAATAGCTCAGTTTGTAGAACATCGGACTAAAGATCTCAAGGTTTCAGTCTCGATTTCCGATCAAGGCAAGTGTTTTATTTTTTGTGAATTTATTATTTAGTATTAATGCAAAATTTCCCATTTCTAAAAGAAGTTAAAATATTTCTTCGTAAAATAATTTCGACTGACGGACAGACGAACAGACAAACACACAGAAAAGTGTCCCTTATATCATGAGTGGACTAGCTGTACCTACGCGGCGTTAATTGGGATACCTTGAAATCATTTTAGCATTTATTTGCGCATTTTAAAACTAAAAGCAGACTAAGAGTTTTCTCATTGACTAAAAAACTTGTGAGTTTAGACATGATTTGTGGTAAGACCGATCGGTTTATATATTTCCTAAGGGTATTGCTAAAACGTGATGTAATAGCCGCTATAGAACTCGAACTTGCCACGGCGAAGCCACGGTCAGCGGTTGAAACCACTACACAACATCTCCACACTTACCAAAATAAAAAGGTCGATTATTTTGCTTTTTTCTAAAATAATAACAAAAAAAAACAAACTTTCCTCGCTCTCTATCTTACTCTTACTTCCTCCATTCTATTTTCCGGCCTAAAGCGAAGTAAGCAAACTTTGTTATTATTTTGTTTTTTCCTGAAATCTGCTAATCAATTATGACAATTTAATTTATGTAATTAACAAGTTAATTAGTTGAAGTTCGCACTTTACCTTTCGGATTGTTAATATCGAATCAGCGTCAATGGGTTTCTATCTGCTAATTGTCGTTATTTTTGCTTTCAGCAATGAAAGAAAATCTGCAAATTATAACGCCTAAATGCGCACTCAAACACAACCCCTCACACACACACTCACACACACACACACACACACACACACACACACACACACACACACACACACACACACACACGCACACCCACACACATACACACACACACACATATATATATATACATATACATATATATGTATATACATATACACATATATATATATATATATATATATATATATATATATATATATATATATATATATATATATATATACACACACACACCCATATATATATATGTATATGTATATATATATATATATATATATATATATATATATATATATATATATATAGATATATATATATGTGTGTGTGTGTGTAAATAGTGTAAAAGTTCACACTTTATCAGGTCATCTTTATTCTGCTTCCGAGCTAAGAAAGTTACGCACTTGCCTTTGGCGTAAATACAGTTTGCGTTCTTTCAAAGATTTCGATTGCTAACTTGTTAGGCATGAGACCTTCAACCCCTTAAAAGATTGGCGCCATATGCTTTTACTCAATCCATTAGACAGTCCATTCAACAGATTGTACCATAAACAACCATTATAACAATATATACAGGGTGTTTTGAAAACTGATAGCATAACCCATGGATTATGTTCTATATGTTTAATAAATAAAAAACGTTCCCATGAACATAGGTCTAGAAATGCTCGGTTTCCGATTTATAAGGTATTTAAACAAATACTAATCAATATTCTTTATTAAAAACATCTAACACATACAATGTGTGCGATACTGCACTGTTAGAGATAAACACTATCTTTGAGATAGGATCAAAGATAAAATAAACCTGGGGCTGGTGTTGCCGCATACAAGAAAACAATGAATAAATGAAACCAAACAAATATAAAATCCCTGGGGACCAGATCTAATTGGCAAGAGTTCCTATGATAGCCAACATGCAGGAACTCGTCGGCATCCTGCGAATGTTGGTCCTTAGTATTTCAAGTAACAGAATACAACAACCAAAATACAAGTAATACAATCCATAGAAGCCAAAGTGTAAGAGGAAGAAAATAAACGACAAAGAAAATTAGACTAGCATTAAAGTGCTATGCTATATATATATATATATATATATATATATATATATATATATATATATATATATATATATATATATATATATATATATATATATATATAATACATTTCTTTATACAAACATTTCTAACTATATATGTGCATACATGTTTCGGCTACGACCTTATTCAAAGTCTAGCCTCATCAGGCTACAGACAGTAGATTCTGAAAATAAAAATGAATTGTATGATAGTGAAAAGCTTTGGTAAGAGAGGAGGGAGGGTTAGCCAAATTTATAAAGAGAGAAAGTGTACTTATATAGATATAAGAATTCAATCAATCGGTTTGAATTCTCTTTCCTAAATGGTTTATATTTATTTGTTTCTAGGTTAAAGGTAACATCTTGCACAATTAAGATTTATTTATCTTAAAGGTGGGCATTACTATGAATATTTTAATTAAATTTTACAGTATATTTACCTACAGACAACGTCGTTCGGACTTATGTCCTCATCAGTGCAGGAAGTGGTAGGTTCAGGCGGTCCGAATGCAGTTCGTAGATTCAGAAGAGAATCACGATCCTACATCCTAATCCATTAGGCTAACGGAAATCATCACACACACACACACACACACACACACACACACACACACACACACACACACACACACACACACACACACACACACACACACACATATATATATATATATATATATATATAGAGAGAGAGAGAGAGAGAGAGAGATATGCAAGATTCATTGAATACTATGGAGTTTTCTCTTTTATTATCTTCTTTTTTATCTTCCCGATGCGGAGAGCGAGTTTTCTGGTTTCTTGTGGTAGTTTGAACGTAATGGCTCCTAGTGTTTTTTCGTCGGCCATCACTCAAGCGCTTTCGATCTCGCGATCGTCATCATGAGTTGTTCCTTATTTTTCCTCTTCGTGCTGTTATCTTTTTTATAGTATTAAAAAAAAAACTGTAATTTTATTTTAATTATGGAAGACGGATAAGGCGTTATTGCCAATATTAAATGATATTTTGTTAATGTTTGTGTGTAGTTTTTAATGTATATGGCTTTAAAAAACTGTCCGCAACCGCTGCAAATGGGTGTAGAAAACGCAAAAGTTTCATATGCCCAAATTGTTAAATCAAGAGTTGTGCAACGACTTGGTTTCTATGAGTTTAGGAAAATAAAGACCAGTTTACGAAATAGATGTAAGATTTTGATCCCAACCATCATTAATGGGTTATATGTTATCTCCTCAGCATCTGATAAAAGCATGCCTCCTGCAAAGAACTTTGCATCAGATTCCACCCTGACAATTCCTAGTGGCTAAGAAATAATAATAATCCCTGCTATAATAATAGCTGTGTCTGTAAATGTGTATTGATTTAACCGCTGATAACAGTCACTTCATAACAGAAAGCTTCTATGTACACTTCCAACTCGCGAGTTAAGAACACTAGTGCTCGGGGAAGTGACAGAGAATCTTTTTTTTTCTGAAACTGATCAACGGAAAAATATGTGTTTTTTGTACCAATGCATTACCGCTTATCAAGGGCCAAAGGCCACTCGAGGACAAGGCTGTATTAGTTTGTCAGGTGAACGGTGAATTAATTTGTTTTTAACAGCTATATACGCACATCCCCAACTGTTGCTAATCGTTTGCATTGTTGAGTTGGCCGCCATGATAGACGATGTGCTATTTAAAACAAATGCAGGATAAAAACATAGCCATGCGGTTTCACAAATCTCGTTGGATCGCCTAGTTAGCCGATGCTCGATGCAAACGTCCGGTTTAAAACTCTATTAAAAAAACATGAATTTTGCGTTTTATTGCCTGCCCCAAAGTAAATAATTCGTAGAAAAAAAGGAAATATGTTGTCAGCGAATTCCTGTAACAACGAACGTTGATTATTTGAAATTCCTTTTTCAACAACAATGCGACATTTTGATTTAATTCATTGGTGTCCGTTGTTATATAGAAAACTTGTGTACTCGTCTCCTACGAATAATGACATATTTTTATCACTTCTTCGGTTTGTTGCATATTTCGGTAACACCCATGTGTTTTTTAATTGCTAAGATTAAATAACAACCCTTCTTCTATAACCACTGAAAAAAAATCTTTTCTTTCTTCTGGTGCCTAACATAAAACGGAATTTCCATGAACATAGTTTCTTTTTAATTTGAAGAAAATTTCTTCATTTCTTTAAAGCCACATACTCATAGAAGAAACGTTGCTAGTACTTCTCTATTCTATCGTAATTGTCATGGTGGGTTCTCGACTGAGCTCCAGTCGCTGGTTCTCTCTGTAAATCTATTATAGTGTGATGTTTATCTATCATATTTTAGGAATAGATGGACTCTTCCAGATACTATGAACAGAATTACGACTAAGTGTTGTGGAATTCATGACGGCAGTCATTTGCCGTCTATGTCGGTATACATAACAGTCGAGTATCCGATCTCGACAATAAGTACGGCAGAAACTGGACCATTTTTCTGGCCTTTTATCTGTCAGCCTGATGTATTGTCCGGGGTAGTCGTAGGAGGTGCACGCTCTGAGGCTTTTTTTCCTTTCTTTGTGGTGGAGTTAGTTTATTGCTAACTGCTTGAGGCGCACCGATCGGGGAATTCCGATGGGGCTGCCTAGACTATATTAAGGAGGTCAGAGTGCTCATTATTAAGGGGCGCTGACTTGATTCTCCCCATCTTCCGGTCTTGTGCCACATCTTACTGCTGTGAGGAGGAATTAAATACCGTCATTTTTCGCAGTCATAGCCACAGTATCGGTCGCAGACTCTCTGCAACATACTATTTCGGTACTTCTGTAAATACACACTTGTAAATATACCATCTTGTTGTCTTACTTATTATCGACCCTTTAAGGTCATAACAAAAACATTCACAGCAAAGTATTTTCCTTTATTCCTCTGTGTACCTAAAACAAAACGGAATTACCATGAACATAGTTTCTTTCAAAGAACTCCCTATCTGTAGTACATAATACCACGGGACTGCTTCCCCGCAGACTATAGCATGGCCATCTTTAAGTCTAATTTCAACAAATACACGTTGAGTCATCCTCTTAAGCAATCAAATTTTGTTCAGTCCATTCATCGTTTTCAATCCTCTCATCGTGATTTTCATCATCCAACTGCTCATCTCATTAACCCTTATAATAGATTACCTATTGCCCTCTGTAAGTGGTGACTCCTTTGTATAAAAAAGAACTTCCTAGCTTAGGAACACGTTGCCACAAGATTGCTTTCCCGAGGGCTGCAACATGGTAATTTTCAAAATAAATGTCAATAAATACTTGTCATAAACCGTTCTTATTCGTCATCATTCAACTGACAATCTAGCCATTTTATTAACTGTTATCTTTAATGGCGTTTGCCTTGATAAGTGGTGGCTCATCAATAAAAAAAAACACTTCTTAGTAATGTTGTTAATGAATCACGTCAAGCATTCGCATCTAGCAAAGAAAACAGAAATATAACATGATTAAAAGAAAGCTAAATTAAAGAATTAAATACTTAATACCTTATAAGTAAATTCATTGAAAAACAAACAAAACTTCAAACAAATAGTTGCTTTGTAAATATAACGTAAAATGATTCCCCTGGGGTTAATATATCCCGAGGAATTCTTCACCACTCTCTTAAATCTTTATCCCATTTCTGTAATCCACAGGTTACTATAGCGATTGTAATGAATCTTGCATTATAAAAAAATTATAAAAAAACTTAAATATTATATTTTTAGAGAGGGGTCAGTTTGTAATGTAGGTTTAACGTAAAATGAGCGTTTCTTACGTTTCGGAATTTTTTAGATGAGGATTAATAATTTGTATTATTTGGATTATTCGGACCATTGTTCTCATCTTGGATGTCATTCTCACAACGTTTCGGCCGATGTAACCTCCGACCTTATTTAGGTTCATCTTGTCGAACTCGGGAATGTTCATGTCGAACTCAGGAATCTGTACGGAATTTTGAACGGAACATTTTATTTAATCCACGGGACCCGTGGCGTAACGGATAAAAGTACTAAGTGTAATCGGTTCTAAGTGACAGTCATCTGGAAGTTAAATGTTCAATCCTCAGCAAGGGCAACGCAAATACGAAGCTACCCCTATTGATTAAACAAAGAATTCCGTTCAGATTCAGTGAGTTCGACATCAAGATTCCCGAGTTCGACAAGACGAACGAAAAGAAGTTCGAAGATTACATCTGCCGAAACGTTATGAGAATAACATCCAAAATAAGAACAGTAGTCCGAAATAATCCAAATAATACAGATGAACGTTTCTGTTCGAAATTCTAAAAAAAAATGTCAAGTGTATTTCTATGTAAAAAGCCACTCGAAAAATGAAGAAAAGGGAAACTATCTCACGTTAAAATTAAAAGAATCGATATTATTCCCAAACAATAAACTTTTTTTTTAACTCAACAATACAAATGTACAGGACTCTTCTATTTTATTACTCTTTTTATTACTTTTTTTTAATTACTTTTAGTACTTTTTATTATTTTCTTATTATTCTTTTATTATAACTTTTTTATTACTTTTAAAATTTTATTTTGATAAAATTTTTTTTACAAAATTCCTTTATTATTATTATTTTTTAATTACTTTTTCTTATGTTTTATTACTTTTTCTTTACTTTCTCATTATTCTTTTTCATCTGACATTTTTCTTACCATTTTCTTACTTTTTTCTTATACTTTTTATTACTTTTTTTATTACATATTTATTACTTTATCATAAATTTTGTAATTATTTGTATTATTATTTCTTAAATTACTTTTTTAATTACTTTTTCATTACTTCTTATTAGTTTTTATTAATTTAAAAAAAATTATTTATTTTTTAATTTCTATTATTCTTTCTTTTTATTTTTCAGTTCAAATGGTAAATTACTGTTACAAATGTTTGATGTGAGATAAGTAGGTTTCATAAATAGGAGTGATGTACCAAACAGGAAGTTGGCTTGCGGAAGTGGCGTAGTATAGTGAGACGTGGCTAAATAAAAAAATATACTGTCTCTCCCTCTTTGGTCCTGTCTGCGAGACGAGGCAGACGTGTTTTGAAGGATTTCATCCCTCCCATTACGAAGATGGTTTGATGGAAAACTCATAATGAGCAATAGTTTGAGAGGAATTGAAACAAAAATAAAACTAAGAAAAATATTAAAGATCAAAAAGATAATTCGTCGTTTTTATTAAACATTGCTCATATCTGCTGCTGCTACTACGATCGACACCTCATGTAACACCATGGAGAACGAATTGCTGCTATTCCTACTAGTTTACACTCGACGATACGCACCGGACGTATTCGTAATGTGGCGAAAATTCGTCGCTCTGTTCCAGATAAATTAATACTTCTTCAGAAGTTAAGAGGATGTGATGTATTATTAAGGTGTTTCTTAAGAACATCGTGAAATAGCAAGGGATAGCATTTGTTTCTATGCATTTATCGTAAGTTGATTATTTATTAGTATTGTCTGCGTGGAGGTATATTAGCGGGCATCTGCGTGGAGGTATATTAGCGGGCATCTGCGTGGAGGTATATTAGCGGGCATCTGCGTGGAGGTATATTAGCGGGCATCTGCGTGGAGGTATATTAGCGGGCATCTGCGTGGAGGTATATTAGCGGGCATCTGCGTGGAGGTATATTAGCGGGCATCTGCGTGGAGGTATATTAGCGGGCATCTGCGTGGAGGTATATTAGCGGGCATCTGCGTGGAGGCATAGCGCGAGGCTGAGAAAAATAATTAAAATATATTATACTGTTTGAATAATATGTAATTGATAGTAAATATAGAAGAGTCATCGAAGGGAAACTTATATTTTTGCAACATGAATTTCTGTTTATGCTTAAGAACATAACCAGATCCTCGTTCGTCGGAGTCATTGAGAGTTAACTGGGTTATAAGTCACAGTAAGCAAGATGCACAAGTCGCCAAAAGTTACCTCCTATTACAGTAGAGACAGTAGTCCACTTCTTAAATGTGTTACCACCTCCAATGATGTAGACCAGAGGTTGAGTTTTGATAGGCATACACACATTATGTCAGTTTAAGGTGTTCAGAAGAAAAAACCCTGTTCCCTGAAGATACAATAAAAAGATCAGTTACCACATTCCATCCTGGGTTCACCATTAACATACACATGAGCTTAAATCAAATCCCTTAGATGCACACTGTTGGAAGTTTTACCTTATTTTTTAACCAATGGGTCACCATTGATGAAGATTAAAAGATTAGATTGATTTTCTCTTTAGAGTAATCATAATATAAACCGTCTTCTCCACAACTAACGGCGAAAGAGCTACGAAAACACGTCTGTTTTTTTTGCAGACCAATACCCCAAGTGAAAGATCAGACTAGCTTATTCTGCCACGGCGACCCTAGTCCGTGACGTCACTTTCTTTGACACGTTAACTTCAATTCTAATCTTAATTCTTAGTGGAAATTTCTTATTCCTACGTAATATAATTTCTAGCGTAAATCTCTTTCTTCATAATTAAACACAGTCCACACTATCACATCACTCTATAAATCACAGTCCTGACATATAGATGGCACGACTAATAATAAACATTTAAAATCAATATACTATTCATAAATTACAAACCTTCAAATAGCATGAGTCAAAATGTAAGCCCAATAGGTTTATTAGTTTACAAAGTACAGTTATTTAAGTGAAGCTACTGTTGCATATTTTCAAATAATGGAAAAATCTGAATTTCATGTGTTGATTTTGTATGGTAAAAATAAGTTTTAAGCACAGAAATTGCTTGATAAGTGTAATTCATACTTTGCTTCGTCAAAGACAATGGTTAAGTGGTGATATGCTGACTTTAAACGCGGTCGCACAGACACAAATGATGCTGAACGCCGAGGTCGTCAAATTCGGTAGTTATTCCGGAAAACATAAAAAAATCCACAGATTTGCTTTGACCGATTGTAAATTGAAGTTGCTTGAGATGGCAAGGATGTTAAAGAAATCAGAAGGCTGTATATTCACCATTTTGCATAAGTCAAGTCGAAAGCTGTGTTCAAAGTCTGCTCAATGTTTATCAAAAACACCAACACTTCGACGACTCAGAACGTTGGTTGCAAATGTTGTAGCGCAATGTTGCATTAATATGTTACGATCGATGAAACATGGATCGACCACTTCACTCCGGAGTTAAATCGATAGTCCGCTGAGTGGACAGCAGCAGGTGAAACCGACCAAAGACGCAAACATTAAAAGGCAAAGTATTGGCCTCCGGATTTTGGGATGCGCAAAGTATTATGTTCATCGATTATCTTGAGAAAGGAAAACCATCAATGACGAATATTATATAGGTACATTTAAAGGGAGACATAGCCAAAATACTTCACAAAAGAAGAAAAAAGTGCTTTTCACTGAGACAATGTACCATGTTACAAGTCGATCGCAACGATGGCTAAACTACACGAACTGCACTTCGAATTGCTCTCGCACCCAACCTATTTTTAAGATCAGCAGATTTTGCAGATCCCAGAAGAATACATCAGGGTAAGAGATTTGGTTCCAATGAAAAAATGATATCATTAAAGTAAGAGAAACGTTGACATCAATGTACCATCTTTGAATAAAGTCAAATTTTGCCTAAAAGTTGTTTTATCATTAGTTAGTCCCGGGCCGTATTTGATGATATGTTATATTAGTACAATATTACATATTTCGTAGAGTTCAATCAAGCATTGGATAATAATTAACATTTTGAAATCATAATATTATGTACTTATTTTCAAACCATGAACTATTCACAGGATGCTCATTAAAATCAGCTTAACCACAATGGTCGGTTACGTCTACTTGGCATCAGGTGACCGCAGACGGTGAAAGATGAATTAGAAAGTACCACCCATTGATTTTTAGCCAGGAGCAAAGTGTAGTATCTGTTCTGATACTACAATTCATCTTTTCTGTCCTCGCTTAGTGAAGGAGAAAACATACTAGACTTAGGCATTAACATTTTTTTATCTTAATCCAGAGTGTCCCTTTATGGGGAGATGGATTTCCCTTACATAAAAAACAGCCTTTGTGTCTAACTCTACCATCGCAGAACTCTACCCTCATGGGGAGGCAAGTAAATAGGGACATCAAGTGTCAGCGAACAAATAACTATTCACCCCCTCATATATATATATATATATATATATATATATATATATATATATATATATATATATAGAGAGAGAGAGAGAGAGAGAGAGAGAGAGAGACAAGTAAAAGATTAGAATAAAGATTGTAAAAGTACAAAATCTATTACCTTACGTTCTCAGTTGCTCAAAACAAGATGTTTTCAAATAAACAAAAAGTGTATTTTTACTTCCTTAAGCCAAGGCTCTTCAAAGAATGAAGTCTTATTATCAGAGGAATACAGGAGATCAGTTGGTTTGGAAATTACCATAAGTCATAATTTAAAAAAGATATAAATATCATATAAGATAAATACAAATATAGAAAGTATAGAAAATGTCCAATGCAAAGAGAAGAGGTTGAAGATATGTGACCGTTGAATACGTCATGAAAATTGAAGAATCAGGTTCAAATTCAGGAAAGATTGGCGTCTAAATATTGTAAACCTGTTTAATTTTGGAGAAGTCAAACCATTAAAGGCCCACGTAATCTGGTTAGAAGAGGTTGCAATGTAAAAGTTTAGGATGTAAGTTGTGTATTAAAAACCATTTGAAGGACTCTCTTGGGCTTTCCAGATATAGTTTTTATGGATTTGAATTCAAAATGAGATAATAAGAAGTAGTTTTCAATCCAGGCAAAGAGCCGGTACAAACTAGTGAAAAGTTGACTAAGCCGTTATAGAAATTGAAATTCAAACAGGTTGTGTTTAAAGAAGTGGGAGGTAGCAATGAGTGAGTGGTGTGAGTGGTTAGACGGGTCATTGTAAAAAAAGGGTTGAAACGGGGTCGCCTGGATACAGGGCAATAAAGTTACTGATTGATAATAAGTGATTGATGGCCACAGAGGTTTTGTCAAAAAGAGGGTGAAGGTATTAGATAAATATTAATTCATTAATATTGGGATGGGCTATAGAGTACATGCTGGGTACAGGAGTTAGGGAAAAGACACTAAAAACTGTTGTGGGCCTGTAAAGGGGCCGGAAGGAAAACACGAACTCGGAGTTTAGAACAAAAAAGTATACTGAAAAAAATATAATACAACAGAGAACAAGAGTGGTTTTACGCTAGTCTGGACTGCCAGTATAGAGGGTGTATTGCCAACAATGAGAAACACGTGCTCCCAGCATTTATTGTGAGTGGAAGAATTCAATTAGTTCGTTCTTGCTATTTTGTTAGACTTAAGCATGATCGCTTTATCCAACGTTTTCCATGTATTCATGTTGATTATCGATACATTTGAACCATAATCTAACTGTAAATCTTTTTTCAGGATCTTTACCTTACATATTTTCTTACAATTCTGCCGTTCCAGTTCGTTCGTTTTTGTAGATTTTAACCCGAGTTTTATTTCATGCATCGTTCTGCAATATGAACTCTTGTTTCTGACTTTATTATAAGTTAGACAGGTTTTAAAACGGTATGAGCAATCCGTTACCAAAATGAAGAACTGCACAACGCAAACAGAGGATAGGCGATAATTTATCCTGCTTTTTATTGAACTAGTTTGGTTTTCTATGAGCGTTAAAATAATGTCTCTTTTTGGTTTTGAGTTGTTTTTGAAAAGGAGATGAAAAGTTATTTTCATACGCACTTTTCTTATGTGGGCAATGACCGACTCTTGAATGCCTTTAGAATCTTGTTAAACACTTACAAATCTCTGGCAATCTTCGATTAATTTCTGTAATGTTACATTCGGTTCACTTTTTAACTGGTTTAGAACCATACGTCTGATTTTTGCGTGTTTTCCTGACAAGTCCTTACACGAAAATGAAACATTTAAAGTTATCCGCGCCAAGTTCAGTTAATTTGAAATCGTAACAGTTTTATTAACGATTGACGCGAAAATTGCGTAATCTTCGCCATCTTTTATGACTAAATCAAAGCACTTCCACCGTTTGTGGAATAGAGAAGTCTTAGGGCTGAATGATTCTGTTCAAAGTTTAACCACTTCAAAAAAGTCAAGTCGCTCTAATTTGTTTACAGTCTGTCAACTTTTCACAATCTATTTTGTATAGTTCCTTATACTTTTTGAAATATAAAGCAAAGGTTTTAGCCTTGTCTGCGGAATAAATGAAATTATCACTTGCACTCCAAACGGCATTCTGAGAAAAACATATTCCTTCTCAGTAGTTTTACCCCTATGCGATATTGTTTGCATTAATACTTCTATCTTTTGATCGGTTTATCTTTTTTGTTCCAGAAATCTTTCTTCTGTATTTTATATCTTTCCATCGGCTTCATTTTTGTTCCAGTAGTTTTTTTTTAATTTCTGTTATAGTAGTTTTTCGTCGGGTTTTTTCTTGTTCCGGAAGTCTTTCGTCTATGTTTTTTGCAGCCTCTTGTCGACATATTTTTTTTTGTTCTAGTAGAAGCTTTTGAAATATTTCTTCGCCATCTGTTGCTGTTGCATTTAGAATTTTACGAGTTCTGTCATCGTTGTTAAAAGATCTTCCATGTTTAGATGTGTCTTTATAGAATACGGATTTTAGCAGTTCTTTCTTTTATATTACGCTGCTAAGGTAATCTTAGTTGTAAAAAGAGAAAGAGGGTATAACACCTTTTTCTCTTCGATAAAAAATAATCACTTTTTAGTACGATTTTTACGTAACCGTAGAATTTACGGTCAGCAGTTTAGTCAACAGGAAAAAAATAACTTTATTTTTTCGGCGGCAGGACTTTCTTCTTTTGGAGAGAAAAGAAAGTATTATGTATTCCCTTCTTGTTAAAAATTAACACAGTGTCGGAATAGCAATAAAAAAAAATCATTCACCTTTTTACTTTGAGAGAAAATAAGTTGTTATTTTTACGCGTGTTTGTTCTTTTTGTCCGCCGGTAAAGCTAGTTTTTAAAACTAGGACGTTGTCGAGTTAATTTGCCGTTGATTCCTCTACGTTTCTCCTTTTTTAAGGTTCTCAAAAATACTTTTAATATATTTCGTCGCCAGTTGTGGCATCCATTGTAAGGTTCTCAAGAATCTCTTACTGTACCTCGTCGCCAGTCGTTGTGGCGTTTCTTAAAGTTCTCAAGAATACCTTAACGTACCTTGTCGCAAGTTGTTGTGGTAAAGAGTCTGGAAGGAAAACACGAACTCGGAGTTTAGAGAAAACAAGTATATTGAAAAAAGTATGATAAAACAAAGAACAAGTCTTGGCTAACAGTATAGACTGGTGTGATTGCAGCACCAAGAAGCAGGTGCTCCCAGTATTAATAGTGAGTGGAAGAGTTCAAGTAGTCCGTATAGGTAAAGTACTATAACAAAAACTAAACACCAAATAAAAATGAGAATATAATTAAAGTGTAAGGAATTAAAGTAAAAAATGAAAATGAAAGTTAAATTATTGTCAAATGTTTAAATAAATGGAGAAGAATAATGGAAGTACTATCTCAATAGGGAAAAAGGATCTGTAAGAGAAAAGGGCATATAAGAGTATTTAAAAATATTACTAATGTTTAGGGGGATTTCTAGTTTCACAATGCTAGGTAGATCAATATACATGGGTCAGGGTTGGGGTTTGGATAATTAGAAGCGAGTGTGTAAACAGGAAAGCTTACAATAAATAAAAACTGAACTAAATAAGTGATAAATGAGATAAGAGGAAAATATAGTGGAAAATGGAGCTGTAAAAAGTTGGCTGTTGGTTACAAATATCAAAAATGAAAAGTCTCTAGAGTATGCGTTGAGAAAGAAAAAAGATTTACCGATAGTAGAAAGAGTAAAGTACATAAATTCCAGAAGGAGATAAAAGAAGAATGTCTCAGAATAAAGTATTAGGATGTAAAGGCCATTAGAAAGTGGTAAAATTAAGATTAATAAGGGTAGCATACTTAAAGGATACCTAAATGTGATGTCAAGAATGGGGGAGGGTGCTTCAGGTGTATGGCATTAAACAGGAGGGTAACTAAAGTTAACAAATCAAATATTGAATTTAAAACTATCAAGATGGAATTAGGTGAATATACTTATAGTTAAAAATAGTTTTAAAATTAATTAGTAAAACACATCAATACAGAGTTTAAGAGAGTTCTAAACTTATGGAAGCAAAACGTCCTCGTAGTCTTTAATAGTTAGTAAAATAGAGAGTTGAAAAAGACCAGGTAAAAATTTGTTTTAGGCAATTGAAGCAAGTTGTTGTAATACTGGTCCCTTGTTAGGTTGGAAAGGCTTGGTTAATGGATGGAGGAGGGGTATCACTTGGGGCTATAATGTTTATATATTTAAATTTTCTTTTATGCCTGCATGACGAAATAAATTCGCTTTTAGAATTTATAATGTTTTTACGCTTGTCAGTAGTTATTATCCTAACGGTCTCTAAAGTACATAGTTGGCAAAACCTAGATCCTGGCGTATGTAACCTACATTTTTTAAAGATTGAGCAGTGCAGAGAGTAAGGGATATTTTTACGTTTGAAACTTTTGATTAAATTATTTAGGGAAGACCCTGTAATTTGGTCGTTATTACTTTTAAATGTGGCTGGAGATGCAGTTTCTCTTATTGTAAGCATTTATTTTATATGGAGTGGTTATCACATTATGCGTGACATGTGTTGGCATATTCTAATTTCTAATCATTGGGATAGCTTTGTGTTTTTTTTTTTCTCTCAATCGTTTTCTCTAACGTAAACAATTTCCCCCTCATATCTCATTCCATTTTCTTAGTTTTTAATTTATCATTCTGACGTTTCCTCTTAGAAGGTCAGACGATAAGGCCGTAAGGAAAATTTTAGCAATTTTCTTTTTTCTTTCACCTGCCCGTTTCATTGATTAAAAAATATGTTTCCTCTTAAATTTATCCTACAATTTTATTGTACTCGAAATTTATATATATATATATATATATATATATATATATATATATATATATATATATATATATATATAATATTCCTCTCTTCCTCTGTGTACCTGGAGTTAAACGGGATTTCCATGAGCAGAGTTTTTTCTTAAAACTACTCGTCTGTGGAACAATACCGCGGGGCTGTTTCTCAGCTGACTAGAACATGTCCGGTTTTTATTCCAATATTTACAAAACTTTGTTGAGCCGTCCTCTTAAATAATCAAATTCTGGTCATTTTCAACCATCGCGGAAAATCCTCAAGGTTTTTGGTCTCACCGTTCACCTGAAAAACTTATTAACCTTGTCCTCGAGTGGCCTTTTGGTCTTTATAAGCGGTGATGCATTAGCACAAAAAAAAAACATATATTTTTCCGTTGATCAGTTTAATAAAAAAAATTCTTTGCCGAGCGTCTGTGTCCTTAATCGCGACTGGGAGTTTACAGGGAAGCTTTTTGTGATAAAGTGACTAATAACAGCGGTTAAATCAATACACATATACAAACACAGCTCTTATTATAGCAGAGAGTATAATTATTTCTTAGTCACTAGGAGTTTTATTTAGCAGGTGTCATTACTAATGAAGACTAACTGAAAAAAAGAGCGATTTTCCCTGGTCTGAGTGACAAGTCTTCACAGATTTCCAGTATTTTCGACCACCGTTATAAATCCTGTTGCGTTCTCGCAGCAGTCGTTTACCATTGAAATCTCACTGTTAACAACTGTTGGCCTTTTCTGGAATTTGAGTGACAATAAGCAATCTCTGGATTCCAAGATTTTCTCATGCGACGTCTGGATTCTGATTTCTGTTTTCGGTCTTTCCACCCTTTCAGGACTGTCACAAGCATATTCAGTAGTTCAAAACAATCTTGGTGCCACCGAGTCGAAACAATGGGAAGGGGCGTCATATTCTGAGATTCTGTCTTATATATCTACCCTGGACGTCCCAGTTGTCTTGGGTACGTCTTAACATATCCCATGTGTTTACGAAGTGCTATTTCATTTCAACCCACTTGTGGTTGGTTCTTGGCACCTGTTTGTGTGGGCTTGTTTCCGCACTCGAGGAGTTTTCGTAACAGTTTTGTTTGTTTTATCAGTGCCGTGCTTTTTATTCTATCAAGTTCTTTTGTATTCAAATTTCTACTCGTCTTTTTCCAGTTTATTTTAACTGTTCACAATACTCCTACAGTTAATGGTAATACTGAAATCATAACAAAAAGATTGTAAGTAAATAAGGGATTTGTATATATATATATATATATATATATATATATATATATATATATATATATATATATATGTGTGTGTGTGTGTGTGTGTGTGTATTTAGGCAGCATATTTTAATTTAGACAAACGTTATTGTATAGAACGAAATATTTGTGTTTAATTAGTCACTTTTGGTGCTTTGTTACATAAGAATCCGAGCTAACTTTCGTTAGGATTAGGGTGAGGGTTAGAGTCAAAGTAGGGGTTAGCGTTTAGTCATGGTCAAAGTTAGCGTGGGTCCTAATGTAACAAAGTAACCTTTTTTTATCTTCTTCATCTTTCGGATAATCCTTCGCGGATGTAAGCTACGTATGCTTTTTTTGTTCCATTCTTTTGCGAGTTCTTTCGACTGACTCCCTCAATCGTTTTTAGGCGGAGGTTGGACCTGATTATTCAGGTTTGCTGACTTCGAACAGTGCGGCAATTTATAACTTTTTAAAAGTACGTATTGGTGATGAGATTCCGTATTTGGAACGTGATCACCTGTTAGGCGCATGGCTAATTACAATTTACAATATTTAAAATTTTGAATTCACAATATTTAAAAAGGTTAAATGTATAATAATTTTTTGTTGGCTAAAGATATTTTGGAGTAAATTACTAACCTAGGCACTTTAAAATATTTTGACTCGATTCGTAATTAGTATTGTTTATTGTGTGACGTCTGGTCTGTATTGTTTATTGTGTGACGTCTGGTCTGTATATATTATATATACAGACCAGACGTCACACAATAAACAATACTAATTACGAATCGAGTCAAAATATCTCTAAGATTTCAGTCTTTTTATGTTTGATTCGTAATGTACAACTTTTGTGTTATTATATATATATATATATATATATATATATATATATATATATATATATATATATATATAAATAATTCACCACTTACCCACGCCAAACGATAATCGATGATAAGGGTTAGTGAAATTTTTAATTGGATTATGAAAAGATTGAGAAGTATGATTTACTCACAAGACGACATGGAAGATATTTGTTAGAATTAGACTTGAAAACGACCATGTTGTAGTCTGAAGGGAAACATTCCCACGCTAACGTGGTCCACGGGTTGATAGTCCTTGGAAAAGAAAACTTTGTTCATTGAAGTTTCGTTTGATTTTAGGCCCACATAGGAAGAAAAGAAGTTGTTTGCAGTGTTGTTAGCAAGGGATTTGCAATGTAGTTGTGGATTTTCCACTAAAGACACTGCTTGATATGCAACTATGTGGAGCGTTGATGCAATACAGTCTTCCTTTCTTATGATTCTAGCAAAAACAAGAATTCGATCAAATAGCCACAAGGACACGCCAATGGATAGCAAAAGAGACTGGTAAAAAAACAGAGCAGATAGGAGCTCTGCTGAGTTATTTCATGGTTGATTTGACTACGAATTCCATTTCATCACCCACCCTCACCTTACACCCGACACCGCATTTAGCCCACCCCACCCCATTTCATCCCACCTCTCGTCAGTCTTTTGCACCGTGTGTGTATGTGTATGTGAGTCTCTCTCTTTCTCTCTCTCTCTCTCTCTCTCTTGTCTCCCCCGACTCTACTTTCTGGTACATCTCTTTTCACCCCGGGTGCCATGTAGCCACCCGACCCCCTCTAGCTAATAGCTGCACTTCATGGGAACTCGTTCTTTCGACGCGGCCATCGCACCACGTTTCTTTCTTTCCCAGGGTTTCGGGGGTACCGGGAAAACAAACACAAACACGCACGAACTTCGGCACACACACTCACACACAAAAAGGAGGGTTTCTCTTGTGGCCTTTTTGTTTGTTTGTTTGTTTATGTTGGCAAACATATTTCATATTTTTTGTGTGTTAGTTACGCAAACGAAAGCAGCACCAAAAATAGCGATGAAAAACAAACAATTTTGACAGAAGAACATTAAGAAATATGCAAAACACGACTAGGATTTTTATTGGCCTAAAACGGCGAACAAAACATAAATAAAACACTTAGAAAACTGTAATAAATAAAATACTCATTGGCCAGTAGATCTGAAACAACAACGATTATAATAATGAAATAATAAAATCATCATCATCATCATCATCATCATCATCATCATCATCATCATCATCATCATCATCATCATCATCATCATCTGTATAATAACACGCTTCGTTTGTATGTTTTAAAGTGCATCTGGGGGTCATGCCCAAATTTACCTTCCAAAAGTCAAACCTTTCCTCACCGTGGTAGGGGCTGTGGCAACGTGGTGGTGTCAGGGCTACTGATAGATTGAAACAATGAATAGAATGGACAAAAGTTAATTACTTATGAAGGCTGCTCGACAAGTATTTGTTGACATTGGACTTGAAAACGACCATGGAAGCAGTCCAGTGGTAATGTATTCTATAGATGGGAAGTTCTTGGAAAGAAACTCTGTTCATGGAAATTCCTTTAGGTTGCAGTGGTGGTAAGAAGACCAATTCTTATTGTTAATGGTTTACAGAAAGAAATGCAGATATTAAATCTCAGACGCGAACCTTCCATGAAAATAACGATAGAGTAGAGAAACGCAAGCAAAGTCTCTACTGTGAGAAAGACGCTGTAGGGAACGGAAGATATCATCAGTCGATTTTGTACTCTGTCACTGCTAGAGAGAGTTCTCTGGGCGCCCCCCCCTCCCCCAGATGTGGCAACATTACTTTATCTTAGGAGGTATCTGACTCTTATACACGTAGAAGATTACATCTAGAGGCAGGTACTTTCTGAAGCGGTAGAATGATCTTACGATTTTCCCAGCAACCTCAGCAATAGGTTTGATGTAAGTCTTCCGTTTCAGGTCTTGAGTGGAATTCAGTCTTATGAGCTTATGAAAAGATCGGCTTCCTAAAAAATAGAGATTCATTTCAACTGAGGTAAAACAAAGATCTAAGTGTTGGTAGTTAAAAGAGAGAAGATTTGATTTAAAGGTGTTAAACCTAACAGGCTCCTTTTTTCTCCATTGTCCTACGTGCCCCAGGACGAAAGAGAGAGAATCAGCAAGATGTTGATCACCAACGCCTTTCGAAGTGTTGCCATAGACAATTGTGTCGTCTGCATAAATCTCAACAAATGATCCCAGCATATGATTTGGAAGATCATTGATACTATGTGCTTCAGACTTTTCCTCATCAACAACTTCTTTTATTAACCTATCAGAGAGAAAGGATTTGTTGGTTGCGAAGACATTTCCATATATTTATTCATTAGCAAGCTTGTGAAGCAAACGTGTGTACCATTTTCTATCAAAGGCCTTTGATATATCAAGAGCAATGGCCCAATAAATGAAATTCCTACTAATAGATTCACTAATCTTATGCGATATTACAGTCACCACGTCAGTTATTGATCTTGCTGGACGAAATCCATATTGCTTGTCATTAAGTAGATTGCCTTTGTTGATGTGATTGACAAGTATTGATTTATCACAAATAACTTTCTCATAACGCACACAGGACTAATCGGTCTGTACTGAAACCGATTATCAATATTTCGAAAACCGATGAAATTATCTAAGGGGACGGAAAGCATGTCTTTTTAAAGCAACGATTGAACAGCTTTGTAAAGGTATGAGCTAGTTCCGGCAACATATTCTACGCTTTGGGAAATATTTGTTATTTTCCTACCTCTATATCGTCCTTTCTATCTACCTTTATTTCTGTCTTCCCTTCCTTCTTTCTTTTCTGCTTTTTTATTTTTGTTTTTCTTCCTTTCTCCCTTTATTTCTTTTTTTTTGTTTATTCTTCCATTTCATTTTTTTCTTCCTACCTTCATTCTTTTCTGTTTTTTCTTTCTTTCTACCTTTCTTTCTCCCTTACTTATTCTATTCTTATCTATCTTTCTTCATCATTTTCTTTCCTCAATTCTTTCTCTCCTTTTTTTCGTTTCCATACTTAATTCACTGATCTCTTTTCCGTTATTTACTTTCCCGTTATATTTACTATATTTCAGTTCTTTTCTTTTCTCGAACCTTTCTGTTTACCATTTCTTCGTTTTCTTTTTAACCTACGTTTAAACAAGTATGTATCTCTCCTTCCTTTCCTTCTCTCTCTCTCTCTCTCACTCCCACTCTCTGTCTAAAAAGTAATAGAATGTTTCTCCTGATGATGATGATGATCATCATCATCATTCTAATTACTGTTGTGTGTTTATTTACCTAGGTTCTCTGCTGTTCCTTTATCGCTCCTCAAAAGATCGTTTTATCTTCCCTCTTCAAACCAATCTCTCGTGGGTGTGTCGACCACGATACCAGCCTGCCCCCCTGATTTTTCGTACGACCTTTTTATACAATACAAAATAAGCAAACAGTATTTAAAACAATAACAGCCAAGCACAACAAGTGACTTTGATGTAAAGAAAACGGTACTAAAAATATTCAGAGAATTTAAAAAGAAATTTTCCATAAACATCTTTATATAAATACTAGCTGTAACTACTCGATGTTGCCCGGGATGTAGTGAGACAATTCTTGTTTTTCAAATTTTTATTAGTTTGCACATTTTAAAACTTATACAGAAATAGATATAACATTTTCGTTTTAAGCTTGACAACTCTAATTATATTCTTCAATTTAAAATATGAACTATCCACTTGCTGATTTTTATTTTAAAGTGTTAATTTAAAGATGTTATATATTACCAGTTGTCTTTGTGGGACTAAGTAATTAAAAAAATAAATTGTAGCTAACTACGTTATTATATTGCCAATAACATGGTACAACAATAACAAATAAAAATTGGCTAGTCAGAAGCATAGTTTAATCTATCACCTTAAATAATATTTGGGTCTAACTTTGAAAATCCGACAAGATAACTTTACCAGTATGAAGACAAAAATTGTATTCCTGTCTGTCTATCAAAATAATTAATCTTGGATAGTTTAGTATCATAGAGTTTTAAAACTACTTTCTTTGTAAGGTATATTATTCCCTGCTTTCACTTTTTATATATATATATATATATATATATATATATATATATATATATATATATATATATATATATATATATATATATATATATATATATATATATATATATTGTGCCTCCTTCGGTTGGGAATGGGGGACTAAACGGGAGACCGATTGGCTCTCGATCAATGGTTTCATATAATAGGGCAATGGGCAAGGCTAGATATAGGAGACCTGGTGTATCCCACGGTAATGTAAACCAGGTAGGGAGGGAACCGGTTGATGATAATATTCGTGAAGTTGGAAGTAACGAATTGAACTCACATGCTACCCAAACCGGGGGGGAAGGTAGGAAGAAAAATAGGAGAAGGACCACTACATGGTTCAACCCCCCCTATAGCCAGCATATTAAGACTAATATACCAAAGATTTTTAATAGCATAGTGGAAAAAAACTTT
This sequence comes from Sepiola atlantica, assembly GCA_963556195.1. Classification (NCBI taxonomy): domain Eukaryota; kingdom Metazoa; phylum Mollusca; class Cephalopoda; order Sepiida; family Sepiolidae; genus Sepiola; species Sepiola atlantica. The sequence goes on along the minus strand of OY744520.1, from coordinate 107,119,302 downwards.
CCAAGGGATATCAGATTGGGGGGAATCATTAACAAAAATACTGTAAAACTGTCTTATTCAACCTGTAGAAATATAGCCACATCCATCATAGGATATAATAATTCTAAGATAACTAAAACAAGGGAAGCCATGGTCTCTTCTGGTGTTGATCCCAGTAACACCAGTTCAGTGAGAACCTCCATTATAAATAACCATAGTAGTAGAACATCTAGCAACGGCCCAGCACACAACTGTAACTGCAGAGCTTCTAACATCTGTCCACTGGGGGGGGGGGGGGAACTGTAGAGTTTCAAGCATTGTCTACAAATGCGATGTGATAACAGAGGGTAGTAGGAAATCATATATCGGTTCAACCGGGGGTGAGTTCAAGGATAGATTCAGAAACCACATGAGTTCCTTCAGGGGAGGCCAAAGGGAAGACATAGATAGGCCTAACACTTCTGTTGGCCGTTTTGTGAGAAACCTCATTGCCAGGCAAGACCCTTTCGAACTGAAATGGTCAATTTTAGGGAGGGCTAACAAATATAAACCGAACAAAAAGAAGAGATGCAACCTATGTGCATTGGAGTCGTACCACATCATGACATCTAGAGATAATTTACTGAACGCTAGGCAGGAAATACTACAATGCTGTCTGCATAGAAACCGTTACCTGTTATCAAGCCTAAAACCTGGATAGGAGGGGAATTGGGGGAAGTATAAACGTACAGCAGAGATAGGCAGGATGGACACTTCCTGAGGCAATCTGGGGCAATAATTAGTGTATAATATGGAGGATGAGAATTAGTAACACGTACTTATGCTAAGATATGTCTTGATTCAATTATTAGCGGATACTCGAGACTTAGGTTAGGGGTGATAAGGTAGGAATATTCTATCGGAATAAGGCCCAGTGATAGTCAACTGTAGTAAATACTTATTCAGCGGAATAGAGGGGGGAAATTTTGTTACATATAAAAAGATAGTGGAATAATAAATAATAAATCACAATTTATTCTCAGAAATAGATATATTATACGAAATGCATTGGGAATTTCAAGTAATTTTAAGTGAAAAATAAGAAATAGCAACCTGGATGCTATCACTATTTAATTAAATTAGGTTAAATTAAATTAGTTTTTAATTAGATTAAAATAAATAAAACAATTTGGTGGCAGGAATGGGGAAAAATAATTAAGGAAAAAATAATTTTAAAAACATGCATGCCGACACGGACTTAATTTCTAAAAATAGAAACAATTGGATTTTTATAAAAAGTATTTTGTACGGGATTTTAAATTAGTAATAATAAAGTCTCCTGTCATTTAACGAGTAAGAGTGATATTTTCACGTAAAGTTGACAAAAAAATAAACCGGTCCATTAAAAAAAGTTTTTTTTTTTTTTCAAAATAGAAAATAGATTTCTGATAACGATATTCCGTAGTAACATTTATTTATGGAATATAGAATAATATTCTCCACAGAGAGTTGCAAACAGACACAGCCGTTAAGGAAATATTTTAAATGATTTAAAATAATAACTAGATTTTTGTAGAAGGCCTTTTTATAATAACAGTTTATTTTTGATATATGAATAATCTTTTAAAAACAAATTCTGCGGGATAGGCTTTTTTCGCTTCGTTAAACAACAAAACGATAATAATTCGGCAGTTAATTAAATGAAGGATACTTTCCCAAAATGTAAAATGACGTCCCAGACACTAGATGATTAATTTCTATAAGGAATAGGTTTAATAATAAATATTTTTAGAAACAGTATTTTGAATAAATAGTTTCTATATTAAGATTTTTTTCTTAATGTAAGGGAGTTTTCTGCGGGATTGACATTCAACTCGTCGTGTGTTTGTTTCGAAGGGTAATAAATCAACAATTGAAATAAGACTCTTTGAACTCGGACGAACATTTGTGTTGACTTTTCTTTGTGAGAAGTTGGATTTAGAATTCCCATACTATCATTGGATTGGAATGGTAACTTGTGAGCGGTAACTTGAATGATTTAGTTCTTTTGTTTTCTTGTGAGGGGGGGATTTATTCATCATTGTACCGGCCGACGTGAAAGTGTATTATCGCACATTGTTCCGGTTTTATGGTTTTATTGAATGTATTTGGGACCGATTGTTTGCTTGTTGGCTTGGTGGAAGAAATAATGCACGAGCTACTTTTCTAAGACTTTTCTTGGACTTTCTTTTTTTATCGTTGTTCTTCCTTGCTTTTTAAGTTTGACTATTATTTTTATTTTTTTCCTCTTCTCTTCTTAAGTGACCTCAACTATTACAACGCCACACTGTGTTTTGTCGGCAGTTGAAACCAGTATTCCAGACATTTAATTTCCCTGATGATCTGCCAAGCAAGTAACTGCTTGGTAGTGAAACACGTGTAGGAAAAAACATTTAATTTGAATAAATAGTATTTGTAAGAAAAATATCTTTAATGGTGATCATTGGTGTCTTGAAAGGAATGCTTTGGTAAGCCTTCATAAAATCACATATATATATATATATATATATATATATATATATATATATATATATATATATATATATATATATATACATATATATATATATATATATATATATATATATATATATATATATATATATATATATATATATATAAGTGGATAAGTGATAAAAATAAAAATTGGATAAAATGCGATATTTATTAAATCATAAATTGTTCAAATAAGGGTTGTATGAAAACAATTTTTTCTTTCCTTCATCCATGGATTTTCAAAGACATGCTCTAATCATTAGAGAGAAGTTCGACAGATAAGTCAGTTAAATTTACTGTAATGCAAACACTTGAAAATATAAAAATATAAAAGACATGAAAATAAAAACAATTTAGAAAGTTTAAAATATGCATAGAAAATCAGCACCATTGAAGAAGCATAGAAAGTTAACTGAACTTTCTAAGGAAAGAAACAATATTTCTTTTTCATATAACACTTGTTTGAACAATTGATGATTTCATTAATATCCACTTATATTACTGATCTATCTCGTTTGTCGAGCTTTGACTATTCAAGATAGGATATCATTTAAAGATATAATCTTTGTATTTATTTTCTTATTTCTCATACACACTTATATATATATATATATATATATATATATATATATATATATATATATATATATATATATATATATATATCTTATGTTACGCACCAGCGTTTGTTTGGACGACGAAGATTTTACGAAATGATAATAAAACAAAAGATAAAAATCGAGGTCTCAGGGTTCTGATTCAAATTAAAAAAAAATAAAAAAACATGGGGAAGATTATTGCGATTCAAGACAGCGATGAAAGACACATGTAAGACAAACGACACACAATCAAGTTTGAAATTCAAATAGAAATATTTATTTACATAAATGCAGTAAAAAATAGGAAACAAAAATCAAAATCTAATATGGGAAAAGTGATTCTAACCGACGATCAAAAAATACATTCATATAAATAATATCAGTTCATGAGAGAAAGAGGAGTTTTAACCTAAAGTACACCGGTGGGTAATTCAAAAGGTAATCCACAGTAGAGTTAAAAAGTTCAAAGTATATGAAAGTTTTCTCCGTATGGAGAAGAGTAACAAAATGAATAAGAGTCACTGAGCACAGTAAATAGGAGTCCGATAAATTTAGGGCGAGAATGGATTGAATTCTTGATAGCAGGGTCGTAGCTCTAAACAATCTTGCTCCATTATCATGAATCAGGATATCAGGTTGATAACCATCGGCAGCAGTTGGAGTATCATACATTCAATCTAGTTCGTTGGGTGAACGTCAATTGGCAACTTCTGAAAGCATCTCGATATTTTAAATTTGGATTTTCATTCACAGTGAAAAAGAGTCAGTATATTAAAGTTGTACCTATCAGCTTTTCGTTGACTTGGAAATGTGTTTTCTTTAGGGCGCTTTTGCCAAATCTTATACGTACAATAATAAAGGCTTTCTTCAAGTCAAGATCGGTGACAATGTATGTTTGGCGGGACATGAGAGGTGAGTTTACGGGATGTAATATGTATCTTTACTAGTTTGAAATAATTTATGTTTTCCGTTTACAGTCTAAAATGAGGAAATAAAAAGATAAAAATGTAATCCAGCCCTTCGTCAGTATTGTGTCTGGTAAATGTGCTTGTAAAATATTAGGTTCGAATTGTGGTATAACGTGACAATATATATATATATATATATATATATATATATATATATATATATATATATATATATAATAATAATGGTAATAATCCAGGTGAAAAATATCCACAGGGTGGTAATCCAGAGAATTTTAACCGGGTTTCTAAAAAGTGCTCAATATCAGAATAGAGCTTTATATATGATAATTTTATTTACACAGACATGTACAAAATCTGCGACACTGGCATGTCGATGTTATCGATCAACAGTTACTATAAACTGAGATCTCATCAGGCAGAGTTAGAATCCGATCTTAAGCTCAGATCATATTTGGAGAGAATGAAGTGGAGGGATAGAGAAAGAGAAGAAGAAGAAAAGAAATTTAACATTTCAAAAATTAAGGCCGTTAAAAAATTAAAATTAAAAATTAAAACATTGAAAAATCTAAAAAACAAAAAACAAAAAATCTAAAATCTAAAATCTGAAACAAAACAGGGCAAATAAATAAATAAATAAATAAATAAATAAAATTATAAGGTGGAAAGAGGAACAAATAATGAGGGGAGAGTTGGTGGGGAGGTAGACACATAAAGGAAAAGCAGGAGAAAGAGAGGGCGTCTGTTGATTCAGATCGACAGGGAAGGAGGGGGGTAGTAGGGGGTAGACATGCACGAATCAAGTGTAAAAAAACCGTCGAGTTTATAAATATATTTTTTCAAGTGAACTGTAATATTGTGTATATGTGCGTATGCGTGCGGGCAGACTGGGCAGATGCGTCTGATTGTTGTGGTGGTGAGGCGGTGATCAAATGTGTCGCGATTCTGGATTTAAATTGTCTTTATAATTTGTCTAGAGTTTATTTGCTTACTGTGAATAAATATATTCGTTAAATATAACAGGATTAGTAATAATAATAATAATAATAATAATAATAATAATAATAATAATAATAATAATAATAATAATAATAGATACCCCTAATAATTGAGGTGAAATAATGAAAATAATAAATGAATGATAGTAAAAATACTAAAAAATACTAAAAAATACTAAAAAATATATAACTAAAGAATAACTAGAAAATGCCGGCGTAATTAATTATTAATAATAATAATGATAATAATAATGATAATAATAATAATAATAATAATAATAATAATAATAATAATGATAATAATAATAATAATAATAATAGGTACCTCTAATAATTGAGGTGAAATAATGAAAATAATAAATGAATGATAATAAAAATACTAAAAAATATATAACTAAAGAATAACTAGAAAATGCCGGCGTTATTAATTATTATTATTAATAATAATAATAATAATAATAATAATAATAATAATAATAATAATGATAATAATAATGGTAATAATAATAAAAATAGTAATAATAATAACAACGACAACGATATTGCTGGTCAATAATATTTAAGAATTTATAAAAATAATAGTTTAGGAAAGAAATAGAATAATTAAGAAATATTAGGAATCCTAGAAGGTAGTGATTATCATAATAATATTAAATAATGATAAGATAATGTTTGCCGATATTATGATATGGGTTAATGGTTGCAATAATGCTGATCATATAAAAAAGGTAATAATAGTGGTTTAACAGACAGCAGTAATCAGAGTGGTAATCCCAGTAATCTTAACAATAGTAATAATGATAGTGAAAAAATGATAGTGAAAAAATGATAGTAAAAAATTAATAAATAATAATAGAAGTAGTCATAATGGTGGCAATAATAGTAAAATGAAAACCGTAATAATAATAATAATAATAATAATAATAATAATAATAATAATAATAATAATAATAATAATAATAATAATAATAATAATAATAATAATAATAATAATAATAAAAATGGCAGTGGAAGCAAAAGTAAGGTAACGGTAAAACATGGCAATATCAATATTATTAATAATAATAGTGATACTGTTAATTTCATTGCCGCAAATAACAATAACTATAGTAGTAACATCAGACATGATGTCACCAGTGATGGCAATAATTCTCTTGATAAAAGTACAGAAATGAAAAATAAAAAATAAAAAATAAAAAATAAAAAATAAAAAATAAAAAATAAAAAATAATTCAATGTCAAATAATTAAGTTTAAGATATTAGTAATAGTAGTAATAAATAATTGATAATGATAATCTAAAAATGATCTAAAAAATATAATCTTAAAAATCTAAAAAATAATCAAAAAAATAATCCAAAAATATAGAAATATTAATCAATAAATGAATAAACATATAAGGGGGTATTTAAGAGTAAAGAAAAATACAGAAGATGACAATTAGTGTTAATCGTTGTGGGTATGATAATAATAATAATAATAATAATAATACCAACCAATACTACCGCTTACAGTACTACTACAAATAATACTACAAACAATAATGCTACTACTAATAAAAATAATAATAATTAATAAAAAAGGTATAAGATGATAGTTGTGTTGACAAAATTTTCAGTTGATGGGTAGGTGAAGTTTTTTTTTTTATAATAACAGCCTAAGTGGTTATGAGTGGATTACTAAGAAGGTGTAATCTATTATGCCTACAGTTAATTGATGTTTCTTGTTTTTTGTTTAGAAGTTTACCCCTATCACTAAATTTAATTATTTCAAGTTTTTTCTGTTAGGCAAAGGTAGCAAGGTGAGTTTAGGGAACCACAGGTGCTAGTTTTTCTAATTGTGTTCCAGGTTACTGTTGGTGATAGGTTATTGTTGTATAGTTCCCAGTAATATATAGAAAGTGAGGTTCTTTTTTGATTTGTAGGGTTATTAAAAGAACACTTATGTCCAGTATATCTTTCTTTGAAGATATTACCGGCCATACCTATGTAGAATTTTTTCATGGTTGGGTTTTCATTAGTAGAGATGGTTGCTTGATATACTGATTGAGTTATTTGGCAATTATTTTGTAATGGGCATTCTTTTTTGTTTGTGCAGTTACAGGCCTTGGTATTTGCTGTTTTCGTTGCGGTAGTTTTTTCATTTAGAATTTTATTATTATGTTTTTTTATTATTTTTTCTAAATTTTCACCACAGCTATAGCTTAATTTGAGGGTGTTTTTATTAAAAATTTTATTCAGTATATTGTTGGGAGGGAAGTGTAGATTAATTAAGTCTAAGAAACTTTTACCGAGTTTGGTTTTAACCATGTTGTTATATGGGGGTGTGAACCAGATAATTTTTCTACCCCTATTTTTGCGTCTGTTGTTGGGAGGTGTAGGTTTGGTGAATTTAATTTGGGTGTTTTTGTATCCACTTTACTTTAACGCGTTATTGTAAAAGTCCTTATGTTTGTTAAAAATTTCTTCATTAGAGGAGTTATCACTAATTCTTTTTTCGATTGATCTGGGGATGTGTTGAATAATGGTTTTTGGGTGGTTAGAGAGTGGGTGGACATAGATCGGGTTGGCATTGTCTTTAGTATACGGTTCATAAGTTTCTTTATTTAAGTTGAATGTTACGTCTAAAAAATTAACTATTTTAATGTTAGATGTTATTTCTACTTTGAGATCGAATCTTTTCATTTCTCTAAGGATAATTTTTTTTTACTCTTTCACATTTTTGTCCATTTGAGTTCTTTACTATTAGTAATCCGTCATCCCTATATAGGCCTATATCTTCAATGCTAATGTTTTTTGTGAGATTATATAGTATGTAAAGACCAACTAGATCAGTGACTTCTGCTGAGTCCAGGGAACCCATAGAAACATCAAAAGATCCAAATTGATTGCTTTTAGTCCATTGTTCATGTTTACAGATTAGTACTGTATTTCTGCATTTTCTAATTATATTGATTTCATCTACAGAAATATCAGATAGAAGTGTGGCAAAGTCGATAACGTTTTCAAAAAGTTCTTTAGATATAGATGGGTAATAGTTAATAATATCAAACTGGATGAACGAGCAATCAGTTTTATTTACTATTTTAAGGAACCAGTTTATTGTATCTGCAGTGTTTATCCATTGATTAAGTTTATAAAATGTTTTTATCTGCTTATTTATTCTTTCTAAATTTTTTTTACTAATTTTCCCTATTTCTTGTCTTGTGGGGTTAATAAGTCTAGTGGTTGGTTTAGTTTGGAAGTCAGATTTGTGATCTTTGAGAAGAATATATGCTTCTTTTTCTTTTAGTTTACTTACTCTATCGCTGATCTTAAGTTTATCTGTGATAATTTTACTGTCGGTATTGATGTTGTGGACTAAATTAATATTAGATTTTTTGTAGTTTTTTGTGATGTTATTGTCAAGTAATTTGTAGTATTCTTGTGTGGTTAATTTGTAGAAGTTTTGAGTTTTATCAGCTTTAGTTAGTACATATTTTGATCTATTAATTTCCTTAACTATTTTGTCTATTTTCTTTTGAAATGGGTTTTTTGTGGTGAAATGTGATGTCCCTAACAATATTCATTAAATCCATTTCTAACCCGTCAAACTGTTCAACGTGGGGTGCAGTTCCTTGATTTTTAAATCCATAATAATCCCTCGATTCGTTGCATGTAGATCTCTCCAGGAAAAAGCTAGCTTTCCACTTCATCCTCCTCAAAAGTTCTCCAATCTTCATAATAAGTATAAGATTTTTGAAATGTTAAATTTCTTTTCTTCTTCTTCTCTTTCTCTATCCCTCCACTTCATTCTCTCCAAATATGATCTGAGGTTAAGATCGGATTCTAACTCTGCCTGGTGAGATCTCAGTTTATAGTAACTGTTGATCGATAACATCGACATGCCAGTGTCGCAGATTTTGTACATGTCTGTGTAAATAAAATTATCATATATATATATATATATATATATATATATATATATATATATATATATATATATATATATATATATATATATATAACATTTTATAAAGCTCTTGGGAGAAATTCAGGACATTGAAATCAGACAAACAAATGGTTTTAGAGACCACGTTTTGAAATGCAATATTTTATGAAAAATTATTTAAATTCTTTTTAATTTTTTTATTGATTTTTTTCTTATTAATTCCGAATTCTTCTTCAGAGAAAAGAGAGTCTGAATCAATTCAAAGGCTATACTTTTATTTCTTCGTGATAGTAGCTTTACACCTCGATGTTTCCGGAGTGGTGTTCAAACTTCGTCGCAGGATGGTGAGAATGAGTAACGTTCTTTTTAAAATGTTGAACTTCTTGTAGGGCGTGGTGGAATAAAATTTGATAAAAGTTCTTTGAAAGCATCTTTAAGAAATTTAGAAAATTGAAAACAGACAAACAAATGCCTTTGGAGACAACGTTTTGAGATGCAATATCTTATGACAAATCATTTAAATTCGTTTTTTCCCCTTTTTTCCTTTTTATCTCATATATATATATATATATATATATATATATATATATATATATATATATATATATATATATATTATTTACTGTATACACACATACTATGGTAAAGGTCGCATAGCCTGGACGCGCACGAGTGTTGTTGCCGACATCGCACACTGCCCATGGCCGTAGCGGCGGTGATTTGTTAAGAATCACCGTGTCTAGGGCACAGCATATGGAAGGCGGAGCCAATCCCTCTCCTTCCGCTGCCTTGAAGCTTCCCTGAGTTTTAGTCAGGTACCCATTTACTGCTGGGTGGACAGAGGGAGTTTTCAGACCCGAAAATTCGCATGCCGTGAGTGGGATCGAACCCGGACAAAGACAAGTGCTATAACCACTCGTCCACAGGCCCTCATATAATAAGGTGATATAATATATTGTGTATATTTTTCAGTATTTACTTAAACAGTAACATTGGTTGGTAGTAGTAGTAGTAAAAATATATCTATGGCAAGTAATTAACACAGAGACGTCTATGTTTCATTCCAGAAGGGAATCATCAGGCTCTCTCTCTATATATATAAATTCTTCGAAATTGCGTCAAGAAGCGAACTTGTTACATAATAAACATTGGAAGTTATTTCCAACTGTATCTAATGTATCATATTGCTTTTTTGTAGACACTCGTGTTTACGTGGGTATTACCATTAAACAAATGGCTAATTTAATCTACATGTCAAGGAATAAAAAAGAAAACAACAAAGTAAAAATGAGATTCGTACATGATTTGGACCTATGTCTGTATACTCGGTAGCTTAATAGAAATAGAAACAAAGCGCCTAGTTCGTATATGTTCGCTTACAACGTCCCGGGATTTTAATTGTAAACATTCTTTTGTAACCACGCCGTTAAGACTTCAGATACGGCGTTCTCGGATGTTTTTTTTAATTCTCTTCTTTTCTCCAGCGTCTTCTTCATTTGTTTTTGTCACCTAAAGATGATCTACGAGGAATCGAAAGTGCTCCTAATACTTATAGAATATTTACATATTTTTTGATTTTGACACAAAAGTGATTACGATAATCTAAAAAAAAAAAAAGGTATAATCATGCGGAAAGAATTTTGCTATATATATATATATATATATATTGTGTGTGTATTTAGGCAGCATTTTCTCATTTATGCAAACATTTAAAAAAATAACAGAAGTTGTATGTTTAATTATACCTTTTTTTATTTTTTCAATTCAATCGTTATTTGCTTTTGGCACCTGAGGATGACCCGACGAAAAATCGAAAATGTTCGAGAAACATGTGAAACCTATGGAACATTCATTATTTTTTTTGATTTTAATACAAAAAAGATCATCAGAAAAATTGAAAAAATAAAAAAGGTATAATTCAACAGACGAATTCTGTTATTTTTAATAATGTTTGCATATATATATATATATATATATATATATATATATATATATATATATATATATATATTTATTTACAAATAAATATTAAATTATTTATACGTACATACACCGGCGTTTCAAGCTTACGCTCTCACTAGTGTAGGAAGTTACAATTTCAGACGGTAAGTATATTCTTTAACTACCCCAAGGAAGATCTTCAGTGATGCACTGCCCTCATTGCCGATTTCGAGTTTCGTATCAGGCAGCAACACCGACCTGACTCCGGACGCGCCAGATCGCCTCATTGAAAGTTAGCAGCTACTGTGCTTCCATTGAAAATATAGTGTTCTGGCAATCTTCGGCCTTTATTTTAATGAGACATCAGCAAGCATCAACCAATGAAAACTGTTCTCACACATCTTTCTCCCATATATAATATAATGCTGTTTATCTCTCTTGCTTGTTTATATATATTTTTTTTAATTCTCCCTTCGTTTGCGTTCTGCTAAGTTGCTTTCAATTTCCCCCTTCCAGCTTCCTAAAATTTTTAAAACTATTTAAAACTGGTATTGGAACAGTCTTAAGGTTAATTGTTAGCCCTACATATTAACTTATTTTATGAAATCTATCTATCTTTATATATATATATATATATATATATATATATATATATATATATATATATATAATAGACTCTCCCGTCTATTTCGACGTATGAGTGCCCGCGCGTGAATTTGTAATTGCAAGGGTTGCGCAATCGCCAACAACCGCTTTCCTGAGTCGGCATTGCTTGATTCCAATGGCAAGTAGTAATACAGGACGACTGGAAACAATGCCGAGATAAGCAGAAAGCACATACAGCACCTGGTATTCCTAAATATATATATATATATATATATATATATATATATATATATATATATATAAACAAAAGATTATATAATATCCTATCGAGATGTGGTGCAGCTTAATATAGTAGATAGATTAAATTTGTATTTGTATTCCTTGCTTGAACACTTGATGAGTTAATAAACTTGTAAATTATGCAAATTTTATCAATCTCATCACTTCATTATCCGTATATATATATATATATATATATATATATATATATATATATATATATATATATATATATTAGTATTTCATATATCCACATAAATGTTATAAGGAGATATACATTTTTTATGTATCAATTTTCAGTATTTACCTCAACAGTGCCCGATACGTAAGTAGAGCTAAGTAGGAGGCTCTGTGTAGCTTAATTGCCATACATATATTTTCATAGTTTTTTACTATATATATATATATATATATATATATATATATATATATATATATATAGATTGTACCTACCCGGCGTTGCCTAGGAGTTTTTCTTCCTTTCATCTTTTTCACTTTTCTTTTTAAGTATACCGGGTTTTTTTTACTAGATTAAATAAGATTTTGAAAGTAAAATTTAATTATTATAGTATAGTTTTGTCATTAAAATATCAACGCAACAAAATTGTAATACATCTATAACTAATTGTTGTTAAGGTGATATTTTTTAATCTCTATTATAAACTTTCAATCTCTTAATAGATGAGGATGTGCTTAAAATGTTAAAGCCAGTTTAAACGACTTTCTAGTCAACAGTTTAAATGCTTCCAAATGCTTTCAAATTTCGAAAGATCACGAAGTAATGTATTCATTCTTTCGAAATATTAACAAAAGATTAAAATAACTAATTTGTTTACGAAGAAAAGAACATGCTTTCTGGTGGATTTAATTTTGTAATCATATTATATTTGTAATGCCATTTCACATTTCTGTACATCATCAATTAATAATAATAAAAAAATGATAATGTAATAAGACGCAGAGGCGAGAAACACACACACGGATACACAGACACAAGAGAAGTTGTCGCACAATTTTATTAATATAGAATATCATACCTCCAACCTCATCGTTAAAACTATGTATATCGACCTTTAAGCTGTCTGTTTCTCGAAGACTTCTCGAAGAGCATCTCAACAACTCATAATTCCCACACCAGACACACCACATCATCCATCTTTTCGGAAACAGAACTATTAAAACAGATATCATCATCTCACACAATACTAAAAATGTCTATAACCGTTGCTGACATCCGAAAACTATTAATTAATAGCACAAAGATAATTGAATGTACGCTTTCAAACACTAAAAGCAATACATATTATCAAGAACTAAATATATATATATATATATATATATATATATATATATATATTGATAATAATTAATCTTTCAGCAGATTATATAGCGTATATTTTGTGTTTTAATGATTTTAACAAAATAGTCACATGATGTAACATGTGCTGAGAGAGGAAGCCAACACATTTGGAGCAAGGACGTACTATCCACTGCTGCGAAAGTTAAAAAAAAGAGGCACTTAAAGGATTCGAACCTGTATCTATATACTCGGTAGCTTAAGAAAAATGGAAGAATAAAATAAGCGCCCAGAATCGGACAGCAAGTCACCAGTATGTTTTGTTTTCCTACAGCGTTTGTGATTGTTTGATCAAACACATCTCACCGCTACGAAACATTAGGCGCTTTCGCGCTCTTGGCATATACAGATTACACTTTTCGTTGTACTACCGTTGCACTTCTAATCATTTAGAGCCATATTGTACATTACACTAGCGATTGAATAACATACGACATAATCACGTTTACACACCGGTTCCCGTTAGATCACCGAAGTTAAGCAACGTTGAGCCTGGTGAGTGACCATTTGAAAATACCGGGCGCGTGCGTGAACATTTAGGAATACCAGGCGCTGTATGTGGACACCTAGCAATGGGCAAATAGCGTCGCTAAACCGAAGTGCCTACCGTGGCGACTATCGCAAACACCATGAATGACAGTCACCAATAAGGTGGACGGAAACCAGGGAGGAGTCTATCTCCCAGGAGTGATAAAAAAAAACCCTGATGGTGATAGTGATGATTCTACAACAAAAGGTCAACAGATTGTCACACGGATATACACAATAGTTATAAGCATCAGAGAATTCGCCAAAGAAACATAGCCAGTTAAAATCCGACATCTACATATGTTTTCTGAAGTTACACGGTCAAAATTCAAGTATCAAAAAAAAAGATGAAGACTAACAAGTATTTAATTACAAAATTCGGATATTTGGTAGAAGAGTGCCCCCCCCCCCAAAAAAATACGCCCGCCACACAAAAACAGACAACATCCGGGCAGAAGTATCAAAACGTTTTATTACTTATCCAAGAGGATGGAATACATTCATGTCATTGAGTATTTGCATAAAAAGATCGTTTCTCTTATAAATTCTGCCTCCACATAAACTCACACACATAACTGTTTACCATTCCGCGATGCGTTCTAACGTGGCGTTTATTCTGAATTTTGTACAGCCTAACCTTTACCCTGGTCAGTTTTAGATTGGTGACCCTTTGGGAATACCAAGCACTGTTTGCTGACATCTAGCTATGGGCAAATAGCGTCGCCAACCCGCAGTGACCCTTCGCATGTCTATACAGGACTTTAGCGCAAGGACGTGTGAGCTCACTGTTCATGACTGGTGGGGCTATTCGTTAAAAAACCCTCAGTTTTTCATTAGTGACGGCGCTCTTCTGCTAAAGATATCAAAATGCAATTTAGATACATTATACATTTATTTTTAAGTCAAGGAAACAATTATTAGTTACTTATTCGTTAAAATGTTTTCTTTGTAGAGTTACTAAGAAATTCTAATCGTACTGACTTGTCCTGGAACAGGTGGCACTCGACTTTAAAAGTCAGAATAACACAATAGTCAAACCCGTAATGAACACATAAACAGTGAGCAGCAAAGCACCTCTATTTATAGTACTAGTAAATTTATAGTATTGCCCCAACCCTAAAAAGGAGAAAGTAATGCCTGGGGGAATGTTGTCATGACGAACGAACATATACGACATTGCACCTCAAAAGGAGGAGAGAATGCCCGATGGTGTCACGACAGCAGAATAGATAGTACACTACTGCTCCAAGGAGGAAGTAATGCATGGGAGGATGGTCTTATGACAACAGAACGTCTACTACACTACCCCTCCCTCCAAAAGAAAGAAAGTGGGAGGTAATGCCTGGGAGAGTGTTATCATGACAACAGAACAGATACTACAATACTCCTCCTGAATTCAGCATTGAAAGTACATTAGTATAGAAAAGGTATAATACACTGAATTGAGCATTAAAAGATAATGTAATAGTACATTAATAGAAGCAATAGTATAGTTTCGGTTCCAGACAGACAGATACCAAATTTGCGTTAGAGTAAAAAAGAAAATGGGGTCGTCAATTTCATTATCTAAATATTCAAGTTTTAACTCCAGTGCTCACTCGCAGTCTTCATTCAATGTTCACTGTGTATATTGTAAACAATGCAAACCCTTCAACACGACCGTTAAAAATAATTACACCCCCCAAAATCACTTCTCAAGGAAACAAGTGAGCTCAGTTTGATTTCTTTGGATTGAATACGCCAAAAAAACAACATGCGCAAATGTTGTCTAAAAAAACAAATTATATTTATGTACAACGAAACATCACCGCAAATAAGCAATACATCTTATGAAGGCCGGAAGACACATCGGTCGAAATGCAGTTGGAATATAAATATAAATCATAATGATAATAGCCTAAATAAAATCAATGTAAATACTGCTAGCTCCTCAGTCCAAAAATTCCGATATATTTTAAATTTTTTATTTTTATATGACGTCTAGGCGACTGTTTGCTAGTTAGAAATGTATTTTAAAAGCCACCATAACATATCGGTAAATTGGTTTCACGGCAATTTTGTAGATACAAAGGGCGGGAATTTGTGGAACCTTCGAATGTTATGTATACACGACTAACTATGAAAGAAGATATGAGAGATACAATATTCTTTTCTATGCAGGCTGTAATATAATCGGAATGACGCTGCTTAGAAAAATGACGTAAAAACAGGCACGTGGTGTAAACACAAGCTTTTGGCTCGTTGGTTTGAACTGTGAGATAAATCGGGCGTATTTTTTAGGGACTTCTTCTCTCTCTCTGGACAGCGTGTTATGGGAATACTCATAATGTGAAATTATTTGAAGAGCAATTTAAAATAAAACAAAACTAAGAGAAATAGTAACATCTAAAAAAGTAATGTGCTCTTCTCATAATATATTCGCTATCAACATGTAAACGAGAGACATCGATGTATTGTGTAGTCTGATACTTTACCGCTGACGTGTATGCTTCTACTACAAAAAAAGAGACACATACGGCCTATATTCGCTGCTACTACAATCAACACTAGACGTCTCAGACAAAGTTACATGACACGTGGCAGCTATATTTCTTACGTTTCAAAGATACATCTAATATATTACAAGGTAGCGAAGAGGTGTGAAGTGCCAAACGGGCTTCTTCTCCAATTAGCCGTTTAGTGATGAAGTACCGTCGAGATATTCAATACTGCAGAAAAATACATATTGTAAACGATTCATTGAATACATAAAATTGAACCAGTTGCAATTTTATCCACAGCTTGGAGGCACTTCGGGTTAATATTTCCTCCAACATTATTACTGCGTAGATGACCACAATACATCCGATTGCATAATTTGCTTCTCAATGCAATTGAACAATCAAGAAAATAACTTTTGATACGAAAAGATATATTTAAGTAATCAGAAATATACTTTCTCGTTATCTAATACATACACCTAATATATAAAATAAAGTCAGTATATTTTCTGAAGTTAAATATCGATAGTAATGAAATTGCCAAATCCATATTTGATTCTGTCGTGCCAATTTGTCTCTTAGTTTTCTTTCACCATGTTTTTTTCCACTAAAAATGTATTTTGATCCAGTACTTCTCCAAAATACTTATTTCGCCTAGTAAGATTGTATTTATCTTACTAGGCGAAATAAGTATTTTGGAGAAGTACTGGATCAAAATAGATTTTTAGTGGAAAGAACATGGTGAAAGAAAAATAAGAGACAAATTGGCTCGACAGAATCAAATATGTATTTGGCAATTTCATTACTATCGATATTTAACTTCAGAAAATATACTGACTTTATTTTATATAGTATAGTATATTTTATATAGTAGAGTATGATGCAAGATCTGCTGCAAAAATATGGGCTCCCACTTCCAGGTTTAAAAACTTCTTTCCCCTACCAATATCTTATATCTTTATGAAACAACAATTCGCCCATGCATGGAGTATTTTTGCCACATATCCGTTGTCGCACAAACAACTAGTTTTTCTCTTTTGGACAGTCAAAAAAAGTTTCTAACCTAATAGATCCCACATTGTCTACCAAGCCCCAGCCCCTGTCCCATCACCGTAATGTTACATCGCTGTGCTTGTTTTACAAGGACTTCAACAAAATATCCTCCGACAAACTTGCTGCACTTGTGCCCTTTAAACGTAAATACTCCTGACAAACCCTACAACCAGCAAAATCACATCCCTTCACTGTAGAGGTCTACAGATGCTGGAAGCTTTTCTACTCTAGTAACTCATGTCCTCTAACTACTTGCCTTTGGAATCCTTTCCCTGTTCCTCGTTTTCCCGACTGTACCTATATGCAGAAATTTAAATGTGAACAAGAATCTCGCGGCACAACTCCCTACTTAGGATGCCCCTATAAATCTTGACCCTAATTCATAGTAGTTTCCTCTATTTCAGTGGCAGTGCGCCGGTCTATTTGTTGGGGGGTGAATTGAAGTAAAAACGAAGATGGTTAAAATGGATGCAATTTTAGCTGCTGCTTACTTCATCATTACACAACAATTTACACATTTCTTTATATATACCTGCTTCTATATAAACATTCACATTTTGTTTAACTAAAATATTAACGTATTTATTTCTTACAAATAGTTGTATATCATAATAGTAGGTATAGAGTGTTTGTTTATAATACCTAAGTGTATTGTTTTACTGATATGATATAAGAGGCAGTTAATTTAGGTGTATTTCACCACATTCACTTATTATTACTATAGGATTTGTCAGATTGTCGGGTTAGTCTAGTGAATTTACGTCGTGGGGGTACCAGAGCAGCAAGCTCATCAGAGCACAATCCATTGAAGTACTTGTAAAACAGGCACAAGGAAGCAACATTGCGGCGGTGGGACAGGGGCTGGAGCTTGATGGATAGTGAAGGACCTATCAAGTTGGCAACTCTTTTTTTACCTTTTCTTAGAGAGCGAGAGAGACTAGTGGATGATTCCCCAGCAGCAATAATCCATGCATGGGCGGATGGTGGCTTTGTAGAGATACAGAATAATGTCAGTCGTGAGGAGCTTACTAGCACGGTAGAGGGAACCCACCTTCTTTGCTGCAGTCTTGACAATGTCTTCAATGTATTTGTTCCAATTTGTTTTCAATCAGGGGTAATCATCTTTTGGTTAAAAATATATTATTTTAACTTTCATTGCTTGCCCCTAGATTTATAGGTTTCTGAAGAATATTAATAAAAATAGTGAAATAGCCCCGGTGGAAATAAAACACGGCACATCAAATCCTGAGGTAACCTGATTATCAGCGCCATTTCTATTATACTGCCACTTATTTCAACGAATGATTGATTTCGAATATCAATAATTTACTAGTTTTATCTTTTAAATTGCAAAAGGTTTGGAGAAAATGCGACCATTTCATTAATAAACCGTATTTACTCTAAGATCTTGCTATTAATCAAAATTGTATTCACGGAAAAATAGTAGACGACTCGATTCTCATTGATCAACACATTCCTGTTTCTGTTGACGTCATTTATTTTCTAACCAATCAAATGAATCTTAGTAATTTAGTAAATGAAAAGAAGTTTTGTTTAGAGTATTTTGTTTGTTTTATTAAGTAAATACGTAAGTAAATTTGAAGTGAGTTTAAATTAGCATACGTTTATCTATTGTGTATACACTTACATTATCTGTATCCGGTCTAAAAGGAAAAGCAGTTCGAGTAGAAAATGAAATAACCGATGTTGACGTGAATCTTGGACATCGTGTCATGTTTTTCAGTGGTGAATCGATTCTCTATAAGTGACGTTGCCCGTCAGTTGTTCGGTCAGCTGCTTCGAGCATTTTCCTCGCTAAACGTGTAGATTGAATGGGCGTATCTTATTTGAAATGTATCGTCGCATTTTCAAAATGAGTCTGTGATTGTCGGTTAGTCTGTTACGCGAAACTATGAAACACGATGTCCGTCGTTCTTTCACGTTTTAAATAGTATTTTCGTTGATGCTAAAGATGAAAGGAGGATTTTCGGTTATCCTGCAGTATAGTTAACAGCCTAGAAATCGAAAAAACAAAAACAAAATATAAAACAAATAACTTCAACATACACATTTAAATATAATTTCTTACCAACCTGAATACTTTTAATCTAAAACTGTTTTCATTTTTTTATATCAAAATAAGATTTTTTTTTGTCACACGAGAATCAAAATGTCTGCTTCTCGCTCTGTTCTTGGGGTGTAATTTATTCCTAAAAAAATAGTGTAAAAAAATTCATCCTAACACTTACCCTAAGTTCGAATGGCATGCCCCACAGACTTAGGGTCAGGGGTAGGGTAAGTAATTTTTTTCAATTTTTTCAGTCTGAAATGATCCGAAACCAAGGGACCTCCTAAAAAAAATCGACGTATTTTTTATTTTTCGTATTTCGATAAGTTCATTTTACGATAACAAATTCAAAGATAATAGATCTTACAATAAGTTTCCACATTTGAAAACTATATGGCTCGATAGAAAATTAAATTTTAATGCATTTGATGAAACTTATTAGTTGTATATTATTTTATTTTTCGATTTCTTGACTGTAAACTGTGCTGCAATATTACCGGATTTTCATATTCAAACACATCAATTGAATTGAAGCATCCTATTTTAGATACAACCTCAATCATGATGCGTCTGTTGATCTTAACTCTCTTACGTTTCAGTTTGAAATTGTATTTTGGTTGGTATGTCAGTCTTAAGTTTGAAATACAAATTAACCCAAAATAAAATGTATCCTACGAAAAAAAAAAATTCAAAACCCACTCTGCAATAAACGTTAGTTTATGCCTGAATTGTCCACTGAGTTTCAGTCATGAATGCCCAACAGTCTTTTTTATCGTTCTTTAATGAGATACGAGGTCACTTTCATGATCGCCATACATATGTACAGGCTGACCCAAAATGCCCCCATGGAATCGTTAATAAACATCACAATTTTTTATGTGCGGGATATTTTGTTGATACTCACATCAGCAAAAGGCGGAATCCTGAATTGTTATCAAACTCACCGGATCTTAACCTCCCATATGTTTAGCTGCGGGATTATCTCAAAGAGAATGACTATCATTACAATTACACAACTGCTAAATTGAAGATGGCCAAAATCAGGACAGTGCTAGGAGAAGAGAAGTGTGTCAGAGTTATTGACAATTATGTACGTCGTATGCATATGTGCCTATCATTATAATTATTTGTTGCGTTGTGGTGTTGTTTGAATCAAACTCTATATCGTAGAGGCCGATTGTTGGTTCAAGCTTGTACTCTGTATCGCAGGAGTACATTGTTTGTTACGGTGCCATCCTAGAGGGTACTCTTTAGCGCTGAGACCCATTGTTCATTACGGTGTTGCTCATGAGAGTACTCTTTATCGCAGATGTTGCTTGTTCTGTTATCGTCAGACAGACTACTGTTTAGCAAAGGAGTCTATTGTGTGTTACGGTTTTGTCTAGGAGCATACCATGTATCACAAAGCGTAGCATGTACCACAAAAGTTCATTGTTGTTACAATGTCGTTTATATTACAGTGGTTCGTTTCTCTTTAAAGTGCCGCCAGATAGAGTACTCTATATCACAGAAGTCTATTTGTCTGTACGATGTCACCCGAGAACGTACACTGTGTCATAGAGTACCAGTAGCGAGTATTATTTTTGTTTATAAGGCGCATAAGATGGTGGAATTTGGATACAATTAATTACACGTTTGATGCTGTAACAGTTATATCTACTATAGAAACAATAACAATCGCAAATAACGATGCTGAAATCATTCGATGTTTGCTAACTTGAATACCTGATACTGGTTGGTTCAAATACTCAATTTTGATTTGTTCCTTAACTAATCAGAAACAATATATCATGGAGCAGAGCACCTGTTCTCAGTTGTTATGCTAAAAAAATGCGTTCTTACTTTTAAATTAGTTAACCTCGAGAAGGCCAAGCAGTATAACCAACCCACGTCTCTGAGATAAACAACCAAACTCTTCTCTTGGCACACAAAAGAAACCCGACTGTAGCCTCGGGCTATTGCCCTAGGTACGTAGACTTCACTATCCAAGATGGCGACACGTCGGCACGTGGACTTACTTTCCTAAAACCACTTCACAGACTTACTTCCAAATGAAAATGCGACAATTTTATCGAACGGAAAAAGGTTAATTCGAAACCGGACCCTGGTTTTTCCAAAGAAGGCTTTCAGCTTATTTTACACCAAAGTTGATAAGAGAAAGAACAACTTGTTTTCTTTTTTCGGTATTTAAAGAGATAGAAACTCCCCAAATGAAGCGATGACATTCATCATGGGTAACCTGGCTTTCGTATGTTGCACAGGCGATAGGTTTTTTCCGAGATAATGGCGATTGTTAAAATATTGTCAGATTGAAAAAGATTAAAATGAGAATGGTCTTGTTTTCTTAAGTTATGAAAACGAAAAGTGAATTGAAAAAGTGTTTTAGTACGAGAAGAGACCAGCGAAAATTTATAATAGAAGGAAAAGTTGTTTTCATTGCCTCGAGATTTGAGGTATAGAAAGGCCAGTGTCAAAAATGAGTGTGTCGCCAGATGTTCAATGTGACACGAACAGAGTTGAGCTGTTTGCATTCCGGCGTTGAATGGATGTTGAAATGTCGACATAACATGCGTCCATGAAATCAAACCATGGCAAGAAATGACAATTAAATTGTTTCTACTAGGATCCTATACATCGCTGGGTCTGGCGTGGGCGTGTGGAGTGATCGGGAGGTGAAATGTATGTTGAATCAAAATTCCCCGTCTTTATCGTTAATATAATTAATGGAGATACATTTTTTGAATTAATAAGTTTCGAGGGAAGAATAATCTCCACCAGTACTGAGGTAACAGTGAGAGATATAAACAGATGAAGAAGAAGGAAACAATCCGGCGAGGTAGAATACGTTGACCAATCAGAACCGAGAGGGTGAATCCTTGCGAATGGAAATTACCAATATAGCAAGAAATAATAACGAGAATATATTTTTCTTTTGTTATTGAATTAATTCTATTGGATGATGGGTGGAGTCACGCCCATTATCAAAACATATTTTCTCGCCCACCGAATCTACGTCGGACTTAGGGTTGATATCGCCTAAAGAAAATCGTCCAGAACTTGCCGGTCGAAACACAGAAGCAGAAGTTAGAAGCGTGAAAGTATACTACTTGAAACTGAACGACTTCTCCACCCAAATAATTATTCTAAAATAAAAACCAACCGACGGATTTGTTAATTACTTTTCCTTCATTGTTCTGCTTTGAAATGAGCCGAACAAGGACCCTTCGACATCTTCGGGCCTTCATATGTACAACAACTTTCCCGAGCAGTGCCAGGTAACCAACTGAACTCATGAACGACCAAATTGGTGACGTCACTTAGTCGAGGTGTGAGGTACAATAACAATATTAACTGTCATCCTTACAACTAACTCTTTTCCTTTCTACGTGTGTAAGAACTTTTTAATAACATTCTCCTATTATGGACTTTCAATACCCTATTCCTCGTTAGGACTTATGGAATTATGATAACCTCTCTATTACTAACACCTGTTCATTAATTGTTTAACGAAGATGACCAATAAAAGTTAATATGAAATGTTAGAATGGGACTTTGTCTTTACGTCTATAATGCAAACCCAACTGAACTAAGCAGGGGCGTCAATTTGAGAAAATCCACTGTTCAGCGTGAATTAATAATTTATTCAAGTGTGTAGAAATGGATTCTGCATGGTTTATTTCTTTAGTTCAAAACCTCAAAAATGTTATGAATGTGGAAGTAAAAGCCTATTAAAAGATTGAAAAAGATCACGAAGAAAAAAAACCGTGACTACATTAAATACTTTTGATATTGTGCGTTTTTCTTATTTTAATAAGCCTTACTAAACGGACAGACTTTCAGAATACTCACGTTGATACACCGGTTCTAATTAGATCGGCGAAGTTAAGCAATGTTGAACCTGGTCAGTACCAGATGGTTGCCTGTTTGGCAATATCAAACCTTGTATGTGGGAAGACGGCGACACCACTCTGCAACCACCCCAAACTGCAAATATCTAATGACGTTAAAATTATCTCGCCTGAGCGGAATACACATGCGACTTAATTTGCTATTCCCTAGACACTTTCTCTTTTGGAGGAAGCTTTGTGAACCATCCCAGGGCGCTTGCCGCACCAGGATAGGACGGAGCTGATCTTTTGTTCAAACTTGACAATTCAATCGCTAAATAGAGAAAAACAGTTTGCTAATTGTCGGATTAATGATCTTACAATAATATTGGGTAATAACCCACATAATGCAGCAAAATATTAACCTAAAGAAAAAGAAAAAAGTTTTCTCTTTTTCTTTAAAATTGAATTTTACTGTGTACGTTGGAAAATGTGGCAGGCAGCATTTGTGACCTTCCCTTTTTTGTATTGCATCCCTCATTTTTTCAATGTTTATAAAAATATATTTATTTATTAGGCCTCTTTGTTACGAAGGTTGCTGCAAACATTGTTGAATCATTCTACCGCTCTAGAAAGTGACTGACTCCTGAGGCAATCTTCTACATGTATAAGAGTCAGGTAGTCCTATGATTGAATGTTGGGAAGGTGCCGCTCAGAGCATTCTTTCTTGTATTGACAGACTACAAACCGACTTCACAATCTAGTTGTTAAAGATCCTTTATGTTCTCTACAGCCCCTTTCTCTACTCTTTTGTTATTCCCATTGAAGGTGTTAGTCTTTTTGTACTCAATCGTTATTCTCATTGAAGGTGCTAGTCTCTATCTACCCAATCGTTACTCGTATGGAAGGTGCTCGTCTGAGCTTCAATCTCTGGTTCTTCGTTGTAAGACATACACAAAAATAACTCTTCTTACTACCGCAACTTTCTGTGGAACACATTACTATGGGACTGCTACATTGCAGAGTATAATATGGTTGTATTCAAATCCAATCTCAACAAATACTTGTCATAAACCGTCCTCGTAATTAATCAAACTTTCTTTATTCCATGCATTATTTTGAATCCTCTCATAATATTCTTCATCATTCAACTGACAATTACCCCTATCTCGTAAACCCTTCTGCCCGCATAGCTTTTGGCTTTCTTCTTCTTCTTTCGTGTGAATCAGATGATTCTGGTGTTGGCATTAGTTTCCCCAATGTTTTTCTAGTTAGAAATCTTTCTGGAAAGACATCGGGTACTTACGGGAAGGACCACGAGAAAGTTGCCAACATCCCTAAGTGAAAGTGGTACTGTGGAACCGACTGGATTCGAACTTGGAACACCCAGGTCTTCAGTCCGTGTCGTTATCCACTTAACCACCGTCACCCCCCCTTTTGGCTTTAAAAAATAGTGACTACATTAGTAGTAATATAAATATACAGATCAAATAACTTTCAATATTTCATCAGATATACTCCAAAAGTTTGAATTCATAAATTATTCATTTGTATTTTTGAATTCATCAAGTTCATTCTTAAATTAGTTTGCATTCATTATCTCGTCATTCATATTGTGCATTGCAATTTCATATTTTTAAAGCATTGTCATGACTTTACCCTCTCTACTAGCTTAGGAGAGCCTCTCGCCCCGCTCCTAAAAAAAGAGCCACTCCTTTTCCCGCTCCATCTGCACTTTAAAATTACCTGTTGAAAAATAAAACTTATTTCCAACATTATTTTCGAATAAGTCTCTATTTACTTGACCCCCCCCCCCACTGCTGGAGAAAAATGAGCCATCCGCACGTTGGCTTCAGACTCAGGAGCGTGCTCCTTTTTCTAAAGCCTTATATAGAGGATAACCACTATTTTGAAGTTGACGCGTGACCTTTTGCATAAAGGGTGTCGTCCTCCTCTCGAATACCGAATCTGGTATTCGCAAATGATCACCCATTTTGTACTAACCAGACTCAATGTCGCTTAAACTTCGAACCAGGGTGTCAAAGTGATTATACTCTATTTGCATTAGAGTTCTTTTAACCTAATTAGAAGAGAAGGGGTTGTAGTAGCCAGACTTCGTATAGGACATACATATATTACCCACAAACATTTATTGAATGGTGAAGAGTCCCCAATATTTATATAATGTCAATAATTTTTTACAGTCAAACATATATTAATAAACTGTCAGGATCTACAACAAAGCCGAAGAAAATACTAACACTCGAAAAAATCTAAAGAACCTGTTTAAAGACAGAAATCTGACCAAAATCTTAGACTTCATCAAAGAAGTTTGACTGTTTAAAAAATTTAATCTCAATTTTTTATTGTTTTCAAAACTACATAAAATAATTTACGTACCTTGGAATTTAATTTGACAACTTTATTCGGCATTACATCAAACAAAACAAAACGTTGATGTTATTGTTTTTTTTTTGCTTTCTTTTCTCTTCCCTTTGCAAAACTCAATCAATATCTGCAAAGTCAAAAACCAAAAACAACAATTTTCCTCTATAAAATAATCAAACCAAACACCATAGATAAATATTTGAAGATAGAAATAACTGGAAACATAAACACTGCAACAAAATGACTGGATTTGGCATTAAATAATCCGAAAATGGTTAATATGTCGTAAAACAAAACAACCAATCTAATTAGAATTACAGTTATTTAAGTGAAACTGCCAGTAGTTCGCGTGGGTCGTCACAGTCTGCACAGCAACTTTGAAACGGTTGAGATCAGTGGCGGTCGACGCGCGATCTCCAACAATTCGAACGCGTCACTCAGACACTTTCCTCATCGTTGACGTGTCTCCCCCGCCGCCCAATGATTTTTTTTACAGACACGCAACACATTTATAAACAGACACATGGGAGATTATTATATTTATTACTAGTGGGACGCGTGTACCGGTGTTGCTTGGGAACATTTTGGAAACCAAGAAGAAATTTCCACGAATAAATAAACCGGAAACGACGGGAAAACCCTTTTCACGTAAAATGTTAAACCGTTATCTATGATATAACAAATATTTGTAAAAAGTTATGTACGGTGTTACTCAATGACTTATTAGCTTGACTGCAGTTTGTGTTGTCGTGTTTCTTTATTTTGGGGGATGGGGTAATTTTAATTTACAATTCAACCAAAGAATCAATAGATGCAATTAAATTTCGTAATAAAATTAATGTTGAGGTATACTCACTGACTTGTTTGCTCGGCCGCAGCGTGTGTGCGTGTGTATTCTTCAAACGGGTTTTGTTTTTAATGTACAATGTGGAGCAAGATTCCTTGCACTACATTTACATTAAAAGACAGGAAAACCTGTTTACACTCAAAATGCCCAGTTTCTGTCGACGATATAAAAATATAGAACCTTGTGTTGTAATCAAATGTAAACAATCCTTGAGTTACAAAAACATAAAGACCGAAAAGTGAATTAATGAGATGTCTTCTGGCAAAACAATATGCAAATTAGTTAACTTTGTGACGTAGATCGCATACACAAGATTAGTATATCAGAAAGCTATTGCTATTCTATTTTAAATATGAATTTGGCATTTTAATCTCATTGTAAGTGCTATAAATTGCCCCCTTTTCATAGTTATAATTGATAATATAACACAGAAACTGAGTTTTTTTTAAAAACAAATTATGATTTCTTTTTATTTGATATCGATGAGACTTGTTTTTGTATGACAGCGGTGGTGAGGGCATTATTTAGGAAGGAATCACCTCAACCACGTCCTAATTGTCGTGGTGCTGCTAACTCTTAAATCACCAGTATTATTAGGGAATGATGACATAATATTAATTACCGTAGTCTTAACCAATATAAACATCGTAGATAAAGTTAGGTATTATGCATCAAGATGCGTGTAAGTTTACACACACACACACACACACACACCCACACACACACACACACACACACACACACACATATATATATATATATATATATATATATATATATATATAAATACGTAGTTTTGTTATTGATTTTAGTGGCGTTGGTTTTAATATTTTCCCAAAAACTCGTACATATTTCGGGCAAGGCGTCATGACCTGATGGTAAAATGTCAGACTACAGACAATAGCATCAAGGGTTTGATTCATTGAAAGATGCTATTTTTTTTTTTTTTTTTTTTTTGTCTGGTGCTTCGAACAGGCGTGTTCAGGCTTGCTGGTTGTTCAACTCGCCCTGGCTGATGTGAGGATCCTGTGAGACAAAGGAACCGCACCAGCATGTGCTTGCATGTGCACGATAGAATTGGTGTCGGCTTGCCTGCACGCCGTGTATCCGACAATTTGGGGTTGGTCCGGGATATTAGCGAGGTAGGCATCAAGAGAGCGCTTAAATTGTTCCACAGCAGCATTTTTTATATCCCGAATACACCTAGGCATGGCATTGAAGAGTTGTGACCCCTGTACAGGTAAGCTCGTTTCAAAAATGGTTCGTATTTTCCCACCAGTTTTTAGCGAGGGAACAATACAGTGCCTCCCGCGGCGTTCATTGTCTCGGGCTTGAATGTGGCCATTAATGTTCGGTACCTTTCCTTCCAATATCTTCCAGATGTAAATTATCCGGTACCTTTCACGTCGTCTTTGCAGCGAGAACATTTTTGTCTTCTTCAGACATGACCAGTAGTTCCGATCAGCTTGAATTTTCCGTAGAAAGGACCACTGAATGGCTTCAAGCTTTTGGATGAGCCTAGGGCTACTTGGGTTCCACAAGACAGAACAGTATTCCAAAACTGGAATGACCAAGGATTTATACAGCGTGACCATTGCACGATATTCTCTGGTTTTAAATGTCCTCAGGATCCAGGCAATGAGGTTCTTGGCTTTTTCCACAACTTTGTTTATTTGATTGCTAAAAAGACAATCACTAGACATAGATACACCGAGGTCCTTTACTTCTTGCTTTATGTTTATCATTTTTCCTGACGGAGTGTGGTATGATATCTCGCTTTTTAGCTGGTCGTTATTACCATAGCGGAGAAGCTCAAATTTCACGTCATTTAGCTCCATGTTATTGTCCTCCGTCCATTTGTAGATCTGATCGAGATCCTTTTGAAACAACACAGCATCCTCGGGAGACCGAACGGATTTTGTGGCCCTTGTGCCGGTCGATAGCCAGAAACACGTATCCATGGATTCCTTTTAATGCACGTAAATAATTATTTATATATATATATATATATATATATATATATGTACATATACAATTTTTTTAATATATATATATATATAATTTTTTAACATATATATATATATATATATATATAATTTTTTAAATATATATATATACTTTTTTAATATACAGGGTGTTTCAAAAGTCTTCGGAACATAACGATTTTTAATAACTCAAAAACTATTAGGAGTTGAAAAATGAAATTGGTACCGTTGGAAAGGTTAAAGTTTCAAGTTTTGTGGGGAATCTTCAAAGTTGCTCAATATGAGCACCATTCGTCACACGGCAGACATCTAGTCGATAGTCCATTTCCTGCCAAACGCGTTCCAGCATCTTGACGTCAATGGTTCCCACAACTGCCGTTACTCGAGCCTTTAGTTCGTCAATATCTCTTGGAAGGGGCGGCACATAGACTTGTTGCTTGACAAAGCCCCAAAGGAAAAAGTCACACGGGGTAAGATCTGGAGACCTAGGAGGCCAGGGCATGAGAACGTCATCACCTCGCCCAGATCTCCCAATCCATCTACCAGGCAGCCTTGTGTTAAGAAACTGCCTTACTCTAAGACTCCAGTGTGGTGGTGCACCATCTTGTTGAAAAATGAAGTCATCAGATTCTGCTTGTTCCAACTGAGCCATTAACCAGTCTTCCAGCATGTTGAGATAGGATTCACCAGTGATAGTTACCTCTTCAAAGAAGAACGGTCCATAGACACCTTTCTTGGAAATTGCACAAAACACGTTCACTTTTGGTGAATCTCGCTCGTGCTCAAGAAGTTCATGAGGATTCTCAGTACCCCATATGCGAGTGTTATGCTTGTTAACTTTGCCATTCAGATGGAAGGTCGTCTCATCGCTAAAAACAAGCCGGTCATCAAAGCCGTTATGTTCCAACTTCTCTTGCATTGCAATGCAAAAGTCACGGCGAAGTGGCTTATCAGTGTCCTTCAACTTTTGGACCAACTTGAGCTTGTAAGGTACCATTTGCAGTCGTTTCCTTAAGACACGCCAGACAGTTGCTGGAGCAAGCTGAAGTTCCCTGCTGGCTCTTCTCACTGATTTACGGGGGCTCCGCTGAAAGGCTGTCCGAACTTGCTCAACTGCATCTTCTGAAGTTAAAGGGCGACCTGTTCGCTTACTTGGGCACAAACACCCATCTTTCACAAATTTAGCATGCCATCTGACAATGGATTTCCTTTCAGGGGCTTCTTTTTTAAATTTCCTGCGAAATGCACGCTGAACACATGTCCACGATTCAGTCTTTGCAAATTGGAGGACGCAAAATGCCTTGTCTTGTTTAGAGAACGCCATTACTGCACCTGGAAAGATAACACGAAAATCATTAGTATGACCAAAAACATGATTAAGCAAGCTTTAAAATGGCACCGGTTTCATTTTTCTACCTGGAATAGTTCATGAGATATACGCATTTGTAATGTTCCCAAGACTTTTGAAACACCCTGTATATATATATATATATATATATATATATATATATATATATATATATATATATATATATATATATATATATTTGTGTGTGTGTGTGCTAATGTTTTGGTATATTAATGTGCTTGTGTGTTTATACTTATGTTTTTTCGTATGTGTATGCGTGTTTGTCTCCGTGTGTTCGTGTATATATGCCATCATGTATATTTGTGTTCATTGATTGATAACATACGAATGGCGGAAAAATAGATTTCGCACCCAGCCATTTTATTGGTGGAAATGCCAGTGACGTCAAATGGCAATTAATTTAATTTGCAATATCACTCATCGTACGTTGTTGTTTAAATCTTGAAAATAGTTTTCTATTAAAAAATCGACCTTTAAGTATATTTATCGAGGTCATTGATTCTTCCTATCTACTTCGATTTCCCGTTTACGCACATATGTATACATATATGTATATATATATATATATATATATATATATATATGTGTGTGTGAAGTATATAGAATTAGTGGATAAGCATGTAAACCAACCGTACTCAGTAATAGGCAGGTATTTAGTAACTAGCAAAATATCGGTTTGCTATACAGATATGTTTGTGTTAGTATTTTAGTCTGTTTACACGCTTATCCACCAATTAAATATCTTAACCACTCTATTTTGTCTAAAATTTAATTGAATGTTTAAAACTTCTTTACATATATATATATATATATATATATATATATATATATATATATATATATATATATATATATATATATATATAAAGAGAACCCATTAACTCTGGACCTAAGACCTTAGTCATCATGTACTATGAAAGTATAATGCCCGTACTCGGCCAAATTAGCTGCTGCACAAATGGAGAAGATATAAGGCGAATGTATGAACGAATGTTTGTATCCTTTTGAGATATATATATATATATATATATATATATATATATATATATATATATATATATGTGTATATATATATATATATATATATATATATATATATATATATATATATATATATATATATGTGTGTGTGTGTGTGTGTGTGTGTGTGTGTGTGTGTGTGTGTGTGTGTGTGTGTGTGAAAAGATGACAGACGGAAAACAAGTCAAAGTGCAGGAGAAAAAAAAACATGAGATTTTTGACCGGTTTCGTTCGTTGGGAACGTCTTCAGAAAATGAGGAATACAGAAATAATTTTATTTTATATTGAAGGCACACACATGGGATGAAGGAAAAAATGATCTGATTGGATCATATGAGAAGACATTAAGTTATGTTGGGACATGCTGAGTAGGTGATACATTCTTCTAAGGCGGTGTGGGAGGGGGAAAAAGGCGGCAGAGAATCAAACTGCGGTGAACAAAAGGGTGTGAAATTGATACACTGGAAGTTAGCACCTAAAGATTAAAAAGAAATAAATACGGATGGGTCAGCTAATTTGTCAACAATAGGTTTTTAAAGAGCAATTCATGACAATGAAAAACTGAGGTGGAAAATGTGTGAAAAAAGAAAATAACACACTTCATTTTCATGAGTTATCGTGTACCTTACCCCATATATATATATATATATATATATATATATATATATATATATAGATATATATATATATATATATGTGTGTGTGTGTATTTTAAGTGGTTGAGATCATTCTCTAAATTATGTTCTGAATAAAAAAGTATGCTCAAACATATTATTTTTTTACATCTGTTTCAAGGAAATGATTATTTTAATTTATATAATGCATCATATATATTTTTTCAAAAATTGAATCTCATCAGAACAGAATTTTATAAATATCCAGGACACAAACCACACAAATGTCTGTAAACGTTCACTTACAAAAATTCCACAAGAATAGATCCATTGTCAAATAGCCTTATAAGATGTTAAATTTATTCTACATCAAAGTGCATACAAATAATCATATATATATATATACATATATATACTCACACGCATAGACACATATCAACGGAGATTACCCCTTGCCTGGATGTCAAATATGTTGACAATAAATAATAACTTTATTTATTTATCTAATATACAGCAAACACAGGCAGTGCTTTCTTAACATGCAGTGGAAATAACGAATATCACTTTAATTTATTATAGAATGAAACATTTGATAAAGCACCCGACAGTAGTTAATAACAATAATATCAGTGTTCGTAAAACATAACGTGTGATAATTCCACGTTAATTTGAATAGGAAAATAATCGCACACTTAAATCTAAATTATGTATTTCTGTTAAAATTACTGTTTTACGGATAAGTTTACAGGCTGTTTGGATGCAATGGGCAAAATTTGTGTAGAATATCATTTTCATGTTCCGATGACAAATCATGGGTTAACTACTGTAGGGACTAGAGTTATTTCCCATTGAAATTATTGAATCTAGCTCCAGAGGGCGCTAACTTTGCTGGACCTGCTCTGATTCCGATTTTAAAACTCTAACAGGTCTTACCTACTAGCGTTATTTTTCTGAGATAATGTTACCAGAGAGAATACTCCATATAACAGAGGCCAATGATTCGTTATGGCGTCGCTCGAGAGAGCGCAATGTATTGCAGAAGTCAATTTTCCGTTACGGTGTTGTCCGAGAAAGTACTCCTTACTACAGAGGTCCATTGTTCGTTATAGTGTCGCCCCAGAGAATATTCTGTATCACAGAGTTCCAGTGTGTGTTACGGTGTCCTCCAAGAGAGTACGCTGTATCACAGAGGCCCATTGTTCGTTACGGTGTCGGTCGAGAGAGTGAATTGTTGCGCAGTGATTCATTGTTCGTTACGTTGTTGTATTAGAGATTACTCTTTATCACAGAGGTGCATTGTTCGTTGTACTGTCATCTCAGTAGGTACTCTGTACTGTACATGCCTATTTAATGTTATGTACTTTGTATCACAAAAGTCCATTGTGCATTACAGGGTTGGGCGAGCGCATATTCTATATCGCGGAGTGTATTTCTTTGTGTGGTTTTGTCTGAGTATCTTCGTGCATGTGTGAGCCTGTGTATTTGTTATAATTGATTGATAACATACACCTTACGTGAAAGCACGTTGCGCACTTAGTCATTTCATTGGTGTAAATATGAGTGACGCCAGATGGAAAGTATGAGGCTATATTGATTAGATTTCCAATGTCTCTTATCGTACGTTGTTGTTTAAATCGTAAAAATAGTTTTCTATTAAAAAAATCGACCTTTAAGTATATTTATCGAGGTCATTGATTCTTCCTATAACCTTTATAGAAAATATATTTAATATCTTGGAAGGAACAATTTTAAGAAAACACCGGTTTTTAGCAGCACGCCTTAGAGTTGACTCACATATATCTGAAATCGTAAGAAGAAAGAGAAACACCATCACTCTACGTTAGCTGGGGGCTGTAGCTCCATGGGAGTCGACATTGCGTATGCCGAGCGACGACGAACTTCGATGATGTTTACACGCGTAGATATGTAAAGTGCTCGCTCGCAGACGTGAATATATATATATATATATATGCATGCTTATACGGCAGAATAAAAGTATTTTCTCTAAGCCTAACCACTTGAAACACAACATGTATAAAAATATCTTCTAAATGAACATGCCTAAGCAAACACTAAGCACCAATAAAGACACATTTTATATTAAATAAATAAAGGAACATTAAAACAATACCCTCTTAAACAAACAATAACAACAGACAACATTTTACGAACACTGAATATCTTTTATGAAGGAACGCAAAAGAATGAGCACCGCCTGACCTAAGCCGGTGATTTGTAGTTGTTCCTTGTTTTGTGAGCCTTCGCCTGTTGAAAAGTACCGGTGAATCGATCTGGTTCCTACCAGCCAGATTTTACCTCAGATCCAGTATGACCAGATCAATGACCTAGCGTACACCAAAACAGACACGGTTATGCATAG
This sequence comes from Sepiola atlantica, assembly GCA_963556195.1. Lineage (NCBI taxonomy): Eukaryota > Metazoa > Mollusca > Cephalopoda > Sepiida > Sepiolidae > Sepiola > Sepiola atlantica. Next base: position 107,085,615 of record OY744520.1, on the reverse strand, counting down.
TTTTCAAATAAAATAATTTATATTATCTTTTGTACAATCTGCGATCGCGCATTTTATTGCTTGCTTTTCAACTAACTTGTGATACATACGAGACAAATATATGTATATAATATAATATAATATTGTAACCACCAGAAAAGTGGTTCCTTTTTGAAAATTGACCAGTGTAGTTAGACAACTTCGAACTTCGAATTCTGGATCTTAGTCAACCCCTACTGTAAAAGTCCAAAGTCGTTAATGTCTCGATCATGGAGAGATATATAAATATATATACCACTCGAAAACGAATTTTATTATTGAGGTCTATCTATCTATCTATCTATCTATCTATCTATCTATCTATCTATCTATCTATCTATCTATCTATCTATCTATCTATTGTGTGCATTTAGGGAGAATTCTTTCATTTATGCAAACATTTTTAAACACAACGGAATACTGTTTAATTATACCTTTATTTATTTATTTATTTATTTATTAGAAAAATTGAAAAAATAAAAATATAACAATTAAACAGAGAAATTATGCTGTGTCAAACAATGTTTTATATATATAGTATAAAGTATTTTATTTGTACAAACATTATTAGCTACATATGTGCGTACATGTTTTGACTGCCATTTCCGTCGGAATAAAGCTTCCTAGGCCAAGTAAAAATTGAAAGTGCTGAAAGAGATAAGACAGCTCACAAATTATTTTTGTTTTTTTGATGGTGGTAGGGAAAGGGAGAAAATTTGAAATGAGCCAAACATTTATCCACATTTAACTCACAATTTAATTAATATATATACATATATTTACATTCTGCTGTTTTTTCACTTTCATTCTTGAAGTTGACTCACAATACAACTTTATGGTACGATAATAAAACTCCTAAATCCAATTCAACTGTGATTGACCTCAGGGCAATATGCCTTACCTATCTTGGACAAGTAATACGATATCAAGTACTAACCTAAATATAGATACCCCCCCCCACACACATATATATATATATATATATATATATATGAATATATATATATATATACATATATATGCACACATATATGCATATATATATATATATATATATATATACATACATATCATCTCCTCTGTCAACCTCTTTCAATTTTTTAATAATTGTATAAATATAAATATACACATACAAACACACTTATATATATATACACACATACAAAATTACATACAAACACATACACACAAACATACATGCCTATATACGATTATCACCATGCAACTTAACTTATATATACGTGCAGATATAACATAAATCTGAGAGAAATATATAAACGAAAAATATTTAAATAAGAAAATGAGAAAATGTAAAGTGCTAACTTGAAAAATTAGATTAGGTAAAACTTAAACTTTAAAAATTGAATACACATGAAACCTATAATTCTACACCCTCACAAATTTGTTAGTTACATACATCTTTAACCGTTAAACATTTAGTATATGATTCAAGCAAATGCGTACATATGCATATATATACATATATATATATATATATATATATATATATATATATGTATACATATGCATATAGATACAGATACTCACTTCCACACATCTATACATCACAATCAGACGTACATACTTATACATATACACCAGATCAACAGGCTAAGAATAATATACATATATGAACACATATATACCTACCTAACAACATACATATATACACATACATAGACATACATATACAATAACATACGTATCACAACACACATATACACACATCTATATATATAATATGCATACATATACATACATATACAAATAGATGCATTGATCTAAATACACATACTCTAACATATCACATGAATTACATGTTCAACGTATATATACATGCATAACTACCACCACTCTTAACACCACGTATTCTGTTTCATTCTTACACTGTGTGTAATAAGATTATTGTATATACTTAAATAAAATACCTAGCCAATAGATTTTTCTGAAATTAAACGTTTTAAAATCTATGAAATTTACTATCTAAGAGTAGACATTTGAAATTCTAGTGCCTATTTTCGAATCAGTTCGTGCTAAAATAAAACAAAGATGAAAATTTATGAAGAAAAATTAAATTAAGAAATTCTGATACGATGACATCATATAAAATAAAATAAAGTAAACTGCAATAACAACAATATTGAGGGAGATTTGGTGGCTGAGTTATTATTGTTTCTTTTTGCAACCTATACTTATTGTTCATAACTTGCTGAGTGTATGTCTTTTGAAATTCTTGCAGTTAAGCATTGCCCCTTGTCTTAAATTAAACAAGTTGTCACTGTTTTTAAATCTTATTATTTCAAGCTTCTCATTTAGGCATAACAAGCAAGGTGAGCCAAAGGATTCACAGGCTTTGGCTCTCTTAATTATTACCCATTCCACAACTGTTGCCTCTTTTCTTCTTTAATTTGCAGAAACGCATAGATAATGAAGTGCCCGCACTATATTTATTTTATAGATATAGTACCTATACTTTATTATCCATGCATTTCTGAAAATTAATTTAAAAAGAAACGAAAACACTAGTTGTGGAATAGGAAATAATTAATAGTGCCTAAGTGAGAAGCTTCATATAATAGTTATGATGATTCAAAGAGTGTATACATTATTTTGGGACATTCTTTATAAAGAACTTCTAAGTAATTATATTAAGTCACTCGAGATCTCTAGGCAGATCCAGATTCTTTTAATGGAAATCGCTTGAGACAAGGCATGAAGCAACTTGATGTAAGGAGCTAACAAGAACGAAAGATTGTTATTATAAAGACAGAATATACCTATTGGCCTTAGCCTTGAAAAGAACAAGGCTATAGGTGAGAGGGAAACAGTCAGCAGGAAGAGAGTTTCACAAGTCTGCAGTTCTTGGAAACAAGCTGCTGTAATAGGAAGCTGTATTACAACGATGGGTCCAAACAGTGAATTGACGGAGACCACTAGACCAATGAGTCAAATGAGCTGAAACAAAAGATGCAGGTAATAGATCAGAAAATTCTGAACAACATCAATAGTATTTATTATTGTGGCTTAAAAAGAGTGAAAGCAAACTAAATATCTCGGTATAATAATGCCAAAGACATCACCAAGGCGAACACTAGAAAAACAAAGAAATGCGAAAAAGAGAAGAGAGACCACTACACGGAATAATGATGAGACTGCCCAGAATAATTTGTTGCGGAAAATACATTTTAAAAGAGAAACTCAACCGCTTTTGATATTCGGACAAAACAATACGTTTAGAACAAACGTCACGAAAGCTATGATAGACAAGACTCAATATAAAAGCGACTGCTGACTCTGTCACACGCAGCCTTCATCGGGAGTACAGCGGCGAGCGCGTGACAATGACAAATACAAAATGTGTTCAGGAGTGGCTCGTAGGTTCCACTATTATTAACAGAATACAGGGAGAAAGGAGATTCCCCAGTTCAAAACATCACATAGAAAACAAAGAATAATAACGAGCAACTAAATAACGACTTAAACGCCAAGTTAAAATTCAAACAATATTTATTCATAGTATAGTAAACGGAATAAACATATAGAACAAACAACAAGATAAACACAAAGTAATATTTTAGGGGAAAGGGATAAGCTTAATCTATAAACAAAAATAGTGTCCTAAACAAATAACGGAAGTAAAATAAATTTCTCACTCACAGAATGTGGAAGGTTATTACAAGACTCTCCACGAGAGTTGAACAGTTAAATTATCAAGGAATGTCACAAGTAACATGAATCCAAGATCTACACTGATCTTTGGATGGAAAAGTAATCAGCAGATATAAAGATGTAAGTGTTCAGGAATCATATATATACGGATGTAATCATTGAAGTCTCAAATAGGCGCTATGCAATCTTTGCAGATGATATGTATTCATTATCTCAGTGGTAGTGTGATATATTTACAATTAACAGAATGTTGGGCGATGCAATCTTTAAAAGCCTTTGTTTTCGTCAGATAAAGTGTAGAAGAAAATCTCGGGGCAATCTTCCCGGTTGTGGGGTCAAAATTTTTCTCTGACAGTTCTTTTCTTCTTCTTCTTGTCTTTTTCTTCTTTTTCATAGTTTACAGCGCATACGATTGTGGTTACTGCTTCCTTGATGGTGACAGCTCCCTCTTTAACTGACAAGAACTCTCTTATCGATTAACCAACTAACGTTTGACACCTCTTCTCTGCTGAGAAGCGTAAGCGAGATATTGGGTGTGTTAAAGGTTTCTTTGAGTACATAGGCATTGATACTTTTCACTGATTTGGTGTCAAGGTATTCGTGAATGTTAAGAGATGACACGAAATGTTTGGCCGACGTTTGACTTTCCTTCAACTAAGAGGTTAGGATGGGAGAGAGAGAGAGAGTGTGTTGCTTACCGGAAAGAAGAGAAAAAGGCGACGATACTTTATCTTTGATGTGAGGTCACAACGTTCGTAAATATTTTAAGAGACGACAGTCGACCGGATATACTGTCTGATTTCTTCTCGGTTAGGTTCAGGAAGTGGGCGGGGTGTCGCTAAGGTTAGGGGTTGCTTAGACGGTGTCGGTCTAACAAGATATAACATTTCTTCCTTTATGACTTGTTTGGGTTCAAAGGACAAATAAAAAAGACACAGGATAAGATAGATTTGGCTAGCTTTGGTTTTATATTTATGAAATACATTTTACTTCTCTGATAATTTCGATTCAACTACACTTTATTTGCAACAATATAAAGAGACGAAAGAGTAAACCATATATAAAGTTAATGCAGAAACTTGGAAATAAAGAATATGAAAATTTGTGAAGGTAGTTCACTGGAAGCTCTGTAAACTACTGCAGTTTGAAAACGAAATGTGCGCAGAGGAACTTACTGCATTTGAACCCCCTCAACGTAAATATCCTCGACCAACCTCTCTAGCTGCCGAATTCAACCCTTCACTGCAGAAGTCCCCAGTAACTGGAAAATTTCTATTCTAGTAGCTTCTTTCCTCGATTCCCTTGCCTTTGGAATTCATCATAAAATACTCCAAACCAACGAAAGAAATGGGGTAATCTGTGTGAACACAGAACTTGTACATCTGATTGATGTTACATTTTTTTCTGAATTCTATTCTCACTGGTTAATAGAACCCGTGTCTGAAATTGACAAACAGAACTGGATAATGTTAGTTCAATTTCTTTTTTTAAATTACGTCAGTAATTTTTTTTCATATATAAGTTATTATTATCATTTCTGATGACTCAAAGAGAAAAAAACTACCGTTCATTTTTTGTTTTAGGTTGGAGGATTGTTTATTTAAACTTTTCTTCACCCTAAACAAGGCACATTGCTATTGAGACGTAAGAGGTCACTGTGATTACTGGCCAGATTTAAAAGGCGCATCTTAAGTGGATGTTTTTAACATTATACTTCAATTTCTAACTTTTTGCATAGTCGGGGAAACAGAGAGCAAGGGTGGACTTCCAAATGCAAGGGAACCGAAAAAAGAAGATACTTGAATAGACGGTAGGTTTTTTCTCTTTGGGTCATCAGAAATGATAATAATAACTTATAAATTAAAAAAGGAAATTGAACAAACATTATCCAGTTCCGTTTGTCAATTTCAGACACGCGTTCTATTAACCAGTGAGAATAAAATTGAGAAAAAAATGTAACAACAATCAGATGTACAAGTTCAGTTTTCACACAAATTCTCCCATATTTTTTTCGTTACTTTGGAGTATTAACCATTGAATGTCGTCTGTTGTCGTCTATGGAGTCCGAAGAATCTTCTATCCCAGCCAAACGCTAATTATAATAGAGACGCATACCATTTTCCCTTATTTTTGTGGCACTTATTGAGGTGTTCCATTCTTATGAACCCGTCGCCGGACAGGTATTCCAACTGGTTCTTATAACATTACAACTTGTAGAAGAACGCGAACATTCACGTTCATTTCGTAGTCATAAACTATTTGTAAATGCAGCAACTCGTTTATTAAAAGAATCCCTTGATGTTGTTTCGCGAATGATACACTTTGCAGAGTCGAGGATTTTCTTTCGGGAACATTTTTTCTCAACTGACCTTGATGGGCAATTTACTAAATTTAAATGAGGCGCGAATTGTCATCTCGATGGCGTGTTTGCCGCCAGAAAAGAAAAGAAGGTTTAAATGTTAAAATTGCGATACGCCATTCCCGACCAGCGCCACCGGCAGTCATCATCATCTGGGGTTGGGGTGGGGGTCAGGTGATGGGGGTAGGAGACAAGGGAGATGTAATACGAATCCTGTTGAAAGGAAGAGCGTCGGTTTTCGCTCTTGTCTTTCGCTTCCTGCACTTTGCCGAGAATCGGGATGAGGATGGGCGAGGGGGAAGCTTGTTTATACGAAATTTTTCATTTTTCAGTACGTCCTCACATATTTAAAACAATCTTGGTCCGTCGGTCTCGGAGACACTACTAAACTACGTCAGACACCCTTAGGCATGGTGTTCGCGCCAAAGTAACAATATCCTTGAAATCCATTTTTTCTGCCCTTTCTGCCGTTTGTATTTAAAACATTTTCCGGTGATTGTATAATAAAAAGCCGAAAAAAAGTTTTTTTTGTCTTTTAGTGTTGAAGAGGTAAATAAGGGGCAGGTAACTCTTCACAACAGCTCTAGCTTTCGAACAATATTTTTCTAACCCTAACCCTAACCCTAAACCCTAATCCTAACCCTAAACCCTAAACGCTAACCCTAACCCTAACCCTAACCCTAACCCTAAACCCTAACCCTAACCCTAACCCTAACCCTAACCCTTTTATGTCTAATCGACGTTCTCCTTGCACAGTAGCCACATGTGCAACGCCAATTAAAGCCATCAGGTTTGATTACTGGAAAATCTTGCTTAAAATTCGTGGTAAGAGTTACCTGCTCCTTATTTACCTCTCCAACACTAAAAGACAAAAACAACTTTTTTCGGCTTTTTATTATACAAGCACCCATTTTTCTTCTGTCGAACTTACTTCAAAACCCCGTCAATTATTTTAATCATGTCTACCCCAGCCGAGTCCTGGGTATGACTTTATTAGCGTTTTGAGTATCAGCTTAAACTACATTCGGTGGAAAGGACCGATTTGAGAGCTTTGGGGAGTCTGTGGTCAGCTCTTTGTTTCCATAACACACAGCTCCACTCTGATCCAAAGTGGTAGTACCTGCCAGGGTTCCGTCTACATGCTGCATGGAACCTACCGTTTGCAGACAATTTATTTACAAAACATATGCATACATAAAAAAAAAACTTTAATTAATATTTGAATATGTTAAGACTTGGTATGTCGAAAACAAACCAAACACACTAAACAACATGAAAACATATTTGAAAATTTTAAGAACTTAAAGCACAGCAACTTTTTAGCAAAATGACTCAGTTCAACATGTAAGGATCCAATAAGTGTTGATATTCCGTATAGCAGAACAACCAAATCAAAATGTCGGTCTGTCATATTTCCAGTTTTCTAGATAACATTTTGTCTGTCCGCCCGTCGGTCTGTAATGCTGGCGTCCAAAATAGCATTTTCATCGCTAAGCGGCTTTTATTTTTGTTATGTGTAACAACATGCATTATTATACTAAAGTTGTTTCCCTAAGTCTTTTTTGCTATATATTTTAATCACACGAAATACATGCTAAAATATTCCTCAATTTTGGAATTGTGTTATGTTTGAAAATACTCATATTTTAATTGTTCTAATTTGTCGTAGTTTACAAATAACTATATTGGGTGACCTATCTCATACGAACTTTCTACCAATCACTTTCACTCTCTCACTATATGTTGTTATGACGCACAGCTTTTATTTTATACAGTATGTAATACTCTGGCTTCTCTCTAATTCTCTCTCTCTCTATCTCTCTCTCTCTCTCTCTCTCTCTCTCTCTATATATATATATATATACCCCCCACATATATATATATATATATATATATATATATATATATATATATATATATATATATATATATATATATATATATATATATACATACTAGCAAAAACTACCCGCCCTCCGGGCAGCTTTTGATCTAACTGTAGCGTTATTTATAGAAAAGCAAAAAACAATTTACTTTTCACATTTTGATAATTTTAAAAACAATAACTAAAATGTTGATTATCATAGTTTTATTTGATATATTCCAATGTTGAGAATTATTTTTTTTAAACCATAAAAATGAATTCCTCATAATGAAAGGAATACAAAAAATTGGGGCGATTGTTAAGAACAACAAACAAAAAAGGGCAAACCAAACTAATAATCAACAAATAACTGTTACCAAAGGCAATAAAGTAACTTTTCTACTTACCTGCCCATTTTTGGGTGTTTTAAAGGATGTTAAATTGTTTTTATTGCATTTTTATGATTCATCTAAATCCGATCGCATAACAGTTCCATTTTTAACATTGCATAAGTGAACATCCCAAAAGTGTGTTTAATGCGTTTTTCGTCTTTTGAAGCAAAAAAAAACCAAAAAAAACAAATGAACAACAAAAAACTGTGTTAATCGCTTTCAAATTTACTTTCTCCCATATTGAAAGGAGAAAAGTACAAAACAACACCAGACTTTGTAGACGGTCGGCGATCGACTGTCAGCCGTCTTTGTTTTTTCAGTAGAACGTAATATATTTGACCGAACGTTTTAATTTAAATAAAACTTTAAAACACTGAAACATAAGGAAGGTAAGTAGAAAAGTAAGTTTTATTGCCTTATTTGTTTTTTTGCGCTACTTTTCTTTCTATTGATTATTCTTGGCAATCGTCAAAAGCGGAACGTCTGTTTGTCAAATAAAAGAATTATATATCTCTTAGTAATTTAAAATAGTTACTTTGTGTTTTTCGCCTTTATTATTAAAAACAGAAAAATAAAATACACACTTAATGACGATTTAAAAAAAATGACGTTGGTAAATTTGTAGATTACCACCCTCAGCAAACTTATCTACCCACTTAAAAAAATGAGATGCTACTTTTCAGGGTAATTCTAACTTTTTAATGCAGTTAACAAATATTTTTAACAGTATCCCTAAGTCCGACTGGCAAGGTCGTACAACCGCACGTAATTCCCTTAAAAAGTGGGGCCCTCAAATATAAATAACCAAAATAATTTATCTCAAACAATAGCAAATATAAGGTTCCAGCTCGCTATAGCTTCGCAATGTAAGGAAGGATTAAGTAACAGAGTGAATGTGGTATTTTCGTGAGAGTGTATAGCATAGCGCGAGTCCAACATATTTTAGAAAAAAGGTATGGCTATCGACCCCACAAAAAACGATTTATTGTCAAAATTGTATGATCATCTCCCCCCCCCCAAAAAAAAAACGATTAGGGCTTCATATATAAGTTTAATGTATTTTATTCATAAGTGTCTTGTGAACTCAGGACAAAAACTTCGCATTTATTCATGAAATAGATAAATATTAATATTTTGGTAATTTCCAGACACATTTATTTTTATATTTTAAATAAGAAATAAATGGATAGAAAATAATTGAATTGGGCGATGATTCTAAGCTTTATAAAAAACAAAAAAACAAAAAAATTGCGTGGCTTTGGCGTGGCGTAGCGTGGCGTAGCGTGGCGTGGCGTGGCGTGGCGTGGCGTGGCGTGGCGTGGCGTGGCGTGGCGTCGCGAGAGAAAGAGATTGGGAAAGGAGAAAAAATGCGGTGAGGTGAGCACCATTATCGTTGCCGTCGTCAACAACAAAAACAAAAACCGGAAGTTATCTTTCGAGTTTCTAAGTTATAATTTTGAATGTTAAACGTTGTTAATTAAATCGTTGTAATTAATATTACTATTAATAATAATATTAATATAAAGAAAAGTATTAGGTTTATGTAAGGAAAGTGGAGTACAAAAATAGAAATGGATTGTGTAGAATATTAATTTATTTGAAAGTGTTTATAAAATTATTCAAATGAAGCGTCTAGGGCGGTGTGTTTGCCATTTTTCTGTTGTGTATATATAATGTGTTTGAAAATAGTTAAATGTAAAATTGAATTAAATAAGCGTAACGTGAAAATTAAAAAAAACATTCGCGTATATATTTATTTATTTCCTTCGATTCTTAATATATATATATATATATATGTCTTTTCTTTGATTCTTAATGTATATATATATATATATATATATTAAGAATCTAAGAATAACAAGATTGGAATGATATATAATTTTGATTATTCGAACTGCTGTTCTCGTCTTGAATGTTTTTCTAACAACGTTTCAGTCGATGTAATCTTCGACCTTCTTCAGGCGCGTCTTGATAGAGCGACAGCAAGCTACCCCCGTGGAATAAATAAAAGGGTTCCGTTCAAAATTATGCACAGGTCCCCGAGTTTGACAAAATGTAGCCGAAGAAGATCGGAGGTTACATCGGCCGAAATCTTGTTAGAATAACAGAATAGTAGTAGTAGTAGTAGTAGTAGTAGTAATAATAATAATAATAATAATAATAATAATAATAATAATAATCATCATCATCATCATAAATTATAAATAATTAATAAAAGAATTTAATAAACCCTGAATTGAGAAATGAATAGTACTAATATAAATAACATTATAAAATTATTTAATTAAAACAATATGATAATTAGGATAACCCACATAAAATATAAACGCCATACATCCACATTGAAGTTGTAACAGAAATAAACCAAAAATATGCAAGGATACTACGTGAACCTGAGAGAACTAAAACCGCAAGAAATCTCATAAATTCCCTCACCTGGTTGATACTACAGAAAATGACTATGAAGGGTCAATGAGGATGGCAAGACAAAGAAGGGAGGGCACTAACCATACCTTCACTGGAAATGGTACGGAGAGTACTTAGGCCCTGGGGAGGCTTATTGCCACCAAAACCCAAGTGAAGACCAATAATCGCTGCTAGCAAGAAATCAATGGTTAGCGGCTGTTGCGATAACAAAAAATCACTTCCAATGGTAAACGAAAGACGTGAAGAATACTACAAATCTTGGGAGACTTGTTGTCACTTGAACTCCACGGAACAGCAGCGGTTATTGTCACTGAGCAATAACTGATGATGACCTATGTAAGAACGCTGCTGATAATAAATAGATAAATACTACTACTACTACTAATAATAATAATAAAGGATCTTGAAAGAGGTAAAAAGCAGAAAAACAGTCGTAGATGGATCAACTACAAGAATGCCTACAACATAATTTCTCAAGCATTAATTATTGAATGCTTTTGGATGTATAAAGTATCTGATAAGATAATCAACCTTATTAAGAAAGCAATGGGAACATGGAGACCGGAACTGAACGCTGAATGGAAACATCTGACAGATATAAAAATTCAGAAAGGCATATTCCAAAGAGACTCTTTAGATTGCTGTTTAGCATAGCCGTGATGTCAACTCAAAAACATACTCAGGAATAGTTATGCCGGATAAAGTTTCCAGGTACAGAACAAAGAATACACAACCCCATGTACATGGACGACCTGAAACTATTCGCAACAAGCAAAAAAGTGAAAAAGCTGATAAACATGACCAGAATCTTCAGTCAGAACATTCAAATGGAATTCGGAATTGAAAAGTGTGCACTGCTAGAGATGAAAAAGGGGGAACTGGAGACAGCAAATGTCATGACACTGCTCAACGAAGAGGAGATGAGGACACATTGCAAATTTGATACCTATAAATATTTGTTAATTATCAAAGCAGACACCATCACATCAACAGAAATAAAAGAGAAGATTCGGAAAGAATATCTGAGACTGACAAGAAAACTCTTAGCAACTAAGTTATATAGTAGAAATCTAGTAAAGAGAATGAACACATAGGCAGTTCTACTAGATATTCTGATGCCCTCATAGGCTGGGAAAAAGAACTTAGGCACTTTGAGCAGAAGACTAAGAAACCAATGACCATGAACAATGCACGACACTCGAAGGATGATACCGACTGACTACGTGTAAAGGAACGAACGGGAAAAGAAATCGGTAAGTATAGAAAGCTGTATGAAAGCCAAAAAAAATTGGAAAATACATATCTCAGAACACAGAAGGGCTGATCAGCGGAGCAGGAGAAACCGTCAAAATGAACAATACAAGGAGTAACGAAACCAGAAAATAAGATGAGAAAGAAAAGTTGAGAAGAAAGCTACATGGAGAATTCATAAGAATTACAAAATGAGAGACCCCCAAAAAAACCTAGACATTGCTACGAAAAGGAAACGAACAGAAAAATGAAATCGCTATTGACAGCTGCACAGAACAATGTAATTAGAACTAACTACATCAAAGCTAAAATCGATAAAACCCTGGAAAACAGTTAATGTAGACTCTGTGGACAAAGAAACGGAACGGTGCATCACATAATGAGTGAATGCAGCAAACTAACAAAAAAACAAACAAAACAAACACGACTGCGTGAGGACAGCAGTACACTGGGAACTAGGCAAAGAACTGCATTTTGAACAGGCCGACAAATACTACAGACACAAACCGGAGACAGTACTGGAAAACAAAAATCCCAAAATCTTCTGGGACATGAAGGTACAACAATATGAACTCATCTTAGGAAAGAGAACGAATGTTAAAATAGTTAACAAGGAAGAAAAACAGAACACATGGTAAAGATAAAAAAGACGAAAAAACGAGGCAAATATACGGAACTTGCCAAAGAGGAATCTGAAACATGAAAAGATACAATATAATACCAATAATCGTAGGAGAACTAATAACAGAGCTGAAGAATAATGAAAAAAGACTAAGAGAAATTGAAATCAAAGGGAGACTATACAACGGACGGCAATAATGAAAACAGCTGAAATCTTAAAGAAAATCCTTGAATGCGGAAATCAAGCAACATAAACTACAAACGCTAACCAGCAACATGGAAGTTGCAACAGAAATAAAACAAAAACATGCAAGGAAAACAACGTGAAACTGAAGGAACTGAAACTGCATGAAATTTCATAAACTCCTTCTCCTCAAAACTTATGGCAGCAGCCGAGGCTGATGCCACAGAAAGTGGTCATGAATGGTCAAGAAGGATGGAAAGACCAAGGAGAGAGATCACTAACTAGACCTCCAGTGGAAAAGTGCGCAGAGTGCTGGGACCTAGTGAAGGTGTATTGCCACCCAAACTTTGGAGAAGACCAATGTTCGTTCGTTTCCAGCGAGTAATCAATTGTAAATGGCTTTTGCAATAACGCAAAGTCTTTTACAAATCGTCATTGAAACAGATGGAGATTATTGGAAATCTGTAGATACTTGTTGTCACTCAGAATCCAGGGACTACCACGAGTTATTGTCAGTGAGCAATCACTAATGGTAACCTGTGTGGGAGTTCCTAGTAGGTTAATAATAATAATAATAATAATAATAATAATAATAATAATAATAATAATAATAATAATAATAATAATAATAATAATAAGTAAAGAAGTTAAAATGCGTAATATTGCAGTTGATACTACCGTCAAATTTTGATTAAGATAATAAGAATAATAATGGTAATATTAAAAGATTAATACTGGACTAAAATAAAAAAACATAAGAACACTGTGGGTAAGGCTTTTTAATGTTTGATGAAAGAAAAAACGAGTAAAAAGAAAAAAAGAATGAAGCAAAAGAAAAAATACAAGACTAAGAAGAAAAATATAAAAAATAAATTTGTTTATTCGTATGTTTTTCGTGTGTATTAATCAATAGTAATGGTAGACATTGAGAAAGAAATTAACAATTTTCTCGAGTGTGTTCTAATAGTAGTTTTGACGTTTACCCACAGGAGGGTGTGATAAAAATATATTTTCATTGGTCTGTTGAAAAAAAGGGTTAAAAAGTGATTAAGAGAACATCTTTTAATGTGAACGTATCTGCTATTTTGGGGCTTAATTTAACGGTAAAAAATCACTGAAGAAGCTTTTCGGAAACATATTGAGTTCTTTATCAAGAGAATGTCAAAGGGGCAGAAACAATTGCATGAATCAAAATGCTTTTTTAAAAACAAATTCGGAACATTTATTAAATTATAATGTATATATATATATATATATATATATATATATATATATATATATATATATATAGCTATCTCTCTCTCTCTCTCTCTCTATATATATATATATATATATATATATACATATATATAGCTCTCTCTCTCTCTCTCTCTATATATATATATATATATATATATATATATATATACATATACCTAGCTCTACTTACGTATCGAGCACTGTTGAAGTAAATACTGAAAATTGATATATACAAAATTATATCTCCTTATAAAATTTTATGTGGATACATGAAATTCTAATATATATATATATATATATATATATATATATATATATATGTATATATATATATATATATATATATATATATATATATATATATATATATATATATATATATATATATATACATATATATATATATATACATATATATATATATGTATATAAATAAATATATATATATATATATAATTATGTCTGTTGGTTCGTCGGAAGGTTTGTGACGCTTATATTTCGATAGCATTTTTTCATCGTTAAACTCGTTTTTTTATGTTTAGACGTATCTTTATAAGGGGCTCTGTCCGTCGGGCGAATATCCTTTCCGGTTTTAGTTCTCACGATTCACCGCAGAGGTATTCTTCCACCCAACTCCCTCAATTATCAACGCAAGAAAACACATCTGCTTTTAATTGAAACAAGAAAAGAAAAGAAAAATAATAAATAGCGTACAGAAGAAAAACGAAACGATAAAACCCCAGAACAAAATAGCATATAAATAAATATGTGTGACTCGTTAACAAATGAAATGGTATTCGGTTGACCTCTACCTTCAAATGATGCTCGTCTTTCACCTCTGACGTCGAATGCTTGTAAATCAGTTTAAAATGAACTCCATTAGTCGTAATTAAGTAATACTAATAATAAACGTCGTTGGCTGACGATCGCTCAGCACGTGAAACCATTTGTAATCACTTATAAGAAGCATGGAATTTATACAAGTACTATAAACCCTCTTAGTGCGTCCGTCGCAGAATTGCAACAAGCCTCGCACCTCTAATAGTAAGCAAATATTATCTGCGTATTTTCTGCAATTTATTCGCAATATACCACACAACAGCACAAATAGACACAATACATTCAGCATATGACTAATATATGTAGTATAAAATTATAATTTTCCATTAACGGATGGTCAACCTCATTATAAATCTAAGATAGCCGCCATCACAATATGCAAATTAGTCAAATTTTACAATTTATTTTGATAGTCCTACTTATATGCTACAAATGTCATATCCATTGTTTGGGCATAGAATGAAAGGTTAAGCTTACAGAGCCATTTGTAAAATAGGTTTAAATATCATTTTAACTTTTAAAAAGATTCAGCACTAAGAGGGGTTAAGCACGAGTTGAGAAGGTATCGAGCACTGTAGTTCAGTGCATATTCGAAAATTGGAGCCGTTTTAAAAGCTGATACTCACAGATCACCTATGGGTGGACCACTCTAGTGGAGAACATGATTCTTTCCATTTAAAAATAGAGCAGGATTCCCCCGTAATAGAAATTGAATCCTCTGAAGGTTTTTCAATATCGTAATAAGAAAACAATTGATACAAAGTTTGTTAAGAAGCGATATATATTTTTTTCATTAACAGCAACAGACAAGTTAGCTCAGTTTATAGGGCGTCGTAATGATAATGATAGGTAAAGAGTAGTGTTCAAATCTCGGGATTGACGTGCTAGTGGAATCTAGTTATATTGATGACTCTTTAAAAGACGAAACACGTGCCTGTGGATATATATATATATGTCCACAGACACGTGTTTCGTATTTATATATATATATATATATATATATATATATATATATATATATATATATATATAAATATATATATATATATAGTCATCCACGAACAGCTGTTTTGCTGTATCACATCTCCTCAGTGTAATTAGATGTGGCAAGTAGTTTAACGCTCAGATTCAAAACTGCAATACCGGATCACTAGCAACTGTGAACATGCAGTATTAGTAATCTTACTCCACGGCACCTGCCTCCGAAAGTAAAGTGATTATATCACGTTTAGAAATTTTTTGAATGAGGATTGATAATTTGTATTATTTGGAATATTCGGATTACTGCCATCATCTTGGATGTTATTTTCTCAATGTTTCGGCCAATCTAACCTTTGACCTTGTTCAGATGCATCTTGTCGAACAGAATCCTGAGTTCGACATCAATATTTCCGAGTTCGAAAAGCTGCATCTAAAAAAGGTCAGAGATTACATTGGCTGAAACGTTGTGAGAATAACATCCAAGATGAGGACAGTTTTCCGAATAATCCAAATAATGCAGATAATATCGCTGGTCTTTTTGTTTACGTTCAGCCTTTCTTGTAATCTAGAAAACTATATTCTATATAGAAAAATAATGCATTATGATTTCCACTACTAGAGAGCTCAACCCTAAAGTAGGAACATATATATATATATATATATATATATATACATATATATATATATATATATATATATATATATATATATATATATATTAAGTATACACAGAGAGCTGTGCTGCTGTATCACGGCTCTACAGTGCAGGTAGACGTGACAAGTGTTTACACGCTGAAACTTGAAACGCGAACACCTGATAACTAGCAACTGTGATCACCAATACGAGGAATTATTCGACGACGCCACAACCGTAGGAGAGATTATATCGCTATTGTAGTTTTTTTTATCTGGGCTATGGGAGAAGCGTTCTCGTCGCGGCCCTGCTTAAACTAATTCTACCACCACTATATACGCAAAGGATCTATATCAGCGTAAAACATCTGACAAAGTGACCAACAGCATGCCCGGAGACCGAAACAGATATCGGTGTCAAACACTTTAGCCTTCTTTAAGACCGACACTGATTGTTCTGTCTGCAAATGCCGAAGGGTTGTTAGCAACAAAACAAGACTTACTCGTTGTGACGTCCTATGCCTACAAGAGATACCTCGTGACAGTGAAAACAATCACCCTGTGTTACCCGGAATTACTATGGCAATTGAAAGACTACATCGCCAATACGGAAGTGCTATCTTCGTCAAAACGGACCTAGTCATAAAAGCTACAGCTAAAACGGAGGTAAACAACATCGAAATTCTAACGGTAGAGTTTAGCAGAGCCATGAACTCATCTGTGTATGAACCACCAGATGTAGAATTCACCTTCACAAATCCTCTACCAACCCCGCATAACAAGGCACAGATTATAATCGGAGACTTTAACAGTCACAACACCCAATAGAAACTAATTCCGATAGAGAAGCAGTGGAGGAATGGATGGATGCCAGCCAGCTTAACCTCATCCATGACCCCAAACAGCAATAACATTGTTGACTCCAGTAAGAAACTTGTTTTGGATGTAATACCAAGAATGCAACACCGCCCCATTGGAGTCCAGATAAAAGTTGCAGCGGTACCAACCACTGCCTCATTCAGAAGACGTATTAAGTAAAAAAAAGCAAACTGTCAATAAATGTACACAAGAACTGGATCATAAAGTCAGCTACATTAAACCACTCCCAGAGAATTACTGCCTGTTCATCAAAGCAGTTCAAAAAACAGTTAGAAGGAAAATCTCCAGAGGATGCAGGATGAACTACATCCATGGCCTAACTGCCTAGAATGCTGAACTTTATAGTGATTACATCACCATGTTCGAATCTGATCCCATCTCTAAATAAACCATAATAACAGAAGAACAGCCGATGATCAGTGTCTCCCAAGAGCGCCAAAACACCTGGAATACTCTGATAGAGAAAACGGACATGTCACAGAACAGCAAGAAGGAATGGGCTTTCATCCGCAAACTCGAAGGAGACCAGAAGACAAAGAAAGAACACTGCACCAACCATTGCTGAACAAGTTGCCAATCAACTACTGCTGAATGAAAAAGGCACTAAGAAACGCTAACAAAAAGCCAACCTGACCGACAAACGTACCATACAAACCCAGGCTTCACAAGACCTTGAACTATGACAGAAATTGAAACAGAAATACATAGTTTCAAACCAGGGAAAGCAGTTGTTTCGGATAACATCGCAACACAGTAGATCAAGTACTTTGGAGAACAAACAAAGGAATGGCTCATCAACATATTAAATTAGTATATGGTTACAACATAGCTTCCAAACACCTGGCTCAAGGCACACGCACTAACACCCCTGAAGCCTGGTAAGGACTCATCTGCTTCTGAAAGTTTCCGGGCAATTTCACTTCTATGTCACACATACAAGCTGTTTGAGCGCGTGATACTGAACATGATTGTACCATCTATAGACGATAAGATCATTACAGAGCATACAGGGTTTCGTCCAAGCAAAGCGACTACCTCACTCAACACATTGAGGATGGATTTGGGAGAGGACAGATTACCGGTGCTGTTTTATGGACTTGTCTGCTGCCTACGATACAGGCAACTACATACGACTTCTATGTAAGATCCTGGAGATCACAAAATACACTAACATAACTGACGTAATGGAAGCCATGCTCCAGAACTGCAGATTCTACGTCTAATTAAGCGAAAAAAGCAGCAGATGGCGCATCCAGAAGAATGGTCTCCAACAAGGCAGCGTGCTTGCCCCACTTCAGTATAACAGCTATACAAACGACTAACCGAGAGATGATGTCACCCGTCGCTTTGCATATGCACATAACCTCTGCATCATCGTCTACAATACAGATTTCATTAATATTAAGGAAACGCTCAACGACGGTCTCTCATGATTAACAACCTACTATGAAGAGAACCATCTACGTGCCTACCCAGCAAAAACACAAGCATGCTCTTTCCACCTGAGAAACAAAGAAGCTAAGCTCCAACTGAATGTGTCTTGGTGTGGAACACCATTGTCACACTTTGATCACACTGTCTACCTTGGAATCACACTCGACAGATGCCTTACATTCAAACTCCACATAATGAAGACAAAGGCAAAAGTGAGTACCCGTAACAACATCCTGCGCAAACTAACCAACACCAGATGGGGTGCATGTCCCAAGACACTACGTGCCACAGCTCTTGCTCTCAGCTTCTCGACTGAAGAATATGCCAGCCCAGTGTGGGAAATATCTACCCATGCTAAAAAACTGAACCCCGATTTTAACCAGAGCTACAGAAAGATCACTGGGTGCTTGAAGCCGACTAGCATCAACGACCAGTATATCCTGGAAGATATCCCCCCTCCAGTCATCAATAGAGCAGTAGCCAGCAGGATAGAGCGGCGCAGGCAAGCCATATATGAGAGGCACCCCCTACATGGCCATGTACCTTCCCCCAGTCGACTAAAATCACGGAGAAGTTTCCTGACCAGCACTGCTCCACTGGAGACAACACCATCTGAAGCCCGCATAAATATGTGGAAGGAAAATCTCTCCAACCACCCACACCAGGATATAATAACTGGGCAAAATGGAAGTGCCTGAATCGACTGCGCTCAGTGTCGCCGTTCCAGGGAGGCCCTAGGCAGATGGGGCTATCTTAGTGGCCCAACCACATGCGACTGTAGCACAAAACCCAAGACCATAGAGCACCTCCTTCGATTCCCTCTGTTAGGCAGACCCTGCACAGCAAATGACCGAGTACTCTACAACATCAAGAGACAGCAATGTACCATGCACTGGCTGGACGTTATATAAATGAATAGCTTTGTATATGACCACGAGAAGTTTTTTTTATGTTCAGCACTATCAGTAACTACTATATAGAATGTCATGCTTCATGCAGAATTTTCCTACTAAAAAGCTCAACCAATAGCAGCGCGTATTTAGTGCTGGTATGATTAATTGGAATCGAGAATAGAAAATATCGGAACCTTTTTCGGTATCGGAATCGGAAAAATTGTGCCTAATTTCCAATGCCCAAATCGATTCTTTTAATTATTTTTTCTTTGTTTTTGTTTAAAACAACATTTTCCATTACTGGTACTCATGATGAAATGATAAATATTTATTGATTTTGAACAACCAGTAAAACTGAAATTTATAGATCACTCCTTCCACAAGTGTATTTTTTATGTTTACGAAAACATATGAACATACTACATCGAGTTTTACGGTTATCTGAATACTAATACAACAACTGTCTCTCTCTCTCTCTCTTTCTCTCCCTCTCTCTTTCTCTCCCTCTCTCTCTCTCTCTCTCTCTCTCTCTCTCTCTCTCTATATATATATATATATATATATATATATATATTTAGACATTAAAAAAATATATGGGAATCGGAAATTGTATCGGAATCGGAAAAATATTGAAATCGTCACATAACTATTATATATATATATATATATATATATATATATATATATATATATATATATATATAGTAATTCACAAACAGGTCTTTTGCTGTGTCAGGAATATTACTTGTACGTCACGCACTCGCCTTCGATAGTAATAGAGATTATAGTGCTTATGTCTTTTTGTTTACATTCAGCGCTATCAGTAACATATTGAACTCTATTTTAAATAGAAGAGTAATGCTTTACACTACATGAAAACCGTTATTTACTCTACTAGAAGACTGAGTTCATAAGCAGGGAGCATATATATATATATATATATATATATATATATATATATATATATATATAAAGTTATGAAAATATATTTATGTCAATTAAGCTACACAGGGGCTTAAACGTTTCATCACCGTGGGGAAGCGTCAGGCATTTTAGCCTGACGATTTCCATACGGGGATGAAACGCGGAAGCATCTGTGTAGCTTAATTGCCATAAATATATTTTCATAACTTTATATATATATATATATATATATATATATATATATATATATATATATATATATATATATATATATGAAAACCGCAGCAAATGTAAGTAACACATTTTTACAAATTCTACTAAACAGTTTGTATTGGCATACAATTGTTTCGGCCTGCATCAATCACACATTTACTTATGATATACATAATGTTCTAAATGCAGAAAGCATATATACATACACAAACACCTATATATATATATATATATATATATATATATATATATATATATATATATATATATATATATTAATTCAGTATTTACTTCAACATTTATCATTTCAGGAGTAGTTTAAATATACATATGACAAGTAAGCTACACAAGATTATTTGTGTTTTATTCTACGATGTCAGTTTTTTACAGCCATCATATTTACTTATAACTAAGATTCTCTTTTTATAGAAGTAGTACTATAGATTTAAACATCAAATATAAGTGCGCAAATGAAAATAAAAAGTAAGACAAGGCTATATTTAACAAATAGGTCACGTGATTTATCTCGTTAAGTCAGCAAAGCAGAATTTGTTTTTTTAAATAAGGGTCACCTGCTGTAAATATAGACAATCAAAGTAACTTTAATTGGTTGGAGGTTACTCGAAACACAATTTGCGCATGAAAGGGGGTTATGGAATATAAATCTTTTCATTTAACCTGGCAAATACATTCGTGGAATGAAACACATACGTTTATGTGTAGCTTACGTGCCATGTGTACTTTATACTATACTTCATACTATATATATATATATATATATATATATATATATATATGGGAAATTACTCTCATCCTTCCTTTCTCATATATATATATATATATATATATATATATATATATATATATATATATATATATATATATATATACAAAAACACTTTAATATTTAAAAATATTTACAGTTAATGCCCCTTTAATATTAATAGTCTTGATAGTAGAGGCCTGCTTGAAATTACACAGTTTGTTGTCACTAGCGATTATGCACATTTCCGATCGAGCGTCGAACACTTTCGACAACAATGACGCTTGTCCCCGTCTCTCGAGTAAGTGTACGTTAATTTCAATTACTGTCTGTGGCGCATAGACTTGAAGCTAGGCTTGAATCTAGGCTGAATCTGCAACCGCCACTCCTGCACTGATGAGAGTAAAAAAAAACCGAAACGATATCTTCTGTAGGTACAAACACACGTGAATATTAAAAATATCTACAGTTTACTTTCTCTGTCTCTCTGTCTCTCTGTCTGTCTCTCTCTCTCTTTCTCTCTCTCTCTCTCTCTATATATATATATATATATATCTATCTATCTATATATATATATATATATATATATATATATATATAATTTCCGTTCTTGACTTGCATGTCGGTCATCAGTTTAAGAGAAGGAAAGAGCATATGGGGACTACGACATTTATGCGCGATGATCACGTGCGTCCAACGTGCTTTGCGCGTTGTAAAATACGGGCGCTGCAGAATTCGTCAAAATGTATTTTAATGTCAAGATCTTTTTTAAAAGATGTAATTTGATTAAAGAAAAATGTACGGCATAGTTTAAAAAAAAGCTAAACAAATTGAAAGTAAAATGACTCTCGGAAAACAGCGCGTCTGTAGAGGTAGTTGTTAATAAAGTAATGTATTCAATGAATTTAAATCATGAGTTGAAATGCATGTGAAATCTGAAGGGAATCCCTTTGAATGGCATTGGAGTTCAACAAAGATTTATTTGACTAATAACAGACAAAGATTGCTACGAGAAACTGCAGAAAGGAATGGCTGCATTTCGTTAATATAAAAATGGCAGGTTTGGTGCCATTCTCCAAGAGGATGAAGAAGAATGGGGAGCGTTGTTAGGTGAAGCAAGAATTCATACGAGCGGCGTGTTCTTAACTTCCCACTTGACAAAGATGGATGCTGCATGTGAGCAGCATAAAATAAAAGGAATAAAACCGAGACAATCGCTTGGTAGTTAGTCATTTTGTTGGCAGCGAAACGACTGGTTGGAATTCAACATGTAATTAATGACTCATTTGGAAAGGATAAAAAATGGAATCACAACGTGACGGACAAAAATGTGCTGTCAAATTATTGCCGAGGTCAAAATCATAAAATAAACTGATGCTTCCAAAACATTTCTTCGCAAAAAAACATTTTTTTAAGTAAATCAATTCTATACTGAACAAGAACGAAAATTCTTGTTGAATATAAATATTTAATCCGATTAGCAGTTTTTGTTTTGAATAGTAATGGTGTAGAGGGAGTGGAGAAGTATTCTACGTAGTCATCGCTTCTTTGATAAAAATAAAACCACAACCAAATAAATTACAGAAAACTGCAAGTAACTGTATGTTTTTTTTTTAATTTTTAATCTCTGCCCGGTATTTTTTGGACATGAATAAATTATATATAAGGCCGTTGTTTTAAAAATAAATTAGATAGGGAATTTGTTTACATTGGCAGGGGGGGTGAAAATCAGTATAGTTTCTTATTGTTAAGATCCGGATTTAATCGGAGGATAATATATTTTGTATTAAAAGTACACTTCCTCCCACCAAAGACAATAAAAAAAACATTTATGAGGCGATCACCCCTATTTAAAACAGAAGTTTTGTTTTTGCTGTAATTCGCAAAATAGTATCTCCCGATTCAACCAGGATCATAAAAATAATAACTATACCAACTTTCAACCTCACTCCCAATAAAAACGAATTCCCGAATTTGCAGCTAGAAAATCAGATTTTAAAACAACACCCGAACCGTTTTCTTCAAAGAACTCATGAGACTATAGACTGTTTCGAAAGTAAATTGGTGTGTCATTGATTTTATTGTCCACAATTACACCATTGTGCACCAATCCATTTCCACCAATCAATACTTTATGTAAACATATTGTGGCGCTTTTCGTTTTTAAAACTTAGTCAAACAAGCAAGGCAACACTTGTTATAATGAGTTCAGACACATCGGCACAACCATGTGATCTATTTGTTAGCTATAGTTCGGTCTTATTTCTTCTACTTTAAGCTATAAGATATAACATTTGAAACCCTTACAGTTGCTTTCATTTTTTAATTAATTTTTTTATTCGATTTACTTTTTTATTCATCGAAAGTTCATATTCACTTCCAACTTAATTTTTTATTTTTTAATTGCGTTAGTTTTGTTGTTTTGTTCGTTTTATTTATTTTTTATCTATATTAGTAGTTATCACAATAATACTCTATATCTACATTTTATAACTATTTCACTTTTACGATCGAGTAAACTTTCATATCGTTACACTTTAAGATTTCCAGTTTCTCGCTCAGACATAGCCCACCTTAAGATTTTCTATTAAACTGTCGGGCACCGTCCATTATGCTTAAGTACGCAAAATTGTCACAGTGATTTACTATATGTGTTGCTGTAATTAAATGCACTTTTCTGCTTATAATAACCTTTTATTAAAGCCTATTTTATGCTATGTATATATAGGGTGGGCAAAAATAAGGGTCCTATTTTTAAAAATTCATAACTTTTCTATTTATTGATTTTTTTTTTTTAGAATAAGTAAAGGACCCCTTCCGAAGCAAGCATGAGCCGTATTAGCCCTAAGGAACGTACCCTCATTTAGAAAACATTATTTTTGCTTAAAAAACTCAAAACAGTGTAAAAAACAATACTTTAGTTTTTGTAAGTTTTAAGAAGTGTTTTTCGGCTAAAATTTGTTTTGTTAATTTCAAAAAATCTCGGAAGGGTCAGTCTACACACACATAAAGTTTGGTGAGTTTAACTTTTATTTTGTGGAAGTTATTCAAATTCAAGTTATTCAAATTTAAAGATAGGACCCTTATTTTGGCCCACCCTGTACTAGTAGAATAACCGCCCAAGGACGAGCAAAATCAATAAATATAGCATTAGTTTTACATTTTAATGTTTTTGTCTTTATTTTGTTGGAGGAGGTATGTTACGGTTTCGGTGGTACACCCCTAAATAGTAAAGTTTACAAAAATAATAAGAAGAATGTGCCTACCTTTTGTCTACAATACATATTCTATAATTCATAATGTCACGTTCAATAGTTTTGGATTTTACCAAGCACGTACATATTATTGACGCTAACGCGAACACCGATCCTTTTCAAATGTATTACTTAATATTACTCAAAAATTGAAATAGAGCAATTCTTTTCTCTATTAATCTTTTTGTATCTATCTTATTTTTACAAAAAATTCTGGAGCCAGTACGAGTTTGATTAAATGGTAAAGAAATAAAGATAATGTTTCCATGCTACTCGCCGGGTTACCGAGAATATATATTCAAGACAATATTATATTTACGTATGCTATTTTTTCAGATAACACTTCATAACAATAATAAATAATAATATGTTTGGCTTATAAATTATTATTACGATAAAGCAAATTTATTATTATTTGATATTGTCACACATTTTTATATTTGCACATAATATTAACAATGCCTTTTTGAGTGGCTATTACAATTCCTAAATCTCATCAGGCTACTGGCTCGGATTATTCAGTTGATAGGATATTCGAGAACTCTACACCCCCTCTAACAGAAACTACCCGCTTTTAACCTATCATCTAAGATGCTTATAATCAGCTTGGACGCAAATTTGTCGATATGAATAAAAAATAATTACAACCGACGCATTTTCGTCACAAAGAAGTAAATTCATGTATTTCAGTTGAATAAATCTATTAGCATTTTCGTCGGTGTTTCACGTTTAATTTCTTTTCTGTCTCTCACGCTAAATTTTTAAATGCCATTTTTGTCGGCCACTCACGCTTAAGTTATAAATAGCATTTTCATCGGTCTCTCATGCTTAATTTTAAAATAGCATTTTCGTTCGTCTCTCATGCTTAATTTTAAAATAGAATTTTAGTCAGTCTCTCACGCTTAATTTTAAAATAGCATTTTAGTCGGCCTCTCACGCCTAATTTTAAAATAATTATTTTTCTCTGTCTCTCATGCTTCATTTTAAAATAGCATTTTCGTCAGTCTCTCACGCTTAATTTATAAATAGCATCTTCGCCTGTCTCTCAGGCTTAATTTTAAAATAGAATTCTAGTCGGTCACTCATGTTTATTTTAAAATAGCATCTTCGCCTGTCTCTCACGCTTAATTTTAGAATAGTATTTTCGCATGTCTCTCACGCTTAATTTTAAAATAGCATCTTCGCCTGTCTCTCACGCTTAATTTTAAAATAGTATTTTCGCATGTCTCTCACGCTTAATAGTACAATAGCATTTTAGTCGGTTTCTCACGCTTAATTTTAAAATAGAATTTTCCACTGTCTCTCACGCTTAATTTATAAATAGCATTTTCGCCTGTCTCTCACGCTTAATATTACTATAGCATTTTAGTCAGTCTCTCACGCTTAATTTAAAATAGCATTTTCGTCTGTCTATGTTTAAAATCGTATTTATTTTTAGTTTATATTTTCTAAATGTATATATTGAATAGAAACAATTTAAAACTAACCCGTTTTTATTATCTCTAAAAAATATTGCGCTAAGTGTCACGCGGTAGAGGTGGCCCCCGCATTTGCAGCAGGGCATCTCGATGTGAAAAGAAGAGCGAACCGGATAAGAATTTTTGGAAAGACAATAAAGTTTACAACAAGGAAGTATTGAGTCGTGAAAGGCTGTAAGGGGAGCTAATCTGATAAAACTTCGCCGTGCAATAAAAAGTGCAATAAAAACGAGAGAAGATGACACAGAGCGAATGTAGAAGTGATGCTGAAGGGAGGAGACCGTGAAGAGGCTAGCAATTGTAGCGTCGAGCAGCGGCAATAAAACACAACGAGAAAATAATAAGAGAACAAAAGAGTCAATTAAAATGAAATGCAGGCTGCGTCTTCCCAGTTTTGCGAGTACATAAAGGTATGCAATCTATTTCATTCTCAGTAGTCGAAATTTGTAATTCAAGTTTGTATTATTTGGCTTATTCGGATTACTGTTCTTATCTGGATTTTTATTTTCACAACGTTTCGGCCGATGTAACCTCCTGCCTGCTTCATTTTTATCTTTTCGAACTTGGGAACGTAATAGTCGGGCTTGGGAATCTTTTTGTCAAACTCGGAAACCGGTAAGTAATTTCGAACTGAACCTTTCATGTCCACATGAACATATGGCCTAACGGTTTGGAGTTATTTTGGCTTCAGCAAGATGTGGCACAACGCCGGAAGATGGGGAAACCAGCTCCCCGCATGTTGGCACTCTAGCTGAGTACAAAAATAGCAGAAAAATGCACTGTCGACATTCATTGGAAAGGGAGCTTCAAGCGATCCGCAATAAACAAACGTCCCCCAGAAGGAGAAGATAACACCTGGACGGTTGTACACTCTAGAATCGAACCCAGTTATACCTAAGAATACTGATAAACTGACGTAACGGTTAAAAGCGTAGATTAACAATTAAAAAAAAATCTGGAGATTACAAACTTATTACAGGTGATAGTAACAGAGAATAACACATTTACTCGGTCATGGCTGACGGGATGAGAACAATCTGCCCCAATTCAATTGCCTCGACCACTGTCGCAATAAATGCCTACTTGCTGTCTGTAGATCTGGGAGGTGACCTGCATATCGGTTTAGCTGTTCGTATAGTGGTTATGATATCGTGTACTCTAGTTTGCTATCTGATCCAGGTCTTTCTTCTTTCTTTCACGTAGACGGATACCTAGCATAATTCGTTCTATTTTGCGTTGGGCCACTCTTAGTTGTTTTATTGCTGAATTGTTGAGTGCCACTACCATATGTCATAATAGGCATGACACATTTGTTGAACACAATCCGTTTAATGTTCATATTCGATCTTCTTCTCTTCATGATGTTGTCTTCTTTGGAAAAGGCTGTTCATCCAAACGCAATTTGCCGTTTCTTTAGAATATCTATACCTATATAAATATACATCTATTTATTTGTATACATGCGCGGCCAAAACACTAACAGTAGAATAAAGATAAACATAAACTTATATATACACATACATATACACATAGAGATATTTATATATTAGGAGAGTTTGAATTACCTACTAGACACCATCCTCGAGTGTCTTCGGTCTCTCTATACAAGGGTTTGTTAGGACAACCTGATATGAGGATAATTCACCTTACAAGTAAACCCTGACCAAACATTCAAATAACATAGTATTCGAAGCCCAAATAAGATCCTCTCGACACAGCTAAACACTGGCTCATAAGTAGAATGATGCACTTTTTTCTAGTGATATGACATCAAGTAACAGCACTTAGCTGGATACTCCATCAGACTAGATGAATTCTTGTCCTGAAATCCAGTAAAACAAAGAGACCACAAGAAAAAAGTTATACTATAACATAGTTAACTAGTCAATTGAGGAAAAGAAAATGAATGTTTTTTAACTTATTTACTGACTCTACGTTTGACAGGTAAAGCATATCGAATATCTATGTATCTCATATAGACATCAAGTGTTAGCCTCGGTAAGTTACCCCTTGATTTTTCAAAACTTCGACTGAAGTAAAATGAAACAAAAGATACACACAGACACACACACACACACACACACACACACACACACACACACATATATATATATATATATATATATATATATATATATATGCAGCGTGGGGAAGAAATATTTACAATATTTTGATGAAGTGATTGAAAGCCAGTGTATGACTAATTAATAAATTTACTGAAATCATGAGAATTTATTTTCCACAAGAAAACGTATATAATAAAAAATGTTTTTATTCTACGTGTCCTCCTTCTTTCTCAATAACTGCGTTCACACGCTTTCTGAAACTTGCGCAAGTGTTTCACAAATACTCGGGAGACAACTGCTCACATTCGTATTTTATATAACTTTTAAGAGAATCGACATTGCTGTGTGATGTTCTATTGGTAGCATCTTCTAAAACGCCCCTAAATACCATACTCCAGAGAGTTTAAGTCTTGGATAGAAGGCGGCCATAAACATCATTCCCCCAAATTACCGAAGTTATATTTGCAGAAATGTTGTATATTGTCATCTGTGTGGGCTAGAGCACCATTCGGTGTCCATACATAACTACACTCTTGATAGTTTCTTATGGCAATACATGGTATCTCAGAGTCTTGTAATAAGTATTAACATTAATCTTTTCATCAGCCTTGTAGAATTTTATAGGCATTTTCTTTTCATCGGAATCCACAACACCAAACGCCATAACCTGAGCAGGATGTTTTGTTCTGAATATCTTTTTATCCTCAGCTGTCAGTTTTGCGATACACAAGTCATTTCTGCGGTTAAGAGCAGCATCGACAGTGAATATATTTTCATATGAAAAAATCGTCAACAGGTAATAATTTTATTGCACCTTTCAAATCCCTTTTTCTTTCATAGCTGTTGTCAACAAGTCTTTTGGTGTTCTTGTGCAAAATTTTAACTTGAAATCATATTTTACTACATTTCGAATGGTTTCGTTGTCTACCTCAAGTTCAATTGCCATTTTTCTCATGGATTTGGTTGGATCCTTTAAGATTTTGGATTTGAAGGCTATAATAAAAGAGTTTTTACGTTTTCTATTGATTCCTCCTTTACTTCCAGACCTCCTCGTAATAGTTTTGCTCGTAGTCATTCTATTATTTACATTATAAACAGTCTTTATGGACACTCCAACTATTCTTGAAATCTACTGTGGTTTAACGAGTGCATTCAGCAAATCACACGCTCTTTGGCGTTTGCATTCTTGATTACCCATATGGGCCAAACTTTCTGAATAGTGTTATGTATCGTTATGACATCAATCTATGCTAGGTTTCAAAACATTGATTGCTGAGAAAGAACAACTTAACGTTCATTGTAAATTTTACTTCCCGACCCTGTATATATATATATATATATATATGCTATTTAAATATGCCCCATTAGATTAATCATTGAGCGTTTGGTTGATTGTTTGGATCAGAAATAAAGCCAGTTAAACATAAAAAAATAAAAAGACAAAAGCTCAAATTAGTCGTTTTCCTCTAGCTATATCTGACCCCCTCTTTTATTTCGTTTTCCTCAACTACGGGTTAAATCGTATTACTCCTTATGGTGGTTGCTCCTTTAGTATATCATGGGCAATCCCACTCTTTTTATTCTTCCCTTTCTTTATTACCTTCGACTGTTGCTGAAAGAGAGAGAAGGAGAGAGAGAGAGAGCGAGAGAGAGAGAGAAAGAGAGAGACACGGAAGTGATAGAGATTGTATAAAATAAGGATGGGTCAAACAACGTACAGTGAGAGAGGGTGAGAGCGATATACAGAAACGTAGAGAGAGATGGATCACAAGACGAATTAATTGCAAATTAAAAAGCTAATTAGAACAAATACAATGGATTTTTATTTCAAACAACTTTATCCCCCAAAATTAAATATAAAACCTTATGGAAACTAAAGAAGCAGTTGCCTTTTAATGAAGAATGTTAAATACATGAAAAGAAAATTTAAATATGTGTTAGATTGATTAAAAAAAGGATGAACGAAACAAAAAGAAAAGGATTTGATGAAAAGAAGTCTTAAAATTATCTAATGTACAATTACTTAAAAATACGTTGTCTACTCATATGTATAAATGAATGATAAAGAAATGTCCGGGATATTATAATTATAAAATACACATTTACAACTTACA
>OY744520.1:107015119-107052619 GCA_963556195.1 Sepiola atlantica | reverse complement strand
AACAGTGAAACAAAAACAGAGGACTTTAACTTGAGCGTGAAATATTAAAACAGGGATCATCAGCTGTTTACCATGTAACTGTTTCAGAGATTAAAAAACAGGACAGTTATACTATTTATGGCTCGCCAATGGTATTGATCAAACGACCACTTCCCCAATAATCTAATGAAGAAATAATTCAGCTTTAATTTCACTAATATATACATAAATAATAATGATAATAATAATAATAATAATAATAATAATAATAATAATAATAATACTATCCAAACATTACACCGAAGAACCATTCTGCGATATAGTAGCTAGCAATAAAATTATGTAGGAATAAAAGTTGCATTAAAAAAAAAAGCTTAAGTACCTTTGGTACCAGATGGGCAAGTAGATAAGAGGAAGAAAACCTAGCCATACAGATCTAAATACATAATATATAGTCTAAGGAAGCGTTGAGTCATTTTAAACAAAAAAAAGAAAATGCAGTTTAAATTCCCAGAGAAACTAACTCAATCTAAAATATCGCAGACTTAGCACTTGCATATATGTGTGTGTGTGTGTGTTTCTTTTTTGGAGAAATGTCGCAGTTTCGGTTGCACCCCCTTAATAGACAAGAACTGATTATTAAAATAAAGTATTACTTAAGATACCTCAAAAGTTAATGTAGAGCAATTATTTACTCTAAATCTTTTGTATTTATTTAAAAGTTATTTTGTCGAGCGTGTTTGAGTTCGGGTGGGCGCACCCCCTAAATGGTAAAGCTTACGAAGGAAATAATGCGCCCATGTAACTCACTGGTTTACCGAATAAATAAATAAATAAATATATATATATATATATATATATATATATATATATATATATATATATATATATATATATATATATATATATATAATGTATTTTTACGTAATTATTTTTATTGGTGATTGTAGCGTTCGTTCTGATTTTGCTTACTATTATTTCGATTGTCTCACTTTCCTAAGTGATTAAGATGTAGAAAATTGCATTATTAGTAGCCCTTAACTTCATAGGACGTATTTTCCGTTAATATATATTTTTTATTTATTATATACGTACATGACACGTGTATCTGGCTCACAGCCGTAATCAGCATGGCTAACTTGAACAGAGATCGAACCTTCGATATTGATGTCTATAGTCCAGCGTTCTACCACTGGACGAAGGCACTCTGTCTAGAAATATGTACGATTTTTATCACCTAAATATTTAATGTATTTTTATGTAATTATTTTTTATTGGAGATTGTGAGCCAGAAACACGTGTCCATGGATTATTTTTATGTACGTATGAAATAACTAATATATATATATATATGAATCAACTTTTTTAATGGTTGGTTCATAAAAATACAAAATCAATATATATATATATATATATATATATATATATATATGCACTCTCTACATATTAACGTTTACTAAAAAATAATGTGTCTATGATACTCACCGTATTGTCTAGGATATATTATAAAATTCATAAAAATCCGTTTATTAGTTGAGGAAATAACAATTTCATGGGGGCGGGTTACCAAATAACATATATATTTCAAAATTAATAATTTTCTGTTCATAAAAAAATTTATGTATATGCGCTCCTAAAATATTAACATTTACAAAAAGAATAAATGAGCCTATGAAACTCACCGTATATTTTAGAATATATATTTCATCATTCACAATTATATATATATATATATATATATATATATATATATATATATATATATATATATATATTTGGGCAAGCATTATTAAATAACACGGAGTGGTTTTGTATGATGAGACCTTTTTTTATTTTTTCAATTTTCCGAATTATCCATCTAATGTTTCGGTCAAATTGATATAAATATGATCTATGGTTTTCTTGTTCCATTCTTTTTTTTTTTTTGCAAGTACTTTCGATTTGAATCGTCAAATCATCTTCAGGCGATATTAGTTTTAGTGTCTTTACGGTTGTGCTCATTTTTGAATTATAACGGCAAGTAGTTTATATTTAAAAACGCGTCTGTAAAGTTGAAATGTACATTAGAGCGTGATGGCGTTCTACACATACGAGAGATTTAAAGTTTGACTGTTTAAACCGTTAAGAAATTGATGACGTTAAATAAAGTGGATACAATTCAAACGCATAACTACCTAATGGCTAAGAATTTGGTAATGTTAATTATTATGCTAGACACTTTAAAATGTTGCGACTAGTTTCATAATTGACATTATTAATTGGGGGATGTTTAGTTTTTATGTAGAGGGCTTCGAGTATTTTTAATTTGTTGATATTGGTATCATGGTGTATTATTTTGGTATTGTTAACAAGGATGTTTCTATATTGGGAGGGGTGCAATTATGTTTTTTTAGGTGTTGGCATATAGAGCTAGTGTCGGAGAGATGTAGGGTGAGTCTTCGGGATAGTGTTGTGGAAGTGAAACCTATGTAAGAATTAGTTTTTTTTATTGTTGTCGGAGATACATTCTCCCATAGGGCATTGGAACTGATATATTACATTGGTTCTTCCTAATGTATTTTGGGTTTGGGAAGTGTTATTTTTAACAACATAGTTTGATGTTTTCATTTTTTTATAATAAATGATAAATCGTATTTTATCATCAGAATTGGTGGGGGATATATAGCGATGTATTATATTTTAAAGAGCTTTTTCATCCAATTTGGATGCATTTGGTTACAATAGAATAGATTTATGTAGTGTGAATTATTTAGCTTATTAGTAGGATTATCTAAATTTCTAATCATTAATTTTATTTGTTCATCAACCATATAATTGGGAAAATGATTATTAATTAGGACTTGTTTTATGTTTTTTAATTCATTAAAAAATATTTTTTTGGATGAAGAGATTAATTTTGCACGGTTTAATAAATTTTTGCTCATAGCAATTTTATATCGAAAGTACTTGCAAAAAAGAAAAAAAGAATGGAACAAGAAAGCCATGGATAATATTTATATCAATTTGACCGAAACATTAGATAGACAATTCGGAAAATTGAAAAAATATAAAAAGTCGCATCAAACAAAACCACTCCGTGTTATTTAATAATGTTTGCCTAAATGAAAATATGCTGCCTAAATACACACACACAATATATATATATATATATATATATATATATATATATATATATATATATATATATATATATATATATATATGCTCTTTGTGTAAACAAAGTGAACTCTCGACATTTTACAATGTTTAAGCGACTGGCTATTTTTTATCCCGGCTTGAGGAAGTTTCTTGTCTTATCGCATTTATATATATATATATATATATATATATATATATATATATATATATATATATATATATATATATATATATATATATATATTATAATATAAAATGAAGTAATAAAATAAGGTGTCAATCAAATTTTATTAGAATTCAAAGTTCATGCAAAGCATCCTTAAGTCCTTAGCTCATGAGTTTTCAAAGATAATTCTTCTCTTCAGAGGACCATTACTGCATAATCAGGAAGGACATTACTCCAAGATACAAATAGCAGTCCAAATATGTGAAATTGAAGGGGTCGGCAAAGTTATCCAGTCGCGAAAAATGTCCATATTGGAGTAATGTCCTTCCTGATTATGCTTCTCAACTTGTATGACCTGGATGGACTGTATGGATTCAACAAAAGTATGTTTTTGGATTGATATGTTTGATGTTATGTATTTTTATATATTTGTGTATATAATTTTATATATTTTCAAAGCGTAATTTTATTGCCTGTAGTAGTATAACTGCGGTAATGGTCCTCTGAAGAGAAGAATTATCTTTGAAAACTCATGAGCTAAGGACTTAAGGATGCTTTGCATGAACTTTGAATTCTAATAAAATTTGATTGACACCTTATTTTATTACTTCATTTTATATTATAATATTAATGCTCTATCCAGTATATTGAGCTTCAGTTTTTTTATCCGGATGTTTCACTAATTATAAGATATTAGTTGACGCTTATATCTTTTGTTGGATTGCTTCATATATATATATATATATATATATATATATATATATATATATATATATATATATATATATATATATATATATTTGTGTGTGTGTGTGTTGCATTACCCATTCTTTCGGGGTACCCGGTAAGATACAACAAGGATGACAAAGAACAGAACGTATATGGAAAATCTTTGGTTTTCTTTATTTCCCATCAGAAGATGGTTTACGCCAGCTACTCACACACATATAAAAACTCTTTTGACATATTTTTGTCCCATTTAATTCTTTTTCTCCCTGAGGTCACAGACTTGGTTTCCGCTAAGAAACTCGTTCATATATACATCCGATTGGAAAGCAATTTGCTCTGCATTGTCTATCCGAGCGTGAACTGAAGTAATTGTTCCACAAGCACTTCCAATTGTCTGTTTTATGAAATACAAGTCTTGGGATTCCTTCACGGTACCAACTTGCTTATGAGTCGCATTTTTAGTCAGCGGACACGAAAGCCTAAAAGCTTGGGTACCATAGCCAATAAAGCTTCATCAGTGCCATAAACATCGGTAAACTCCCATTCTTCCGGTACTTCGATACTCCGATCACCAAGAGGCTCGGCTGTTCGCGTTTCTGAAACCGCCGCCTTTCAAGTCTTGCACTGCAGAACCTTCTCCTTTTTAACAGTTATCAAGTCGATTTCTTTCTTTCTCGACGTCCCACCCACAATGGACCCGTCCGCGATTCATTTTTGCCACTCTTCATTATCTATCTATATATATATATATATATATATATATATATATATATATATATATATAATTTGTAATCAAATTTCAAGGTTTAAGCTCAATAGATATAAATATTTAACTAATGATATCAACGAATACACTTTAATTTATCAGTAAATAGGTCCATTTTTACGGTCTGTTTCGTCATCACTCAGACACACAAAGTATAAAGATGATTTAATTTTATGTTTAATTTTCTAATTTTACTAAGCTTTTGTTGATCTATTTTAGAATGATATGTTTAAAGGGAAAATACACGTATTCGTAACTAGCTCTGTTAGGATTACACGTGGCGCTGATTTATAAAAAGTAAACATTAGCTTATTTCGTAATAGAACCTGAATATTTAATCCTTAAAAATGTGAGTGTTTTTTTCACTGTTTTAGACATAAATTTTTATGAGTCTTGCTTATTGAAAATTAATATATATATATATATATATATATATATATATATATATATATATATATATATATATATACACACCTTGGTTTTCAGAGTGATGATGAAACGGACCGTAAAGAATAGTATCTCTTTAATAATCAATAAAGACATTGCATGATTTCTAATAATACTAGACTTATAAGCAAAGAAACAAACAAATTAAAAGTACAAATATAGAAAAACTGCTACAATGTTATTAATAAACTTCCGATATTAGAATTATACATGAAACAGAAATAAAGGATTAAGATAAGCCACATTTATAATTTATTATTGTTATAAAGCTCTCTCTCAAAAATGATGATGAACGCTTGGTATGTGCAAAATGAACATATATATATATATATATATATATATATATATAATATAAGAGCATAATAAAATAATATTTTATAAATATGTTTTCAATGGTATCATAAAAAAGTTCCTAATACGATAAAATTATGCCCAATATTCGGAATGAGCGAAAATAAGCACAGATACTGTTAGATAGTTAACACATTTATCTTCATATTTTCTTTAAATGGAACAAAGTAGAGGATACATCTATAAGTGTCCTTTGAATGTAAACTTTTCAAAGAAAAGTATTCTTCTCATCAGAAGGTGAAGTCAGTTTTGTGAAGATAAAAAACTTTTGCTTCAATTATTTTTTGAAAATGATAGAAATTATTCTTGTGAACAAAGCCAAAATCTCTTCAAGAAGAAAATATAACAATTACATCAAAAGTCTCATATAAATGTAAACATTACATTTCCAAGGAGAAGGAAATGCAGTAAAGTTATTGCAAGCAAAAATAAAATGTTATACTTTTCAGAGTAATGCATCCACTAGTAAGCGGATATATTGTGAGGTATTGGAGGAGATTTGAATATTTATACCTGTCCAAAGTAATAATCTATGCGAATAGTAATTATTCGTGTGAATAGTAAAATTCGTTTGAATAGTAAAACAGATGTTCAAGTGTCCGAAAGTCAAAATAATTAAAGAACAATTTAAAATGGGTGACTGAAAAAGTCAGACTTTGGTTATTTTCTTCTAGGTTGCATTTTAGCTTCTTTCATGAGAATAACTTAAAATCAAATAATTTATATAATTTTCAAAAATAATTGAAGGAAAAGTTTTTATATTTACAAAACTGGCTTCACCTTCTGATGAGAAGAATATTTTTTCTTTTAAAAGTCTGTATTTGAAGGACACTTAACGATTTATCCTCAACTTTGTTGCATTTAAGAAAAGTATGATAATAAATTTGTTAACTATCTAACAGTATTTTTGCTTACTTTCGCGCTGATTTAACTATATATATATATATATATATATATATATATATATATATATATATATATATATATTAGGTAAAACTAATTCGAGCTCCTGGCACTTGAAATGTCGTATGATAGCGCAGGGGTAGTATCGCCGACTGTCAGCTCGACAGTTGACTTTTAATCCCGTATCCTGTATGTGGATGACTATATATATATATATATATATATATATATATATACATATATACTACAACAGACAGGGTACTTTGCACTTACTCCTTAACTAATGATCCGGCAAAAATCGCACTATAACAATGTAATATACCCCGCCACTGCATCATTAACTACGACCCCGACTAAGTACTACTTATTTTTTATTGTTATTTATCTGTTTCTCGTTTTTCTTTATTTTCTTTCCTTTTTTCCAATTTTCGTCTTTTCCACCACGCGCCGCATGTTTTCAAATAGTTATCCACGTGACAAAACATCACATTTCGTTTCTTCTTTCCTATGATTTGCGTTTTTTTTTCAATAAATTTTAAATCACTACTTTATATAAATAGGTTCGTTGATACTAACGTTTTTTTTATTTATTTCGGTTAATTGTTTTTTTCTGTCTGTCATACACGCTTTATAATTTTATGTTATATATATATATATATATATATATATATATATGTATATATATATATATATCCGTCCTGAATAATGTACGTGCACTGAATCAATAAACAGGGGATATATATTTTGTGTACAAAATGTCTTTGTGTTAATCAAATATACATATATATATATATATATATATATATATATATATATGCACACACACAGACACACACATATATATATATATATAGAGAGAGATACAAAGAGAGAGACAGAGAGACATACAAAGAGAGAGAGAGACAAAGAGAGAGAGAGAGTGCGAAAGAGATAGATAGTCAGATAGATAGATAGTTATATATATATATATATATATATATATATATATATATATATATAGATAGATAGATAGATAGATAGATAGATAGATAGATAGATAGATAGATAGATAGAAGAATAGAAAATAAATACATAGGGTGTTTGGAAAATGGATGACATAACTTCGAGATTATCTTCTATATGAGTATAGAGGTCCGGAAATACTCGTTTTCCATTTATAGGCCATTGAAAGAAATACTAACTAACATTCTTTATTGTAAACATCTACACCGTACAATATGTATCGTTGCGCACTGTTATTAGTACATATCGGATAGATAAACACAATCCCTGTAACACGATCAGCCATGAAATAAGTCTGGGTCTGGTGTTGTCACAAACGTCAACAAAATCGCGAAAAACTACACCAACCAAATATAAAAAAACTGTAAGGCTAAGAAGACAGATCTATGTGACACGATCAGCAAGGGATCCTTTAATAACAAATATGGATCATAATCTTGAAGGTATGCCATCGATTGTCCAAACATCGCGAATATTTATGCTTTAAAGTGTTTGGTAGTATCTACAGGTAATAGTAAGTATTATATGACAGGCATCGCTTATACCTTGATCCCCATTTGCAACGTTGCCAGAAATTTCATGCGAGGCGGCTACTAAATATAATATTTGGATAAGCATGACATCTGTTTGTCATTACTTTTAATTCCATACGCGATTGGGATTTCTTTATTTGTTTTGGAAATTTGGAATGCTTCAACATTCAGCTACTTTCAATCATTTTCAGCTGCAAATGAAAAATGATTATGTTTTATTTTATTAGTTTTATACTTTGCTGTAAGGAACATAATACATGCCTACTAGGACCGAAAAGGCCATAATGTTCCACACGCTGAATCGACCAGTTTCAATTAAAGAAACGTGCATATCGGGTCTGTCATACATCATATAATTGTTATGTAAAGGCTACAAGTGTTTAAGGTAAGTATCGTTTTCTGTTTGTTTGCTTTAATGTAAACAAACATCTCTATATTTCATAAAAATATGATGAAATTAAAATTTTCGAATATATATATATATATATATATGTATATATATATATATATATATATATATATACTTTTTTTTTAACATAGTTCACCCATAAACAAGGTAAAATGCCACTGTAGGCGTAAGGGCTTCTGAGAATTAGGGTGACAGTTTTGGGAGTCATCTTGAATTGGGAGCTGTGCAGCGAGATGCTTGTTAACATTAGTTTTAAATTTCTGCATGTCGGTACAGTCAGGGAAACAGGGAGGAGGGAAGGAGTTCCAAACACAATGTCATCAGGGGGGTCGTTTATGAAGATCAGGAACAATAAAGGTCCAAGGATCGATACCTGGGGTACACTTGCATATATGTCATGTTGTTTGGATTAACGGCCATCGAGGACAACCTGGATCTTTCTTTTGGTTAGGAAGGACTTAATTATATCAAATATTCGTCCAGTAATATCATATGAATTAATTTATATGAGAAGACCTTTATGCCAGACCTTGTCAAAGGCTTTGGATATATCAAGCGCTACCACTCTAGCTTAACCTGCCTTGTCCAGTGTATGGGATATGCGTTCGGAGATGATCGTTAAGATTGTTTGTAGGAGGATGTTTTCCTTCCTATTTTATAGGCTGTCATCTCTTTCGAGACAGTTCAACTCTATACGGCCACCATCTCAGCCAACAGTCTGCCCTCTTTGGAAATCTGATAAGTCTGTCATTTACATTTTTCTTACTAATATGCACTATCTAAAAAAAACAAAAAACAATTAATTCAGGACAAAAATAACCATAAATTAAAAAATAAAATTAACATTTTGGTAATTCTTTTAAATTTTTATAGGTTTTTTAAAATTGATGAAACATTCACAACGTGTTTCCATTATTTTGTCTAACTCCTGTATTTGATCTTATAACTGAAATTGGGTACGGCGAAAGTGTTCAGAAAATGTGAGATTGCGTAGTTATATATATATATATATATATATATATATATATATATATATATATATATATATATATATATATATATATATATATATATATATATATATTTTGGGTAATACAATAGAGTGGAAATTCGATTATTTATACTGATACTGGTGATTTCAAAAAGTGTCGGAAATCCGGCCCGTTATGGTATTGTTTTATGTAATAATAGGCGGACAACGCCGGGTAGCCCTGTTTGTATATAATAATTCTCACAACATTTTTATTTGGTATTATTGCCATTATCGCAATTCTCTATTTAATGTAATTTACTTAATGAATCTTCCCTGTAAGATATTCATAGCAAGAACTCGTTTTACTACCACAGTTGAAAAGAACTTTCTCTTCTTCCTCTGTCTGATGCACGCAAGAGGGAATCCCCATTAAAATGACTTTTTTGACAAATGTTTCTCGTCTGTGAAACACATTATCGTTGGACTGTTTCTCTGCAGATCACAATTTAATCGTCTTCAAATCCAATGTCTACAAATACTTGTGATACACTTTCCCTAAAAGTAATAAAACTTAGTTCATACCGTTAGTCATTCTCAATACTCACATAATATTCTTCATTTTTTAAATGACTATCTATTTTATTAACCTTTATCCTCGAGTGAATGTTGGCCTTGATAAATAGTGACTCAAGAGTAAAAAAGATATATTTTATTTTTTATCTTCTAGGTTAACCATCGTTTCCTACGAGAACAGTCCTGTTACTGCTACCAATGAGTCCTTTTTATGATCGTGCGAAAATGTGGATCCGTCTAATGACCAAGGGTGTCGAGGGATAATTGAAAGTCGATGCAGATATCTGTGCGTTTTACATTGAAGATAGTGTATTTCAGCTTGTTTAAAAGACTTGTTCTTTTCTGTTTGAATGTTCTTAAAATAACATTGAAGGATAGACAGGGGTAAAGCGTTGTCTAGTGAGGTCCGAAGGTCAGATGTGACAAAACGGGTGAACGAAAAACCAGAAAGTGAGAAAAGTGTGAACCACGTGAGGAGTGACGTAATCGAAAGAGAAATATTTTTTAAGTTAGAAAAGAAACCGACAGGGACGCGATTCGAATAGACGTATGAAAATGAGCTCTTAGAAATGCCTAGTTGAAACAAGCGGAGGTTGTTTCTCTTTCGCCCGCCGTGCCGATTTATGATTTGAGAACCCGAATAAAAGAGGAAGCTGTAAATTTGAAAATCATCTCAGATTTTATTCCATTAATTTTAATTAAAACTATTTGGGTCTGTTTTGTTTAGAAAGAAGCCTTCATTTCTTCAATATTATTGCTAATTAATTCCATGTGAAAAATCCCTTTTCACGACTCAAAGCTCAGCTTCAACTGTGTTCATACTCACACCCACTAGTCGATTGAGCAGTCATGACTAGGTAATGCCAAATGTGTAAACCAAACACGCGGGTGTGCCCTGCCTTTGTGAATTTCTGTTATTTTCAAAGGGATATTCAGTTTAAAATCCAAGAAAATGAATGAACAGCACAGTTAAAAAATACAGATAGCATTTTTTGAATTTTCTAGATTTTTCAAAGAAAAAAAAATCTTCTCATCAAAAAGGGGAAACCAGTTATTTTGTAATATAATTTTTGGCTTAAATCATTAATTTGAAAAAGTTTATACATTCATTCAAATCTCAAACTAATCATTGAAGCCAACATATTTAATACGAAATAACTGATTTGACCTTTTGATGAGAAGACAATTTTCTTTGATTTAAGGACATTTATGGATGTATATTTTGCTTTTGTTGCACTGTAAGAAAGTATGATAATAAATTTGTAAAGTAACTTTACATTTGCCTAATTCTGCTCTATCCCCAATATTTAGCATATCTTTTTCGTATTAGAAGCTACTTCGCTGATAACTTTGAAAACAAATGTATAAATAATTATGTTATACTATTCGGAATAATATCTCTCTCTCTCTCTCTCTCTCTCTCTCTCTCTCTCTCTCTCTATATATATATATATATATATATATATATATATATATATATCTATGTGAGTGAAAATATATGTTTTAGCATATACTTTCAATACTTTATGTTTACCAACCTCTTTCAATTTAAGCTCAATGATTGTCAACTAGTAACAACAGAGCATATATAAGCAAGGAAAGTTTAATTATATTCCAAAAGTTTAGATTTTATTTTATCTTACGAAAACATTTTCAAAACAGACACGTTTTAGTGCAATTATTTGACAAATTCGTTTCGCTTAAAGTAGATCAATCAACATTAGTGTGTCAATGTTGGATCTGCACTCCTTGAGCTCATCAGAAAGTACAAAAGAGTTCTAAGTTTGAAAAATTATACACCGTAGGGTGACATGAAAGACAAATATATATATATATATAAACTCGTCTAGATACAAACGGTTATACTGTATCACAGCTCTTCACTACGCCTGAAAGTGCAAATTCTTCAAGTTGAGACTGAAATCTGGTAGTTTTTTTAGGATACCAAGCGTTTATCCGCTGT
The DNA here is from genome assembly GCA_963556195.1 of Sepiola atlantica. Lineage (NCBI taxonomy): Eukaryota > Metazoa > Mollusca > Cephalopoda > Sepiida > Sepiolidae > Sepiola > Sepiola atlantica. The sequence goes on along the minus strand of OY744520.1, from coordinate 107,040,687 downwards.
GCCATCGGTATAAGGAAGGTAATAAAAATCTTACTGTTTACATAAACAGTATCAGAAGTCGAAGAGTGCTCTATTCGACGCTTTCATTCCCTACTATGCTCAATACACGAATGGGTTTGCGTGTATTTATATTTATCCACAAACAAGTTTTTACGATATATCACGGAACTTCAGTATGGCTAGATTGTCAAGGGTTTCAGGGTAAGATTGAAACCAAGTCGTTTGTTTCAGTAACCGTGCCCTCGGCACGGGCGAGGAAATGAACCCTCATTCTTTTATATGCACAATATAAGCAGTCAAGGAGGGCTCTATTCGATTTTATTGAGAGCGTTGTATTATCAGAGAGATAGAAAGACAAAGAAAGAGAAATAAAGAATGGCGAATAGTTAATAGTAAAGACAAACGATAACATACACAAATCCAGGCCCAAGTACCATTTGCAAATTAATAGTATGGTGTGTGTAAGTGAAGGCATCTATTGTATCTTTGTGTGTACTAAAGATTATATATATATATATATATATATATATATATATATATATATATATATATATATATATATATATATATATATATATATATGTATATGGAGGAACGATGGGGAGAGAGAAAAAGAGAGGTAGAGTGTCTGCGCCTGGCCCCGATCTCGTACAAATGTAGATGAAATACTCAATGCATTAGTCATCTCTATGTTTATCCAAATAAATAAACATGCCAGAGGCGCCATCTACCGGCACACTAGCAATCTGCACAGAGTTACCAAGCTTCTTCGACACCAACGTTGCCTACCATGGTTACTGTAATCTCACGATATTATCATCATCATCAGCAGCATCATCTCGATTTGCATTGATATCACAATACTCTTACCATACTCATTGTTACTATTGTTATTATTACTAGCAAAAGCATGCCTCATCCAGTAACGTATGTCTTCTAGTTTAATTAATACTTACTTTAAATTTTAATAAACGAATTTATTGAATTGAATAAAAATAAATTCAAATTCATGAAAACTTAAAAACGAAACTTGAAATCATCTCAAGATTAAATTATATTAATCTCTTCCCAGTCACCCCCCGAGAAATACGCCTGTTCAATTCAACGTTCAACACCCAAGAAAAAGTTATTTTCTGGCTTCTTTGCCACGTCGACTTCCTGTCATTGCACAACTTCCTGAACACGTTAGCTTAATTTTCTAACTTTAATTTCTAATGGAAATTTCTTATTTACTTAATATACTGCAATGTGGAAAATTCCTTTTGAACGTCAATTTAACAGACGCACGTTCAAATATTGCCACACCATAGGCACTGCTCTGGTGATTATTACGTTTCTATAGTTTAGTTTCAAAGAGATCCATAATTTTCTGAAGTATTCTATTGTCATTATTACTTACATCACTGCTTGTTTGAATGTATCCGCTTGTGGAATATCTACGTATTTGTATTTAAGGAGTTTGTTAAATGCTCTCATTACTTCTCCATCTAAATAATCTGCTGTTTCAAGTGTTCCTTTCTTCATCCCCAGTAGTGCAAATTTCTTCTATCAAAAAATCCATTCCTGACGATTCAATCTAGTTTTTATTATTAGTCTTTGTAAAACGTTTTGGTCTTTGGTAGTAATTTTAATTCATCTATATATTTATGTGTTGATTTATGTTTGTTTTCGTATAAACTTACATGTTGTGTCCTTTAAACTTATATCATTTTATTTAAACTTAGCTACGTTTGGCCAATGCCACTTGATTATCTCGGCTGGTTTCCGCACTGTATGATGTTTTTGTATTAATACACTATCTGTTTTGATCAGTGTCGTAGTTTGTAAAGTTTCAAGCCTTCGTTTGATCTTAATTTTTCATTCGCTTTCCTCAAAGTTTTTCTGAACTGCTCCTACAATTATTGATACTACAGTAGTTATCATGGTCCATAGTCCCATCATCTGTCTGGCCAGTTTGATGAATTTACTTACTTTTTCTGTCTTCTTCAGCTTCACTTGGTGATAGATTGGGACTGCGCTAAGATCAAAGTGTAGTATCTATTCCGATGGATACTGCACCTCATAGACTGGTATTGTCTTGGCCTTCGGGGCTTGATTTACGCCGGTCTATGGGTCTGTCCTGTGCAGTTCTAGGAGGTCCACCCTCCCAGGCTTCCCCTCCCCTCTTTGGGGAGGAGTAAGTTTATTGCTTACTTCCTGAGGCGTCCCTACCGGGGAATGCCGACGGGGCTGCCCAGGCAATTTTTAAACCCCCACTTTCCCGACCCGACCTTGGGTCATATCTTACTTGTGGGAGTAAGATAAAAACTGGCCTTGTGCCTAACTCCTGGAGAGGAGTAAATCAATACTCTTATCAAGCGTGGCTTTCTATCTTGTTTCAGCCTGTTTGTATTTTAATACTCGAGAGGATTGTAGGTCTCTCGCTTTCTAATACTTGGTTCGGTTTATGTTTGTACGACATGTCTGTTTGTTCAAAGTAGTGTTGGTTCCATAGTTTCTATTAGACTATCTAACCTACCCAGCCATGCTTTATTTTATATTACTTTTCTGCCAGTTTACTGCATTAACTTATTTTGTAGTTAACTGCTTCGTCTCTTTGTCCACAAAGTCTATATTTATTGTCCCCCTTTGTCAGTAGATTATTATCATTATTAATTATTAATTATTAATTATTATTATTATTATTATTATTATTATTATTATTATTATTATTATTATTATTATTATTATTATTATTATTATTATTTCATAGTAGTGTCAACTATTGGATGTTTTTAACTGATTTTATTTTTTACATCAGATCAATTCTCTTGACTTTGGACATTCAAGCTGTACCTTAACACTTTCACCATTCCTAACAGGCAAACTTTTTTCAGAATTTGAAAAGTAATTGTCTCGTTAATCTGTTTAAGCCATTTATGGTGACGTTTCGTTATGGTTCCAAGCGTTCCAATTACAACGGGAAGCACAATGACTTCATTACCTTGTCAAACTAATTCATATTTTATATCTTGATATTTATTTATTTATTCATGTTCTTTCTCCTGCATACACAAAAAGGAGAGACGGCCAGAGAACGATGAATCCTGATATTGATCTCTACGGGTTGTTTTACCATAACCTTACTAGTCGCGTAGCTCTGGCATTACCAAATTGCAACCGCTGAAGAAGAGTTGAAGTTTACGTAGAATATCCAGTTGTATTGCCGTTTTAGATGAAACGGATAACACACTAATTACTGGTTGGGCAATTTAAGGAAGAAGGTGTTTTAGCATAGTACAATGAAGTTCACAAAGATTGAGTTGTTTAGTTTTAGTGAGCGGAAAAGTATCTACCCGACTCATTAGTCAAAGGGGTTTGAGGCTGTAAACCCGATGACGCAAAACTCGAAGATTTCAGAATAGTCAATAAATCTCGAAAACTTAAGGAAGAGGACACCCATATAAACTTTGAAAGTGTGAAACTAGACGCCAAAAAGAAAAAGAAATCGCGAAATTGTGATCTAGAATTTTGATATCTCGAAACCTCCAGAGTATAGCATTGACTCAATAATCTAGTCGCGAATGATCTCTGCTGTCTCATTATATCCCCTTTCTTATAGAAATTATGTTGCTAGCGTTTCTTTACTTTATGATTATTTGAATGAAAGGTGCTCGACTTATTTCCAATCTCTGGTCCCACCTTGTAAGACATTCACAGCAAGAACTCGTTTTCCTAACACAGCAAAAAAACTTTCTTTTCTTTTTCTGGGTGCCTAGAGTCAGGCGCAATTTCTACGTAAAGAGCTTCTTTAAAATTACTGCCTGTCTGTGAAAGACATTACTACGGGACTGATTCCCTACAGTTCACAAATGGTCATCTTTAAATCCAATATCAACAGATTCCGTTATGAATCGTCCCTACAAGTAGTTGAATTTTGTCCATTGCATCAACCATTCTAAGTCCTTTCGTAAGGTTCTTCATCTCTCAACTCACAATCATTTTGTCTCATTAAGGTGTAGCAGTGATGTCTACTAGTCACATGTCCCTGTTGATACTTTATAGACGTTACGAAGTGTAAAACTCGGTGTGCTTTTATAGGATATATCAACCAAAAAATGATGGAGATATTTCGTATTTCGATTATTGTTAGAAGTTTAAAATAACGCCCTTCATGTCTCGTTGCTCAATTCTCCATAGACTGAGTCGTTTCTGTTGTTTTTTTACTTCGTAAACTAACCACGGGGTTCTTTGTTATCAATCGACACCCTCTGCTACAAACCCTTATCCTCTAGTGGCTTTTCGCACTGATAAGTTGTAATCCATTTGTAAAAAAAAGTTTACGTAGAGGCCAATCACACAAAGTTTAAAAGAATTTGAAGCTAGAAGCCCGATGACACGAAATCACAAACATTTGAGACGAGTGGCTCCATGAAACCCACGCATTGAATTCCCCTTTCGTAGTTTTTGGATAATAGCTGAAAGGAACATCTATATATGTACGTATTCAGCTATTTTGTTGTTGTACATTTCGCAGAAAGAATTCAGTGAATTCCTTCTCTTTAGCAAACTTGTTAATTGCAATCATTACGTGACGCGTCAGCAACGATTCATCAAACTGTCTTAACTTCAGATGAAACTGTCAACTAAAATATTACAAGTCTTAAAATAAGTATATTATTGGCACGAGTGTTTTATCAACATGTTTATACCTGAACATCTTTATTCGTGTGATGAATGTTGGTTGGAAGAATACCTCAACGGGAGACATATTTATCAACATTCGTTTCACTTAGCTATTTTTACAACTGGATGGAGAGATTTGAATAGCAAGAACCGGTATTAATAAGATGCGTCTATTCAATCTGCGCGTTTAACGATGAAAATGATATTTATACTAAGGGTCACAGAGCGACTGAAGAATCGATGACGGGCAGACCCTTTGAAAGCGACGCGTGGACAAATATATAGACGCTACTTCAAACTTAAGCGTGGCGAATAATTGTAAATACGACTTCAAATTTAAGCATGACAGAGCATCGAAAATGCTATTTCCAACTACAGCGTGATGGATCCATGCAACTGCTATTTTAAACAAGCGTGACAGTTTTCTTGAAATTACGAGTTCGAACTGAAGCACGAAAAACGTTGGACATGCTATTCCAACTTAAGCGTGATAGATCCCTGAAAATGCGACTTCTAACTTGAGCGTGACAAAGAGTCGAAAATACTATTTCCAACTTAAGCGTGACTGGCCATGTATATGAAATTTCGAACTTACTTGTGATGGACCATGAAAATGTGACTTCGAACTTAAGCGTGACAAAGAGTCGAAAATACTATTTCCAACTTAAGCATCAGTGATCCATAGAAGTGCTCTTTTAATCTTAAGCCTGAAAGATTCCTGAAAACAAAACTTTGAACTGAAGCTTGACTGGGTTTGGAATGCTATTTCCAACTTAAGCGTGATGGATCTATGTATATGGTATTTTCAATATAAGCGTGAGAGATCCATGAAAATACGACTTCGAACTTAACCGTGTGTATGTTTGTCCACTTTCAACTGTTGATCTCTTCGGCGAACCAATGCTATTTGTAAGCAATAGGTTGCTCGGAATATTTTCCTCATAGTTTGTATATATATATTTTATCGTGTTGGGGATAATATACGTGAACCTATAACCTCTAAAAAATCAAATATCTCCAATTTGCATGAAATGTGGACCATAGCTATTATAGATTAATTAAAAAAAGATTCCCAAAATTCCACGACCATGTGAGTATTTAAAGGGTTTAAGCTTCTCTTTGATCTTGCGTTTTATCTTTTTTCTGTATATCTTATAGGCGTAACAGGGGAGAATGTGTGCTATATTGAGTTTTTTTTTAATTCGAGAGGAGGAAAATAAGAAATAACCCCGTTGAAAATTAATGTACGCTTGAATTCAATCATACGAGACATACTTTTATGAAATTTAGAACATAGTTGAAATGAATGGTAGTCTAATGCCTTATGCTTTATTTATTTTTGAAAGAAGCAATGGTGTTAGAACTCCTATACTCCATTTTAAATAAACGTAACCATAGATTAAGACATTTAGAAATATTTTTATAAAATTGTGATCATAGATGGTAGAAGTAAATGGGAGTATCATGATCCATGCTTGATTTCATTTCGAGGGAAGCAATGGGTCTCACACACACCACACATTTTAAAATAAATATACCCTAAAACTAAAAACAAAACAGACGAATTCTTTATAACATTTGGTAAATACATAGTAGACGTAAAGCGGAGTGTCATGAGCAATGCTTAATTGAGTTTTGAGAAAAAAAATGGGATCGATTGACACCTCCTTTTCCGATTGAAACTAAATGTACCTACTCATGTGTTCAAAAACTACTCGAGATGTTTTTATAACATTTGGAATATAGAGAGTAGACACGAACGTCAGTCTAATGACATATGTTTTATTTATTTTTGACTTGTGCAAAAAGTGAGGAACCCACCCTTTCAATATAATTGTACTTCTGAAAGTTACTTATTACTTCTTATTATATGTCTGGTGTTATTCGCACCTAATCCCGGATCACGCTGGGTAAACAGCTAGTATATATATATATATATATATATATATATATATATATATATATATGTGTGTGTGTGTGTGTGTGTGCGTGTGCGTGTGCGTGCGTGTATGTGTGTGTGATATGTAAATGATATCCGAACGGATACCCATGTGAGAATTCAAAGACACAAAAAGGAAACCGAAAAAAGATACCCCTTATCCGGCCATGGACAGCCAAGAGGCAGATTGAAATCAAGAAGCAGTTTAATGACCGAAGAGAGCCTTGACCTTGAACAGTCACAGAAATACCGCATTGACAGACGGAATGATTGGAATGACTAGTTGAACGAAGCTATCCAAGAACCCAGAGAACACCTTTTACATGGAACAGATCTCCCAAAGAGAGACTGTGTTACCTTGAACAGAGAAAGAGCGAAAGTTTGAACGACAGCTTGAACCTCCACAGATGGTGGCCAGCAACAACAAGCACTGCCCTTGTAGAAATCACAGATACACAATGAAACACATCCTCAGTGACTGTAGTGATGGACCAAATTTTACTGACCAAGATTTGATGGACTGTTACATTGATGCTCAACGATGGATTTAGTATTGACATGATAAGAATTTATATGTCATAATATGAAAATAATTTTTTCTATATAGTTCAGACATATTCAATTTCCAAAGCAAAATAGTTATTTCAAAAATTGCAATAGACCTATAAATAAATAAAATGACAAATCAGAGGTATATCATACTGTGATTTAATGTCGATTTCGGAGCAAAAGAGATGTTAAACATGTTTCTAGAAAGAATAAGAGCATATTTGAATAGATACAAGTTGCCAATTTTGTCTGTATATATATATATATATATATATATATATATATATATATATATATATATATTGTTTTTATTTTACTTCAGTAAGTAAGTTCTTAGAAATCAAGGAGCCCTTTTCTGGAGTTAACATTTGATTTCTATATAAGATATATATATATATATATCCGAGTGTTCAATTAAAATTCTTCTTTACCTCCCAAACGTCGAGTTAGTTAATCAGTGAAGAACACTAATTTTCCTCCCCCCAATTGCCCACTTAATTATGTCAAAGTTTATCTTCATTGTGGTCTTTTCTGAATTTTGCTGATTCCAGGACAATAATTGATCTAGTCTGGTAGAGTATCCAGCTAAGTGCTGTTACTTGAGATAAAATCACTAAAAGAGGGTGCACCGTTCATTGTATAAGCTAGTGTATAGCCGTGTTGAGTGGATCTTATTTGGACTTTGAATACTATGTTATTTTGAATATTTGGCCAGGATTTACTTGTAGGGTGAAGTATCTGTATGTCAGATTGTCCTGACAAACCCTTGTACAGAGATACCGAAACACTTGAGGATTGTGTCTATCCAAACATATGTGTGCATATATGTCAAATTACATATTATCTGCCATTGTAGATGAGCCTTGAAAAAAAAACTTAGAAAACCAAACGAGTATAAACAAGGGAGGTATGAAGCCGAGTCACCAGCCGTTCAGCATTTTATCTAGTGTCATTTCTGGCATCAAAGAGTCCTTAAGCTTCATTACACTCAATATCAACAAGGCAGAAAGGCTGTAGCAACGGGTAGTTTCAGAGCTATACCGGCGGATTTGTGTGACAACCAGTGTAATTAGATAGCGATAGAGACCGTATGACATAGGACAGGGGGTAAAACACCATTTATTGACAGAGGGTGAGAGTGATAGGCGGACAATTTGTGAGAAATTAGTCCACATTAATGGATCGACTGCAAGAATACGTTTTTTTCATTCTTACTCGTAGATGTTGCAAAAGCTACAATGAAACTAGGTCAAGCAGTCAGTCAGTTTTCTTTTTCTTTCTACCATTCTTTTTTTTCCGAGACAGCAAGATGATTTAGAGGTAAAGAGAAATTAGAAATAACAGTAAGATGGAGAGAGAGAGAGAGAGAGAGAGAAAGAAAGAGAGAGAGAGAAAGAGAGTTTTAGTGATCGAGGGAAGTAGAGTGAGAGAGGTTTATTAGAGTTACCGGTAGAAATAGATGGATAGTTTGATGACCAGGTAAAGAGAGAGATAGATAAATATATATATATAGAGAGAGAGGGAGAGGGAGAAAGAGGGAGAGAGAAGGAGGCCTGTAAAATAAAGTAATATGCTGTCATGATTATAGTAAAAAAAAAAAATAGTATTTAAGAGAAAAGTATAAAACAAGTTTTTTAAACCCTTCCAGTTCGTTATCCACGATTCCTGGGCAACACTTGTTAGTCCTGCTAGTTAAGGTGAATGGAATAGTGCACGGTGATACTTTAGAGTAATGCTGCCGAGTCACTTGATTCCCGTGATGACGGAGGGAATTTTTCGATAGAAAAGTGGTTTTCTCTCTGTGGCTCACTTCCAATTCGTCGGAATGAAATAGTATAATTGTTCTAGATTGGTTGAAAATTCTCCTGTCATCAACCTCATCAGAAAGCTATTGGATATAATCAAACAAAGAATCTCGAAAAGCGTTTCACAATCTGTTTACCCTCGCGAAAACCTTAAAATAAATTACATATTTCAAGAACCCTCGGCACAAAAAAAAAGCAACATTACATGCCATATCTTTCTCATTTTATTTTCATCGTAGTTCACCTGGTAAATATCATAGTATATATATATATATATTTAAAAAACTGGCTTAAGAAAAAATAATCCTGTTTGTACAAATTTTCTGTAATATCTCTCTGTATTTAACTCAATATCTGTATGTGTGTGTGTGTTGTTTGTATATATTCTATAAAAAGAAAAGTTAGAGAATCTAATTAAGATTTAAAAGTGTATTCTTATGTACAATTTACCGGGGAAGACAATAAAAGTATTATTTACTCCTCTCCAGGAGTTAGGCACAAGGCCAGTTTTATCCTACTCCCACAAGTAAGATGTGACCCAAGGTCGGATCGGAAAGTGGGGGTTGAAAAGCCAGCGCCCGAGAGGTGAGCACTCTGACCATCAAAAATTGCCTGGGCAGCCCCGTCGGCATTCCCCGGTGGGGCGCCTCAAGCAGTAAGCAATTAACTTACTCCTCCCCAAAGAGGGGAGGCAAAGCCTGGGAGGGTGGACCTCCTAGAACTGCACAGGACAGGCGTGCAATATCCATCGGAACAGATACTACACTTTGATCTTAGCCAAAAGCCAAGTCGCCCAAAAAACCATAAAGTATTATTTACTCCTCTCCAGGAGTTAGGCACAAGGCCAGTTTTATCTTACTCCCACAAGTAAGATGTGACCCAAGGTCGGGTCGGAAAGTGGGGTTGAAAAGCCAGCGCCCGAGAGGTGAGCACTCTGACCATTAATAATTGCCTGGGCAGCCCCGTCGGCATTCCCCGGTAGGGGCGCCTCAAGCAGTAAGCAATTAACTTACTCCTCCCCAAAGAGGGGAGGCAAAGCCTGGGAGGGTGGACCTCCTAGAACTGCACAGGACAGGCGTGCAATATCCATCGGAACAGATATTACACTTTGATCTTAGCCAAAAGGCCAAGTCGCCCAAAACACCATAAAGTATTATTTACTCCTCTCCAGGAGTTAGGCACAAGGCCAGTGTTATCCTACTCCCACAAGTAAGATGTGACCCAAGGTCGGGTCGGAAAGTGGGGGTTGAAAAGCCAGCGCCCGAGGTGTGAGCACTCTGACCATCAAAAATTGCCTGAGCAGCCCCGTCGGCATTCCCCGGTAGGGGCGCCTCAGGCAGTAAGCAATAAACTTACTCCTCCCCAAAGAGGGGAGGCGAAGCCTGGGAGGGTGGACCTCCTAGAACTGCACAGGACAGACCCATAGACTGACGTAAATCAAGCCCTGAAGGACAAGACAATACCAGTCTATGGGGTGCAGTATCCATCGGAACAGATACTACACTTTGATCTTAGCCAAAAGGCCAAAAGTATTATTTACTCCTCTCCAGGAGTTAGGCACAAGGCCAGTTTTATCCTACTCCCACAAGTAAGATGTTACCCAAGGACGGGTCGAGCAAGTGGGGTTAAAAGCCAGCGCTCGAGAGGTGAGCACTCTGGCCATTTAAAAATTGCCTGGGCAGCCCCGTCGGCATTCCCCGGTAGGGGCGCCTCAAGCAGTAAGCAATTAACTTACTCCTCCCCAAAGAGGGGAGGCAAAGCCTGGGAGGGTGGACCTCCTAGAACTGCACAGGACAATCCCATAGACCGGCGTAAATCGAGCCCCGAAGGCCAAGAGTATACCAGTCTATGGGGTGCAGTATCCATCGGAACAGATACTACACTTTGATCTTAGCCAAAAGGCCAAAAGTAGGTATTTACTCCTCCCCAGGAGTTAGGCACAAGGCCAGTTTTATCTTACTCCCACAGGTAAGATGTGACCACAGCTTGGGTCGAGAAAGTGGGGTTAAAAGCCAGCGCTCGAGAGGTGAGCACTCTGGCCATTTAAAAATTGCCTGGGCAGCCCCGTCGGCATTCCCCGGTAGGGGCGCCTCAGACAGTAAGCAATAAACTTACTCCTCCCCAAAGAGGGGAGGCGAAGCCTGGGAGGGTGGACCTCCTAGAACTGCACAGGACAATCCCATAGACCGGCGTAAATCAAGCCCCGGAGGCCAAGACAATACCAGTCTATGGGGTGCAGTATCCATCGGAACAGATACTACACTTTGATCTTAGCCAAAAGGCCAAAAGTATTATTTACTCCTCTCCAGGAGTTAGGCACAAGGCCAGTTTTATCCTACTCCCACAAGTAAGATGTGACCCAAGGACGGGTCGAGCAAGTGGGGTTAAAAGCCAGCGCTCGAGAGGTGAGCACTCTGGCCATTTAAAAATTGCCTGGGCAGCCCCGTCGGCATTCCCCGGTAGGGGCGCCTCAAGCAGTAAGCAATTAACTTACTCCTCCCCAAAGAGGGGAGGCAAAGCCTGGGAGGGTGGACCTCCTAGAACTGCACAGGACAATCCCATAGACCGGCGTAAATCGAGCCCCGAAGGCCAAGACTATACCAGTCTATGGGGTGCAGTATCCATCGGAACAGATACTACACTTTGATCTTAGCCAAAAGGCCAAAAGTATTATTTACTCCTCTCCAGGAGTTAGGCACAAGGCCAGTTTTATCTTACTCCCACAAGTAAGATGTGACCCAAGATCGGGTCGAGAAAGTGGGGTTTGAAAAGCCAGCGCTCGAGAGGTGAGCACTCTGGCCATTTAAAAATTGCCTGGGCAGCCCCGTCGGCATTCCCCGGTAGGGGCGCCTCAGACAGTAAGCAATAAACTTACTCCTCCCCAAAGAGGGGAGACAAAGCCTGGGAGGGTGGACCTCCTAGAACTGCACAGGACAATCCCATAGACCGGCGTAAATCAAGCCCCGAAGGCCAAGACAATACCAGTCTATGGGGTGCAGTATCCATCGGAACAGATACTACACTTTGATCTTGACCAAAAGGCCAAAAGTATTATTTACTCCTCTCCAGGAGTTAGGCACAAGGCCAGTTTTATCCTACTCCCACAAGTAAGATGTGACCCAAGGTCGGGTCGGAAAGTGGGGGTTGAAAAGCCAGCGCTCGAGAGGTGAGCACTCTGACCATCAAAAATTGCCTGGGCAGCCCCGTCGGCATTCCCCGGTAGGGGCGCCTCAAGCAGTAAGCAACCAACTTACTCCTCCCCAAAGAGGGGAGGCAAAGCCTGGGAGGGTGGACCTCCTAGAACTGCACAGGACAGGCGTGCAATATCCATCGGAACAGATACTACACTTTGATCTTAGCCAAAAGGCCAAGTCGCCCAAAACACCATAAAGTATTATTTACTCCTCTCCAGGAGTTAGGCACAAGGCCAGTGTTATCCTACTCCCACAAGTAAGATGTGACCCAAGGTCGGGTCGGAAAGTGGGGGTTGAAAAGCCAGCGCCCGAGGTGTGAGCACTCTGACCATCAAAAATTGCCTGAGCAGCCCCGTCGGCATTCCCCGGTAGGGGCGCCTCAGGCAGTAAGCAATAAACTTACTCCTCCCCAAAGAGGGGAGGCGAAGCCTGGGAGGGTGGACCTCCTAGAACTGCACAGGACAGACCCATAGACTGACGTAAATCAAGCCCTGAAGGACAAGACAATACCAGTCTATGGGGTGCAGTATCCATCGGAACAGATACTACACTTTGATCTTAGCCAAAAGGCCAAAAGTATTATTTACTCCTCTCCAGGAGTTAGGCACAAGGCCAGTTTTATCCTACTCCCACAAGTAAGATGTGACCCAAGGACGGGTCGAGCAAGTGGGGTTAAAAGCCAGCGCTCGAGAGGTGAGCACTCTGGCCATTTAAAAATTGCCTGGGCAGCCCCGTCGGCATTCCCCGGTAGGGGCGCCTCAAGCAGTAAGCAATTAACTTACTCCTCCCCAAAGAGGGGAGGCAAAGCCTGGGAGGGTGGACCTCCTAGAACTGCACAGGACAATCCCATAGACCGGCGTAAATCGAGCCCCGAAGGCCAAGACTATACCAGTCTATGGGGTGCAGTATCCATCGGAACAGATACTACACTTTGATCTTAGCCAAAAGGCCAAAAGTAGGTATTTACTCCTCCCCAGGAGTTAGGCACAAGGCCAGTTTTATCTTACTCCCACAGGTAAGATGTGACCACAGCTTGGGTCGAGAAAGTGGGGTTAAAAGCCAGCGCTCGAGATGTGAGCACTCTGGCCATTTAAAAATTGCCTGGGCAGCCCCGTCGGCATTCCCCGGTAGGGGCGCCTCAGACAGTAAGCAATAAACTTACTCCTCCCCAAAGAGGGGAGGCGAAGCCTGGGAGGGTGGACCTCCTAGAACTGCACAGGACAATCCCATAGACCGGCGTAAATCAAGCCCCGGAGGCCAAGACAATACCAGTCTATGGGGTGCAGTATCCATCGGAACAGATACTACACTTTGATCTTAGCCAAAAGGCCAAAAGTATTATTTACTCCTCTCCAGGAGTTAGGCACAAGGCCAGTTTTATCCTACTCCCACAAGTAAGATGTGACCCAAGGACGGGTCGAGCAAGTGGGGTTAAAAGCCAGCGCTCGAGAGGTGAGCACTCTGGCCATTTAAAAATTGCCTGGGCAGCCCCGTCGGCATTCCCCGGTAGGGGCGCCTCAAGCAGTAAGCAATTAACTTACTCCTCCCCAAAGAGGGGAGGCAAAGCCTGGGAGGGTGGACCTCCTAGAACTGCACAGGACAATCCCATAGACCGGCGTAAATCGAGCCCCGAAGGCCAAGACTATACCAGTCTATGGGGTGCAGTATCCATCGGAACAGATACTACACTTTGATCTTAGCCAAAAGGCCAAAAGTATTATTTACTCCTCTCCAGGAGTTAGGCACAAGGCCAGTTTTATCTTACTCCCACAAGTAAGATGTGACCCAAGATCGGGTCGAGAAAGTGGGGTTTGAAAAGCCAGCGCTCGAGAGGTGAGCACTCTGGCCATTTAAAAATTGCCTGGGCAGCCCCGTCGGCATTCCCCGGTAGGGGCGCCTCAGACAGTAAGCAATAAACTTACTCCTCCCCAAAGAGGGGAGACAAAGCCTGGGAGGGTGGACCTCCTAGAACTGCACAGGACAATCCCATAGACCGGCGTAAATCAAGCCCCGAAGGCCAAGACAATACCAGTCTATGGGGTGCAGTATCCATCGGAACAGATACTACACTTTGATCTTGACCAAAAGGCCAAAAGTAGGTATTTACTCCTCCCCAGGAGTTAGGCACAAGGCCAGTTTTATCTTACTCCCACAAGTAAGATGTGACCACAGCTTGGGTCGAGAAAGTGGGGTTAAAAGCCAGCGCTCGAGAGGTGAGCACTCTGGCCATTTAAAAATTGCCTGGGCAGCCCCGTCGGCATTCCCCGGTAGGGGCGCCTCAGACAGTAAGCAATAAACTTACTCCTCCCCAAAGAGGGGAGGCGAAGCCTGGGAGGGTGGACCTCCTAGAACTGCACAGGACAATCCCATAGACCGGCGTAAATCAAGCCCCGGAGGCCAAGACAATACCAGTCTATGGGGTGCAGTATCCATCGGAACAGATACTACACTTTGATCTTGACCAAAAGGCCAAAAGTATTATTTACTCCTCTCCAGGAGTTAGGCACAAGGCCAGTTTTATCCTACTCCCACAAGTAAGATGTGACCCAAGGTCGGGTCGGAAAGTGGGGGTTGAAAAGCCAGCGCTCGAGAGGTGAGCACTCTGACCATTAAAAATTGCCTGGGCAGCCCCGTCGGCATTCCCCGGTAGGGGCGCCTCAAGCAGTAAGCAATTAACTTACTCCTCCCCAAAGAGGGGAGGCGAAGCCTGGGAGGGTGGACCTCCTAGAACTGCACAGGACAATCCCATAGACCGGACCCCGAAGGCCAAGACAATACCGGTCTATAGGGTGCAGTATCCATCGGAACAGATACTACACTTTGATCTTGACCAAAAGGCCAAAAGTAGGTATTTACTCCTCCCCAGGAGTTAGGCACAAGGCCAGTTTTATCTTACTCCCACAGGTAAGATGTGACCACAGCTTGGGTCGAGAAAGTGGGGTTAAAAGCCAGCGCTCGAGAGGTGAGCACTCTGGCCATTTAAAAATTGCCTGGGCAGCCCCGTCGGCATTCCCCGGTAGGGGCGCCTCAGACAGTAAGCAATAAACTTACTCCTCCCCAAAGAGGGGAGGCGAAGCCTGGGAGGGTGGACCTCCTAGAACTGCACAGGACAATCCCATAGACCGGCGTAAATCAAGCCCCGGAGGCCAAGACAATACCAGTCTATGGGGTGCAGTATCCATCGGAACAGATACTACACTTTGATCTTGACCAAAAGGCCAAAAGTAGGTATTTACTCCTCCCCAGGAGTTAGGCACAAGGCCAGTTTTATCTTACTCCCACAAGTAAGATGTGACCACAGCTTGGGTCGAGAAAGTGGGGTTAAAAGCCAGCGCTCGAGAGGTGAGCACTCTGGCCATTTAAAAATTGCCTGGGCAGCCCCGTCGGCATTCCCCGGTAGGGGCGCCTCAGACAGTAAGCAATAAACTTACTCCTCCCCAAAGAGGGGAGGCGAAGCCTGGGAGGGTGGACCTCCTAGAACTGCACAGGACAATCCCATAGACCGGCGTAAATCAAGCCCCGGAGGCCAAGACAATACCAGTCTATGGGGTGCAGTATCCATCGGAACAGATACTACACTTTGATCTTGACCAAAAGGCCAAAAGTATTATTTACTCCTCTCCAGGAGTTAGGCACAAGGCCAGTTTTATCCTACTCCCACAAGTAAGATGTGACCCAAGGTCGGGTCGGAAAGTGGGGGTTGAAAAGCCAGCGCTCGAGAGGTGAGCACTCTGACCATTAAAAATTGCCTGGGCAGCCCCGTCGGCATTCCCCGGTAGGGGCGCCTCAAGCAGTAAGCAATTAACTTACTCCTCCCCAAAGAGGGGAGGCGAAGCCTGGGAGGGTGGACCTCCTAGAACTGCACAGGACAATCCCATAGACCGGACCCCGAAGGCCAAGACAATACCGGTCTATAGGGTGCAGTATCCATCGGAACAGATACTACACTTTGATCTTGACCAAAAGGCCAAAAGTATTCCCGAATCTCTACGTGCACCTATAAAAGGGAATACAGGAGCATGAATCCCTTAAAGCTTGAAATATATCTTATTTTGTGAAAGTAAAATCATATGTATAACAGTTTTTGGAGAAGACAATAGAAATGTTCACGAATCTGTAAATGCCCTCGTACCTAACGGATCTATGGAGGCCGAACCTCCTTTAAAACTTTAAATATATGTTATTCTGATGAAATTAATGTCATATGTATAAAATTATCCAAGGAAGACAATGTAAGTTGTCCTGAATCACTACGTTACCTTCTATGTACTGAATATGTACATGTCCTCACCTCTATGTGACTTATGAGGATAGAAACTCTGTTAAACTTCAAAGGGGCATATTCAGTTTTAATGAATTTGAAAACATATGTTTATTTACTCCTCTGCAGGAGTTAGGCACAAGGCCAGTTTTATCTTACTCCCACAAGTAAGATGTGACCACAGCTTGGGTCGAGTAAGTGGGGTTTGAAAAGCCAGCGCCCGAGAAAGTGAGCACTCTGGCCATTAAAACTTGCCTGGGCAGCCCCGTCGGCATTCCCCGGTAGGGGCGCCGCAGGCAGTAAGCAATAAACTTACTCCTCCCCAAAGAGGGGAGGCGAAGCCTGGGAGGGTGGACCTCCTAGAACTGCACAGGACAAACCCACAGACAGGTGGAATCAAGGCCCGAAGGACAAGACGACACCCGTCTATAGGGTGCAATATCCATCGGAACAGATACTACACTTACTTCCTAGCGTGCCAGGTAAGTATGTATTGAACCTTAATTTAGAGAGTTTTCAAACAATTTAGCTTCTTCAGACTATATTAGTAGGCGAAACGGGAGGAGGAGGGGCAGTAAAAATAAAGAAAGTAATATGGTGTCATGGGCATAGTAAAACGTATATAGTAGTGATACTCATTTAATCCCGAGCAACGTCGAGTCTTCCTGCAAGTGTAACATGAAATTCATACGGTTCGTTTATAAAACTTCATAAAGGAGTTTTCGTTTACTCAAACTCAAACGTAAAAATAAACATAAATAACCAAAATGATAGACAGATAATAATATTAATGTAAACAGAACGAAAACGTATAATTGCTGCATCAGTTTATTATATATTTATCCTTTACGTTTGACATTCATGTAGCATAGTTAACTGCAAATTAATTGAAAACGATCAAAATATAAAACAGATAACTTTTAACAAACGCAAGAAAACATTTCTTTTTTACCGACCTGCATAGTTTTACAGTTCTGAAATATTCGTAAGTATTTCATTTTATTTCAGAATTTGTTTCGGAGTCTCGAAGAGTTCAAAAATGGCCGAACACATGCGGTTATAAGCTTCGAGATACTGCAAGTTATTTTGAAATAAAGAAACATTTTAAAACAGTTTCAGTTAGTTAACATTATACGAATAGGTCAAAAATTTAATTTTAATACGTTTGGTGACAGTTATTAGAAAAGCCACATCTGACAGTGGTGATGTTGGATTGTTAGTTGATAAATATTATATTTGACTAGAAACACTTACAACAAGTTTCAGAACGGTAAAACTGTACAGATCTATAGAAAATTAAATTTTCTTGTTTTTGGTAAAAGTTATTTGGTGCTATTCAAATATATGATCTACCGAGTGTTTAGAGTCAAGGTTAGTGTTAGTTAGTTAGAGAGAGGGTAACACTTAGTTAATTAGAGACCCTAAAAGCTCGGTAGATCACATGTTGGAAAGGCACCAGTTATTTGTTGTATATTTGGTTTGTTTTCGATTCCTCGGCTGTTGATTATACTACACGAATGCCCAATATTGAAAATACATGAAATAAATCAAGGCAAAGTGTCCTCTAAACCAATAAATGTATACCTCTTGTACTTTTGCCGAACTTTAGGGTTCCGGAGCCCCCGGTTGAGAAACGCAGAATCTAGAAAGACGAATGTTTGACGATGCTGAAGCTAACATGTGACGCCATTAAGACCTGTTTTCATGACAAAGAACTGGCGAAAAAGTTGTCAAACCTTGCCGGATTCTATGCCGTGTGAAAATGCTTATACATGCAAAGTGAGGTCATATCTAATTAAATTATCATCTCGAATATCACTGACATTTTCGTAGAATAAACATCAGCTACACAATTTAGTCCATTATTTCATTAGTCTATGGATTAAATTGCACAGGACTGTATATATATATATATATATATATATATATATATATATATATATATAACTACGCAATCTGACATTTTCTTCTATTTTTTCATCCGCTTTTAGTCATTTTTTACCATTTTATACCATCAATCACCTGATGATGATTCCAGAAGGAGTCGAAAACGTTCGTGTAACATACGGTTCATTTATTAATTCATTCGATGTCAACATCAGAAAAAATCATTCGACGAATTTAAAAAATAAAAAAGAACTTACAAAACAGAAGTTCTGTTGTTTGTAACAACATTTGTATTAATGAAAAAATGCTACCTAAATATATATATATATATAGAGAGAGAGAGAGCGAGAGAGAGAGAGAGAGAGAGAGAGAAGTCAATGTTTATTTGCTTGTGTGTCATAGAAATCGAAATGTAAACCGTTAAAACATTCAAATAAGTTTCAGTTTAATCTTTCAATGAATCTATAGACATCATTGAACTTTTCGTAAAACCTATGAACTATTTTATTTATCTTCTTCCCACAAGCTAAGATGTGACACAAGGTCGGGAAAGTAGGATTTGAAAAGCCAGCGCCCGTGAAGGTGAGCACTCTGGCCTACAAAAAATGCCTGGGCAGCCCCGTCGGCATTCCCCGGTAGGGGCGCCTCAGGCAGTAAGCAATAAACTTACTCCTCCCCAAAGAGGGGAGGCGAAGCCTGGGAGGGTGGATCTCCTAGAACTGCACAGGACGGAATCAAGGCCCGAAGGACAAGACAATACCGGTCTACAGAGTGAACACCCATCGGAATATATACTACACTTTGATCTTAGCCAAAAGGCCAAGAAGTTTTGATTTACTCCTCTCCAGGAGTTAGGCACAAGGCCAGTTTTCATCTTACTCCCACAAATAAGATGTGACCGAAGGTCGGGTCGGGAAAGTGGGGTTTGAAAAGCCAGCGCCCGAGAGGAGAGCACTCTGGCCATTAAAAATTGCCTGGGCAGCCCCGTCGGCATTCCCCGATAGGGGCGCCTCAGGCAGTAAGCAATAAACGTACTCTTCCCCAAAGAGGGGAGGCGAAGCCTGGGAGGGTTGATCTCCTAGAACTGCAAAGGGCAGACCCATAGACCGGCTTAAATCAAGCCCCGAAGGCCAAGACAATACCAGTCTATGGGTACATTATCCATCGGAACAGATACTACACTTTGATCTTAACCAAAAGGCCAAGTTATTTATCTACCTCCCACAAGGTAAGATGTGACACAAGGCCGGGAAAGTGGGATTAGATAAGCCAGCGCTCGAGAGGTGAGCACTCTGCCCATTTAAAAATTGCCTGGGCAGCCCCGTCAGCATTCCCCGGCAGAGGCGCCTCAGACAGTAAGTTTAACTCCTCCCCAAAGAGTGGAGGCAAAGCCTGAGACAACATTTTTAACTTTTTAAACTTAGTAGTAAATATATAAATATATATATAAATATTGAATTAAATCTTTCTGAATATATTTTACTTTTTCACTACATCTTTAATTCCAATGTAATTTTAAAACTACAAATCGAATAATCGTATAGAATGACGTCTTTTGAAAAAAAAAGAATTTGGTCCGACAATCAATTGTCATTTTGAACTTATTAAAAAAATGTCAACTTAAATATTTAACGATATCATGTAGCACGTGGTGTCCCAAAATCAACAAAAACATTTTCGCGCGTGCCGCTTTAATATTAAGGAACGATAAATATTCTAAAATATATTTATTTAATAATTTTTTTTTTGGGGGGGGGGGTATGTCCTTCATACAACCATATCCCCCCCAAACATATATTTGTAAATATCATCTTGAGGGGGGCGTTTAATATATGAAGATTTGCTAAGAATTTTAAAGACAAGTTTAAATGACATTCTATTCGACAGTTAAAATACTCCCAACTTCCTTTCAAATGTCGAACACGAAGTAATGGATTTATTATTTCAACTATTAACACAATATTAAAATGGCTAACTTGTTTACGAAGAAACCAAAGTTTATTATGATTTAAATTTATTACTTTAGTTTATTAATATAATAATTGTAAAAGATTGTACTTCTGTAGTTTACGGACCGGCTTGAAATAATAACATTATTTAGAAAGCCATTCTTAACATGGGGGGGGGGGCTTTTCTAACGATTCTGTACTTTCAGCTAACAATTTAATATCGTAAAATTTTAATTTAACTTGAAAATCGTATCTAAAAGTAACCCGGTCCGTAAACGGCACAAGTACCAAAAAGATAATACAAGAAGTGTTCTTTTTTGGTTGAGGGGTGCATCCCCGTATTTACAACTATATCCCCCACCAGAACGTTTCTAAAATCTATTTTCAATCGATATTTATTTCATAATTACCAAATTTTCCTACTTTGAAAAAATTGCCGAATTTTCCATTGCCGAATTTTCCGTTGCCGGATTTTTCATTTGCACCGAGGTAAACACAAGGTCAAATTCTCATTTGTGCAAAATCCAAATCTCTTAAAAGGAGAACTCTGGATTGTGACAAAAATGAAAATGGCCTTAGTCTAGAAGGATTTCTCTTTCACTGACCGAGGACAGAAAAAATGAAGTGTAGTATCAGAACAGATACTATACTTTGTAATTTGTAATATCTACAAAATTATACAAAAATTGATGCTACATTTTGCTCCTCGTCAGAAGGCCAAGAACCTATGTAACTGTTCTAGTTAATTTTTTGAGGTTGCCATCTTGAATTAAGGTTATTGATAGAGTTAAGTGTTTCTACATGGACTTAGGATTCGTGGTAGGATCAATATATTTTTATTCCTCCTTCAAAAAACAACAAAACAATTTATATACCTTTGCAATAAACATATGGTCATATGCTTTTAAAACGCTATCCCGATAGCGATCGGCCAGAAATCGGTGATAATTTTACATTACATTTATTTGCCAAACTCTGAAATAATTGTTTTTCTTTCTCAACACGGAATCGCCTAAAAAAATCTCATTTTTCTTTAGGATAGGGGAGGCTGAAGGTATATATGTAAAAATTTATCAACAATTATTTAAATATAACATGTCTAAATTGTAGTACGATATAAAATGAATATGTATACTGTAGAAAGTATTATTTTTTAAGCGAAATAATTATATAAATATATTTTTTTAATTTTCGACAAAAAGCATGTATAAAAAGTTTCAGTTTTATAGGAAACATCTTTGCTTTCACCGCTAAGAAAACAATACGAAACTAATAGAAAAAAAGATACAAATATTTGAGAGTTAACATTTTCAACATACCCAAGAGTTGATATCTTCAATATAGCCAATTTTCTTTTCATTTTCTTCATTAATAAAGAGAATTTTCAATTTGGCACTTTTGGGGCTTTCTTTTATCTAAAAGTGTCGCTTCAGTTTTCAGTTCGGCCGTTTTTGGCCTTTTTTCCTGAAAAATTGACTTCAAAAGTCAATTATCACTTTTTAAAATGTTTCTACTAAAAGTCACACAGCTCTGTTTCTATGACACCAATATGTTTAATACTAACATATTTAGAATCAGCTCATCGAGTTCTATCTTTCTATTTTTCTATCCTTAAATTGTATTTATAATTTAAAAAAAGTTATGTTTGAGTTAAAGGGCATTAGGAACGTTACTCAATTGGAATTTTTGTCAATTTACTCTGCTCAACCCTTCCATATCTTAAACTCCTTGCGAGATATCTATATTTTTAGATTATTTGTGCTGTTTGCTACATATTGGGTATAAAAATAAATATTTGTTTTAAATAATAAAGTTATGGCTATTCAAAGTTTATGGGGGGGGGGCGTTATCCTACACGCTGATGACCACACATATTTTTAATAACTTTTTTCTACTTGACCAAATTTTAATTTCTTTATGTTCAAAAAAGGTGTGGGACGAGTCAATTCTAGTGAAAAAACTGCATCAGGTTTGAATGAAAACTGAATTAATGACAAACACAAGAATTGGTCACGATTAGGTAAATGTTTAAGCATATTATTTAAACACAGCCTCCGATCGCATATTTTTGCTAGGTCCGGAGCATGATATAATAATGAACAAACTGCATACATTGCCTACCCCAGGAAGAGGTAATGGCTAAGAGGATTATATCATGACGAACGAACACTACCCCCTCCCCCTAAAGAGGAGTTAATGCTTGGGAGGATGGTATGATGAAACAGAATAGATAGTAAACTACCCGACGCCCTAAAACAGGGACAAAGTCATCCTGGGACGATACTATTTTGAGGAACGAACATATATTATACTGCCCCCCCCTCAAAAGAGAAAGTAATGCCCGGGAGGAATGTATTATGAGGAACGAAAATATACTACACAAACCACCAAAGGAGAAGGTAAAGCGTCGGAGTATCCCCCCACACCCACAAAAAAGGATATGGTTATGCTTGATCGGAAATACCCTCTTTAAGATAGAGAGGAGAAATACCTGGGAGTATCACCCCATAAAAGGAGAAGGTAATGCCTGCGAGTATGGTATGGCAAGTTTTATTGTACACGTAAAATGCCGAAATGTAACGTGGGCTGAAAAATATAGTCGCCATTTTTATAAAGAAAGAGAAGTATGCAAGCTAAGGAGGAACGATAACTTCCTTTTATATTTTTTAATTAAAAAATACATGTTTATAACCGTGAGTAATCGTTCTTCCTTAGCTAGCCTCTTACTTGGCTTGTTTAGATGTAGACTATATTTTTCCGATCTAATTTTTATTTTGGCGTTTCACGTGTACGATAAAAATTGATATAACTTAAAATATTTATGTTTACTTTTTTTACTGAAACATAGTTTAAGTTTAAAAATATAAGTTCATTATAAGTAATGCTGAAATTTATTTCACTTTAAATAATTTACGTGATTGAAATAGGAATTAAGCCAAATGAAAAGAAAAAATACCCCTTTTCCTAAAGAGTAGGGGTTAATTAAAAAGGCAGCATGCCTGTTTTTTAAATTTATTTTATATTGATAGTGGGCTAGAAATTTAATAAGAAGTGAAAGAAAACTTTACATTAAAAAAAGCTTACAATTTAAACAGAAAGTCCAATTTTATTAGTTTGTATTTTAAGTAAAAGACGTTTTTATTTCAGACTTTATATTTATATATTTTTATTCTTTTGTTTTGTATATAAATCGTGTACTTCAAAAACAATAAAAAAGAAAATCTATTGTCGCTAGAAAAGGGGAGAGTGAGAGAGAAGAGAGACAGGTAGTGATGACGACGCCAATTTTTAAAATTTTATTTTAGTTTTAAATGGGTGTTCCCCCATCTTGAAAGAGAGAGAGAGAGAGAGAGAGAGAGAGAAAGAAAGAGAGATAGAGAAAGAGAGAGCCCATTCACTTCCTCTTTTCTGTGAACTCTGTATATCTTTCTAGCTAGCTAAGATCTTAGTTTCATCTAAATTATCTCCCTTAATATTTTAAGAATGTTTTTATTGTAATTTATTCATTTTTAAAATTAAATTACTTACATTAATAACTGATAATTTACACAAAACTATTGTAGGTACACAGCGACAATAAAATAATATAATCATAAATGTATAACAGCAAACATTAATTAATTATAGACAGTTATAAAAAGAAGTTATGCAAATTAGACAGATATTTGAATATCTATACGTGTTTCTTTAGTACTATATATACCGTGTTTGAAAGAAAACTAATCTATTATTGATTTAGATAACGTCATCCCGTTTTGATGATAATATATGAGTGATAAATAAGAAAAACTTTCGCAGTTATTCATTTATGTATATACATGTACAGTTAAACACACATCTGCACATATGCATTTCGTATAACGTGTGTTTTCATGTATTGTATGTTCTTTACTGTGTGCATTTGTTTCTGAAGTTATTCTTTTGTATCAAGAGGTAAGAGCAGTCTTTTGTCTGATATATTGGCATGATTTCCAATTCACCTTTTGCTTTATTCATGAATATGTTGAGTATTGATTTACTCCTCTCCAGGAGTTAGGCACAAGACCAGTTTTTATCTTACTCCCACAAGTAAGATGTGACCCAAGGTTGGGTCGGGAAAGTGGGGTTTGAAAAGCCAGCGCCCGAGAGGTGAGCACTCTGGCCATTAAAAATTGCCTGGGCAGCCCCGTCGGCATTCCCCGGTAGGGGCGCCTCAGACAGTAAGCAATAAACTTATTCCTCCCCAAATAGGGGAGGCAAAGCCTGGGAGGGTGGACCTCCTAGAACTGCACAGGACAGACCCATAGACCGGCATAAATCAAGCCCCGAAGGCCAAGACAATACCAGTCTATGGGGTGCAGTATCCATCGGAACAGATACTACACTTTGATCTTAGCATACAAAGATTCGGAAGGTCGTTGCTCTGTTTTTGAGTTCTTCGGTGGAACCTATATAGTATTTATTGCTTGTAGTGCATCTGGGTGCATAGTCTATATTTTGGCGGTAAAGCTTGGGATATCCTATATTGTCAATGCTGTAAGGTGTTTCAAACACATAGGAGTTTCCCTCTATAATTTAATCACATATACTACCTCGCTTTTATTGCATTTAGTGAACCACTGTGTTATGTGCTGATTGAATTTTGATTACGATTTTCAATTGGCGTTGGCTTTTAATTAATTTGGTTCTTTTAAGTATCCTTTAAAGCTATTGTTTTCTTTGAGTAGTCCTATGTTTTTTCTTATTTCCACAAATATTTCAGGATCTTTTTTGTTGTATGTTGAGACTATGCTATAATTTGTTCGCTGTTTCGTTTTGTGGGGGTCCATAGTTAGACTATTTTCCGCTAGTTCTAAACCTTTGTTAATTGTGTGGTGGATTCTCTTTTATAAGGTTTTTCGTAGTTCTTCTAGTCGAATTATTCACAGGTTTTTGTCTATAACTGTAGTACAAATCCTGCGTGTTAGAAAGTAGGATATGGATATTAGGCGATCTTTGGGTGATGGCCCCTAAAATGGGTTTATAGTAGATGTATGTGATGATATGGCTGTTTTTAATTGTGATTAGTATGTCTAGGAGACATACACACTAAAAGAAGCAGACATACCAATCCCGCATACTGAACAAGACGAACCAAACACACAAAAACTCAAACATGAAAACACACCTATAAACACATCTTAAGAAACGCACAAAACACAATCATACTCACACGTACAACAGGTTATAAATAGACGAACACAGAATATGCTCACATACACACACACGCACACACTTTACATTGAGGAAACTCGCCACTGAGAGACGAAGAAAGCCATAAATGTATCGAAGTTACAACTA
>OY744520.1:106975119-107010119 GCA_963556195.1 Sepiola atlantica | reverse complement strand
AAATACCGCGGGGTTTCCTCCAAACTGATTACAAAGTCGTTTTCAAATCCAATATTAATAAACACTTGTCGAGCCGTCCTCTTAAGTAATCTAAGTCTGCCAATTCCCCCATCGTTTCCAATCCTCTCATATTATTGGCCATCATCCAATTGGCAATCTCATTAGTCCTGATCCTCGAGTGGGCTTTGGCCATGGTTAGTGGTGACTCATCAGTATGAGAAAAAAACGAAAAATGGTGATTACATTTGTAGACCAAGAAATGTATACCATTTTAGAATCTGCAGCCACGTGCGAATCTGACATTTACAAGCATAGAATGGTTGATATGCCGTAAAATCAACAACCAACGAAAAAACAATTATTTTGATTCTGATATTTCGTCATGAAATCGTACACAATGCTCTATGTCGTTCACTCGTTATTTCGACCACAGTCCCTCATCAGAACAAACAACGGAGTTTTTTTTTTAAAGAGGTGCAGTTGAAACCTTCCCGAACTACGCATGCAACCGCTGTAAAAATCATTACTCTTGCAGGTTAATAAATATCTGCGACCAATGCGAAACACTTTATGCAGACTAGATAATCATGAAGCACGCTCTTTGTGAGCTCTATGCAGAGGTCTGACGCGTCTAACAAACAAGCAAAAAAATTAGGAGGACAGTCTCTCTATGAAGACGACTTCATTTTGAAAACGATAGAATACAAAAAGATTAGCAGCGTCTCTTCTGTGAGAAAAGAAGAGGTCAACTTCCACTAGATTGCGAAGTCGATTTTGGACTCTGTTAAGGCAAGAAAGAGTGCTCTAAGCGGCACCTCCCCAGATGTGGCAGCAATACTCCATCTTAGCGCGTATCTGACTCTTATAGAGGTAGTGAAATGCATCAGGGGTCATGTACTTTCTGGAACAGCAGAATCATTCCAAGCATTTTTTCCAGCAACCGTAGCAACAGATTTGGTGAAAGTCTTTCATTTCAGGTTCGGACTGAAAGTCAGTTCTAGGAGCTTATTAAAACAGGGGTCTTTTCTCAAGAAGAGAGCCGTTACTTTTAACTGAGGAAAAATGCGGAGCTGAGTGTATGTGGTGAAATAGACAAGTTGACAATATTAAAATAAATAGATTCAGCATCAGATTATCCCCAAATAGTTGATATGTCATAAAGCAAAACAAACAACGGACAGACACTTCGATAACATAAAAAAGAAGGACCTTACTAATTATATAAAAAGGTAATACCTTTACAGTTGTTATGAAACACTTCTGATCTCTGATGAAGCATATGTTATGCGAACAGTTTAAGATAAAATCAAGAAAAATAATTAATGATTTTAAATAAAAAATGCACTTTATACGTAGTTTCAAAGGCATTTTGTCTAATTTAAAATTTAAATTTTTAAAAGATGCTTTCAAACAATGTTTTCCATTAAAAAAACAAGTAATGTTATGTCATTCTTATAAACACTGTTTTTGTTTTCGTGTTATCGTTTTAAAGATAAAACGCCCCTTTCTTTCACCAAACTTCCCATATAAATTTCTTCATTAAGGAAATGATGTCTTGTTTTTGATTTTGTTCACCCCAAACAAGGCATATTGTCACTGAAGCGCAAGAGACTACTGTGATAGGTGCCAGATTTATAGGGGGATCTAAGTGGATAGTTGGGTAGAAAGATGTTTGTTTACATTACATTTAAATTTCTGCATGTTTGTATGGTCGGAGAAACAGTGTGCTAGAGGGAAGCGGTCTGAGGAAAGGACACATCTTCCAGCATTTAGAGACCTCTAAAGTGGCTAGTCTCTCTCTACTCTATCGTTATTTCAATGGAAGGTGCTCGACTGAGCTCCAATCTTAAAAGACACTCACAACAAGAACTCATTTTCTACCACACCTAAAAATACTTTCCTTTCTCCCTCTATGTGCCTAGCGCCAGGGGTAATTTCCATGGATATAACTTCTTTGAAATGTTTCCTTCTCATTCTGGAACACATTACCGCAGGACCGCTTCTCTGCTTATTACAACTTGGTCGTCTTCAAATCCAATGTCAACAAATTCTTGTCATAAACCATCCCATAAGTAATCAAATGCATTTCATACCATTTATTAATGTTAGTACTCCAATAGTGTTCATCATCTTTCAGCTCGCAATCATTCCGTCCCATTAAGCCTTATCCTCGAGTGGCTCTTGACCTTGATAAGTGCTGCCCCAATAGTAAAAGAAATATCAACTCTAATAGAAGAGTTGACAACGAAAGAACTGTAGAATATAGAATCGTCAAACGTCGGATGTTCGAGGAGACGTTTGTGAGTTGAGGAATTAACAGCTGATTCAAAGATGATTGACTGAGGCGCATATCGTTGTCATTGTATTGTTACCCATACGATAAACAATATCTATGTCGTCACTAGTATGATACTGTGTATTATCGCGCCCCCGTCGTTCCTCCTCCGTCAACCCAAATACCACCCGCATCACAGTCGTCGTCTCCATCAACCGAATAACTGCCATCAAATTTACTCAACGATAATTGGTAGCGTTATTATATTTGCATCCAAAAGATGTTTCTCTATGTTTCCCCACTAACATCCCTTTGTGTTTTCAAATACTCATCATTATTTCCAACAGGAGACTTGTCAAGAACAATAAAAATACCAGCATCTGTTGTAAGTACCGTATGTAGCTTGACCCTCTTTACCACATCTTTCTCTTACCACAAATATTATCGTATGAAGAAGAAGAAGAAAAGAGAAGAAAAAGGAGAAAGAGAAGTAGAAAGAGAGGATGAGTAAAGAAATAGAGGGAAAGAAAAAGAAGAAACAAATATAGGAGAAATAGAAGAAGAAGAAGAAGAAGAAGATGAAGAAGAAGAAGAAAAAGAAAAAGACGAAAAAGAAAAGGACAAAAACGAAAGAATGAAAGAAAAAAGAAATGGAAAAAAGAAAGAGGGGAAGTAGAAGAAGCAGAAGAAGAAAAGAGAAGAAAAGAGATAAAGAGAAGAAGAAAGAGGGGAAGAAGAAAGAAAAAGAGAAAGGAAAGTAAAAAACAAAGATAGAAAAAAGAAGCTGATCAAGAAGAAAAAGACAGCGGAGAAGAAAGAAGGGAAGAAGGAAGAAATCACGAGAAAAAAAAGATCAAGAAGAAAAAGAAGAAGAAGAAGAAGAAGAAGAAGAAGAAGACAAAGACAAAAACGAAAAAAATGAAAGAAAAGAGATTGAATAATAAAGAATAAGAGATGAAAAAAAAGAAGAGGGGAAAAACCCTCAAGCGATGACGAAATAGAGAAATTGAAAGAAACTGACGGAAAAGAAGAAAGAGAATGGCAAGGCTAAAAAGAGTGTGCAAAAAAGAAAGAGCGAAGGAGATGAAAACTCCCCCTCACCCAGTAACTACTATCATCAGCATCATCATGAACATTTTAAGCATCACCATTAGAGGGGGATGGCGAAATGACGTCCCCCCCCCCCCCGACGACGACTATGAACATTCTCTCTTTTCATCCGTTTTTCGCTTTGATTTGAAATCAAGAGTCTTTCACAATTCGGAATTCGTTGTTCAGCGCCCAAGATCTTAGACAAACCGCCGCCCAACACGCACGCACACACACACACACACACACACACACACACACACACACACACACACACACACACACACACACACACACACACACACACACTCGTGCATGAAGCCACGGACACACGCGCACGCATGCGCGTCGTCTCTTCCTACGCCGTTGTGTCGACAAGCAAATTATGTGGGAATTAAAAGGATCATAAATTATGATTACTCAACTGCCGCTTCCTGCTTACCGGCTTGATTAGAGGCAGAAGCGAAAACAAACAGACACACAAACAGTGATAACGAGAAGATGATGATGATGATGATGATGATGATGATGATGATGATGATGATAAAAAGGAGGAGGAAGAAGAAGATTAAATAAAAGAAAAAGTGGAAGTAGAAAAAGAAGAAGAATTGTGAGAGGAAGAAGGGGAATAAGAAGGAAGGTAAAGAGGAAAAATGAGCAACGACAGTAACAGACGAAGAAGATGGAAAAGAGGAAGGAGAATGGAAAGATGTAGAAAACGCAGCAGGAACCGAAACATAATAATAATAATAATAATAATAATAATAATAATAATAAGAAGAAGAAGAAGAAGAAGAAGAAGACGAAGAAAGAAGAAAAAAGAAGATGACGAATAATGAGATGACGAAAAAGAAGAGGAAGAAGAAATAGATGAAGAAGAAGAGGATTGGGAAGAGGAAGAAGACTACGAAGAAAAGGGAGTTAAAGATGAAGAAGACGAAGAGAAATAAAAATTGGAAGAAGAAGGGGAAGAAGAAGAAGGGGAGTTGGAGGAGGAAAAATTAGAAGAGGAAGACAAAGAAAAAGAAAAGGAGGAAAAAAAGAGAACAGACGAAGAAGAAGAGAAAGAAGAAGATGGAAAAGGAGAAAAAGCTGAAGAAAAAATTATGAAAAACAAGATACTTGTTTAGAAAGGCATGTTTTCCAAACTTTAATTGTTAAGAATTCACTTAAAAGAAGAATACTCATATCATATATGTGGCTGTCTGTTTGTCGGCTTACTACTTTTAGCTAATTAGACATAGGAACATAAACTATGGTAAGAATGATCAGCTACCGCGTTAACTGTTTTCTTTCAATATGTACCCGAAAGATGCATTCACTTTTTCTACTTAATGTGTTTAACTCTGATGTACACATGATGTAAACCATACGTAAATAGCAAACACTGATACAGTCTTAGAATTGGCAACTTAAAGAACCTTCAAAATAAAAGATAAAACATTTCTAAACCACTAAGTACTGGAAATTATTTGGAATTTTTAAAGTAATCCATAATAGTCCAGGCAATATAGCACATTTTAGGGCCAAACTTGGAACAAATTGCAACATAATTTTTTTCACCACCAGGCATTCCCATGAGGTGTCTAGAACATCATACTAAAAGTCCTAAGAAATCAACGTTGAGGAAATATGTCTAATTTACATAAATCCAAGATGGCCGCCAATTTTCGATAATTTGCCATATCTCCGCATTTAGATGTCATAATTGAGTGATTTGAAGTGCTAAAATGGGGTTTTTGAACACAAGGATTTACGTTGAGTAGGTTACATTTTTATTGGATAACAAATTTATAGCCAAAAATCCAATATGCTGGAAAGAATGTCTATTTTTAGAATGTATTTGCTCAACATTTTATTTTTTTCGGTACATTTTTTAACCCAAGGCCTACTGAAATGTAGGAAAACACAATTGTAGCCATAGATAAGTTTGTTATCATACTCATGAACAACAGTAAGCCTGTGTTTCAACAACAGATCATCAATATTAATTTCAAGAGTGTCAATTCCAGTTGTGCCACTTTGCGGTATCCGGCTTAAGCATCGTCGTCTACATCATCTGACAAATCTGGCACCTGTGAGTTAGAGCAACTTGTACCACGACATTCTCTACACACGGCAGTGCAATCCAGCCCATATTTTTGGCATGTGCACCTCCTTGTTTTGCAGTTTTTCTTGCAGCTACAACAGATGACATTCAGTATCTCCGGTGGTGCTGCGGGCTGATCTGTCTGTATAGGCATGCACCTTCTGTCCACAAGGTGCCATCCCCAATCTTGTGGCTTCATGTTGACACATGTTCCTTTCCACTCCATTACCTGGTAATAGACACGGAGGCTATGGAATCTTGCAGCTGCTGATGTTGGGGGGTAGAGCTTGTGGTTCCACGGAAGATGTGTTCTTGGAAATCTTGTCACAGAACCGTTTGTATCTTAAGCTGTCCAGTCCTTCCTCTTTGGTACCACCGTACAGTGATACCAGAGCTTTCCTTCCTGCATCAGTTATGTCCTCCGGTGTTTGCCCTGATTTGTGGAACATCTCTGATTGCTCCCGAAACAGGGAATCAGTCTTCACCTTCTTCACTGCCAAACCTTTTTCCAATCCAAACAGGCGACTAGTGGTATCGCAGCCAAGAATAGCATGGACAAAGAGCAGATGGTCGCAAATCTGAGGACCCAGCAACTCTTTCGACTGCTTTATGCACCACACCCTTCTCGATTTGGTGGCTTGTTTTGACTCTAATACCAGAAACAGTTCGTTTTCGGTCATATCAGCGTGATACAACAGGAGGACCAACAAATCTGTGTCGTCACCAATGAGAACCGTATCTCTTGTTCTGGAAGAGGCAAGGGCTGTTTGAACAATGAGGACATCAGCATCATGCTTTGCGTGTTCTGTGCTGCATCCAGCCCTTTCTAGTTTGTCGCTGAGAAAATGTATGAAGCGCTGTTTGTTTGCCTTGTTGTTCAGGAAGTCCTCCTTCTTGGATTGGATGATCATATCACCAGCAAAGCTTACGGTCAAACTAGAGCAGGTTCCTGTTCTTCTTTGTTGTGTGGCATCTTTAGTTGTGGGTTCATCTTTGTAGCCATCGAAAACAATGACAGCAGCTCCATATTTCTGTGTCACATATCTGACATAAATCTGACACACACTATTATATGTGGAACCTCTTGGTCAGGGAATCCGATGGAGTAGCGCGCCGCCATCAAGGACATATTGGACTTGGTCTACACTCGGCTCACGTTGTTCTTCATCTATAGACTTCCACAGAACATCAGCAAGGACTGCCTTATTGGCATGCAAGGGAAGGGATGACAAGTCAAATAAGGCAGGAGGGTGGCTACAAAGTTCGAACTTGAATAACGTTGACAAGTCTTTGCACCGTTCACCTACAATTACCAGTCGCTGGAACACCAATTGTGGATTCACTACTACAGATTCCCCTCTGACTTTGACAGTTGATCTGGATGCAAGTGTCATAGCTTCATCGGCTTTTCGGAAGGTGAACTCTTCCACAGATTTCCCTGCCATGCTCACAAGAATCTTTTCTCCAATTTCTTTTGTTTGGTCAACATTGACTCCGTCCTGAGCGGCTATGCCATTAGCAATGTTGTGAAGTGAGGTATTCTCCTTGAATGGGTCTCTTTCCTTCAGAAAGCTGATAAGATCGAGGGTGTCCTTGACATCTCTGGCCTGTCTAGCCTTCGAAATATCTTTGTGTTGGTCGCTGGTTTCGTAGGAGACCCCGCTGAACTTCTGCATTGCATCGTTGATATTTGCGCATGCTGGCATGGATAGGACCCACAGTAAGCGCTGAGTCTCTGTCATCCCTTTTCCTCGAGTTAGGCCCCCATGTGTCTTTATACTTCTCATCAAAACTTGTTCGATGATCAGATTTGTGGAGAGCCCTGCCCAGTATCTATCACTGCGCCGCACGACGTGGTATCTCTCTTGGAACTTCTTATACACATCCGGATGTCCCTGTGCCATCAATTGTTGCCACATTATGGTTCACATTATCAGCAATATACTCTATGTGGTGCTCTTCGGAATACCCAGGGATCTCAGTACCTTGTACAACAGCTGCACTCCGTTCATATTTCATGACCTCAGCATAGGAAGATGAAAACCCATGCCCGTGAAGCGTGTTCACCAAAAAACGTGACGCAAAATGGTGGTGCATCTGGATACCGAGGCCAAGCTGAAGAGGGGTTATTATTGCCCTTGGTCGTATGGCTTGCATTATGGCCTGCCCAATCGAAGCAAGTTTTACACCAACATTTTTGCCAGCAAACATAGTCCTAAGCAGTAATTGCAATGAGTTTGGAATGTAGCTAGCAGAATCAGCAATGTCGCCTGTGTCTGGATAGAAATCCTTTGGGGTTTCCATGGACTTTACATCACTGACAATGAGTTTTGCAGCAGCTTCAATAATATTCAACTTGTCATCTTCAATATTTTCAGCTTTCTGTTGCTTCTGGAATGCATAGAGGATTGAGCTTGCTGTATCTCGCAATGTGACCACACATTCTTTGGTGCTCAGCACAGTCATTAAAACCCTCTCGCCAAAGTGCTCCTTTATTTTAGTTTTCATGTATTTAGCACTGTAAGGTTCATGCTCTGTGTTCTGAAGAAACTCTGACATACTTTTTTTTAGCTTAACTAAATTAAATTCTCTATTATATTATACCAAGACTGTGAAGCAACAACTCTCCATAAATTGCAACACTTCCTCTGCGTTGTAGAGACGTTGGCAAACTTCTAGTGTAAGATCTATGCCGTCTGGAACTCTGCGCAGAGGTTTAGCACAAAGTTGTATTAGAGCTGCTATTCGGCTAACAGGGTTCTGGTGAAAGTCCAGGAGGTATAGGTATCAAGATCCGTCTCTCTCTCTCTTGTCGTCTCTGCCTCTACGTGTTGCAATAAAAGACGTGTCAAGCGCGGAATCGCAAATGGAGTGAGAGTGAGAACGTTTGTTCTGCTCCGTTCCTTTGTGTGTTACGGGCCTAAACTTCCCCGACTTCGTATGTAACTGCTGAACCTTGCTGCTTTCGGTGTCTGCAATAAAAAAAACCCTGCAATCTTGAACCTTAACAAATAGCTGCAACTAACGCAGAGGACTTCATGCAGACCACACAATCTTGAAACGCGATCTTCGTGAGCTCTATGCATAAGCTCGTGAGCACTATGCATCAGTTCGTGTACACTATGCATCAGTTCGTGAGCACTATGCATCAGTTCGTGAGCAATATGCATCAGTTCGTGAGCACTATGCATCAGTTCGTGAGCAATATGCATCAGTTCGTGAGCAATATGCATCAGTTCGTGAGCACTATGCATCAGTTCGTGAGCAATATGCATCAGTTCGTGAGCAATATGCATCAGTTCGTGAGCACTATGCATCAGTTCGTGAGCAATTTACATCAGTTCGTGAGCAATATGCATCAGTTCGTGAGCACTGTGCATCAGTTCGTGAGCACTATGCATCAGTTCGTGAGCAATATGCATCAGTTCGTGAGCAATATGCATCAGTTCGTGAGCACTATGCATCAGTTCGTGAGCAATATGCATCAGTTCGTGAGCAATATGCATCAGTTCGTGAGCACTGTGCATCAGTTCGTGAGCACTATGCATAAGTTCGTGAGCAATATGCATCAGTTCGTGAGCACTATGCATCAGTTCGTGAGCACTATGCATCAGTTCGTGAGCTCTATGCATAAGCTCGTGAGCACTATGCATCAGTTCAAGTTTCTTAACAAACAAATAAACAAACAGCGACAACCATTTTGTACGAATGCGATTCGGGCTTGGAATTTTAGATTGGAAATTCGGTCTTTGAGCCGACTTTAAATGCTAGATCCTGGCGCCAGACTATGCCGCAGACAATGAAAGCAACGACGGTGGCGTAGAATGAAAGAAAGACATTAAAAAAGCCAATCTACAGAAGGGAAAACGTCGTTGCCTTCTGCTGAAATAACCATCCGACTTTCTGAAATGTCTACGCTCGCTGATCTGAGAGTTAGAAACGCTTAGGTAGATTCTCTTTAATCAGGAAGCGAAAAAACGCATGAAGTCAAAAGGAAAACAAGCGGCACTCACACTTTCATCGGCGCTTTACTGCAAAAAACAACAACAACAACAACAAAAACAACATAAAAATAATATATGAACACTTACCGATATTGGCCCATACGGAGCAAAAACTCTTTCTTTCTGAGAGAAAGATTACATTTCACATCTTCCTATTCTAATGAAAATAGCAAATGAATGCGGTAAATACTCTCTGACTTCAAAATCCTTTCTGTAATCCAATCATATTTACTACAGATAAACTTCAGTTGATGCCTGACTTGTCCACCAAGTTTCAATCATAGATGCCCAACAGTCTTTGTTTTATCGTCATTCAACGAGGTGCACATCTGTGTTGATTAATACTGAGCGCTACTCAGGATAGTTAACATCACTTTAAATGACTCGTTGAAAATATCTGCAGGGACACTTTGATGATCGCCTCATCATTAAGAGGTGTGATACCAAATTGGCTTCAGACTGATTCATGGACTGAAGCGACTCATCACAGTCAAAATCAATACAGTGCCAACAGAAAAGTGTGCTAGAGTTATTGATAATTTTGCACGTTGTATCTATATCCAGGTGACCTTATTATTGAACAGCGATAACACAAAGACTGTTGGATATTCATGAGTGCAACTTGGTGGACAAGTCAGGCATAGCCTGCAGTTTATTTGAACGCAATATTGTTAGATTGTAGAAAGGATTATGAATTTTCTTAACGATTTCATGGATTCTTTTAAAGAGTGGGAGGAGGGAATCACCTTGTAAATGTATTATTCCGGACGTTTTGCTTGGATCAAGGTGTATCATCTGTTCTGTCAAAGGAGGACCCTTTTTTCTGAAGGGTTTTGGTTTATTATCTATCTTTGAGGGGCTTTGCTTTATTATCTATCGAGCTAGAGTACCGACGAAACTGTATAAGTATTTTTTTCCCAAACAAAAGTTCCCCTTTTGGGGGAACTAGAGTCACAAAATTAAAACATACGCTGTGTTTAACTTTTCCCCCGTAGGGAAAGGAGAAAGGAACCGATCAATATAAACTTACATAGCAATCACCCGAGTCCGTTACAGCAGGTTAATACGTGTCGGGGTAAAAAATATAATTGCTTCTTCTCTTTCTAACAGCAGTCAGTTGGTGAAGGATACATTCTAGTTGTTAAATAGACAATCTTCATATAAAATGGCTTTTCTCGCGATCAATCAAAGGACCTCGAGTTTGTTAACAGAGGGCGGATTCAAGATAACATGTTATCTTTCTGACGATAACGGAGGACAGAATGGCCCCAAATAACATAATCTCAGAACCCCAAAACATGCCACCCATGGAATCGTTAATACAATTCACATTTCTATAAAACATATTTGACACAAATAAACATCACTCTATGCTTGGCTTGTCCACTAATCTTCAGTCATGAATGCCCAACAGTTTTTGTTTTGTTATCGTTCAACACTATGCAGGGATACTTTGCTGATAATTTCATCAGTAGGAAGTATGATCCTGAATGGGCTTCGCACTCACCGGACCTTAACACCCATATATATTTTAATCACGGAGAATATATGCTAAAATATTCCTCAGTTCTGGGATTGAGTTATTTCATTTGAAGTGTTCTAATTAATCACAATGTTTAATCAACTCATCAAGTTATCCATCTCTTACTAGGCTCATATCTATCACTCTCATCCTCTCCTACTGAAAAGGTATGAGTGTTTTATATAATATACAAGATACCCAAACGGGCCTCGTCTTTCTATGGACCTCATGTCTTACTTCTCTGCAAGAATTAACTTAAACGTTTGTGATATTTTATAGCAAGTGTTTGAGATGACCTCCATTTAGCACTGCGCGTTTCGTGAGACGCAAAATTACATTGGCCATGACATACTTACAAACTGACCGGACTATGGCTATGACCTACTTCTTGATGGCTTCTCTCAGTTTCCTGATGGGTGTGGGTCTCCATGCAAAGCTCTGTATTTAAAGAAGCCACAACTAAAGAAAGTTCGGAGGCTAAGGTCGAGGATGTGAAGTATCCACTCAAAGTCCGTCTTGAATCTGATCACATAGCCTCCCAAATTACTTGCCACATAATCTCAGAACAAATTTGAAGTGTGAGATCTTGCGCCATTTTATTGTTACCAGAATTTTATAATAAGCGACGGGTACAAGTATTCAGATCATTCTTACGCACATTGTTTCGAATTGACTATCGATTAACTGAGTTGTATACTTCTTGAGATGTCTCGAGTGGCTTACTCGATTGCTATTAACTTCAGCGAACTTCTTCATATTTCCATAGTTCTTGAATGCTCTTCCTTATTATTACAGTTTTGTCGTTTTAAGACATGTGTTTTAGCGACTATCCACTTCAAGCTCCCAAAACAATCTCTCTTAAAATCTAATCGTTCTTCGTCGCTTTTCCTACGTGGCGTCACATCCGCGTGATCTCAACCGCATATCGCTTTGAGTCTGGCTTTACTGACTCTACCTAGTTCAATCTGACCCTGATGTCAGATCATTCCAGAATACAATCTTAGAACTTTATTGCTTTACGGACGGGAAAAGTAACTATTACCGTAACACTTCACATGTGCCAAAATCCATACAAGTAATTCCACCATCCATAATCTAACAAAGATACGTAATTAAGCTTTTATTTTGAATCGGAATTTATTTATCGTTATACTTACTGAACTCACGATCTACTTAAAATAAAATATATAATATTTATTAAGTCAACCAAATAAGGTAAATACATTTTACCTGATGCACGAAAGTATCCTGCACCTTCTTCGACGAGCCTGTGTTGTAGTAATGATTTACGCAGTATATTTATTCAATTGAGTTCCCAGGCTGAATGACTGGATCGATACTGCATATACAATAGATTGTTTCCCATGATAACAAACAATGTCAAGTGCTTGTTCATACAATTTGATATTATGGAATATTACCCATCAGTTTCAAAAGACGTTTAAAACTTATCATAGAATTAGCTACACTTTTTACTGATATTTCTACTGATGAAATATACATTAAAATAAGTTATAGAACAACTGTTTTAATTAGCAATAATTAACAATGACATCTTAATTTGTTCACCAAGCTCGACCGCGTCATCTGACCTAGTGGTCCTATATATATATATATATATATATATATATATATATATATATATATATATATATATATATATATATATATATATATATTGTGTGTGTGTGTATTTAGGCAGCATATTTTCATTTAGGCAAACATTATTAAGTAACACGGAGTGGTTTTGTTTGATGCGACTTTTTTTAATTTTTATTAATTTTCCGAATTGTCCATCTAATGTTTCGGTCAAATTGATGTAAATATGATCCATGGGTTTCTTGTTCCATTCTTTTTTCTTTTTTGCAAGTACTTTCGATTTGAATCGTCAAATAATCTTCAGGCGGTATTAGTTTTAGTGTCTTTACAAATCATGACTTTACTGTTGTGCTCATTTTTGAATTATAATGGCAAGTAGTTTATGACTTGAAAAAGCGTCTGTAAAGTTGAAATGTACATGAGAGCGTGATGGCGTTCTACACATATGAGTGATTTAAAAGTTTGACTGTTTAAACCGTTAAGAAATTGATGACGTTAAAGAAAGTGCATACAATTCAAACGCATAACTACCTAATGGCTAAGAATTTGGTAATGTTAATTATTATGCTAGACACTTTAAAATGTTGCGACTAGTTTCATAATCGACATTATTAATTGGGGGATGTTTAGTTTTTATGTAGAGGGCTTCGAGTATTTTTAATTTTTTGATATTGGTATCGTGGTGTATTATTTTGATATTGTTAACAATGGTGTTTCTATATTGGGAGGGGGTACAATTATGTTTTTTTAGGTGTTGGCATATAGAGCTAGTGTCGGAGAGATTTAGGGTGAGTCTTCGGGATAGTGTTGTGGAAGTGAAACCTATGTAAGAATTAGTTTTATATATATATATATATATATATATATATATATATATATATATATATATATATATTATACAAGTTTATTATAAAAATAGAAGTAGAAGAAATAGGCCTGTATAGAGATGATGGTCTAGTAATAGTTTGACTACTGATAAATGCGACAAAATAAAAAGGATAATATAATAAAATAAAAAATAGGTCTATAGTGACCACTATTATTAAACCAATTAATTTTTTTGATGTCACGCTAAATCGAGACAAGTAGTTAAATTAACCATACACAAAGGCAATGTGAACACAACATATATGCATATCCACTTTCAAGTTACCCACCATCAATAATTAAAATACTCGACAAATATCGAAAGTAGAATTAAGTATAACTCCTCTAATGAAGAAATATTTAATGGAGATAAAATTTTGTATAACAGGGCCTTAAATATAGCGGTAATAATTGTACTAATAGTAACTGTAAGAAATCAGAAGCAACTACTAATAGATCGCAAAAAAATAATTGGGTTTACACCAGCATTCAACTAAACGGCGAAAACTAAACTAGAGCAGAAATTTTTACACATTTAAAAGACGATTTTACGACCATATTTTGATTTTTATGGTTTAATTTTGGATTTAAATGAGTGTTGTAATTGTCCCTTTATGTGTGTGTGTGATAGTGCACTTTGTCTCTCATGAAACAGAAAAGATAAACAGACACCTCCCATACATCTCAACAGCTACTATCACAGACCTAAATAATATATTATATGCAGTGACAAATCGGTA
The DNA here is from genome assembly GCA_963556195.1 of Sepiola atlantica. Classification (NCBI taxonomy): domain Eukaryota; kingdom Metazoa; phylum Mollusca; class Cephalopoda; order Sepiida; family Sepiolidae; genus Sepiola; species Sepiola atlantica. Next base: position 106,995,934 of record OY744520.1, on the reverse strand, counting down.
AACATAAAACTACAAAGAGAAACAGAAACTGCTAAAAAAGAATGGATTGGCAAAGCATGAATGAGAAATAAGACTGGACACCGAGATCACCAATCTGTGGGAAGATGCTAAAACAGTAAATAGGATGTAAGAGAATAGGAAACGATGGCAGAAGAGACATCTGACTAACAAAGGAAAGACTAAATAAGAAACATATAAAAACTAAAACAAAAGATAGCAACAAAAGAAGGAAGACGAAGACAATACAGATAAAAATCGGAACACTACAAACAAAACAGAACCGTTGAAAACAATGAAAGACAGTTTTATCACAACGTAAACGGAGAAAGAACAAGAACAGAAAAACCCGACCGACATAAACAAACAACTTCTAGATCCATAGATGGGGACAGCTTGAAGACCACAACATGCTGAAAAACATGGAAAAAAACTTCAGGAAACTGAAAAAAGAACAGAACCAGAAATAAATGAAGAACCGCTCAAGACAACTCTAAGAAAAATTACAAACTGGAAAGCGGCCGGTCACAATGCATACTTGTTTAAAAAACTCACGACACTGTATGAAAGACTAACGCACACACTTAGAGGGTGTATCTACAAAACAAATATACAAGAATAAATGACCAAAGGAAAACCACGTTAATACAAAAAGATGCCAAAAAGGGAACGATCCCAAGAAACTACAGGCCAATAACAAACAATGTGGAAAATCCCAACAGAACAACTAAGAGAACAGATCTACCACTACCTGAATAATTGTGGACTCCTCCCGGGGGATACAAATGATGCCAGAAAGGGAAAATAAGGGACGCATTATTTGCTATACATACATAAAAAGATTCTGAAGGAAGTCAAAAGCAGTAAAAAGAACATACCCATGGCATGGATTGACTACATGAGAGCCTACAACAGAATCTATCAAGCATAGATAATTGAATGCTTAAGAATTTACAAGATATCCGACAAGATTATTAATATTATTAAGAAAGCAATGGGAACATAGCGATTAGAACTGACAGCTGAAGAAAAAACACCTAACTGAGATAAAAATATAGATAGGCATCTTACAAATATACTTTCTATCACAACTACTGTTTATCATAGCTATGTTACCACTCAAGTACATACTTAAGAAATATGATACCGGATACCAGCTTACAGGCACATCACAAAGAATAAACCACCTCATGTACATGGACGACCTGAAGCTATTTGCAAAAGGCAAACAGGAACTGGAAAAACTGATAAATACGATCAGAATCTTAAGCCAAGGCATTCAAATGGAATTCGGAATGGAAAAGTGTGCACTGCTAGAGGTGAAAAAGGAGGAAAATGTAGACGACAGAGTGCATAGAACTACCCAACCAAAAAGAAATAAGGGCACTAGACGAACAGGAGAGCTATACATATTTAGAAGTTTTGGAAGCAGACAGCATAAAATCTACAGAAATGAAAGACAAGATTGGAAAGGAATATTTGCGAAGAACAAGAAAACTCTTAAAAATGAAATTATATAGCAGAAATCTAGTAAAAGGAATACAAACTTGGACAATATCACTAATAAGATACTCTGGACAATTCATAGGCTGGACTAAAGAAAAACTCAGGCACCTTAGCCAGAAAATTAATGACTATGCACAACGCAATGCACCCAAAAGACGATGCGGACAGACTCTACGTGAAAAGAAACGAAGGGGGAAGAGGACTTGTAAGTATACAATACTGTGTGGAAGACATAAAAAAGAGAACACAGAAAGACTAATCATCGCAGCAAGAGACACCGTCCCAACGAACAACTCGAAAGCATCGAAACCAGACACACGCATATACACATAATACATACGTACATATATACATATATACATATATACACTCATATCTAATCCGGAAAAAATAATTCTACCAGAAGCAAACACAATTGTTAGGATGAATCAATGGACCAACAATCCGCTGCATGAATAGGGCATCATACCAACATATAAACAATCCTGTACGTATAAACACGAAATGATTATTTGAAAGAAAGCGACTGTCCCGTCAATCTACAATCCACCTACACGCAATTACATTAAACATTAGGGACAACTTGTATCTTTTCTAAGTGTCTTCTTAGTTTTTGGGTTTCGAGCTGGAACTGGCAGATAAATTTGCTGTACTCGTCTTGATCCTTAGTGCTTTCAGATCTATCCGAATCTATCTCTAGGGGTTATTATCAAGTAAAGAACGTGTATTTTTGAATTAACAACATTAATTTCGATAATTGTGAAAACATCCTAAAATGCTTATGATACTAATACTAATACCTTATGAATACTACAATCACACGATTTCAGGTTAAACTACTTTAAAATACACGTTTTATACGTGATAACCACCGCTGAAAATTGATCAGTCTGGATCGGAAAGTACTTGGGCTCAAAAGGAGTACGGAATATATATTAGCCAGTTCCAGCTCGAAACTAAAAAAAAACTAATAAGGAACTTAGGAAGGACCAAAATAAAGATATGCAGACTAAAGTTGTCCATAATATTTAATTAAATAAGACTTGAAGAAAACATGCTTCCCATAGATTTATATATATATATATATATATATATATATATATATATATATATATATACATACTTTAATAATGATTTATAAGAATAATTATTTACAAGAATAACAATTTACTGTAAATCCAATAAATGTTTTGTATTGTATTTTTAAATGTGTAGCAGGAAAATATTTTAATATTTAAAGCCTTTGAAATTTAATTGAACTTTTTATATATCAAGACAACCCCATTAATTTAATTTTTCGGAATGATTAATTTGAAGAAATAATACACAAGTACACATATTTGAAAAAGTTTGGTTCGTGGTGACGTGAAAAGAAAGTTCTTGTTTTTTTTGGAACGAAACATATCAGTTAAATTTTAATATATGTACTGCGTTTGTGAAATAAAATGAGTGTATTTTTTAACTAAAACATAGTCGTTAGAATTAAAACACTGTGGTGTGACTATGACGTGAAAGGAATGGCTTTGATATTTTTTCGAACAAAACATAGCTGTTAGAATTTAAACTGTGGGATATATTTATGAAATGAAATTGGTGTTTATATTTATATTTATTTTGTTTTATTTTTTATTTATTTTATTATCGATATTATGTGCAAAGTTTTGTTGGAAATGTAGTGTAAAATAGCTAGCCTAGATCTAAATTCAAGTTCTGTTCGGATAGAATAAGTTTGCTGCTTAGAGGAGATAAATTGTAGATGCCATTACTTTGTTTAATTGTGTTAGAGTTTATAATGAGTGCTGATTAAAGAAGTCTTCACCGAGATTTATTTAAAATGAATTTAACAAGTCTGGACTGTTCAAAGTTAAAATAATGAATGTGTTGTAATACATGGGGAAAAAGTGCGTTACGAGAATTGTTATTCTTTATATCTCTTTCGTGTTCACGAAGCCTTTTCTCTTGTTCCTGTTGAGTTTAACCTACGTATATCTGATGACGATTATTGCATGGAACAGTATATACACCTGCATTAGATGTGTTTTGTTTTCGAAAATGTTTTGTTTTTACTATTTGTTTTATAGTTTGTATTGTCGGAATTCCTAGTTTATTTAGTGTTGCAAATTATTGTATTAATTGCATGGGTAGGTAAGAGAAAATGTATGTGTATGAGAGAAGTGTCCGGTGTATAAGACTTTTTCTTATTGTGATTGGAAAATATTTGTAAGACTTTTTTCCTTGCGTTCAATTGTTGGGTATTGTAATGTTTTCAGTGAACTGGTGATGTATTTGAATTCTTCGTCTAGATATTGTGAACTGCAAATTCTGAGAGAACGTAAGAAAAACAACTATCATGTCATGCCTGTTTTTATTTTCTTGTCTTGTTATGCTGTTAATAAAAATGTATATAGTGATTTTTGTCTGGATTTGCGATGCACTTTAAAAGATAGATTATTGTTGGATGTTATTATAAGTGTGTCTAGAAATGGTATCGAGTTATTTTTCTCTGTTTCATAGATAAGCTTTATGAAGGGTTCAACTGTGTTTAATTTGGTTTTGAGATTTTCAATTTATGTATCTTCGGGGAGAAAAATGAAAATGTCATCAATATATCTAAGTATTCAGTGTTTGTAACTAATTTAACTTTGAGTTAGCCAGATTATTGGAATTATAAGAAATAGACAGGCTAGTACTCCACTCATAGAGTTTCCCATATTTTTGCCTGTAGAAACTATTTTCAAATTTTCAAATTGAAAATACGTCATGTCAGTGATAAGTCTAATTATCTTTTTGAACGGGCTAGCTTATTTAAACGTCAGTGACGTGCTTCCTATGCCTAATCTTTTTACTTCTGTGTTTCTACTATATATGTATATATATATATATTTGCGCGATATATCACTGATAAAGTAAGACAATTATTCTGCAATGGGCATTCACTCGGTCTTTTACAATTTCAGTTACTTATTTCTCTATCATTATTAATATTCATGCTAGTACCATTGCTTTCCCGTGACCTATTGTTGTGCCTCTTAATAATTCTTGCTACGTTGTCGGTGCAGCTATAGCTTGATATAAAATTATTTTAATTGAATATTTTATGTAGTATATTACCTGATGGAAAGTGTTTGTTAATTAGGTGTAAAAATGTATTGCCTACTTAGTTTTTAACATTAGGATGAAGAGGGTGTAAACCAAATGATCTTCTTACCCTAATTGTTAGGCAGATTTGTATTAGTATCTATATATTCAAACTCTATATTAGCGTTTGTGAGGTCATCGTATTATGATTTTTTAATTTTTTAATTTTTACCTTTATTTTATGTTCTATTTAATATATTTATTTCATCTTTGTTATCTTAGCACGAACTTCTAGTTCCTACTGTCGGATCAGACGGCAGACACTAGAATTTTACATTATTACTCTTAGGTAGTATGCATAAAACATTTTATAGGTTTAAAAAGGTTAATTTCAGAAAAATCTATTGGCAAGATATTTTATCACAGTACGTACACGAATCTAATTCCACACAGTGTAAGAATGAAACGGAATACGTGGTGTAAAACGTGACGGTAGTTATATATGTATCTGCACATGGATAATAAAATTCAGGTGATGTATTTGTGTATGTGTATTTAGATGAGTGCATGTATTTTTATATGTATGTAGTTGTATGCATGTTGGTATATATATATATATATATATATATATATATATATATATATATACAAGTATCATTAAAAATAACGGACATCTTGTGTCTGGATATTTTTCCTATGATCCTTTCCGTTTTTCTGATTAGGTTCTTAGTTTCAGATGGAAATTGGCTGATAAAATTGCCAAAGCTTCCCAAAGCGCTTTCGGACCCTTCCAGGTCCATCGTCAGTGGAGTAATGTTAACCAGGCATAGACTTAGGAGTGAATATATATTCTATTTAGGCGGGCAAAATAAAGGACTGTGTTTAATCTAAATTTATATTTATAGGCATTTGAGTATATTAGTACTAATAGTATAATTAATCTTGTTAATAGCTGGTTTTTCTGTTTTAATGTATAGGGCTTCTAGTATGTGAAGTTTAAGTGTATTAGTATTTTGTGCGATGATTTTAGTGTTATCTACTAGAAGTTTACGGATATGCGAACGGGGGCAGGAATGCTTTTTATAGAGGTGCTTGGTTATGGCGGTGTCGTAAGATAAATGCATAGTTAATCTTCTGGATAGCGTCGTAACAGTCGACCCAATGTATACATTTTCATGATTGTCGTAGACACATTCTCCCAAAGGGCATTTAAACTTGTATACGAGGCCGGTCCTATCAAGAACTCTAATCCGGGGTGAAGAATTATTATTAACAACCAGATTGGTAGTTTTAGTTTTATTATAATAGATAATTAGTTTTACTTTTTTGTTTGGGTCGGTGGGGAGTACGTTTTTATCTATAATGTTTTTGAGAACCTGTTCGTCTATTTTATAGTTATGATGAAATTGGTTGCAGTAAAATAGTTTTATAATGTTTTTAAGTAGAGAATTGGGTTCATTTTTGTTATAATTATTATTATTATTGTTATTATTACTAGTATTGTTTTTGAATTGTTGAATTTGTTGGTCAATTATGTAATTGGGGTAACCAAATTAAACCCAGTCCTTTATTTTTCCCGCCTAAATAGAATATATATTCACTCCTAGGTCTATGCCTGGTTAACATTACTCCACTGACGATGGACCTGGAAGGGTCCGAAAGAGCTTTGGGAAGCTTTGGCAATTTTATCAGCCAGATTCCGTCTGAAACTAAGAACCTAATCAGAAAAACGGAAAGGATCATAGAAAAAATATCCAGACACAAGATGTCCGTTATTTTAAATGATACTTGTATAAAAGAAAAGATGCTGCCAAGATACACGCACGCACACACACACACACACACACACACATATATATATATATATATATATATATATATATATATATATATATATATATATAAAATAAGGTAGTGCAGTATTAGTGCAGTTCCAACGAGAGAAAAGTATATATGTAAAGGAGTAAGGCTACCAACATTTGTAAAATGTTTTTTTCAACATTTATTTATTATTTTGTTATTTTAACATTTTATCATTTTATAACTTTATAATTTTATATAACGCGTTTCAAGCGGTGGTCCGCTATCATCAGATATGTAAATCCATTTGAAGAAATGTTTTTAAATTTGAAAGAGTGTTGTTTCATTTGAGGAAATTTGTTATTGTTTGGCGTTTTTGCGCATGTGTGGGTTTGCCTGTGTGTGAGTAATGTGTTTTGATAATTTTATATCGCTTATTTTTTATTTTTCCCGCTTCTCTTGGTCAAAGTCGTGTGTGCTTATTAAGTACGTGTTATTTTGACCCTTCACCCACAAACCCACACATGCGCAATATAAAATTATAAAATGATAAAATAACAAAATAATAAATAAAGGTTGTAAAAACATTTTACAAATGTTGGTAGCCTTACTCCTTTACATATATATATATATATATATATATATATATATATATATATATATATATATATATATATATATATATATATTTATATATATATAAATATATATATATTTATAATGAAGATTGAGGTAAAATAAATACCTTTGAAGCATCTTAAGGATGCGATATTAATTTTATTTTAAAAGAAAAATCGAAACCGATTGTTTCCTTTTTTTATAAACTTTCATTTTTAGTTTATAATGATACAAATAATTTCGCCAAATCTATATATATATATATATATATATATATATATATATATATATATATATATATATATATATATATATATGCATTGTTTGTGTGTATATGTGTGCATGGATACGTATGTGGTTGTATTTGTTTTTATATATGGATGTATATATGTGTATGTATATGTATGATTATCTAAGCCTGTTAATTTGTTTTAGTGATATATGTATGTACGCCTGATTGTGTATAGATGTGTGGATGTGTGGATGTGTGGAGCTGTGTCTATATGCATACGTATGTATATGTATGTACCTATCTTTTTAAATGATATGAAAAAATTTCGAACGGTGGAACATGTATTTAACTAACTAATTGCTTAAGGTGTATAATTATATGTTTTATGTGTATTCTCTTTTTAATGTTTAGGTTGTACCTAATCTAATTTGTCAAGTTCCAACTTTCCATTTTCTCATTTATTTATTTAAATATTTTTTAATTTTATATTTTTTACAATATATGTATATTTGCATGTATAAATAAGATAGGATGGCTATATAGGTATGTATGCATGTATGTGTGTGTATGTTTGTATGTACGTATATATATATGTATACAGACATCCGTCCAGTTTAAAAAAAGTTAGTGTGTGGTAGTTTTGGTTTTTAGTTGCTTATTAAAAGCCATTTAGGACAACTTCCATGGCCTTTGCAGAGAGAGGATTTTGGAGTTATTCTATGTCTGTAGGTAATATGTCTGTAGGTTCTATGTCTGTAGGTAATATATATATATAGGTACTATATATATACTCAGAAATACTGCAGGGATCATATCAGCTCAATGTTTGAACCGATTACGTCAAACAGAGCTATAATAGAGTAAATTATTGAAATAAATACATTTGTGACATATTATTTATACTAGTTCCAGGAATTTAACATCAACAGTATTTTGGCGTACGTTTTTTCTAAAGTGAAATAAATTTATTTATTTATTCCAAATAGTCTCGTCGTCCACATCGATTCCAAACGTCACAATTATGAGTCGAACAAAGTCTCAACATTATTCATCCCAAAGTACATAATATATATATATATATATATATATATATATAACAATAATAAAATAATAAAATAATATGCAATAAGTTAAAAAGAAAAAATAATAAAAAATAAAAGAACTCATATAAATGAAAAAAGGATTCTGATTAATTTTCTTTTCCTTCATATATATATATATATATATATATATATATATATATATATATATATATATATATATAATGTCATGTTAAAATGTGATATGACATATTGTGTATATATTTTGCGTAATTACTTCAGCAGTGCTCTATACGTGAGTAGAGCTTGGTAGTAAAGTATGAAAATATATTTATGAGAATTAAGCTGCACAGAGGCGTCCGCGTTTCATCCCAGCAGGGAACTTTCAAATTCTTTCCTTAAACGCACTTTAATATTTTTAAGTAATTTTAAAATATAATATACATGTATATATCTATCTAACTATATATATATATATATATATATATATATATTATTACGAAATAAAAAAGGTTAATACCTTTTATTTGTCTAAAGCTCGGTCAAGGCTTGTTATATCAAGCGAAATATTAGATAAAAAAAGTCAAGATGAAGAAAAAAATGTTTTTATTTTTATTTTGACTTAAAAAAAAAATCTGCATCTAACACATAGTTTTTATGAAGGCACTTTGCCTCTATCTTTATGTTTAAAATTTCAAAGATGCTTAAAAAATTAACTTTCCCAAATTTATACCTCCCAGCGACCATGCGCGATTTAAGTTCAATTTAAAACAGACATTTGTACCGTTAGTACACACAAGATCGGACGCGGTTCCTAGAAGACCAGGAAGGATTATTACGAAAAAAAGGTTAATACCTTTTATTTGTCTAAAGCTCTGTCGAGGCTTGTTATATCATTCGAAATATTAGATAAAAAAGTCAAGATGAAGAAAAAAAATGTTTTTATTTTTTATTTTAATTTTAATAAAAATATCTGCATCTAACACATGGTTTTTATGAAGGCATTTTGCCTCTATCTTTATCTTTAATATATATATATATATATATATATATATATATACGTACATGTCCGCGCGGGTGTGCATGTTTATGCTTTCTTATTTCCGGAACGAATTTAGTGAAATTTGGCGACCCCTGCTTAATGTGTTCCTTGCTTTCAAATCAGCGTCTTTGTGCGTTCGTACGAAAATACCCGAACGAATGTGTAGTCAAACTAACACGAAACCGACCCGATTCGTTCAAGAAGATAAAAGTCATGAACGAATGATCACATTGCGTAAAGTTGCAAGAAAACCGACACATTTGTATGCGTTTAAAAAAACATCTTTCATATGTGGAAAAAAATATAAGTATATTTTTTTAAATTACATTTTTAAAGAAAAGAAGAATTCGACCTAAAAAGCCGCTGTCTACTCACACGAGACACCAACAACATTATTTGTGTTTTTACATAAATCGTCTCTGTATTGTGTAAACAGTATTTTTTATTATTTATTTATGCAGAAAAAGGAACAAAGAGGTTTTGTTTGTTTGGAGTTAGGTGGGAGACGACAGAATAGAGAAAACGAAGGGAATCATTCCAGAATATGTGCTCCGGGCAGATAACTGGCGCCCTCTCTACTTGGGTGCGAATGGCGTGAAATTCTTAAATCACCTTCGCATTGAAGATGAAAGAGACGAATTATGTTTCCAAAACAAAAGAAAGAAATATGATAGTATTTGAATGCGAGGGACAAAATAGACGAGAACGCAGTGAACATCTAAATGGCCAAAACCTTGCAAGGAAAGCGGCCAAAAAAGCCAACACGTAAAGCGATGCAAACATTCGCTTTCTCTCTTTTTTTTTACATTTCTATGAAATATACAGATTTTAAATGGCGACGTATATTTCAGAGATTTAAATTTATTTGCTCTGTGTTACGGCATATCAACCCTTTGTTTTCGGATCATTTAACTTAGAGATGTTACCCTTACATACTTTAATGTATTCAAATCTATTCTTGATGTTTGCTTTAGGTAGAAATGCATTATACAAATTTGTGTATATTTCTTAATGCAGATTTTTGTCAAAATTAAACAGCGAGTAACACACTTTTAACAGTGACAGTTTTGTGGCGAGAGTTATCTCCCTTGGAGATAATTGGTCGTAACACGAGAAGAAGCTACTATCGAGATATTTCGTCCTCTCGAGTCGGAAATTCAGAAATGATACTGTTTTTTATTGACGCGACCTTTAAACTTGTTGGACGTTGTCTGGCCAACTCTGCTTCGTAGCATGCTTGCCAAAGTCTGTTAAAATTAATTTGCTGATCGTGGAAGCCTGATCAAAAACATGATTATAAAATACAAACGCGGTGTACGATTTAAACAATAACACATTAGTGTTAAATTTTTTGCCCCCAATCTTCATTATTTATTTCAAATAGTGAATTGTTCGCATGTTCTCTATTATACTTGATGATGTATTATCAGACCTTATCCATAATAGCATTTCATTGAACATTTTTAGAGTAATTTTAAAATTCCTGTCTGTAAACAGATTACTTCTTGGGTGGGGAATGTGGTGCTAATTCTAATTATTAAATTAGTGATAATTCGTAATTGACGGGTTAACACTTTACACGCGTCTGGAAATAGACTAGTATTTTTTCATACACTGGCATACACCAGTAAGAAGCTTGTCCCTTGAACCGCTGTTGGGTATCTTTTAGTGCTTATTTACGCCATAACCATTGTGTGATCGACCTTTGCAATTACCAATGAAATACCTTTACTAACCTATCTATCCTCCTTGACAGTCTTCGATGCGTGTGTTCGTTTATTTGTTGTATAAACGGATTGCTGAACATTAAAAGTTCGTCACGTATTCTCTTATAAAAGGAAGACAAATAATTCAACAACGGCAAATCAAGATGACAATAGGTTTATTGAGTCGCACCAACTAATCACGTTAGAGTTAATTATATCACAATTGTTTAATTGCATCAAGTTCTGATTGTCTCATTTTGGTAATATTTATAGGGGAAAAGAAATAGAGATTGTTAACTGTAAAGCTTTTTAGATTACAACCGTATTAGTCCCATTTTAAACGCATTGGCTCTTGTATGCTTCTATTGAGGCTAGGAAGATTCTTTGCCCACGATTCCTTCTGTCGCTCATATCTGACGTCCTTTCCGTCTACTCGGATAAGATAGGCTGTTCTTACAATACTGGCTTCTCAGCAATCATTTACATTTGCTGATATCCTGATCCCAATTTCCTGTCGCATAACCTAATCACCAATCTATGGACCAGCTAATATATTCACTAGTTAACTCTCCTACTCTAAGGGATGCGTAGGACAACACTATACACACGTACAAACACACTCACACGCAGATACATACACACACACACTCACACACACATACACACACACATATATATATATATATATATATATATATATATATTCAGACGTTTAAAGTTGCAAAACATTTAATATTTTAAGGATTTAAACTATTGAAGATGTTTTTATTAAAATAAAACAGTCTGTGATATAAAATATTTGATAAGTTTTACTGTCTTAAGCTTTTTCTGAAGTTTTAATTTAATGTTTAATCTGAAGAATGTGACAATACGAAAACTCTTTGTGTCATATTTCACAAGTTGAGTGGGTCAGTATTTTAGCAATTGATATAGTAATACACATATACATTATTATCCCATCTGGAGGCGTTGACAATCAAAATGAGGTCATATAGTTGAATGTGATACATGGAATGTTTTTAAATTAGAATATTAATGTTTCATGAAAAGGATTTTAAAATATTTGTGTTAACTTGTTATATAAATATATTTTCTATAGATAATTTATTTCCTAATTATAGATAATAGCGTTCGTCTTTTTAATAGTTTCGTAAAGTATGTTGCTGTGTGCTTTAAATTATTCTCTATTAAGTTCTAATCTCTTATTTATCTGAGTTTGATCGAATATCAATATATATATATATATATATATATATATATATATATATATATATATATTATTTCATGTATCCACATATAATGTTATAAGGACATATGATATTTTATGCATCTGTTTTCAGTATTTGCTTAAACAGTGCTCAATACGTGAGTAGAGCTAGGTAGTAAGTTATGAAAATATATTTCTAGCCATAAAGCTACACAGAGACTACCGCGTTTCATCCCCGCAGGGAATCATCAGGCTAAAATGCCTGACGTTTCCCTCCGGGTAGCTTAATCGCCATGAATATATATTGATAACTAACTATATATCTATATCTCTATATCTCTATATATATATATATATATATATATATATATATATATATATATATATATATATATATATATATATATATATATGTGTTATAATGGGATAATTACAGGAGGAAATCTGGGTATGAGAGCTCAATGTAGTAAACAGAGCAAGAATAACATAAAATATAATAACACGAAATCACATAATTGTCGATGCAATAATTTATTTCAACCGTGCGGTTTTTTCAAGCATCACTCAGACAATTACATTTTTGAGACTGATAGAAAATTGAATTTCCCTACGACAATTTAAACACAACTAGAGAGAGTGGTGGTAGCAAGCAATTTGATACACCTTTTATAGAGAGGGGGAGATTTAAAACTTATATTTAACTATGGCGGTCGAAGGGGAGGGATCTTTAAGTTAATCAACTAAAAACTGCCGTGTCAAAATTATGACACATACGACTTGATGATATCATACATATAGACAACTTTACTCACGCGCATACACAAAACTAAATACGCACGCGTCCTATGCGCACGCACATACATAATCTCACTCGCACATTACCATAACTAAGCATAATCACATACACAACTTTTATTCATACATCTCGGCTAGAGATTTTCGCCCCATTTAGAACAATGGGGCGAAAATCCACCAACATAAATAAACATTTTCGTATTCTACAAGGATTTGCTTTCAATTACGGAGGAGAGAATAGCTAACAGATCGAACAAATATCCCGGCCCGAAAGAAGTACCTTTTCTATAATCAGTCAGTGAAGGAGATATCCTTCTATACTGTGGCAATTTCTATTTTTGTTCAACTCAGAAGTTATCCAATTCCAAACCGACATTTCTTCTAAACATTGCAACTATTTACGTTCTGTCGGCTATTTACAAATTTTAATTCATTCTTTTATATTTCTCCCGGGAAACGCCGGGCGACGGCTCCAGCTAGTTTTTAATATTAGTTAAAACTGTTTTTTTAATGCATTTGTAGTCCTATTATGGGCTCCACTGTCTAACTGGACTAATAGCGAAATATTCATAATCCCCTTTTTCATATGTGCCGATGAAGTGACTGACTAATTACATTTGTTTTAGAAACATGTCCCCTATGTACTTTGTTGATGTCGAATTTTTGAACATATATACACTTAATAATGAATGTGTCATAATTTTGTATTCGTCTAATTTGTTATATATATATATATATATATATATATATATATATATATATATATATATATATATATTTATAATTATATATATATATATATGTATATATATATACCACGTATCACAAGTTAGTTGAAAAAACAATAAAATACAAGATTGAAGATTCTACAAATGCTAATATAAAGTATTATATTTAAAAAATATACATTACAGTGTCTGTTGGGTGTACCTGGGTTTCATCGGATCTGGAGTATAAGTCAGCTCGTAAGGGCAGATAGACTCTTCAACATCAATAGTCGTAGACTCAGGTCCCTCTGAGTCTTCATCTACAGAACGTTCGCCTATTTTTTAAAATAAAATAGTTTAAACATATATATATATATATATATATATATATATATATAATTATAAAAAAGAAAAAACTATACACACATTAAGGTTGTATACATTATAACTTATTTCGACCCCTTAATTAGGTTTCCTCAGATGTATAAACAACCACGTCAAAAAAAAAAAAAAAATAATGAGAGAAATTGATCATCGTCTTAAAAATAAATTCACTTTTTTGATTAGTCGATGTAAAAAAAGTCGGTAAATGTTAAGATAATCGAGGAGGGGTGACAGAAGTAAAAGATTAATTTGACTATTTTTTTTACATATGCAGGAATATAAAAATATATATAAGAGAATTCGTTTTTACTATTTAAATAAATAAATTATCTCATTTAAAATTTCGAATGTGAGCTTTTTTTTAATAAGTTATAATGTATATAACCTTAATGTGTGTATAGTTTTTTCTTTTTTATAATTCTGTTTTGCTCTGTTTAAATTACATTGAGCTCTGTTATTCAGATTCTCAACACAAAATTGAAATCTACACACTATATATATATATATATATATATATATATATATATATATATATATATATATATATATATATACTGTTTATTGTTATTACTGGGCATGGTAAGTAGTAAAATAAACCTAAATATTTGTTCCAGTAGCCTATCGACAAATCATGCAATAAATAAAAACATTTTAAAGAAGCTAATTATTGAAATGAAAAAATTAATTAAAATTAAAAATATTTTTGCTTTGAATATTCATTTTCTTACACCATTTAAAAAAAGTATTACTCGGATTAAATAGCACATAAAATGCCTCTATCTTCTCACACGTTAAGTGTTTAATTGAATGTTATGAACATTACCAGTGGTAATTATCCACATCTATGATTGAATAACTCGAACACATTTGCAGATGTATTAATTTGAAATTATTCACACTAATTAACTAGAATTAATATATATATATATATATATATATATATATATATATATATATATATATATATATGGGGGATGTATATAATTTTTTGTGAGTGCCTGTGCATATATGTCTCTGTTTGCGTGCGTGCGTGTGTTTGCACGCGTGTGTTATCAAATTTCGAAATCCAGGTAATTAAGTTGCTAGAAAACGATGAAGGCCCGTAGGGTTATTGGCGTGACGTTTATCGCGCCAAACTACGTTCCCCCAAGGCAATTATGGATGCATTAAGTTGGTAATTTATGAATACGAACATTAATTCAAAATTCATTGAAGTGAAAATGTTTTCAATAAACTACAACTACAGCTGAAAAACGAAAATGTATACCGAATTAACTAGAGAAATGCATTCAAGCCCGAAATGAATGTCAACTTGGTTTAGTGGAAAGTTGACGATTTCTCCTTTCCTAAATGACACAATCAAAAACGAACAAAATATGACAAATAGCAAATATTATTTCATACCTTCGATAAATATTAAACTGTGTATAGTTTTCGCGATTAATACTTCAGGCGTGACAGACAAAATAAACTTCTATTTCAAACTAAATTGTGATTACCCAATGCTACTTCAAACTGAAGTCTGCTAGACCGGTTGATCGACTAACAGGCAAGCTCTCTCAGTACGATGTTGTAAGAAAGATTGCGGAGTAGAAGGTAAAAAGTCCGACTTCGACTTCGATTCTCAGGATTCTAAGATTTCTGAATTCGACTCCGACCCCTAGACTTCCAAAATATCTGACTTCGACTCCTTATTTAAAAGTCTCCTAATGTTCAGTAATAATCAGAATTATATTAACAAATCCGATTCCGACTCCTAATCTCAGCATTCTTATGAGTTTGACAGTGACTCCGACTCTTTCAAAATCCCTGGTTCTGACTTTTAAGCCCTGGTGGTAAGGGTGTGGTTCAAATGAAACATGCGACGGAAGGCCTACTTATTTCTTTCCAAGAGGGCCCAATATGAAACTCTGTAATGTACTTTAAATGCGTAACCTTATTTCTCAAGGTTATGTGTCACGTAGCCATTATCTTCGTTGAGTAGATTCACTTGTAAGTCTTCAATATTGTAGGCAGCATTTTTCTCCAGTGGATTAGAACAAAATAAAGAGTAGAACAACAACAACAAAAAAGATGTTACCTTGCTTACTTTTATTGAGCCTCACACACAAGAGGCGTTTTGTAGAGAGCAAAGCACAGAACGTCTTCGATTCTCTGAATAACATTTACTCTCTGCTGTTTCCCCGTTCCGCACACCTTACTCATAAAAACATGTTTATACTTTTGCCAATTCCTTTCTAAACAACAAAGCACACATGTATATTTTAATAATTTACTCACCGACGAAATCACAAAACGTCAAAACACCTCAGCCTTGAATTCCAAATACGACCCAAATTTTAACCAACATTTGTATAAGCAATCTTCATAACTAAGACTGCTATCATCATCGTCATATACAGTAGTATTATTTACTAACTAACAGATTTCACACACTATATTCTCAGTGATTGCTCACTTATAACAGCCAGTGGTGTTCCCTGGAGTATGAGTAACAGCGAGTATCCCCAGTAATTAAACATTATCCGCCTGTTTCGATAACCGTTGCAAACCATTTTGCGTTATGGTAACAGCCGCCTACCATTGATTTCTAGCTGGCGCTGATCGTTAGAATTTGTACTGGTTCCACTGCACACCGCACCTTTCCAGTGATGGTCTGGATGGTGTTCTCCATTCTCAATCTTTCAATCCTTATTATTATTATTATTATTATTATTATTATTATTATTATTATTATTATTATTATTATTATTATTATTATTATTGTTGTTGTTGTTGTTGTTGTTATTATTATTGTTATTGTTGATATTTTCTCTATCTCGTCCATGAGCAGTCTTGTTAAAATGTGAACACACACCTGAAATAGAAACCTTTATGCTTCAATCACTATTGTTAGATACGCATGTAAAACATCAACAACAATAATTTTACATAATTTTCCTTTCTTCCTCCGTGTACCTAAAATTAAAGAAAACTTCCATGCGCAAAGTTCCTTTCCAAGAAATACCCGTCTGTGGAACATAGTATCACGAGACTGCTTCCCAGCTGACTACAACATACATCACTTTCCAAACCCTTGGACAGATTTTTATTGATGTGAGGGTCTTGTTTTCAATCAAAGAAAAAACAAGTTACTGGTTGAGCTAGTATGATGGTGAAAAATCTTCAAACAACCGATAAACCAGGACATTATTGAAGCACTACTACGAAGAATCTTTAACATATTTTGATCAAAAAATTAGGTGCTTCTGTATTATTGAGGACAGATTGATTAACTATTCTGTGTATTAAATTTTCAGGTAAAAGTACAGAATAGTTAATCAAGCTCTCACTTCCCGATGTTAAGAATGGCTTTCTAAATTATAACGTTATATTTAAGCCCGATCCGGAAACTGCATAAGTACTCTTTTTTCATTTATTTTCTTACTAATTTTCTAGATTTCCCTTATAGGTTATGGTTACACAAAACAGTTTGAATTATCTTCCCTTTCAACTGACTCTTCTAAATAAAAAAAATGAATATTTGATTTGTTTCCAATAACACAGAAGCGTAAAATGTAATTGTCCATTGCGTATGTCGCCTTTATTTTAAAACTAGCTGGTCTAACCTGGAGTGGTTATTTCCGTATATTACGAAGATTACAGAAAATAAAATAATAGAAAAACTAAACAATCTCCCTAATATTGTAAGTTGAACTATCTTAGTGTGTAAACGTAGGAGTTTCACATGTTGGTCGGTCATAATTCAGGAAGGGTCATTTTGTATTCAGCACCGTCCTCTTCCGGAAGACATGCGCACGGGGTAACTGTCGTGCCTCTACACCGCCTGCTTGCCCAGATGCGGTCTTTTCGAATCAGTCAACATGGGAGTCGGACGTTAGTTCCGCTTGTGATAGACGTTGGCTCTGGGGCACATAGCTTGGCAAAAATAGAGGTAAGCAACGCATAGTTCTCTAAACCTATTTGAATGTTTACTCTTTTATAATTTGCTTTGTTTTGTCTTAGAACATGTTTGTAAGACTTGTTTATTTTCATGTATTGCAGTTTTACGGTGAAAAGATGTCATCGTTCAGCGTTGGCCACGTTTGCGCAAATAAATACATATTCATCAGTATAATTCGTGTCCGAGATTTTGCTCCAGTTTGCTTGCTGTTACATAGTGTATTTAGGGACAAAATCGGAGTGAAAAATAAACATGCCCCGGATGAGATTCGAACTAAAAACCTCTGGATTTATTTACGGTACGGTAACCGATTGACCCATGGGGACAATTACGAAATGGCGACAATTACGAAATGACGAAGTAGTTAAATGCATGAACTAGGCTGTCCTTTTATCTCCTTTTCTCGACAGAGTCGAGTATGGGTCAATCGGTTATAAAGAAGGCGGGAGAGTAATATCCAACGAAACAGTGAATAGAGAAAATATTGCGTTATTAAATAATCATCCGGTGATTTAGTTGACAGCTTTATGACTTCTGATTTTGAGAGTAAGAACTCGTATGCCTTTCTTTATGACGAATTAAAATAAAATATTGATTACGATCAAATATTAAAATCAATAGAATTTTTAAAATGTAATAATACGGACCGATATTTAGCATGACTAACGAAAAAATTCTTATTATCTCCATTGTACTAAAAAAACTAAAAATGTACGGGGGAAAATTGTCTGTACTTGAAATACATTTTCAAACTAATATTGCCAAACTCAATGAAATAAATTATGTCAGATGCTTCGGACAGTTACCCGGTCGTATCCACAGCGTGTTATACACACATTTTTTCGATGAAGAATAATAAAAAACGCAACCCAGTTTTATATCAATAAAATTAATATATTAATGTCGCGCAAAGGAGGTTGTTAATGTAACATATATCAGGTTGGAAAGAAAGTAATGTCGTATTTTGTTCAAGACATTTATTTCATCTGAAACATTCATATTAGGGGATTTTTACTCTTTACAATAAATTCCCTCGTTTTCTATGACTTCTGTCCAACGATCAACTTCGTGATGCCTTTTTCAGCAAATTTCTCCGATTTATGAGAGAAAAACAAATTTAGGTCATTTTTGAGTTGGTCGTCATTTTCATGAATTTTATTGCTTAAGTGATGCTGCGACGATCAGAACAGATGGTTGTCGGATGGAGCAATGTCAGGTAAATAAGGCGGATGAGGCAAAACTTCCCAACTGAAACTCATGACCTTTTCCTGAGTGAGTTTTTCTGTGTGAGGTTTCGCGTTATCATGCTGAAGGACTACACCCTTCGTATTGAGTAATGCTGGTCGGTTTTTTGATATACCAATTCTTAGATCCTCCAGCTGCGAACAATATTTTACTGCTGTGATTGTTTGATTAGGATTTAGTAACTCTTATGTCTCACCATAAAAAGAGCATAACCTTCTTTGGGCGTAGTCCTTATTTTGGAACAGTCTGTAGACTTTGGTTTCGGTCTAACCATTATCTTGTGCGTTAGGTATTCTTGTAAAGAACCCATTTTCATCTCCAGTCACAATTCTTTGAAAAAATGGTGCTCGATGATTCCTGGAAAGCAAAGATGTACAAACAGTCAATTCTTGATTTTGTTGAGCGTCGGTCAAATCGTGGGGAACCTAGAGTTCAAGTTTTGAAACTTTTCCTAACCCGTGAAGGCATGAAATAATTGTGGTATGGGTTGTATTGGATTGTTGAGCTTATTTTCTGCTGGTTAACTTTGGATTGACCTCCACAGCGCCTTTAATGGTGTCTTTATCAAATAATTTTGACCTTCCCGAACGTCACCGATCTGAAAGTCTCCAGAAGAAAATTTTGCAAACCATCGTTGATATTTTCGATCATTCAGAACATTTATCCCATAGACAGTTCCGATATTCCTTGTAGCTTCTGTAGCTGAGTTTCCATTTTTGAATTCATACAGCATGCAATGTCTCAGATGCTCCTCACTAATATCCATTTTTTGACGGCTGAGACTGTTAAACTTAATATTTTCTAACAAATTACTATATCTGAAAGGCAAAGCAAGATATTAAGATACCAATTCACCAACAAATCTAGAACTGTGTACAACTTAGGAGGCTGCAAAGTGATGAAGTAAAAAATACGACATCACTTTCTTTCCAACCTGATATTTATCGGCTGGTTCGTAAATCTCACTGACGTCATGATTTTAGATCTGTTTGAGGTTTACTATCACTATTTCCTTTCTTATTCCGTAGACGTCTTACCTCGTCCGAAAGGAGATAGATGGGTTTATCGCCTTTCACCTGAAGTGACCTCAACAGGAAAGACTGTCGGGTCCATCCAGGTACATTTCATAGGTAATTCATTACCGGTTATGAGTACTCTTGTTGTGTTCAGATACGGCCACATACCACATTAAGCCTGATCTTAAATTATATCAAGCACTCGTGGTATGCAGGTAAATTCATAGAAGGTCAATCCATGACTTCCTCTGAAACCTCTGAATTTGGAACATTGTCTTGAACATGGTTATTCAATATTCTTCAATGTTGTCAGAATGTAGAATAGCGTTAGCGAATTAATTCTATCTCCTTTAGATTATCTGTTTTTTTTTGTCGATATAAACAGCTTTTTGTCTCTTTTACACGGAAGTAGTTGGCTCATTAGATAGTGATCTGTGGTTGTAGTAATGATGTAACAACCGAAGTTTCTGCGTCTTCTCCTCTCCTTCTGACTTTAAAC
>OY744520.1:106865119-106970119 GCA_963556195.1 Sepiola atlantica | reverse complement strand
GGTGGTCAGCCTTTCTATGTTCTGGTTTATGTATTTCTCCAGCTCTTTTTTAGTGTCGTCCACACAGTCTTCTATACTCACCAGTCCTTTTCCCCTTTGTTTCTCTTCACGCAGAGTCTGTCTGCATCGTCTTTTCAGCCATTTAGTATTTTTGCTGTGATCTTCAGCCCTTTCTCATATCTTGCTCTAGAAATGTTTTGTTTCTGTCGGGTCCGGTTGTTCTGTAGTTGTTCTTTCTCCGTTTACGTTTTTGTAAAACGGGTTGTCATTGTTTTCAAAGGTCCTGTTCTGTTTGTACTGTTCAGCTTTGTATCTATATCGTCTCACTCTTCCCTCTTTTGCTGTCTTTTGTTTTAGTTCTTCATGTTTCTTTCCTTGCGAATCAGATTTCTGCTCTTCCATCGTTTACTGTTTTCCTTCATCCTGTTTACGGTATAGCTTTTTTTTAAAGTTTGGTGATCTGGGTTTCCAGTCTGATCTCCCATCCAGATTTCGTCTGTCCATTCTTTTGGTCAGTCTTATTTTCCCTTTTTAGTTTTATACTTATTAATTTTCCCCACGCATATATCAAGTTATTAAGGTCTATGATAATGTATATTGGTATGTACGTGAGTACTCTGTTTATCTTTCAACTTTTTATGTTTCAACTTTTAACCTCTTCCAATCTTGTTTTGTAAAGGATGGGAGCTTTCTTTTGTTCTCGGACATTAATCGTTTGATGTTTTACAATTCTCTTGCTTCTTCCTCAGATAGTTCTATAGTTTCGTCGTCTTCGCCCTCTTCAGTTGCTGTGTTTATGTTTTTCCCGTCTTCTTCTTGTGAGTTTTCGTCAAGTAGTGTGTCTTGATCTGTCACACCATTTATCTTTTGTTTAATTTCTGTTGATTCCATCTTCGTGAACCACCCTCTCTTGGGTATCTGTCTTGCTTGATATGCCATCCTTTGTGTCGTTGTATGGTAGTCTGTAGAAATGCCCCATATATCTTTCATTCGTTCCCGGTATACTCTTTCTGTGAGGTAGCGGCGTTTGTAGTAGCATTCCTTTACCAGTCTGTTCCCTTTTGTGGTCCATTTCTTTCTATGGCTTTTTGGTCTGTTATTTTCATTCTTGCTTTCTTATGTTTGGTCCCTGTCCTTATCATATCTGGAATTTGATGGGTTACTTACCTGTTTTTTTTTTGTCCGTGGTCTTGTTCCTGAAATTAAACGAGCCAACATTCGCAGGATGCGGATCGGGTCCCCTATGTTAGCCATCGAGGGACCACCTGCCCATCATGACACTCAGATCTTTTTTCTTAGTCGCACGGCGTTTATTTGTATTTATAGACATTTATCATGGTTTGATGTCTGTGGTAACAATAGGGCAAGGCTTAGTTTACCTGTGATTCTGTCATAGGGATAGTGTTTCTCTCCTTGTCTATGAGGTTTAAAGTGCACTATCACACATACATGAAGACACATTTACGAAAATAAATAAATAAATGAATAAAGTAAATTTAAAAAAATAATATATATATATATATATATATATATATATATATATATATATATATATATATATATATATATATATATATGTTACCTAATTACATAGTATAAGTTTTCTAGGATACTCTTAAATAAAAATAAAAACGACAATAGATTCCCCTCCCATGTTTGTCTAATATATTGATGCAAAGTTATCAAACATTCTGGTCAAGATTTAAAAAAAATACCGTTAACTTTTTTCTCTAACGTGACTAGCTACTTTTTTGTGAGGGGGGGGGGAATTCAATTACGTTCGACTCAAACAAAAAGCAAACACATTATCTACTGACCCCCGAAGTGTAATCTCAGAAGCTTCTTATTAGTTAGCATTAAAATTCACAATAAATATAACATTTGTATATCTACCAAAAATACGTCTCGAGACTTTAAAATTATTATTATTATTATTATTATTATTATTATTATTATTATTATTATTATTATTATTATTATTATTATTATTATTATTACGGCAGATCTATTTGGAAATATCGAGCACTCATGTTTAAATTCATAGCTTAATGTTCAGATATGTTTTAAAATATGATTATTTAAAAATATTTTTAAGTACATTTATTTATTTTCTTAGAAGCGTCATTCATTGCCACCCCACTAGAAGAATACGTTTCAAAATCAGTTTTATCCGATAGAATAGACTCATATAAAAATGGAGGCTACTGAAGAAAACAAACACAAGGTTAACGGTTAAAGGACTAAAAAGACCTTAACAAAACGTCTGAATGATAGAAAGAACAAGAATAGAGTGAACAGTTGGATTTTGGGGTTTACGTCATTTCAACCGTCGTTGGGTCATTTTATGTTGAAACTGTCCATCTGTTTTGCGTACGATTTATTTATAAATTATTTTTGTTTTGTAGGCATTCATTTTTTGCAAACAAACAAGCTGTAAATGTAGTTTCTATTTAATCTTTATACTGGTATTATCACTCCAAATACGAGAGTGAACATGAGAGTAGTGGTAACTAAGCGGTGACTGAAAACTCCCTCAGAGTTCTCAAATTAAAGCATCACTACTGGACACAGTTTTATGTAGTACCGAGGATAGGAGACAAGGGGATGCAAAACCATGGAGTTATGATAATAGTGACAGAACGTTAAAATAATGTAGAAATCTTCAACGAAAGAAGATATTTTTTTCTTCCCTGAAGACAGATGTTTCGCACGGATATAGATTTTATTCAATAATATTCAGGCGGTGTGAAAAACCACGAAAAACAAAACAGGTTTAAC
This sequence comes from Sepiola atlantica, assembly GCA_963556195.1. Taxonomy (NCBI): domain Eukaryota; kingdom Metazoa; phylum Mollusca; class Cephalopoda; order Sepiida; family Sepiolidae; genus Sepiola; species Sepiola atlantica. Next base: position 106,967,341 of record OY744520.1, on the reverse strand, counting down.
AGCATGACATCAGTGTGATTCACAGATCAATCTATGACCCTATTTATTATTTCCTCTCTGCAGAAAAACGTGGCACAAGTCCAGAAGTTAAGTCAAACCAGCTCACTCCGAGGGGCCATCTTGTTCGTGTACAAAAATAACCGAGACAGGATCTGGTAAAATTCTCCGGTAGTGGCACCTCAGCCAAGCGATAATGAATCACAGAAGATGCCAGAATGATGCCGAGGACGGACCTCGGCTCTTATATAATCTATCAAAACAATTGATTATGAGACTTTCACAACTAGCTCAGCATGTCGTCTTTACCTGCCATCAACTTGAACATTTGGAGGACGCAAGAACACGTGTCTGTGTGAGAGACATCGAGAAATATTATTCGGAAAATTCACAGAAATAAGGTGTAAAGAAAAGCATGTTATTACTATATATATATATATATATATATATATATATATATATATATATATTCGGAGGATACATGTCTTATCAAAACAAAAGGGATTCATTAACCGAGCCAGTGAATAAGGTTTAGTCGACAACTATGTGCCATGAAATAGTCTAATGCCATAACAGCTATGACTAATATCTATCTATTCAACTGAATATCAATCAAATTTTCAACGTTATATAAGCACTAGAGTCTCTTAAGTGGATATCATATAATGATTTGGTAATTTTCTTCAGATGCTTCTGATCGACTCAAAATATACATCTGCATTTATACATCTAACCGGAAGACTGCACGAAGTCATATGCGCACAAACGATTTTAGCCAGTTTTATTTTGCACTTCTGCCACCACATACTTTCATATTATTTGTTACAAATACAAAAGACAAAGAGCCTTTCTGTTATGTACATTTACCAATACAAAGTAAAATTATGTCGTATAGTGGTCTGAATAATCAAAATAATTTATTTTGATAAAAATGTCTAACTCTTGTTTCCTGTTCACTGAAACAGGTAAACGATGAATAATTTATATAATTTGGGTTATTCGGTCTACTAGTTAACACTTTATCCTCGTAGATTAATAAATGTTTCAGTTTAAAATTCCATATAGGTTCCCGAGTTTAATGTGATACATCTGAAGAAGGCCGGAGTTTACATCGGTCAGAAAGTGGTGATTATAACAACCAAGTAGTCCGAAAAATTGTTGTGTCACAAGTTACTGTTGGCACTTCTGTAAGGTGAAAGTTTCAATGTTTATTACAGACGATAATAACAAAAAATAACATAATAATTAACACTTCTTCCACGGTCATAGCTGATAGAACGAGAGCTATATATTGCTGTGGATCAGTTCGGAATTTGGTAAAGATTCCTGAGTTCGACATAAAGATGCCCTGGTTCGAAAAGATGCACATGAAGAAGTTTTCATAGTCCAAAACGTATTTAATAGACGCAGTTGTATTGTTCATGTGCGTTGCAAAATACCTCGAGTGTTTGCATTGTCCTGATTGGCTCTCTCGTATATTTACAATTACAGACTATGTGTTTTCACTAAACAATTTCGATTAAAAACGGGTAAAGTTTCGCTTCGTTAAATGACTTCTATACTATAGACCGGAAGTGGCTCTCAATTGATGGCGGTGTATAATCTAAAACATTCCCGCTAAAGAAAATGACCTTGTCTACTAATTTCAAAGAATTATGGCGTCGGTTTTAATCAATAAAGTTGATAACAACAATATACGCAGAAAAGAAAACATGTGTAGAATATTTAAGCTTTTCATGTGGAGCGGTTTGTTTGTTTATGTGTTACAGACTCACGATAGTCAAAGTCAAGATTAAGTATCGAACATTAATTACATATGCAATGCATCATAGTAAATAAAAGGTAATCAATAAGGCTCTTCTCCTATATACTTTAATAATAACGCTAAATATTTCTTATTCTCAGATTGAGTTATGTATGAAAAATAATTATGTTTTACTTGTTCTAATTAGTTGTAATTTATAATCAACTGAAAAAGTTACCAATCACTTTCGATTTTTGTTTAATCAATCTCTAATAGTTCTTAATGTTTCTGTAATCATTTTGAGAAAGAGTGACTGTCTCTTTCTATCTAATTTACATAGTGTGTTCGTGCACAACGTGAACACGTATGTAAATTAGATAACAACATAATAGTTAGGTTTACTTCTGTATTATCCGTAAGGATAATATATAAGTAAAGAGACTTATTATTTTTAATTATGTAAGAAGGATTTCTTCACAGATATGTATCAGTTCATGACTTTTCGAATGGCATCAAATTAGAACAAATAGTGAGTAAGATCAACGGGTCACGACTACGTCAAATTAGAACAAATAGTGAGTAAGATCAACGGGTCACGACTACGTCAAATTAGAACAAATAGTGAGTAAGATCAACGTCTAGTAGTTTTATACTTTTGTCTTCATTGCTATCTTCCCTTTTTTGAAATTACCCGTCACAAAACAAGGCAGGTTTTAATTTAATAGTTTTATCTATCTATCTATATACTACTAAAACTCTATTGTCTTGTATGTTTGCAATCAGCTTTCAGCTTTCCGGTTTTCAACATCCGGTTGCGCATGCGTAAATAGCATCGTCTTAAATCTGTTATTCCGATTCCGTTAATATCTTACGATTAACGAACGCATGCAATTTTTCATTCTGGAAATTTTTATATCGCTTTTAATATAAACAATTTCATTTAATTTCATCAAATAGTTTTTTTGTTTTCTTGACGACTAAAAACATTCAACGGGAGCACTTCGTAAAGTCTGTCGCAGTTTCAAACCCTTTTAAAAAACAAAAACAAACAAACAAAACAACAACAATCTATCTATATATTAATACGCTAAGGTGTACGTACGTGTGTCACGCTTCCGGCAAACGCTCTGCGCATGCGTGCCGCACCTTGATTATTAATAACATTTAATTAGCCTAATTTCTGCATCGTATTTTAATTATTTCCCTTTAGTGCAACGGTAAGCGACGTACTATTTTGGTCTTTGGCCCGACTGGTTTATAGTTCGATCCCAACCAGCCGCTAATATTTTTTCTTCTACATTTCGAGCGGAAGGGGAAGAAATAATACATTTTTTTTAATCACCCGGTCAAAAAGTACTTTTTTGTGTTGCTTAAAACTTAAAACTATTTTTTGTTTTTTATTTTGACGTTTTTAGGGCATGTCTATTATTTTTTGTTGTTGTTGTTTTTGAACGGACGTTAAGCAATGTTTTTTTTTTCAATGATAGTTTGAACTAAGTATTTATTTTTTATTTGCACCACTTCTTAAAGTGTTAAAACATTTATTTATTATTGGCACATGTTCGTCTTTAACCACTGTCCGTTTTTCACAACTTTTTACTGACCATTTTTCTTTTCTTTTTTCGGTGTACACTTATCTATCAGGCTGCTAGAGAATTCCGGCGTTTTTGGAATTTTTTTTCAAATATTTTACATTTTAGTAGGGGGGATCAGTTTCCAATGTTAATTCAACGTAGACTGATCCCCCTCTTTTTGACCATCTCAATTTTTAAAAAAATCTTTCTCGGTGTACGATTGCCTATCATGTCAATAGAGAATTCCGGGGGTTTGGGAAAGAAATTTTTAAAAATTGTGATTTTAAGACGGGATCAGTTTTCAATGTAAATTCAACGTGGACTGATCCCCCTCTTTTTAACCATCTCAATTTTTTAAAATTATTCTTCTGCTTACAATTACCTATCATGTCACGAGAGAATTCCGGCGTTTTTGGAAAGAAATTTTAAAAAATTGAGATTTTAAGACGGGGGATCAGTCTTGTTCGTCTTTTACCATAGTTCGTTTCTCACAACATTTTACGTCTTAAAATCTCATTTTTTTTTAATTTCTTTTCAAAAACGCCGGAATTCCTTCGCGACATGATAGGTAATTGTAAGCAGAAGAATAATTTTTAAAATTTGAGATGGTTAAAAAGAGGGGGATCAGTCCACGTTGAATTTACGTTGAAAAATGATCCCCCGTCTTAAAATAACAATTTTGAAAATTTTCTTTCCAAAACCCCCGGAATTCTCTATTTACATGATAGGTAATCGTACACCGAAAAAGATTTAAAAAAAAATTGAGATGGTCAAAAAGAGGGGGATCAGTCTACGTTGAATTAACATTGAAAACTGATCCCCCCTCCTAAAATGTAAAATATTTGAAAAAAAATATCAAAAAACGCCGGAATTCTCTAGCAGCCTGATAGATAAGTGTACACCGAAAAAAGAAAAGAAAAATGGTCAGTAAAAAGTTGTGAAAAACGGACAGTGGTTAAAGACGAACATGTGCCTTATTATTTTTGGATGGTAAGGAACCAGTATTTATTTTTTAAATGTTTTGAACGGACAATAAGCAATGTTTGTTTTGTTTTGTTTTTTTTTCTCAGTGAAACACCGAGAGCGTGGTCGAAAGAAATAGAGAGTGTGTGTTCGTAAGAGATGGAGGGGGGGGGGATAGAGAAAGAGTGAAAACGCAATAAAAACAAATAAATAAATCGCAAAAAGTCTCTTACTAACAAATAGAAGGTGATTTGTTACATTAGGACCCGCGCTAACTTTGACCCCGGCGTTAGGGTTAGGGTCAGTGAGGGGTTAGGGTTAGCTATAAAGTTCAGGGTCATTGGGGGTTAGGGTTAAAATTAGGGTCAGGGCCAAAGTTAGCCCAGGTCCCAATGTAACAAACTACCAAATAGAGACGTAAAAAATAAGACAATGACAATGATATTGTATAGTTAACATCTGAGAAGTTAAGTTTCTTATTTTGTGTCACGATCTGACACTCTCATTTAATAAGATTTAGTATTTACTTTTGCCCCTGACAACGGGGGAGGGGAGTCGCGACCGATAGTGATTGCTGAAGAGACAGCTTTTACCCCGACAACCGAGTAATATAATAAATATATATACTTCCATCCCGTCACGCAAAATTTTGGTGAGTAAGATATGTGCATATTTCTAGCCACCGGATAATTTTATTAACAGTAAATTATACAAATTGATGTAGAAAACACTGTGGAATTCCTTTTTTTTTCAGTGAAACACAGAGAGCGCGTACGAAAGAAAGAGAAAGTTTGTGTTCGTAAGAGAGAGATAGAGGGAGAAGATAAAGAAAGAGAGAGAGAGAGAGAGAATAAACGTAATTGAAAAGTGAAAACGCAACAAAAACAAATAAATAAATCGCAAAAAGTAAAAAAAAAAATATTTAACAAAAACGAAAGTGAGGAAAGTCGTGATTCAAAGCAAAATAAAAAAGAAAATCTAATCGAAAAAAAAAGTAACAAGTATAATTTCGTTTACTATCGGAAGCCTACCAGTTTTTACGGTATATCAACCCTTTTTAGTAGAGTGTCCATCGTACACGCGTTATTGGAAGGCAAATTATTAATTTTTAAAAAATATTTCACTCTTATCCGGGGGGGGGGTGCTCATAATAAAACAAGCGTAACTTACTAACAAATAGATGGTGCTTCGTTAGATTGGGACCCGCGCTAACTTTGACCCCGTCGTTAGGGTTAGGGAGGGGGGTAGGGTTACCTATAAAGTTCAGGGTCATTGGGGGTTAGGGTTAAAGTTAGGGTCAGGGTCAAAGTTAGCCCGGGTCCCCATGTAACAAAGTACCAAATAGAGACGTAAAAATAAGACAAGGGCAATGATATTGTATGGTTAACATCTGAGAAATTAATTTTTTTTATTTCAAATATTTATTTAGTTATATTGTCAAATTCATCAAACAAAAATGGCGTTCGCTTATTTTAGGTGAGGTGGTCGCTAATTTCAGACTTTATAAAAGGCTAAATTGCCCGATTACAGTAGAGGATCTCTTTACATTATCGGCTAACCCAAGATGTAGGGGAGGGCGCCACTCTTTTCCCAGGACTGCTTCATTGTCCTTGATCCTGACCTTATAATACTGAGAGTTTTAGCAATGTTTGTTTTAGTCTTTTAATATAAACAATTTCATTTAATTTCATCAAATAGTTTTTTTGTTTTCTTCACGGCTAAAAACATTCAACGGGAAGACTTCGTAAAGTCTGTCGCAGTTTCAAAAAACACCTCCCTTTCAAAAAACAAAAACAAACAAACAAAAAAACAACACTCATTATTAATATCAGCCATACGAGCGGTCGGTGAACGAAACCACCTCCCACTTTCCCTCTCATAGATTTCACCACTCCTACTCCGTCTGTTTTCGTTACGTACGCGAGAAAGCCTGCTGTCTCTCGGTGGCCACGGCTGTACCCCCTTCCTTTCTCAAATCGCCCTAACCAACCACTTATAATTCAGTAACTGTAATTTAAAAAAAAAAAACAATTATAATAAACAGAACGACTCATAGAAATCTATATTCTTTTTTCATTTTAATATACTTTCATAGAAATGCTTCTGTTATGTAAAAAAAAACTATTTTCTTTATGCCACAAGTGTCACGCTCATACATGAATTCCATAGCTAATATAACAAACTGACCCAACGGGTCACGGGTGGTCTAGTATAATACTAAAACTCTATTGTTCTTGTATGTTTGCAATCAGCTTTCAGCTTTCCGGTTTTCAACATCCGGTTGCGCATGCGTAAATAGCATCGTCTTCAATCTGTTATTCCAATTCCGTTATTCTCTATTATGATTAACGAACGCATGAAATTTTTCATTCTGGAAATTTTTAAACAATTTCATTTAATTTCATCAAATAGTTTATTTGTTTTCTTCACGGCTAAAAACATTCAACGGGAGGACTTCGTAAAGTCTGTCGCAGTTTCAAAAAAACTCCTCCCTTTTAAAAAACAAAAACAAACAAACAAAAAAACAACACTCATTATTAATATCAGCCATACTAGCGGTCGGTGAACGAAACCACCTCCCACTTTCCCTCTCATAGATTTCACCACTCCTACTCCCTCTGTTTTCGTTACGTACGCGAGAAAGCCTGCTGTTCTTCCTTCCTTTCTCAAATCGCCCTAACCAACCACTTATAATTCAGTAACTGTAATTTAAAAAAAAAACAATTATAATAAACAGAACGACTCATAGAAATCTATCTATATTCTTTTTTCATTTTAATATACTTTCATAGAAATGCTTCTGTTATGTAAAAAAAAACTATTTTCTTTATGTCACGCTCATACATGAATTCCATAGCTAATATAACAAACTGACCCAACGGGTCACAGGTGGTCTAGTATACTACTAAAAGTCTATGGGTCTTGTATGTTTGCAATCAGCTTTCAGCTTTCCGGTTTTCAACATCCGGTTGCGCATGCGTAAATAGCATCGTCTTCCAATCTGTTATTCCAATTCCGTTGAACTCCTTTTATTAACGAACGCATGAAATTTTTCATTCTGGAAATGTTTATATCGCTTTAAATATAAAACAATTACATTTAATTTCATCAAATAGTTTTTTTGTTTTCTCCCCGGCTAAAAACATTCAACGGCAGGACTTTGTAAAGTCTGTCGCAGTTTCAAAAAAGCTCCACCCTTTTAAAAAACAAAAACAAACAAACAAAACAACAACAATCATTATTAATATCAATAGCGGCGGTGACGAAACCACCTCCCACTTTTCCTCTCACAGATTTCACCACTCCTACTCCCTCTGTTTTCGTTACGTACGCGAGACAGCCGGTTGTACCCCCTTCCTTTCTCACCTGTTCAGTGCATATTTACCTATAAGTATGGCCAACCACTTATAATTCAGTAACTATAATTAAAAAAAAAAACAATTATAATAAACAGAACGACGCATAGAAATCTATCTATATTCTTTTTTAAACAATTACATTTAATTTCATCAAATAGTTTTTTTGTTTTCTCCACAAGTGTCACGCACATACATGAATTCCATAGCTAATATAACAAACTGACCCAACGGGTCACGGGTGGTCTAGTATACTACTAAAAGTCTATGGGTCTTGTATGTTTGCAATCAGCTTTCAGCTTTCCGGTTTTCAACATCTGGTTGCGCATGCGTAAATAGCATCGTCTTTCAATCTGTTAATCCAATTCCGTTGAACTCTTATTATTAACGAACGCATGAAATTTTTCATTCTGGAAATGTTTATATCGCTTTAAATATAAAACAATTACATTTAATTTCATCAAATAGTTTTTTTGTTTTCTCCACGGCTAAAAACATTCAACGGCAGGACTTTGTAAAGTCTGTCGCAGTTTCAAAAAAGCTCCACCCTTTTAAAAAACAAAAACAAACAAACAAAACAACAACAATCATTATTAATATCAATAGCGGCGGTGACGAAACCACCTCCCACTTTTCCTCTCACAGATTTCACCACTCCTACTCCCTCTGTTTTCGTTACGTACGCGAGACAGCCGGTTGTACCCCCTTCCTTTCTCAAATCGCCTTTATTTTTATAATCTTTTAAATGAAATTGTTAGTTGAAACTAACAATTTCATTTAAAAGATTATATATAAAAATTTGAATTTAACTATAATAAGTATTATGGTACCTGTTCAGTGCATATTTACCTATAAGTATGGCCAACCACTTATAATTCAGTAACTATAATTTAAAAAAAAAAACAATTATAATAAACAGAACGACGCATAGAAATCTATCTATTCTTTTTTCAACAATTACATTTAATTTCATCAAATAGTTTTTTTGTTTTCTCCATGTTATATTACTGTAAGCGTATGGTGACAAGCAAAAATGAACGAACAACACAGGATTAAAATTGGGAAAATATTATGGTTTATTTTCCAGAACAATTCAACGGGAAGAAATTTCCGATAAGGGATTTCGGAATTGGAGTGGATGTCGCAACAGTCGAGAAGCCTTGGTGGGTAGTAGTAAATTGTTGACAATGTCCTGTAGGCGAGCAGTGGTAGAAGCAGTAATAGTTGCGTTATACGATGTCGGCGTCGGATGACGCGGTGTAGCAGTAGCGCCAATAGTTGTGTTGTTGTTGTTCAGCGTCGCTGATTCAATGGCGTTTGGCCGACGAAATTGTCGTGATACGTTGTTGAATTGTTTAATTTTTGTACTTGAAGTTGCTGGTTTTTTTTGTCGTTGTTTGAGGAGGACCGAACGTCGCTATTCTTGTGTTCTTGGCTGATTCCAGATTTCTTTCCTGTCGTCTGCTTGGGCCAGCTGGTTTTATGGAAAAGCCTGCGGACGTAGGTGTAGACATACGACCGATAACACGGAGATGAAAATCTGACGGCCGGCGTCAACAAACTGTGTTTGTTTGAATTTCTATTTTCGCCACAATAATCCCGATACATGATCAGTCAGCCCGTAATTTCGTGGTAGTAAACATGATTATGTTTACCGACTTTTGTGCCACTGTGGCGATCACAGAACGCCTCCCAGTGCCTGGGATTCCACTTTTGAGCAGTCGGGAATCGCCCAAACAAGACACATCGAGGTGGCGGTCGCCATGACAACAACACTCCAGCTGGCATGACAAGCGTCGTCAAATCAAAACGAGATCTAAAAATCATAACATCCACAAGTGTCACGCACATACATGAATTCCATAGCTAATATAACAAACTGACCCAACGGGTCACGGGTGGTCTAGTATTTTATAAAGTCAATTTGAATATATTTTTTTATGAAATCACCAATGATGTGTTTCGAATTTATCTTGTTCTTATTATCCCAAGAATTTTTAGTATACGAATTGCACACATGCAAAACACACACAAATTATCCTCACACATATATGTATAATTGAAGGAAAAATTAAATACACATCTAAGTTTATTTGTTTTATTTGTAATTATGCCAATATCTGTTTCATATACATTTATGATAGTATTGGTTTTGTAAAGTAAAAACTTATTTATGGATAAAATCACTTATATTTATTAGACAAGAAAAGTTATCCTTTTCTCAGTATCCGGTTCAATTTGAAATTTGAACAGAATACAGTAATAAACTAGTGAAAACGTATTCTTTCATGTTTTTCAAATAGTAACTAAAACACAACATACTTTCTAAAACTGGTATTTTGAAATAAATTTGTGTTTAGAAATAAACATATGAAAAACACAAAGCAATGACTTATAACGCTGCACAATGCGCCAAAAGTTCCCGAGATTCACGAAAAACCGGAAATTATCGGCGAACAAAAAGTCTCGAGCTAGTAAATTTAGTTTCACTGACTGAACGCAAATACTCAGGATTGTAAAGATATGCTCAGAAAACTGTCCATGAATACTCAGGATAATTAGAGAAGAGGGTGAATGCATGGGGTGAGTATGATATTATCGCAATGATGAAGAATGAATGAAGGGAACAAATTAAACATAACTTATACTTGTACTTTAAGAGATTTTTGATTCGTTATTGTTTTCTCACATCAAATTATAAGAGGCAGTATTGTTATTTAAAAACAATATGTCGAAACTACAAAATAAACAATGTAAATTAAATTGAATAGTTAAAAAATAATTTCGCTTTTCAGTTCAAAATGTGAATAATTTGATAAACGTGACATTAAAATGTGACACTGAACTGAATCTGGTCTTGAGCGAATTTTCTTTTTGTTTTATTCAGTTTTTCAAAACAGACAAAACTTTCGCTCCAACTTAAAATCATCATCATCATCATCATCATCATCATCATCATCATCATCATCATCATCATCATCATCATCATCATCATCCTTCTTCTTCGTCTACGAATTCCGGACTGGTATCCTGACGTTGATTGTTGTTATCACAATTATCTCCGGCCTTCTTCAGACGCTTCCTGCGTCGAACAAGGGAAGCGTCGCATGTCCCAGACGATTAGGACGTTGGTCAAGGTATATAAGTTATGTTGAGATTCCTAGTTCAATCCTTAACAGAAAATAGAATGCAAACAGTGTTTACATAAGGGGTTGTGTTCAAAATTCCATGACGATCCCCGAATTTGACGCAAGAACCCTGAAGAAGGCCTGCGACTAAAATAGCCGAAACGTTGTGATAATAAAAAATGACCACTAAGGTGAGTAAACAAGTTGGAAAATTCTGAAAAATAATAAAACTTCATAATTCCAGAAATGCAGACAAATACGTATATAATTTATATAATAAGACGCTAAGGCAATTTAATGTTCGTGTATACATTATCACCTCCCACCACTTCTTTTAAAAGATGGGATCCCCCGATTGTCGAATATGCAATACAAAAAAGTAATTTTAAACATTCATATGATGACGTTGTGGTGCCGAACGTAAAACTCGAACTAAAATAAACATTATTCACCCTCGGGCTTGGATCAAAATGTAATTTTCGTTCTGTTCCATAGTCATACAATAATATCGTGAGGTCTTTGTTCGCGTCAGACGTCTAAAGAATGGTAATCTGTTACAAACTTTAATGAGGAGTTTGTGAAGATAGACACCATAACCACCATATAATTTAAAACTAAATTATCTAAAGTAATTAGATAAGTATGTTTCAGTTTTAACAAAGGTGATACAATGATTTCGTGAGGTTTGTGTTCTCGCCGTCCGTCCACAGAATGGAAATATTTTAAGCACGGAAGCCAAATATAACAAAGGAAAGATACAACTGAGGACCTTCCACAGGTCCCGCAAGTTGTACATATTGCATCACCGGGGCATAAAAACGCCGATTAGGATTAAGGAGTAGGTCATAGAGAAGGATGGTGACTATATTAACGATTACATACATCTTTCGTTACAACCTGAAATATCTACACAAAATGCTTCATGTCAGAATATAATGCAGACAGTTTTCGTTTTAAGTAAAATATGTGCATTTAAGAAAATGTTACGATAAGGATTGATAATTTGCATTATTTGAATTATTTCGACTACTGTTCTTATCTTGAATGTTTTTTTCACAACGTTTCAGCCGAACTTCTTTTGCAGGAGTACATTGTTGAACTCGGGAATCTATACGGAATTTCGAATTGAAACCTTTATTTAATCCACGGGTGTAGATTGTTCTCGATCGATAATCTATGACCGTTTTAGTAAGTGTTTTTTAAAAAAAATAATTATGTTATTATTATTGACACGCGGCACAACGGATAAAGGTGTTAAGTTACAACTAGCTATACGTAACAATCTTCTGGAGGTTGAAAAGGGCAATACTAAGAATAAAATAAAACATACTTTCGTAAAACTTCTACTCGATCATTGCTGACAGAATGAGAACAATCTACCTCGTTGATTAAATAAAGAATCGGAATTCCGTAAAGATTCCCGAGTTCGACACAAAGATTCCCGAGTTCGACAACATTCACCTGAAGAAAGCCGGAGATTATATCAACCGAAACGTTATGAGAATAACATTCAAGATGAGAAATAGTAGTCCGAATAATCTAAATAATATAAAATATGTGCTACCGATGAAAAATGAAAAATGGCTATAAAACGACGATATTGCAGAGGAGGCTCCAGTTTACTGCCTTCGAGACGGATTTAGTCGATTTTGGTCGATATAAAGTAATAATCTCTGGTCATTTTATTGGTTGATACTTCCTCGCTGGAATTACAAATTAGATTGTTTGTACACCGCAAAGAAAATTGGAACGGTATGATTATTAGGTTGCTGCACGTGTAGTTAGAATGTGGAACTTCTAATTCCAAAGAAATGATAAATGGGAACTTTGGCACACACATCTTTAGTCGTATATTTGGATACCCTCATTGGTAAAAGATAAAAGCTTTATAGAATCGTGTACTCGACTACAAATAAATACTTTTTTTCGTTCAGTTGATATTATGTTTCTATGAAAAATGATGTCCTTATACGGACATTCTTTTTCTCTGCACCCTATATCTGACAGACGTGATGTTGTTAGTCTTAGTCTTTTCTATAAATACTATTATGGCATGTGTTCTTCGGAATTGTGTGATCTATTCCCTGCTTCCTTTGTCCCATCTCGTTTGACTCGTTGGTCTAGTCGTCTCCATCAATTCGCTGTTTTGATTCCTCATTGTAATACAACGTCATATTCCAGTTATTGTTTTCAAGAACTGCAGACTTGTGGAACTCTCTTCCTGTTGACTGTTTTCTTACTACATATAGCCTTGGTCTTTTCAAGACTAAAGCCAATGGACAACTCCTGTCTTTACGATAATTATCTTTCATTCTTGTTAGCTTCTTACATCAAGCGGTTGCACCTCTTGTCTGGAGCTATTCCCATAAAATAAAATTAAAAACATCACACTTAAATTTATCCTCCTCTTTGATTATCCCGAGTATTCACGGGATAAGCATTCTAAACCTATTTTTACCATTTTGTGTATTTGTGTTCTATGACTGAAATTAAATTTATTATCCCGAGTAGTCATGGTGCGATTCAAATATTATCCCCGATTCCGATACAATTACCGATTCCGATTCTTTTTAAATTTCTAAATATTTAGTTAGAGAGTTGTTGTCTTTTAATTTTCGGATTACCGACAAAACTCGTGTGATGCATGCATAAGTAAAAATACACTTGTTGGGAGGGGGGATTACACGAGTAGATATTTAAAACTATTTTTTCTTAAATGTTTTACCCGTAATTGATTTATAAAAGTGAGGCAACACACGATTTATTTCTATTTGAAAACAAATCCAATTTACAGGTGCTCGTCATAAGTTGACAAAATGTTATTTGAATTTTTTTCGTAAACAATTGACCATAGCCGACTAGAACGTCTTTAATCAAAGTTTTATTTAAAAATAGATTAGTATGTAACTTATTTTAAGAATTAAAATACTGCAAAGTGGAACAAAAAAGATAAAAGCGACAGAAAAATGTGCCATCTTTTCTTTCTTTTCTCTTCGAAGATTTAAAAGTATACAACTTTGATTTACATTTCTAATAAACAACTTGTGAAGGTGATGCGTGTTTAAATGAACGACAGGCCTAACCCCCATATCTGGTGTCATACCTTTTAAAAAAATATTGAAATGTATGTCTCACAAAATTTAATTGGAGTGTTACATTTACTAGGTGAATGAAAATATAATCGTCACTTCGTAACTAAGTGAAATTATGCTACCACTTACTCCCACGTAGCAATTTTAAAATGAAGAGCGTGTGAATTTTACATGGAAAGTAGTTTGTTTTTGACAAATGTTATGCTGAAAATAACCTATACACATTACAGACGCGTGCACATTACATGTTTTTTCAGGGTACACTCGATTCAGCACTTATAAGCTTAAAAATACATTTTTTTAAAACTTACCTGTTTAATAATTCTTAGAGTGGTTACGAGGTTAGGGTAGTTCGCTATGTTAAGTTAACGTAAATTGACAACTTAAGCGAGAGAATGTCACCTCATACCACCTGGGGTCAATTTAAGTCAAACTTACACAGATAACTTACCTCTTCTCGTCATTTAAATATTAAACAGTTAAGTTTTGTAATTTTTGTCATACTCTTAACATTTGTGGTGTCCGGAAAATTCTGTGATTTTGACAAGATGTGATAATTCCGAATTCAGTAACTATGAATTGGATGATCGCAATTGAATCATACAAATGATTTACAGCGAAATTGTAAATACAGTTCTAATTTTATGTTATGAATTATTAAAGAAGTACTATACGTGCAGAAAATGCTAGGAGACTGTACTAATACTTCATTTGAAATTCTGAGTAAAATGGTTAAAGTATATATATATATATATATATATATATATATATATATATATATATATATATATATAAAATTACCTATATCTATATATTTATATATTTTTATGTACAAGATTTCTGAACAAATTAACCAATCATTACGAATTTGGGGAGGCGATCGCTATGTATAATTTAATTTAGTTTTATGCAAAAGGAGTAAAAAAAGAATGGAAACCCTTTGTAAAAATTTAGATACCTCCGATTTTGGGAGATTTTAACAATAGGTATAATTTAATAAATATTCCCCAAATTTAAGTTTCTTTGGAGTATTTTAAAGGATTTTCAGGGGGAATAATATGGACAGGGCCTCTCATTTTAAATCGCAAATATTTCAGATTAAGCAAGATTCTCTGAATTTGAATGTCTTTAGCTTAAGCTTTACATTTTTGATAAATTCTTAGAATCAAAATCATGTAATCGATTTTATTGAAAATTGAGATAAGGATTCTAGACATAAAGTTTAGTAGTATTATATCATGATATTAATCTTCATAAGTGGGTAAAGAAGTGGTGCAACACTGTCTTGTTCGTGGAATTAATTTATGTCTATATATATACTAACAAATATATGCTCCCTCCGGTCGCATACATTTGCTAGGCTGGGAGGATGAAATCATGGTTAAACGAACTACATATACTGAACCCCAAAAGAAAAGTGAAAGTAAAATGCCATCAATTAGACCCTATAACCTCTATCTCTGCCAAAAATCAGCTGAATCTATCAAATAGTTGATGAGATACAGGATGGCACATACATACGTATGTACATACACACAGATAACATGATTTCATGATTGAACTTTCTGGATCTCTGGGTTGCCTTGACTAATGATGCTGAAATTCTGCACAGCTATAGAACCTATCAAATAACAATGTTGTGCAAAGTTTTAACTAATTTGGTTTATTGGTTTTTGAGTTATGATTGATCAAAGAAATGAGATTTCCAGCATAAGCCATTCGTGGAGTCTATTAAGGGATAGAGCGCTCTCGCGCCTTCCTTGATAGCCATCTGTTTCGGTATATAACAGCTCTTCAGTGTGGCTAGAAAAGCAAGTTCCTCAAGCCAAGATATTAACTCGACCGTCATCTTGCAGCTGCTGGCAGTAAGCGGAATCTTAATGAGTAAAATAGTCAATTTGCTTACACAAGAGCAGTGCGTTATAAGCTAGTGGCAGTTGGCGAGAGCTTAACCCAAGAAGGATGCATATTTAAATCCTCTACATACAGTCCTTTTTACAGCACTTCAGTGTGGCTAGACAAACAACTCGACCGTTTAGACGACAGTCGGCGCTTCTAACCATTTACCTAACATATGACAGCATCTGAGAGTAATAAACATGATAAACATTGTCAAATGTCCAAGAGCTCCAATTTGTTTACACAAAGAGCATGTCTGTGTATTATGCAACACTTGGAATAATATTAACAGGACAAACTTTCAACTTATATAACATCTAAAATATTGATAATTTTATACAAAAGTATTCTCAAATTTGCTTAATAAAAAATAAATGGAATAATAAAGCAAATAAAACCCTCTCTTGTTTTGGAGAGGGTAATTAAAATGAATTAATAGGAAAAAGGTCTAAAATAAGTTGTTTAGGAGTACTGAAAACCTGCTGAAAGATATTTTACTGTAAATATCTTCCGACTGTACATTAGGAAATTACCTACTACGCTAACCTAAATATCTTAATGTTTTGAATTCATTCCTGCTGAGATTGAATGTTTTGCGGACTTTTAAATTTAAAAAGAATAATGGCACGACGGTGGACCAATTCTCTGACTTCAGCAGATGATCTGGACGGCAGGCCATCGCGTAAACAGCAAGAGTCTTGTTGCGTAGATGATACGCAGTAGTAGTTAGCTCTCACAGTGACGTTGCTCTCTTTCTATTTCGTGTTTATTCTGTTGAAGTCGTCTTCTTTGTAATAACAGCGTTGGTAAAAGTTGTTTATAAGTACAGACAGGGATTTAACAATCATTTCAAGATTTTGATTTCATGTTCTAGTATATAGCATACATACATGGTCTCACCGAATAGGTGGGCGACCAACTGTCTTGAACACGACCGGTTTCTTTTGTGGCTCAGAAAAATAGAGGAGGATTTTATCAGCTTATTCGCTACGTATAACTCAACTTTCTCATTTTTGTACTAATGAGTCACTGCTTATCACAGTCCAAAAGGCCACTCGAGGATAAGGTTAATGCGTTTGTCAGGTGGACTGTGAGACAACACCTTGAGCATAGGAGACGATGGTTGAAACTGGGCAAAATTTAATTATTTAAGAGAACGCCTAGACAAAAAATAACATTGGATTTGAAAACGACCATGTTGTAGTCAGCTAGGAAGCAACCCCGTGGTATTGTGCTTCACAGACGGGTAGTTCTTGAAAATAAACTTTGTTCATGGATGTTTTGTTTAGTTTTAGATACACAGAAGAATGGAAACTTATTTACATGGTTGTAGCTTCATTCCGTGACGTCATATCTTGACACTAACTCTAATTCTACTCTTTGAACTCCTCACGAAATTTTCCACTTTTTTGCTTTCTCTGACACTATATGGAAAAATACCGTTTTTAACATTATTTTTACACCCCCACATCCAATCTTGCTGCTACAGAATCTCCTTTTTTCCTTTAGATTAAAACAGTAAACAAGCACTGTTTCTAACGGATGCTGGGGAGACTCCACAGGTTTATATCAACAATCAACAGCTGATATATTAATTGTTGCTACGGGGGTAATGCTATAATAGGTCTATTATTTCAATCATTATCCTCTAGTTGTTGAGTAGACCGTGGGTTGTTGTGTTCATCATCACCTCATGAACCAAATTGGAACTCCTTGTGGGCAGGAGTAAAACTGATGTTAAAACATCGTCTTAGATACGTCCATGCACCTTTATAAGAGGCTTCGTCCGTCAATCAGTAGCTCGCTTGCTCGGTCGAACAGTCCGACATGATTTAGTAGGAAATATTTTATCCACCAAACGCGCACATTCAATGATCAGCATTTCTGGTTTTCGTTATCAGAAAGTGTCGACCGTTTTATTTTCCGGGCTTTTATGCGTCAGATCAACCCTATAAGTGACTGTTCCTCCACAATGGCGCCTAACTTAATTTTGCAATAGCATGTTCGTTGGTTTGTCACGCTTAAGTATAAACAGGATTTCCATCGTTATTTTTTTAAAATTTTATATGTATTCAATAATCTTTAAAATAGATTTTTCCGGTAGTCTGTCGAACTTAAGTTTGAAATAACAAATTCGTTACTATTGCATGCTGAAATTGAAACAATATGTAGGTACGGCTATGTGAAAAGAATGTGAAAGACGGAAATTTCTATATAAGGCTACAGTAAGAGAAAGTGAAAAATTCCACTAGAAGTTAAAAAATTAAAATTAGAGCTACGTGTCAGGATATTATGTTATAGACAGGAAGCGAATAAGCTGAGAACATCTTTCCTTAGAAAAACTGAGAGAATGAAGCGGTCGTGTTTATGACAGCTGCGATCTTCCCCTATGTGGGACGAGTTGGAGCCTTACGTATCTATACTGCATATAAAAAAAGAAAAAGAAATACCTGAAAGCATTGGTAAACTCCAAATCATTCGTGTGCTGTCTTTATTAATGACTTTTGCACCTGCTGCTATTAAAAAAAAGACGACAACAACGAAAAAGAAGCGAAGATAGAAATAGAGAACGAATTGCTGCTACGTGTCATTTACACAACCAGACATCAGCTGCTTACGTGATAGACTGAGATCCTGATAATCTGTTATAGTATTGGTCTAATGTAAGGCTATAAAGTTTGAAATATAATTTTCCTGATGGCTACAACTTACTCATCTTCAAATCTAATATTAATAAATATTTTTCATAAACAGTCATCATAGGTCTTCAGATTTGAATCATTTCATTCATTATTTAAAATCCTCTAATAATGTTCATCTTCATTCAACTGTCCTTATTTACTTGCAGAGATAGAAACAAGGTTGGTTTTAAATGCAGGGGAAATACCACTCCTCCAAAAGAGGCACTCTGGGTTGGTAGAAAAATAAAAATTTCCTCAGCCTAGAAGAACCTCCTCTTTCACTGATCGAGGGCAGAAAGTAAAGGTAAAAGGCCGGTCACGTATCATAAAAATTACTGTCATCATTCAACTGTAGATCTATTTATCTCAGTAACTCTTATCCTCGAGTGGCGTTTAGCCTTGATAAGTGATGCCTCATTAGTAAAAAAAGTATTATAAATCTTTAACCGGAGATTTAAAGAAAAACAGATAAATTTTCGTTACAACTGTTAAAATCTCACTTTAAAAATCAAGTATAATTTAAGTCCAGTAGAATTATATACTTATATAAAAAAACAGTCTTGACTTGCGTGTGTGTGTGAGTGTCAGCAAAAAATAATTAATTGAATAACGCTTATTTTGAATGATTTATTCAAATAAACTATCTTGAAAGTAACCCATTTTCTATACTTTTTCACTTCCCGGACATGGCTCCTTTCGAACCTGAGACTATCAATTTGGCGCTAAAATCAGAGGCGGGTTTAGCGGCCTTACCGGAAGAGATGTAGACTCTCTGGTGCCGAAAGATTGACTTTCCTTGCGCTCCAGGTAAGGAAACAGGATCTCTTTGGTGCGAGGGATGATCCACGTGTGGCAGAAATGCGTTATTAAAATTCCCAAGGAAATGGTTTGTTTACGCTAAACTAAATAGAAGATGGACGGTCGGGTTTGCGGGAAGAGGCTTAGGGCCTTTCTAACTCTTTTGCTAATCAGCCACAAATGATATAAATTATACCGTGAATAAATAGACAAATATAATAAATTGGATTTACCCACTCATTCGTCGTATACAAATAAATAAAGATTTCCTTTGTAAACAGAGGCTTAAACTCGTGTAGTAAGATAAGATTGATAATAAGCCGCGTAAAGAATTACCACATATGTAAAATGAAAAACAATGTCGAAACGCAAGAACATATCCATCCGACAAGTATTCATTTATGAAAATCAGACATTTCTTTTAGAAACAGATGACCCAAATAACCAAAATGTCTATCTATCTATCCGAAACACTAACCCAGTCTAATAATAATCCTTACGTACATTTATTTCTGAAATAAAGAAGGTTATAGCTCCCTTTTATCCCTAAAACCTTATAATTTCCCGCCATCCCTACTGTATACAAGCACTGTTTAATGATACTAAATTGTCAGTGACAATAGGGGTGTAGGCATATAATATAACATACATATTTAAATATTTGACGCGCAGACAGACGTTCGTAAATGCGTTAGAAAGAAAATTATTAAAAAACAGTGAGTGTCAGAAAGAACGCATCGGAATAAGGGGCCGAGAGAAAATCAGTAAAAAAGGGCCGAGTGAAAAGGACTATGCTATGACATTGAGAGAATATATGACGATTAGAATAATAGTTTGCCTGATCTTCACTTGATTCATGCAGGATGTGATATTCGTTTTCTAAATCGTAAAAACCTAACCCTAACCCTAGCATGTCATTTCTGTCACTAACCCGTTACCGTGATTCTGATTTGGTGTTAGTTTTCTTCTGCACTTGTGGAATACCAGTTTTGAAATTTATAAGATAATATAGTTATATTTAATAAAAAATTAAACCATGCCATGCGAACATGCTTCGTTGTAACCTTTCTGAAACATATTTAATTATCATTTTAGCCTACATAGTTAGAACTTGGCCTGAAGAAGCTCAGCTGATTTACAAGCTGGAACACGTCTGAAAATGTGTGTCCAAAATGTTTGTATGGATAAAAAAATAATACTAAATAAGTAGATATGTATATGTATATATATATATATATATATATATATATATATATATATATATATATATATATATATATACATAATAATTATTATTTCATGTATCCACATAAAATGTTATAAAGAGATATAATCTTTTATGCATTAATTTTCAGTATTTTCTTCAACAGTGCTCAATACGTGAGTAGAGCTAGGTAGTAAGTTATGAAAATATATCTATAGCAATTAAGCTACACTAGGGCTTCCGCGTTTCATCTCAGTAGGAGATTGTCAGGCTAAAATGAATGGAGTTTGTGTTGCCGGTTGTTTTTATATATACACGTAGAATTTAGTTTAGCTAGTTAACCAATCAGATTCGGAAGCCTCTGTGTAGCTTAATTGCCATAAATATATTGTCATAACTTACTACATAATTAAATATATATATATATATATATATATATATATATATATATATATATATATATATTTACATCTGTGGATTGCGATGTTTAGTTTCCCTACGTTTCTAGGGCAACGTTGGCGAAAATCATACTTTACTCGTTTATGTTAATGTAAACAAATGTGAAAGGTTATTACAGAAATGCCCTTCCGTGTAATTCTGTCAGTCTTCTATTCTCGTAAGTTAGAATTTATTGGTATTCGCGATGCCAAGTTAGGAATTAAGAAGGAAGATTTACTATTGTATTTTAACAGTGATTTAAATAATGCACTTAAGTTTAAAATACATTTAATACGTAGATTTAGTTCAATTGCTAATCATTTGAGTACTTTTCGAAGCAAAATGATCTTTAAAATTGTACAAAAGCACGAAGGCGTAAGAATGAGCGATATTATGCTATTCTTCAGTCAAGTGTATATTTAGTTAATTTTAAAATCGAGACTATGGAATATTCGGTATTTGAATGAAGATAAGCAATTTTTGAGAAAAGCATTATTTACACCTATACGCTAATGTACAGAAATGTGAGAGATTATTATGGAAATCTCCACTTATATGAATCTGTAGTATTCTGACAATCTTATATTCTGTTAATATAGAATATATTTACATCCGCGATTGTATGAATTACAAGACAAAAACTTTCCCATTTATTCATATAAATAGATATTAATATTTTGGTAATTTTTATACTGACCTATACTAATGTATTTATCTTTTAAATAAGACTGTCAAGAAATCAAAAGAAAGAGAAAATCGATTAACCTGAGCGATGGTGTGTGCACTCTTTTTTATCTTACAATTTGTTCATTAAATGTAAAAACAATAAACAAATGTGGTGTCGGTCGCTAACCGGAGAGAGTAGTCAGTCATCCTATCCCCTTTCTTTATGTTGCTTCGTTAACAGGAGAGAGAGAGAGAGAGAGAGAGAGAGAGAGAGAGAGAGAGAGAGAGAGAGAGAGAGAGAGAGAGAGATGGGAGGGGTCAGTCAGTCACTCACCCTCTCCCCTTCCTTAACTCTTGCTTATGCCTCGTATTTCTATATTTCTAGTTAGTTTAATTTAAATTACCTCTTTTACAAATATTTTAAGAACGGTTGAATAATTTATCCGTTTTATAATAAAATCGCTAATTAATTACTTTTAATATAAGCAACGCTATTGTATATATATTTAAACAAGTAAGACAATAATAATACGAATGAATAACACCAAACATTAATTTATTATGAACTTTTAAGACATTTAGACATGCAAATATTTTGGGCCGTTGATCTCTACGATATATACAGTATTAAAAAAATATTCTGTTGTATTATTGATTTAAATAACAGTAACCCGTTATGATGGTAATATAGGATTAATAAATGAAAACACTTTCGCATTTATTTATTTAGAAAAAAAAGATGTTATTTGTAGTTGAATCAGTAATGTAAATAAATTATGCATTTATTAGGAATTTATTTAAGTTTAAAAGAAAATAGAATACGTGGATTTTTGTAATTAATCGAGATGGCTTTAATATTTTCCGAAGCAGAGTGAACGCTGAAAATAAACGGAAGCACGGAGAATAAGTGAAATATCCTCATCTGTTGAGGCTACGTAAGGTGTATTATTTAATTAATTTTAAAATTAAGACTATGAAATGATCCGTAATTGCTTTAAGGCAAGTAATTACTGAGAAAAGCCTTATTTCTTCATATATGTTATTGCAAAGATATACAAAAGATTATCATGGAAATGACTACTCGTATGATTTTCAATGTCTGAATATGGAAAGAAATATCTGTTATAACATTAGCACACGGTTAACTGTGTAACAGGAAGAGGGATTGAAGGTAAGAGAGCATTATTTTCTCCGTCTCTTAAACTTTGATAAGACAATATAAACAAAAACAAAATCTTGTGAGCAGCTTTAAATAAAAAATATCGACTGGTTATTAGAATTTTTTCTTTTTCAAAACTCTGACCAAAACTCCATCGACTAGATATGGAAATTGGAATGTAATATTGAAACTAGAAAGCGTATAAAGAAGGGTGACAAAACTAATAAGTAAAGTAAAGGAGTGCAGTTACAGGGAGACATTGGACAAATTGGGATTGACTACTTTGCTGGAGAGAAGAATGAGAGGTTATATGATTGAGACTTTCAAGATAATAAATGGCATTTCTAACTATGGTGGGCATTTTTTTAGTATTTCTCCTAGATCTGGAAGGTTATTGTCAAGGCAGTTTTCACAAACTAGATCTGTTAACCAGTTAAATTTTTTTGCTCACAGAGTAATATGTTTTTGGAATAAGTTGCCAGATCAGATTAAGAACAGCAATAGCGTGAATCAGTTTAAGATGAGGTTGGATGAATTCAGAGAAAGTGGTAGGAGGGAGAAATTGACGGGGGCACTTTTAGGAGTTATCAAATGAAATATTTAGCAGAATTTGATCTGGATATCGATACTGTACTAAGAGTTTCATTATTATTATTATTATTATTATTATTATTATTATTATTATTATTATTATTATTCATTTTTTAACAGTTGAATTGAGAAGATAGTTAAAGGGGAGATGCCCAAGGAGGTATAACAAACAAATAAATAAATAAATAAATATATGGCGGAACTGAATAACGAAAGAATATGTTTGATCTAGATTCTGTTTCTTGACCTATTCAGGTTATTTAAATAAAGGAAAATATTACTTTACTTTATATATACAATAATACGATTAACAGAAGTATTGTTTTGCTCCATAAAGCATTATTACAATTTTAAAGCAAAATAAAAGTTAAATAAGTCTATGAATACTTTTACTTTCCTTTAATCGTTTTCAATGCAACTGGCAGAATTATTATTTATTATAAAAGGTGTAAATTAAAATAAACCAATTCCACGAAGTTTTTTGTACTTATTTATTCGTTTTGTATTATTCTTTTACTAGAATTAAACGTTAGGTTTTAAGAATGAATCTACCCACTTACACCCCTAACTGCCCTCACTACTTTTCTATCGTCATCTTTACCCCGCCATATCCACTCGCCACATTCACCTTTACGATCCCATTTTGCCGTCGGCTGTGTATAAAAATCTACCGGAAACGAAAAATATAAAATAACATATATGCAAAGCATTACAAAATAATAAATCTTATGAGAAAAAAAACTACACGAAAAAATTCTTTTAACTGACACTTTGCAATATGTTAGTTAAAAATTAAACAAGAGAATACTGTTAACCTTTATTTAGATTGTAAATCTTACATATGCAAATTATAAAGATTAATAACTTTTTTGCAGAAAAAAACATATATCGAAATTGAGTTATTAGCAGACACACACACACATACACACACACACACACACACATATATATATATATATATATATATATATATATATATATATATACATATATATGTATATTGTGTGTGTATTTAGGCAATCTTTTCTCATGCAAATATTGTTAAAAATAACAGAATTCGTCTGCTTAATTATAACTTTTTATTTTTTCAATTTTTCTAATGTTTTTTTTGTATTAAAATAATAAAAAATCATAAATGTTCCATAGGTATCATGAACGTTTTCGATTCTTCATCGAATAATCGTTAGGTTTCACAAAAGCAAATAAACAAAAAATGCTAACTATATATATATATATATATATATATATATATATATATATATATATATATATATATATAACGTGTTTTAGCAAAATTAGACACTTGACTAAAAGTAAACGAAATACCAAGAGGTGCTGAGGGGGTGTGTTGACGCCCTAAATGGACGAGATCGCTTCCGGACGCCCTTACGCCTTCCAGCAGGACTCGGTTACCGGACACTAGGCCAAGACGACCAGGCGTGCCTGCCCAACAATGTTATTCACCACTGATCGCCGGACTTGTAGGCGCCCTCTGCATCCGACAACTCAAAGTTTAGAAATAAAAATATCCCAACATATCCCATCATGCTATTTGCACGCACAAGGTTCTGAGTACATCAGTGAATTTACAGGCGCATGATCTGATATTGCTAACCACTTGCTAAGTATAAAAACCTATTCTTACAGTTATTTCGACGAGTGGTTTTTCATTTTTCGAAGCCTAACCTCAATATTCTTGAGGTGATCGTTATAAACACCTCTTGACATAGACTATGTAAACAAAAAAGTTGATGCGACGATGAGAGTCGAAAACTCGTAACGACGTCGTACGTAGATAAAATATTAAAAGTATGATTTAATATTATATATATATATATATATATATTTTGAAATAAATATTTATTATTATTACCTACAGACACCGGTGTTTCATTTTCAGTGTATGAGATGTAAATTCTTGTCGGTCGAAGGATTCGAACCCAGTTGCAAAGTCACATCTGACTGCCATTCTGATATTTTACCCTTAGGTCAAGATTACTTAACATGGAAATGAAAAGAATTTAAACTCTATTAATGTCGAATCAGCGGACATATACAGTAAGGCAAGCCGGAAAATGTCCAGCAACAACAGAGGATTGGAACATCGCATTACGCATTGTGTGACTGCTTATTATTAAATTCTCTTAGAGGCCTAGTTCTAGGATTTAAGGAGGCGATACCAATATCTTTAAATAAATATTTATTATTATTACTTACCGACACCGGTGAAGAAATAAAATACAATGTTAAAAAACCTGATAAACATAATCAAATGAAAAGAGAATTTCTCAAAAAGAAATATTATAATGTGCCTAATACATACAGATATAAACATAAGTAAAGCGTCCATTTAGCATAGCACTAAGAATGTTTGCTCATGAGCCGAGAGAACAAGGTGCAATCCTCATTAGAGTAATACCAAAGACTTAAAAATTGTACTTGACCCCTCTTTGCTAAACACTTCGCATTATAAGATGCGGATCAGCAGTAAGTGAAGTAATCAAGGGAAAAGAGTGGCGCCCTTTTCTACATCTCAGTTTCGTAGCTAATGAAAAAGGAGCCTCCCTCGACTATGGTCAACCACATTACTTTTATAAAAGCGGATACAAATTTAAATAAATAAGCATGTCGAATAGACGGTCGAGTTTCGCTCCCAGCTTGAGGCGCTTTCTTGTCTAGCCACACTGATGAGCTGTGATACAGCGAAACACGTTGTGGAGTACTACATGCTCCCCTTCTTTTTGGTTTGGGCACTGTGGTTAGTAAAATCGCCAACTGCCATTAGTTTAAATGCAACGCTCTATGTATAAACAAATGGAGCACACTTCGGCAATTGAAAGTGTTTATATAAACATTTACGGTAGATGCTTAACAGTCAGATAGTTAAGAGCACCGACTGTCGACAAGTTTTGATCACGACTTCAGTCACTTGCTTGACTAGGCGCACTGAAGATATTTGATACACCGAAACAGTCTGCCTGTGGATGAGTATATATATATATATATGTATATATCATAAGTAAGTTAAAAACTCTCAAAGTGCTCGATCGTAGGTTCTACAAGAGCTAATATCAATTATTTTATTCAAATATTGTACATTACTCTGTCTGTTGTGCATACCTAGGTATCCTCAACAAACAGTAATTTACAGTATGTTCATAATATATATGTATGTATGTGTGTGTGTTAGCGGGTAAATAATTTTTCCTAATTACAAAAAAAATTCCATCATATTTGTTTCAGTTTACATATTCTCAAGGAAATTATAGCAGAATACTTTAAAAAAACACCAAATATACACATGTTATCTTCGACGAGAAAATAACATCACTTTAGTTAAACAACTTCAACAAAAACCACAATCTGTCTGTTTACATAATATTGGTTTTATGTTTTTGATCCAAATAACACCCCAGATATAGTGGTAAGAAAAAAAGTCAAGGAACCTTAGCGATATTAAAATAATCTATCTATCTATCTATCTATATATATATATATATATATATATATATATATATCAGTAAAGGTCATAGGCCATATGAGAAATATATCACTGCAACGCTGGGGGTCCTCGGGGGTTCCTCGGGGGGCACAACCTTCCACTGAAAACTGTTTTCTTTTTGATTCAAATGAAATTAAAACCATAGGTAAATGACAAAAAATGATGTCTATTCTCCAACTTTCAGAAAATGTTTATATTAACATAGTCCTCGGGGGCACAACCCCTCCACTGAAAACTGTTTTTCCTTTAATTTAAATGAAATATATATATATATATATATATATATATATATATATATATATATATATATATATATAAAGGATTACACCCCTCTGCTTGTGCATGCCTGTCCCTAAAAACGAAGACATATTAGGAAGTGTACTTTTGATATAATTGTATTCACATGCACAATTTGCATGTGAACATTATGGAAGTATTATTTCGTCTCTGGCTGCCTCTTAAAGAAGCTAATGACAATTTTCCAACATGTTACGCAATAAAATTAATCTATTTATTAGCGTGAGTTAACATATATCTGAATAGCTTGGTGAGTAAGATATCTAGCTGACAGCATCAAGGTTGTTGTTAAAGTAAACTCTCCCTACCATGATGTTTCATATGATGCTATCCCACACTCTAACCTGAGGAACACGAGGTAGCTCTGCTAGTTATATATAATAATGTCTATGATATACGCATGCTTCAATTGGATATAAACACTTTCTTAAAAATCACCTCCCCCTCTCTCTATCTCTGTTTTTGTCTGTTTCTGTCTCTCTCTCTGACTCTCTCTCTCTCTATCTATCTATCTCTCTCTCTCTCTCTCTCTCTATCTCTCTCTCTCTATATATATATATATATATATATATATATATATATATATATAATTCACACACGGCCGGTCAATATTTACCCAATCGTGACCAATTATTGTGCTTGTCATTAATTCAGTTTTCAACCAAACTTGATGCGTTTTTTTGCACTAAAATTGACTATTCCCAAGCCTTTTTTGAACATAAAGAAATTAAAATTTGGTCCATTAGAAAAAAAGGTATTCAAAATATGTGTGGTCCTCAGAGTGTAGGATAACGCCCCCCCCCTTTTGACTTTGAATAACCGTAATTCTTTTTTATTTAAAACAAATATTTATTTTTTTATTTCAACAATGTAGCAAAAATACAAGGAATCTAAAAATATAGATATCTCGAAAGGACTTTAAGATATGGAAGGGTTGAGCAGCTTAAATTAACAAAAATTCCAATTGAGTAACGCTCTTCATGTCCTTTAACTCGACATAACTTTAAAAAAATTATGAATATAATTTAAGGATGGAAATAGAATGATAGAACTCGATGAGCGGATTCTAAATATGCTAGTATTAAAAAGTTCGGTGCTATAGAAACAGAGCTGTGTGACTCTTAGTAGAAAAATAAACAAAAAGTGATAATTGACTTTTGAAGCTAAATTTTTCAGAAAAAAAAAATGCCAAACTGAAAACTGAAGCCACACTTGTAGATGAAAGAAAGCCAAAAACAAAATGCCAAATTTAAAATTCTCTTTATTAATGAAGAAAATGAAGAAGAATTGGATATATTGAAGATATCAACTCTTGAGTATGTTGAAGATGTTAACCTCCAAATATTTGTATCTTTTTTTCTGTTAGTTTCGTATTGTTTTCTTAGCGGTGAAAGCAAAGATGTTCCCTATGAAATTGAAACTGTGGGCTAAAAATGCTTTTTGTGGAAAATTGAAAAAACATATTTATATAATTATTGCGCTAAAATATAATACTTTCTACAATATACATATTAATTTTTATATCCTACTGGAAGACTTTAAAGAATATTTGAACATATTATATTTAAATAATTGTTGATAAATTTGTAGATCGATACCATTAGCCCCCCTCCCCTAAGCAAAAATAAGATTATCTTTTTTTAGGCGATTAGGTGTTGGGAAAGAAAAAAAAATATTTCAGAATTTAGAGTTTTACATATAAATTTAACGTAAAATTATCACCCATTTCTGGCCAATCGCTATCCGGCTAGCGTTCTAAGAGCATATCACCATAATTTTATTGCAAAGGGATATAAATTGTGTTGTTTTTTTTTGGGGGGGGGGGTAATATAAATCACGTAACTCTATCAATAACCTAAAGTCCAGGTGGCAACCCCAGAAATTTAATTAGAACGGTTACATACTTTCTTGACATTTTGGCTCGGAGCAAAATGTAGTTCAATTTTTGTATAGTTTTGTATATTTGTGCAAATAAATATTGCAAAGTGTAGTATCTCTTCTGATACTACACTTCATCTTTTCTGTTTTCAGTAAGTGAAGGAGAAATCCTTTTAGACTAAGGGAATTTTAATTTTTGTTACAATCCAAAGTTTTCCTTTTTAGAGATCTGGATTTTCCACA
This sequence comes from Sepiola atlantica, assembly GCA_963556195.1. NCBI lineage: Eukaryota > Metazoa > Mollusca > Cephalopoda > Sepiida > Sepiolidae > Sepiola > Sepiola atlantica. The sequence continues at coordinate 106,938,131 of OY744520.1, read as the reverse complement.
CATTAAAAACCGACCTTGTGTTCAATTCGGTGCAACGGAAAATTCGACAACATAAATTCCGGCAAAGGAAAATTCGTCAATTTTGTCAAAGTAGAAGAATTCGGTAATTATGAAATAAATATCGATTGAAAATAAGTTTTAGAACCGTTCTTGCGGGGATATAGTTGTAAATACAGGGCTACCTTCTCCCCGCAACCAAAAAAGAATACTTCTTGTATTATCTTTTTGGTACTGATGCAGTTTACGGACCGGGTTATTTTTTAGATAAGATTTTCAAGTTAAATAACATTTTTACGATATCTTTTTTTGATTAAATTGTTTGCTGAAAGTACAGAATCGCTAGCAAAGCCTCCTCCTCCTCATGTTAAAAATAGCTTTCTAAATGATGTTAGTATTTCAACCCAGTCCGTAAACTACAAAAGTACCATCAATTCCAATTATTATATTAATAAAAAGTAGTAAATTAAAATCATACTACGAGATTAAATCTATCATAATGCATTTCGGTTTCTTCGTAAACAAATCAGCCATTTTAATATTTTATTCATAGTTGAAATAATTAATCTATTACTTCATGTTCGACAATTGAAAGGAATTTGGAAGTATTTAAACTGTTGAATAGAAAATCATTTAAACTTGCTTAAAAACTATTAGCAAATTTTCATGTATTAAAAGCCCCCCCCCTAGATAATATTTAGAAATAAATCTTTGAGAAGGATATAGTTGTATAAAGGGGGTATTCCCCCCAAAAAACTTAAAAAATAAATATTTTAGAATATTCATGGTTCCTTAATATTAAAGCGACACGCGAAAAAATGTTTTTGTTGATTAGTGATACGATGTCGTAAAATATTTCAGTTGAAAAACGGTTATTTTAATAAGTCTAATGTGTACTCAGCAGCGTAAGAAATTCACTTTTTTAATCATGAAAACAAAACAAAATTGGATAAACTTGAAAAACATTCGGTAAAAATATTTTAAAAAGTCGTCTGAATTTTACTAACAATTGATTTCAAATGTATGGTAGGACAAAAGTTATACACACGGATGTTCACCGCCACACACTATCCACTATGCGAAGTTTTACTTACCGACAATCATTCAGTTTCTAGTTTCACTTTGGAAAAATAAAATGTAATTTTCACAATTAAAGTTTATATTTTTTTAAATTAAAACAAAATACAAAGGTTAAAACTAAAACATATTCCCCAATATTTAAAGAATTTGTATATCATTTTAAAATCAGATAGGGAAATAAAATCTTATTGAGACCAATTAAAACTATAAAAGTAACTTTTTAATAAAATAGATTAACTGTTTATATTTATTCTAATAAAACTATAAATACATTAGGCAAAATTATTAGAAAACCATCTGGCAGATGGCTTTCTAAGAATGTTCTATTACAAATCCATACCTTCTATATAAAATTAAAAATACTAGATGAAATTAATAAAATGAAATTTTGTAGCGATTATGATATTCCATACATAGTTTTCTGTCGGCAAAATAATTGTTGCTATTCTGAAATAAACGACATCGAAATCAACACTATCCTCCACGCGAGAAACTCACTCCTTTTCTTCAACAATCAAACATGGGTTAAAAAATCCAACCCTGAAGACCCTTTTAATGTTCCCATGGGATGATACGATAGCGCGGCCTGATTGTGCTTTTCATCCTAAATTCCTTACAAAATAAATTCCCTGGCCAAGAATTCGGCCTCTACCGAGACGACGGCCTATGCCTATCCCGCAACAACAACGCGCAAGAACTCGACAGATTCAGGAAACATTTAAATGCATTCCTAAAAGAACTCGGATTTAACATCATCATAGACACCAACCTGACAGCGTAGATTTTTTAGACGCTACTCTAGACCTAACCAACAATTCAACTAGGCCATACCATAAACCCACCGAACAACTCAGATACATCGACACCAAATCCTGTAACCCCTCTCGTATTTAAGAACCTTATAACCAATATTAGTAAGAGAATTTCCAGCCTTTCATCCACCCCTGAGATTTTCCAACATTATTTCCCGTATTACAATAATGCCCTCCCTGGGAGCGGTTATAACGAAACAATATCCTGCATACTCAACCAATCCACCGACGCAATAGACAAAGAAATATTATCTGTTTCGCCCCTCTCCCTTATTCCCTCAGCGTCAAATATAGCGTAGGCAAGCAATTTCTCAAATTAATAGACAAGCACTTCCCGCCATCAAATAATCTCCCTAAACTTTTTAACATAAACATAGTCAAAACTAACTATTCATGTTTTCAGTCCGTGGGACCCATTCTGACCTCAAAACCACCAACCAATTCACCCAAACCCCGCTGCTCGTGCAAAAGAGGTAAGAGCTGCCCCTTGGGCGGAGGATGCACAGTCAACACCGTGTTTACGAAGCCAAGGTTATATCCGGGGTGGATACCTAAAGGGAGGATATGTGCATCAAAATGACCCAAGGTACTTTTAAACAAAGACTCTACGCCCACAACAACACATTCAAATACTCCAAAAAAGACCACATAACCACACTAGCAACCCACGTATGGGATCTCAAGAAGTCAAACACCCCTACAAAATAGAATGGAGAATCACCGACAAACCTAAATCCTACAGCCCCACCTCCAGGACCTGCCCTTTGTACACTACTGAGAAATTCAGAATTATACAAGCTATCAACAACCCTTCCATAAACTGCATGAACATAAAAACCGAGGTCTTCAGAAAATGCCCCCACAAACGAAAATTCCTGCTAGGCCAATGGTCTGATAACAATATTACATAGCCCACTAATCACCCCTTTAAACCAAATACCCCTCTAAAAAGATAGCAAAGTAATTCTTAAAAACATACAAAATAACCAACCTCCCCAAGACCTCCCTAAACCGATAACACATTTTTCTATTTTTCTATTTACGTATAAAATACCCCCCAGATATATGTTACACATACCCCGAGCGCGACAACATTAACCCGCCAACCCTGATACAACCTAGCCATGACCCCTACCGACACAGATAAAACATTCATCAATAGAGACCCCATCCCTCCGCCACAGACAATCACATCATTGATACTAACCTAGCCCCATCTACCACAGCTTATACATATATCAGTAGATATCCCATCTCCCCGCGACCCTCCTATCACGGTAAATACATAAAACCCCTGTAAACACCCAGGAATACAGATACCCCACAGAACGAAAGGAATTATTGATGCCTAAGAACCCCCCCCGCTTCATAAGGACCATATAATAGATTCTCAAACCACCCGCTCACCCCTGTATAAGTTAAGATGCGTGTACATGCGTGTGTATATATGTTTGTATGTATGTACACGTACATGTGCGCGGATGCGCGTGTGTATGTATAGATGCATATTATTAATAAATATAAAATATAAAATAATATTAATAAAATAAATAAAAGATTAAAGTAATAGTAAAACAAAAACACAAAAAATAAATAATAAAAAATTAATAACCCCCCTGTACATGTGAGTGTAGATGGGTGTGCGTGCGTGCATACGTATATGCGTGCGGTTGTGTATGTGAATATGTATGTGCGTACATGCACGTATGTGTATATAAGTATTTATATGCCGGTGTGCATGGAGGGAAGTACGCAGACTTGTATGTGAACGTATGATTGGGATATAATAAAATAAAAGGATAAAGAATTTAATAATTTTTTCCAAATACACTAAATATTAATATTATTAATACACCATTAATAAAATAATTAACAACCCCACCCAGAAACTAAACTTATAACCCTCAATCGATAATAACAGATAGCATCCATCATTTTAATTATACTTAATTACGGTTATAAACAATCTTTGTTTTCAACACTACTAGTTAAAAACGGGTCAAATCAACGGAACACCGTTTTTTAATATACGGCGTTTTCGTCCATTAAAAACCAGAAAATACGAAAATACCAATTGAATAAACAAAAATAAACAAACACTTAAATTCAGGGAAATATCATTGCATCATCCTTTTCAACACTATATCGAACTATTAATCCGATACGTAAATTTAAACCCAAAAACGACAACAAAAAAGCAACCTAATTTCACAAACTCAAACGGCAAACTTCAAAGTCCCCCTTTCGTATTTTTTCAGACTAGGTAAAACAATAATATTACAAAGCCACAGACAAACACATCAATAAAAAATAAAACTTTCGAGGGAATAACATGAAGGCCTTTCAAATACGAACTTACATCGAACACACTTAAATGTTAATTAATCACTATCCCACACGGGTTTTTTCGGGGCCCCCCTCAGAGATACACCGTTTTCTGTCATTGTTTACGCCATTCCCGTGGGGCCGTGACTAAAATCGTTTCAGCATGCCGACGATTCCACTGGGCACAGAGATTTACTAAATATGTCTAAATCTGCCCTTTTGGATGAAACCGCGGTACATTTCTGAAATATGTAACGTACAGTATTTAAATAAATTATATATATATATATATATATATATATATATATATATATATATATATATGAATAAATTATATATATATATGTATATGAATATATATATCTATATATATGTATATGAATATATATATATATATATGTATGTAAGCAAACATTGTTAAAATAACAAAATTGTCTGCTTAATTATATTTTTTATTTTTTCAATTATTTCTTTTGTTTTAAATTTTTAAAAATGCATGTTCCATATGTATCACGATCGTTTTCGATGCAATTTTTTATGAGTCAAATTTGCTGCATAAATACACACGCAATAATATATATATATATATATATATATATATATATATATATATATATATATATATATATATATATATATAAGGAGAGGTAGTTTGCTTGAAGCATTGTGTGTAATACGTATATAGAGGAGTATTAGAAGGCTATCACAATGCAAGAAATGGAAAAAATGTCGGCGTTGAGAAGTAAGACAAAAACAAGTGTTTTTGATTATATATTTTTTCTAAAACTGTTTTAATAATTTTTTTCTTCTTTTCTATATAGAAAATCTTACTTAATTAGGCAAGACTTCAACAATGATGTAATCTGTGTGACCGAGTTTAATAATATATTTCGAGGAAGACCTCTTTATCAAATGGTAGGTGTTTAAATCTAAAAAAAACGTGTGAATGGCGATATTGCTTATCACGCAGTAAATATTAATATCCGCAGCAAATGTAAAAAAACTAATACTATAACTGATTTTTATTTTTTTAATGATTTTAATTACTTATTAAATTTATTATTTTCATTTTTCTGAATATTTTTATTTTTTATATTTGAACCCACCGATTAAGTGCTTTTTTTCAATATTTATTTAACATATTTTTTATATATACTGTTGTTATCTTATTTTATTAAAACAATATTTCTTTCTTTACTTTTCTGAAAAAAAATTGTAATTTATTTATTTAAAAAACAAACTTTCAAATTTATTTGATGATTAACGGCTAAATATATTTTGATTCATACAATTTGTACCACGCAGTAAATTTAGTGAAATAATCTGATTCTTCAATTCTTGTTTTGTTTATATTTTAAATATTATCATTATATACTTAATCTGATACTATTTATTTGGGATCATTCTTGTAAAATAGTAATGAATTATCTCCCTTATACACACAAATACAAAACTAAACTAAATTAAATCAAATTATAAATCTTCAATATATAATTTCTTTTACAGGATTTTCAATACTTATTTGAAATTTCTAAATCTTTAACCTTACTTTTGGATATATGTAATTCAATTGTAGAAGGGTAAAGTGAATCTATATAGTATTTTTTTGCTATTCTATTCTTATTATTCTATTTTGCATTTTCCATTTATTTTTTATTTTTTTTATATATATATTTTTTATATAACTTATATATTTATTAATATATTTGTTTTTTCATTTATTTATTATTATTATTTATTTATTTTTATAAATATATATACATATACACATACATACATATATTTGTTTCTTCATTTATTTTAATATTATTATTATTATTTATTTATTTTTTATCATAAATATATATATACATATATTTTATTTTTAATGTTTATTATTTTCTCTTTTTTTATTTATAAAGTTTATTTGGGCCCCAAACAATTGAATGACATATATCCAAAAGTAAGGTAAAACATTTATAAATTTTAAATAAGTATTAAAAATCCTATAAAAGAAATTATATATTGGAGATTTATAATTTGATTTAATTTAACTTAATTTAGTTTAGTTTTATATTTGTGTGTATAAGGGAGATAATTCATTACTAATTTACAAGAGTTATTATACCTTCTCGGAAAGAAAAAAAAAATAGAAAATTGAACTCAATTTAAATTAAAAAAAAATCGTTAGTGAATTAAACTATGAATTTTAGTAACATTGTACTAAAATCATAACAGCATTAAATAGTATCAGATTAAGTATATAATGATAATATTTAACAAAAAACAAAAATTGAAGAATTAGTTTCGTTCACTAAATTTACTGCGTGCTACAAATTTGAAAATTAAAAAAAAACTTTTTTTTTTTCAGAAAAGTAAAGAAATAAATATTGTTTGAATAAAATAAGATAACACTATATATATAAAAAATATATTAAATAAATATTGAAAAAAGCACTTCATCAGTGGGTTCAAATATAAAAAATTAAAAAAAATTTTCAGAAAAAAAAATTTAATAAGTAATTAAAATCATTAAAAAAATAAAAATCAGTTATAGTTTTAGTTTTTTTATATTAGCTGCGGATATTAATATTTACTGCGTTTTAAGCAATATCGCCATTTACACGTTTTTTTAGATTTACACACCTACCATTTGATAACGAGGTCTTCCTCGAAATATATTATGAAACTCGGTCACACAGATTACATCAGTGTTAAAGTCTTGTCTAATCAAGTAAGATTTGCTATATATCAAAAAATATTATTAAAAAAGTTTTAGAAAAAATATATAATGAAAGTCACTTGTTTTTGTCTTACTTCTTAACGCCGACATTTTTTCCATTTCTTGCATTGTGATAGGCTTCTAATACTCCTCTCTCTCTCTCTCTCTTTATATATATATATATATATATATATATATATATATATATATATATATATATGTATATATATATATATATATATATATATATATATATATATATATATATATATATATATATATATATATATATATAAATATGCTTATGGCTATCATAGGAAATATGCTTACAGGCATCAGCATATTTTTACACAATTACTAGGTTATACTCAGTTATCGAGCACTTTTGTAATAAATACTGTAACAAATATATACACACCATATCATGTGATAATAAAAGTATATGATATAATACTTGTAGTTGCTCCACATATCTCTACTACATGCTCCCAGTAAATCATTCACAGCAAGAACTCGCCATCTACAACCACAGCAATGCGCATTCATTTCTCCTGCTCTGTACCAAAAAACAAACAGAACTTCTTCCACGAACAGAGTTTTTTCCCTAGAACATGCCATCTGTCGAACAAAACACCACGAGTCTTCCCAACCAACTACAGCATGGTCGTCTTCAAGTCTAATGTAAGCAAAAACATGTTGACCGTCTTCTTGGATAATAAATTTCCCTTAAGTAATGTTTTGCCCATTCTACCCATTCTTTCCAATCCTTTCGTGGTGGCGATCATCGTCTAACTGACAATCTCTTTAACCTTTTATCCTCGAGTGGCTCTTGTGCCTTGATATGCGGTGACCAATTATTAAAAAAAAGTAATATAGGTATACAGGGCGTCCGTAAGATATGTACACAGGATACTTAAATATTCACCAGTTGTCAAACAAGTTTTGGTTCACCTTGGCGACATTCTGGCAATCAAGGTGTGACTTAAACCCTCATACACTTCTTCGTCGGAATACAGTATGGTTCAGCTCGGTTCAAAGAGTGCATTCTCTCAGGCTTAAGTTCCTATTTCGAGAAAGTTGGCTGGTTTATTGCCGATTGTTTGAAGTCCCCCCCCCCTACTGACGATTGCTACGGGTCCATTCCTGGCTATTTTTGCACTCAGAGTATCCCCTTGAAGGAGCTGCTTTTTTCCCACCTTCCGGCACCATGCCACATCTTAAACAAGGTTCCGTTTAGTCATACCAGATGGGTGACCATTTGAGAATACCAGTTGCTGTATGCTGCGCCCTCTTTCTGGTTACTGCAAGTGTTTCAAGGAGACTCAACCTGCTGTCGCTTACTTATAACGGCTTAGCAATATAGACGTGAACAATTTTCGTGGACTCATGTATCATGTCATGATACTCCAATGAATTCGACACTGCAAATTCATTTGGAGACGGTTTAACTAACCATGAGCGGACGCTATCAAAGATCAGATGATTCAATGACTGGCGTGTTCAATTTGTGTATAAGTTCTATATGTTGGTGTTGTTTTTCTTTTATTGTAGTGGAAGACATTTTATGTGATACAATCAATTATCCGCGTGCATAGGAAGTAATTAACCTAATGAAAATGTCGTTTGTAACGTATTAGCTTTATTTACCGATTGAAGTAGATTTAGTTCCACACTCAGACAAACAACGCAACAGCCGCAAACCACGTCAGACATAGACCGGAAGTCCTAGATTCAAGTGTCATCCTCCTTTGAGATCTTCAGTAGGACACATCCGAACCCACGATTTGAAACCCTATTAACTGAGCTATCGAACCGCGCACAGGAAAGTCGACAGATATATCACGTGGTGCGGAATCTACGGTGAATGTCCGATTGTGGATTGAACCTACTTTCTTAACTAGCGTAGTCATTGAACTGTTAGAACCCATGTCAATATCTCACAGTAGGATTTAGGTACTACCTGTGATATTAATTTCCTATATAGTTTTGCCACGGTAGGGTCTTTAATTAAAAACGTTATTGCGAAAGGAATGTGGACAAAAGAGCGCATCGTGTTTTTGAATTATTAAAAAGATGCCATTCATTAGGATATTTTTTGTACTACGTCGTTTATCCTGCTTCTGCTATTTTGTTCTCGTTGTTTTCGTTCTCTCTTTGAACGGCGAAATGGGCATCTATTACGCAGTTTCACGCCTGTACTTCCTCAGGGGCAACAACCCTTGACTGTTGTTATCGCAGTATGCACTCAAATCTCTGCTCGTTTTGAGCGAGGAAGACGTTGAGCGTTGTTTTCAACCAGTGCAAGTTATGAAAGAAGGACGAACGGCGTAAAACCAGTGAAAGTTAAAAGAGAGAAAAAGACGACTGTTTAGGCCGGCGAGTTTTACATTTCGTTAACAGAGAGAGGTTCGCCCAAATCTGAACGGTCGGGCAAGCAATGGCTTCCGGCCAACATCGACATTAAGGATGAAGAAGCAGATGGATGGACATACGCAGTTGGGGCTGGTCAGCAAGTGCGCAGACTAAGAGAGTTAATTTATACTAGCGGTGCTATCCGATGCTTCCCGTGTACGATATACAGCACAAGAAGAATACCCGTCACTAGACGGGTAAAACATGAACTCCCCCGAACAGTTTATACACACATGTTATGTACTCTTACGAAGATTAAAATCAACAAATAATTATACTAAACGTTATGTATAGAATCCTTATTTCAATTTTAATCAAAATCATTAACATAATTTTGGTTCTAGAAAATTTCTACAATTTAGGGTTTACGCCTCAGGTGTCTTGAGAAGAAATTGAAATTCAAAGAATCTTGGTTAATGCGTGTTTAACGACTATTGATCATATTTGATACAGATCTAGATCATTTTAATGTTCAGATGAAAGCTTGTATCCATATTATGCCCCCTAAAGCGTTTCAAAATACCCTTAAGAAATTGAAATTTTGGGAACATTTATTATTTGATGCCTAATACCTATTGTTGAATTGTCAAAAAAATCGGAGGTATATAATTTTTTACGAAGAGTTCCACCTCCTATCCCCCCTTTGCATAACATAAAATAAAACTAAATATAACCCACATTTAAACTCCTTACGTCTAACAGTTGTGTTCCGAAATTCATAGTGATCTGTTTATTCGTTTAGGAGTGAATCCTCTACATACAGATATATAAACATATACACATACTTAACTTTATATAAATTGAGATTATCAAACCATGTATTTATTGTTAACGTTAGAAAGTTCAGCGGTGAAAAAACATAAACAAATTCCATATCTCCAATGGCCCTGTATATGAAGTTAATATACATCGGATGAGAGGACCCGAATTTAAGAGCTTTTGAAAAAAAGGGCGTTAACACTTAGTTACTGCTACTCACAGGTCTACTCTGACTCGGATTTGGAGTCGTTTTAACGATGGAGCTAATTCGCTCTACATTGAGCATCCGCTCTACAATGAGCCTATCGGCTCTATATGGATCTCATCGGCTCTAAATGAAGCGCATTCGCTCTGCATTGAGCTGAATGGAGTTTATCCGCTCTACATGGAGCTCATCAGCTTTAAATGGAGCTCATTCGTTCAGCATGGAGCTAATCCGCTCTACATGGAGCCCATTGTCTCTACATGGAGCTCATCCACCATACATAGAGCTCATTCGCTCTGCATTGAGCTCATTTGTTCTACATGGAGCTTATCGACTCTACATGGAGCTCATCCATCTACATGGAGTCCATACGCTCTATATGAGGCTTATCGGATCTACACTGAGCTCATACGCTCTACATGGAGCTTATCAGCTCTACATAGAGCTCATCCGTCCACATGGAGCTCATCGGCTTTATATAGTGGTCATCCGCCCAACATAGAGTTCATCGACTTTTCATGAAGCTCATTTGCTCAACATAGAGCTCCTCCGCTCTATATGCTGTTCTGTTCTACATAGAGCTCTTTTGTTCTACATCGAGCGCATCCGCTCTACATAGAGCTCTTTTGTTCTACATCGAGCGCATCCGCTCTACATAGAGCTCTTTTGCTCATCATGAAGCTCATTTGCTTTACATGGAGCCAATCCGCTGTATGACAGCTATTGTTATTAATGTTCCTGTGTGTCCACCCACCTATTTGATCAGACAAGCCGAAGCCTGTTTGGTGGATGTCGGTTTATTCGCCGGAAGACTCACCATGAGAAGAAGTATTACCAGTTTATATGATACTAGTAGCGGCTCAGTTGCTCTCTGTATTGGTCTCTTTGTCAATCTCGTTAGTGGCGATAATCAGTCTTCCCTTGTGGTGTGGCTCCTGGTCTTCCTAGTGTATTTTTAGACGACGGTGGCGTCTTCCATGACTGCCAAGAATCACGCTAAAAATGAATATAAATATAGCTAAATTAGTGAATGAAAAAGATGGATGAAACATGAATGTTATGAATGGGTCACCAGTTAGCAAGTGCTAAGTTTTGTAAATGAACAATCAAAGAAATCGTGATTAAATAACAAAACGTTTATATAACTATAATTTTACATGAAAATAGAAGTGAGTTTTAGTTCGAAAAGTTCATTTGGAAAAGTTGATGCAAACTCGTGTTTTGGTAGAAAATGTTCAGTTAATAAGCAAACACGAAAGCTACGAATGTGTATGTCTATATATTTGTTATTGTGAATATGCGTTTGTGAGTAATAGGCAATATGGCACTGAGTATGTATTTGTTCTGAGTAGCAATTGGTTTCTCTCGCTGGATTCTTGTTTGTCTGATTTGTTAGTATGGATATAGGTTACGCATGAGATTGCAAAAAACTATACGTGCGTTTGAAGTGTTCCTTTCGTTTCGGGGGTCAAGGTGGTGGTGGTGGGGCGTAGCATACGTTATACTCCTCTTCCGATGTCCGCCGCCTGGGATTTGCTTTCATTAGTTCTTTTGTTCAGCTTTTATTGCGATTTCAAATTTCGCGTCGGCTTGTTATTTGGGGTTCAAATCGAGCGGAGCCTATTTTTATTGGCCAACAATTATGATTTAGCGACAACATATGAAAACTCTTGATTTTCTTTTGGAAACGAAGAGGAGAAGGTATTTAAACGAACCGGAAATTGAAAGAGAATAGCTATTCAAACCGGTATCTTTTTGGCGTTCGTTCGAATCGCATCTCTATTCACTACAACCATATTTTTAGTTATATATTTTTCCACTTTTATTAAGTCTTCTAATCTATCTTTAATACTTACCAGTACTCTTACCCCCGCTATCATTTTTACACAGTCGAGCGATATCATCATTCAGGTTCAGTGCGCTGTTCATTTTTATTAGTTTGCTAGTTCTTTAATCCCGGTACCTGTCCGGTTTATGAAGGGTCCTGAGTATGTTTCAACAGATACTGTAGTTATTACGTTTATTAGATCTCTCTCATAAATTGTATTTTGATGGCATTTTCATTTTTCTATTCAAGTATTCACTTTTTGTAATCTTTTAATTTCTGTTAACTTATTGGCGTTCGCTTCCAAAATGCCTAAGTCTTTATAACTTACGCGTTCGCTATGCGCCCTAATCTCCACAGACATCCGTTGTTGTTGTTGTTGTTATTATTATTATTATTATTATTATTATTATTATTATTATTATTATTATTATTATTATTTGTACTCACTAGGAGTTCTCACACAGATCATCGTCAGTAATTGCTATTCGACAACAACCAGTGGAGTCTAAGTGACAACAAGTCTCCTCATATTTCCAGTATTCTTCACCTTTTTTCGATAATCACCGCAAATAACCTTGCAGTATCGCAACAGCCCCTTACCATTGATTTCTCGCTGGTAAGGACCATTGGTCTTCTCTGGGATTTGATTGGCAATAAACCTCCCCAAGGTCCCAGCATTCTCCGGAATTTTCCAGTGGAGGTCTAGTTTGTGCTGTCCCTCTTTGCTCTTCTCATCCTCCTCGACCCTCTACAACTATTTTGTCTGGTGTCAGCCTAGGCCGGCACCATTTTTTTGTGGGGTGGGGAGGGAACGGGTGGAGCTTATGGCGTTACTTGTAATTTCTGTTCTTTGGTTTATTTTTGTGTGGGGTTAGCTTAGGCCGGTGTAATTTATTAGGGGGTAATATGAAGTGATGTTTCTTGCAGTTTCTGTTCTTTGGTTCGTGTTGTGGTGTTCTTCGTGTGGTTTTGTTTTCTCTATGTTGTAAATTCCTTGTGACCCTTTGTAGCTTATGCGAGTTGGTTTCCGCATTCGAGGATTTTTCTTAATATTGCAGCTGTTTTGATCATAGCCGTCCTTTGTATGGTTTCGATGGTCCCTTTGATTTCAATTTCTCCCAGTCTTGTCTCCAGTTTTTTTTATTGTTCCTAGTGCTCCTACAATTATTGGTATTATACTGACTTTCTTCATGCCCCATATTTATTTCAGTTCTCTGGCTAGTTCTGTGTATTTGCTTCGTTTTTCCGGGTCTTTGATCTTCACTCTGTTGTCTGCTGGAACGGCGAAGTCTACGATTTTACAAGATTTTTTCTTCTTGTCGATTATAATAACATCAGGTCACCTTGCTTGTATGGGGTTATCTGTTTGTATATTCATATCTCAAATAATGTTGTGTTTTTCGTTTTCTAGTACTGTTTCTAGTTTATGTTTGTACCATTTGTCTGCGTATTCGAAATTCAGTTGTTTGCACAGTTCCCAGTGTATTACTTTCCCAGCGCAGCCATGTCTGTTCTTGTATTCTTTTTGGGCAAGTTTGCTACATTTAATTATTATATGATTTACTGTTACGTGTCATTGTCCATACAGTCTGCATTTACTGTTTTCCAGGGTTTTATCTATTTTAATTTTAATGTAGTTTGTCCTAATCGCATTGTACAGTGCAGTCATCAGTAAAGATTCCGTTTCTCTCTTCAGGTGTTTTTTTCTTAGCCATGTCCAGCTATTTTCGTTGGATTATTCTTTTATGAGTCTTATGAAGCGTTCATGTAGTTGTTTTTCTTCCCACTTTTCTTTTCTTGTCTGTTTGTGTCCAGTTTCGATGTTTCCTGCGTTGTTCGTTGGTACGGTGTCTCTTACTGCGGTGATCTACCTTTCTGTGTTCTGGTTTATGTATTTCTCCAGCTCTTTTTTAGTGTCGTGCACACAGTCTTCTATACTTACCAGTCCTCTTCCACCTTCGTTTCTCTTCATGTAGAGTCTGTCTGTATCGTCTTTTGGATGTAGTGCGTTGTGCATGGTCATTAACTTTCTTGTCCTCTGGTCAAGGTGCCTGAGTTCTTCTTTAGTCCAGCTTATGAATAGTCCAGAGTATCTTATTAGTGCTACTGCCTAGATATTTATTCCTTCGATTAGGCTTCCGCTATATAATTTTGTTTCTATGAGCTTTCTTGTTATCAGATATTTCTTTCGAATCTTCTCTTTTATTTCTGTTGATTTGATTGTGTCTGCTTTCAAAAGTCTCTAATATTTATGGCTGTCTTGTTCGCCTAGCGCCCTCATCTGCTTTTTGTTGGGTAGTTCCATGTCCTCAGTTGTCTCTAGCTTTCCATTTTTTAATCTTTAGCAATGCACACTTTTTTCCATTCGAATTCCATTTGAATGTTTTAGCACAAGATTATAATCGTATTTATCAGCTTTTCCAGTTCCTTTTTGCTTTTTTTGCAAATATCCTCAGGTCGTCCATGTACATGAGATGGTTTATTCTTTGTTCTCTGCCTGTGAACTTGTATCCGGCATCTCATTTCCTGAGTATGTAGTTTAGTGGCATCATGGCTATGATAAACAGTAGTGGCGATAGGGAGTCTCATTGGAAAATGTATCTGTATTTTATCTCCGTCAAGTTTTGTCCTCCAGCTGTCAGTTCTAATCTCCATGTTCCCATTGCTTTTTTGATGAGATTAATAATCCTGTTGGGTATCTTGTACATTTTTAGGCATTAAATTATCCATGCTTGAGGGATTCTGCCGTACGCTTTCTTGTAGTCAGTCCATGCCATAGATATGTTCTATTTCTTGCTTGTAACTTCTTTCATGGTCGTTTGATCTATTTATAACAGATCATGCGTCCCTCTTTTCAATTTCTGGAAAATTTTTTGTTCCTCGGGAAGTAGCCCACGGATTTTCATGGAATGGTAAATTTTTTCTCTCACTTGTGTCGTTAGGATTTTCAACATTGTTAGTAAACAGGTTATTGGTCTGTAATTGCTTGGGCTCGTTCCCTTCTTGTCGTCTTTTTGTATGAGTGTTGCCCTTCCTTCGGTCATCCACTCTGGTACGTCTGTTTTATGGATACATCCTCTCAGTTTGTGTGCTAGCCTTTCATGTAGGGTCGTGAATTTTTTGAACCAGTACGCATGTATTCCATCGTGACCGGGTGCTTTCCAGTTTGCCATTTTCTTTAGTGTTGTCTTAATAGTTTCTTCATTAATTTCTGTTTCTGTTCCTTCTTACATTTCTAGTAGTTTATCTTTCATGTCTTTCAGCCATTTAGGATTTTTGTTGTGATCTTCAGTCTTTTCCCATATTTTTCTCCAGAAATGTTTTGTTTCCGTCGGGTCCGCTTGTTCTGTTGTTCTTTCTTCGTTTACGTTTTTGTAAAACTGGCTTTCATTGTTTTCAAAGGTCCTGTTCTGTTTGTACTGTTCCGATTTGTATATGTATCGTCTCAATCTTCCTTCTTTTGTTGCTATATTTTATTTTAGTGCTTCATGTTTCTTATTTAGTCTTTCCTTGCGATTCGGATTTCTGCTCTTCCATAGTTTACCTTCATCCTGTTTACGGTTTTAGCTTCCTAAGTTTGTTGATCTGGGTTTCCAGTCTGACCTTCTATCCAGATTTCGTCTGTCCGTTCTTTTGGCCAGTCTTCTTTTCTCTTTTTAGTTTCATACTTATTGATTTTGCCTCCGCATATATCAAGTTGTTTAGGTCTGTGATAGTGTCTGTTGAGATGTACATGAGTACTCTGTTTACTTTCTGTTTCAACTTTTAACTTCTTCCAATCTCCATTCCTTAGTGATGGGAGTTTTATTTTGTTCTCGGACATTAATCGTTTGATGTTTTCCACTTCTCTTGTTTCTTCCTCAGATAGTTATATGGTTTTGTCATCTTCGCCCTCTTTAGTTTCTGTGTTTATGTATTGCTCGTCTTTTTCCTGGGAGTGTTCGTCAAGTGGTGTGTCTTGATCTATCACGTCATTTATCTTTTGTTTGATTTCCGTTAATTCCATCTCCGAGAACCACCCTCTCTTGAGTATCTGTGTTGCTTGATATGCTATCCTTTGTGCTGTTGTATGGTAGTAAATAAAAATGTCCCATAGATCCTTCATGCGTTACTGGTATCTTCTTTCTGTGAGGTAGCGGCTTTTGGAGTAGAATTCCATTACCAGTCTGTTCTCTTTTGTGGTCCATTTCTTTCTATGGCTTTTTGGTTTGTTCTTTTCATTTCTGCTTACTTGTGTTTGGTCTGTGTACTTATCATATGTGGAATTTGATGGGTTACTTACCTGTTTTTAGACCGTGGTCTTGTTCTTGAAATTAAAGGAGCCAACATTCGCAGGATGCGGACCGTGCCCCCTATGTTGGCCATGGAAGGAGCACATGCCAATCATGAAACTAAGATCTTTTTTTTTAGGCACACGGCGTTTATTTGTATTCATAAACATTGATCATGGTTTGGTGTTTGTGGCAACACAAGGTCCTGGCTTAGTTTACCTGTGATCCTGTCACAGGAATAGTGTTTCTCTAATTTTCCTGAAGTTCAATATGCACTATCACACATACATGAAGACACATTTACGAAAAAAAGATAAATAAAAAGTAAAAAGATAAGAAATAAAAATTAAATTAAATTAAATAAAATTATAAAAATTGATAAAAAAAAAAAAATTAAAATAAATAAAAAACTTAATCATATATATATATATATATATATATATATATATATATATATATATATATGTGTGTTACATAATTACATAAGTTTTCTTAAATAATAATAAACAAGACGATAGATTCCCCTCCCATGTTTGTCTGATGAATTGATGCTAAGTTATCAAATGTTCGGTCGAGATTAAAAAATAATGGAAACTTGTTTCTCTAACGTGACTAATTACTTTTTAGGGGAGGATTTCATTTACGTTGCACTCAAATAAAAGGCAAAAATATTATCTACCGACCCCGAAGTGAAATTTAAGAAGCTTATTATTACATTAAAATTCACAATAAATATAACATTTGTATATCTACCAAAAAGACGTCTTTAAACGGTACGCTCGAGAATTATTATTATTATTATTATTATTATTATTATTATTATTATTATTATTATTATTATTATTATTATTATTATTATTATTCACTGTGGAGGTTCCCAGATGTCGGAGAGCCCTCTACTCTAATAGCTTCTTTCGTCGTGTTGTCAGCCTCTCCAACTCCCTCCTTACTCACTGTTTCCCCGACTGTATCGACATACAGAAATTTAAAACTAATGTAAACAGACATCTCGTTGCACAGCTCCCAATTAAGGATGACCCTCAAAACTTACACCCTGATTCTCAGTAGCCCCTAACTGGGTAAGTCGATTCGATTAAGTCGAAATTTTCTTACCTTTCTGACACCTGTTAAATGTTCAATTGATTTTCATATTTAGCGATCGGGCGATCTCATTTTTAAAATGGGTGTGGAATTTAATAATACATGTACACACGAAGGAAGTTTTATATAGATCATACTTATTTTGATGGAACGGTTGCAATGTGCTAAACAACGAAGTCTGTTGACCTGGGTGTGCCGAGTTCGAATCCAGTTTGTTCCACAGAAACACTTTTATCAAAACCCACATCTGACGGAGGGTAGGTAAATAAAATACTTATGGATACTTTCTGTCTGATTAATTTTAACTGCTCAAGTTAAACTGGTTTATCGATTCGAAACTCCGTACTTAGATTTCCTCTCGTCTGTATCGAGTATGGTCGCCATTGATCGGAAGTTATGTTTGGGAATCGAACCGTTGAAAACCTGAAATTAAATCGAATAAGAAAACTCATGTTAACCTAGTGAAATGAATAAGAGCAACTCCATTCGGTTCGTATTTTAACAGATGCTTGTTTACGGCGAGGTGAAGATAATGAGTGTATGCTTATTTGTTCTAATCTACGAGCACATGTTACTTTGTGTCTGTTGAGATTCACTCCTAGCCACTACTTGGAGGACGTAATTTCTTTTCCCGTTATGTTTTCTATATCTTCGTTCGCTCATTCTTTTGAATTGAACTCCTTGCCGGACAGTTCTGTCCTTGATATTTCTAAATGCAGCTGAACCAAAAGTAACCCTTATTCAAAACAAGCTAACACACAATTTACGGTATTCAAAACGAGGTAACATACCCACCTCAATATATTACACTGGTAAAATAGACATTAGAAACTGCTGGAGGTTATAGTTCGCTATGTAACGTCGGCGATATTACAGAAGTCACCCTTTGCTTGTGAATGTGACAGTCTACAAACCGGTTGCATAGCTTTGTGATACACTGGCACAGCTGCTTCACGGACCTCGTGCAAGTTCCGTGCATTTGCATTCGGTTCTGGTGCGGGGCCGTGTTTTTTTTTTAACACGAGAAGAACAATTAAAAAAAGGAAAGTTAGAAAGAAAGAAGGAAAGAACCAAGAATCAGGCTTCACCATCTTCTCCTCCTCTTCTTCCGTTTATTTTAATTAATTCCTGGCTCTCATTAGGTTTCATAATTGCCTCGTCTCGCTTATTTAATGCGGCGTCGTAACCAATTCTAGATGAATTTCAGAAGCGGATAAAAAAGATATGAGAGCAGAATAATTGCAGAAATGTTTCACTATTTAGCGTATTGCGTTCTATAAGAAAGTTTAGCCAAATAAATGATCTCGTGTGTTATTTTGCAATCTGAGCTCAGAACAAAGGGTTTTGAGTTTCGGAAAAGTCATTTGCGAAAATGCGAAGTCAGTTTGTAATTAGCAAAAATTGTAAAGTCAACAGTATCAACACACGAAGGTTTATTCTTAATTTACGCCCGTTCAATCTGCAATGAATATTCTATTTCAAACGTAATCATGACAGACCAATACAAAGTACATCATGATAGACTGACGGACACCACAGAAACACTTAAAGATTTTATTGGACTTATATAAGCTAAGATACGCCTATTTAATCTGCGAGTTTAGCGACGAAAATTCGATTTCAAACGTGGACAGGACGTACTGACAAACACCCTCGGGAAAACTATTGATCCATATATCCCCCTCTTGCTATGGATTAAATAGTAAACTAGACTAGAATTCTAAGTCTTGGTTGTGCAATTACTTCAGGAGTAGGACAATTCCGAATTGTTTTTGCTCATCCCGGCATAGTTTTTAGGCGCCGTAAACTTCTTGCCACGGGAATCAAGCAATGTCGGTCCAAGAGAGGTGCGTGTGGAATTCAGCAATCCTTGCTTTAATAAAAACTTACAGCGAATGACATCCTTACAGGAGGTATCTAGTATTTCTCAAGACTTAAAAGAAAAATATTTTTATGTAAAAAAATTAATATAATTCGAAACTCTGGTCTAAACTCTTTCTTTTAATTCTCTTTCTATTATTTTAGATGAAAAGTAGATTTTCTCATGCGTAATTGGCGGAGATAGTTTGCTAACCAAAAGCTGGATATAATAATCTTCTGCGTCAGCGATTTAGGCTTATTATTCGTACGTTATTTTTCAAAAACAAAACATTTAATTTAATTCAAATTCATCAATTTTTATATTAAATCCGATCAGTCATTTTTTCTTTAATTACTAATTTCAGTGCGAGAGTAACAGTGAATATACCCATCACTACTAAGTTCTCATCCTTCAACTCAGTACGCACTAAAAAGAAGTATAGAATAGCCTAATTTGCGTCAATTTTTCGTATTACAACCTGTATTCTATTACTCCATATTAATCATTACGTCTTCCAGTGATTAAAAGAATAATAAAACAAAACATTACAAAGTTACATTTTATGATTACAAATTACAAAAAACACTCAAAATATTTATTTTACTATGACTTTCTTAGAATATACATAAAAAACGTCTCTTAATAAAACTTACGTTTTAAAACGACCAATTACAACAAAATAACAACCAAAATATTTCTCCATATGCCTTTCTTAGAGTATACATAACAAAACAGCTTCTACATCTGCTTGGCACTCATTATTTTTTTATGTTTATTGCCAACATATGAATTCTTCGGGTTTCGGTATAATTAGTGCAGCGTTTATCATTTGCATATGTTGAAACAATTTTTTAAAAAGATGCACAATAATCAAATAAATGATAAAACAATACTAACAAACATATATAGACTTTTTCTTTACAAGTCCGCAACTTTTACCGCATCCCAAACAGTTCAATGGAGGAAGAAAAGAGGAAGAGTTAATCTTATGTCAAAAACTGAAATAAAAATTATTCGTCGTAGCAGTAAATTTTGTTGCGCACGTGCATTCGTCATTTGTCTCACCGCACGAGACAGTATCAGGTTCGTTGCTATAGCAACTAGGTCGACCGTGTCCAAGTAGGCAGTATTTGGCTTGGCGTATATTTAAAAACTGCGGCACTTGTTTATATATGAATTTTATCGGCTTCTATCTGCTAACCGGAACAAATTTCAACGTGTAATTCTTTTTAGAAATAGTGCGGTGGTGTATGTTTTTCATGATTCCGATTGTCTGATACATAGTGTTTTCATGTTTTACTTATTATTCAAATCCGGAAACGGTTTTTTCAAACCATATTTTCAAAAAATTGTAATTAAACACTGAACTTCTTAAAGTAATACATAGAAAAATACTTTATTTACAACAAAATTGAATCTTATTAAATAGTGTCTATATTCCAGTGTTTATGAATATTAACTGCTATTAGCACCGAAATACAAACACACAATACTATTTGCCTCTAACTACGTACGTTTTTTCAAGAATGTTTATTCTTAGTTATAAAATAAGACGCAGATTACAATGTTCATTATTATTTATAAATATAATAATTGACGAAAGAAATAATTTATACTTATAGATAGTTAAAAAATGTCATTACATATACTTGTTCAGCGAGAAAGGGTAAAAGCACGAGTTTTGGGGGTTCCTCAATTTTTTCCGGGCAACGTCGGGGCACTGGCACCAATAGTGTAAAAGTAAAACGCAATACGTGTTTCAATAAAGGAAGAAATACAAGAAAAGAAAAGGAGGGAAATATAGTGTCTATTGATGACAATGCCTTATTCGCCACATTAACTTTGTTATGTGATATACCTTTCTCAGATGATACTGTATTCAATGCAACAACGTGTTTGCCACTAGATCTGATCACGTAGTAGACCTTTCTCTAACAACACTGTTTTCAATACTGGTCCCAGAAACAATTTGCTCGCCATTGGAACTTCGTTACATAGTATACTTTACTCCAACAACACCGTTTACAATACTGATCTCGATAAAGTCGATGTATGCCCCCCCCCCCTCAACGTATATTTATACACGAGCCAGACTAGTAACTACATTAATATCGGTCACTTGTAGAATAGATATTTACCGACTTATTACCTTGCAATAAGATTAAACACATCCTATATATGGGTACCATCAGCACTCTCCATATAAGAAAAGCTTCGGAGACTTATTAAACAAAATTAAAAATACATTAATGTACAAAATAAAACTATACATAGCTTAGAAGTAATATCTTTATATACTAATGCCCCCGTTAAGAAATGTTTAAATGTACTCCATAAATTAGATCACCCTAATAGAAATGGTTCAATTTAACAATAATTTCTATCAGCAAAATTTTGGACTCCCGCAGTTGAGTATAAGCTTGCTTATTCTTAGAATTCCTAAAATTTGTCTCATTCCAATTTATATTACCCCTAAATTTAGATATATTGATGATATTTTAATTTTTCTTCCTGAAAACACACAGATAAATAATCTTAAAAGCAAATAAAGTACAGTTGAACACCCATACAGTTTACCCATAGAATAGAGCAAAATAACTCAATCCAACAAAAATCTTCAAAATACATCGTAAAACTTCACGCAAAATTGACTACATACAGTTTTCCTAACACAATAATAACAATATCATCATTTATCAGCTAGATTGTTTTAGGTTCAATCCATAGATTGGGATGGGTTCTAGTCTAGCCGCATTGAAGAGCTGTGATACATATAAATAGCTTTTCATATCCAGCCTTACTTGAGATACAGTGAAGTCATTTTAATTTTTATTTATTTGCACATTTCAAAATTAAAGTAAACGACACTTATAATATATTTCAACTGAAAATGAATTATCCTCCTTGCTGATTATATTTTTAGGTGATGATTTAAAAATGTTTCATATTATCAGTCCTCTCGGTACGAGAAATAAAAAAAATAAATTGTAGCTAAGTACGTTAAGTTATTTATATGAGAAGAAAACCAAAATACTAAGCTAAATCAGTTAGACACCTTTTTATGCAAAAAAAAAGAATTGTAAGTCTCACAAACTGGCAATACGTCACACTGAATAAAACAAGTAAAGACTTCTCAAGATTATCTATCGCATGTGACAACAGAAACTTATGTCTCTTATTTTTTGTGTCGAACACAATTACTCAGCAAATACACCGTTTAAAGTATATTGGTTCATTATAATTAATGCACAGCCAAACACACAAATACACATTCATATATGTATATATCTTAATATCAATGTATATGCACACTTAAAGAATACCCGTCCCAGGACGGGTAAAATGAATTCCCCAAACATAACAGTTTTGCACCACTTTTATGTCTAATTACGAATATTAAAATCAATGTATAATGATACTAAATCTTATGTCTAGAATCCTTATTCAAATTTCGATCAAAACCAATTACATGATTTCGATTCTAAAAATAATGTCTAACATTTAAGCCTTAAGCTTAAGCTTAAGTTTACTTAAGAAAAAATTGAGACTCAGGAAATGTTTCTTAATTGATGTCTAATTACTATGACTAATATTCAATGCAAATCTGAGAAATTTTTATTTTCAAATAGGAGATTGTGACTATATCATACTCTCTAAACACCCATTAAAATACTCAAAGAGAACTGAAATTTGGGGAATATTTACTAATTGATTTTCAATACCTATTGTTGAAATTTCATAAAATCGGAGTGATTTAAGTTTTCATGAAGCCTTTACCCTCCATTTATCACGTTTGCATGAAACAAGTTAAACTAAATATAGCCGACATTACCAACCCTTTCATCTAGCAGCTCTGTTACACAATTCATAATGATTAGTTAATGTGTTAAGGAGTGAATCCGATGCATAAAAATATAAAACATGCGCACATATCTAACTTCATATACATAGATATATGTTAGTAAATACACTAGCTATATCTAGCCACATTGATGAGTTTTAAAACAATGTAGCAGCTGTCTGTGGATTACTATATATATTTATATTCTCTCTCAATAAAGTCTCTTTTATTTGTTTGTTTAAGCGTGAAAAAATACGTGTGCTCCTAAATTGCCAACGTCCTTTACATGTGTTTTCCAGGAAATTTTTACATAGGCGTATATTTTGTAAACAAATAGTCCGTAAACAATAGCTTCTATTTAACTCAGAGATGGAGCCTTGACAGGTACTACCATTGATCTAGGAGTAGTCGTAAATCTGCTATACTCCGCCTTTTCATGATTAACATAGGAAAGTAATTTATTCGTATGAAAACAGACAGAAGAAATATTTTTTATTAAAACAAGTTACTAACTAGGAAATCACGCATTCTGTAAAATTACGACGAGTAAAGAAAGTCTTCTATTTTTATCATCTGTTTCTTTAGTGAAGTCGCTCCAGACAAAGCATGAAGCCACATGAGGAAAAGGAGCTAACAAGAACGAAAGATGATTATCATAAATACAGGAGATTCCTATTGAAAAGAACAAGATTATAGGTAGGAGGAAAACAGTCAACAGGAAGAGAGTTCCACAAGCCTGCAGTTCTTGGAAATAAGCTTTTGGAATAGGAAGCTGTATTACAATTAAGCATCTAAACAGCGAATTGATAGAGACCACTAGACCAACGAGTCAAACGAGCTGGAACAAAGGAAGCAGTGAATAGATCACACAATTCTGAAGAAAACATGCCATAATAGTATTTATAGAAAAGACTGAGACTAACAACATCACGTCTGTGGGATATAGGGTGCAAAGAAGAAGAAAGGCTGGGGCCAATCAAATTACAGATACGTTTCTGCACACTATCAAGAACCCTGAAATGGGACCGATATTCACCAGCCTAAATATGACAACAGTACTCCATATATTCGTCGCCGGTAAAAACTTACATATAACCGCTCCAGAACTACCTGACTCCTGATAGAATCCTCTATCTGCGTAAGAGCCAGATACATCGTAAGATGGCGTACGGCTACCACATCTAAGGAATGGCCGCCCAAAACGCTTATTTTTGTCTAATCAGAGTACAAAATCGATTTGGAAATCTAGTGGAGATGCTAACTTCTCGTACCTACACCCTCTTTCTAACTGAGGAGATGTCGCTAGTTCTCTTTACTTTGTTGTTATTTCCAATCTCTTGCCCATCCCTGTAAAACATTCACAGTACGGACTCATCACCCTACCACCACCACCAAAATCTTTTGTGTCTTTATCTGTGTACTCAAAAGCAAACGGACTTTCCCTGATAAGTTCATTTTCCAAAAAATTATTATTTGTGAAACACATTGCTACGGTAATGCTCTCCTGTAGGCTACAACATGATTGTGTTACAAGTCTAATGTTAACAAATATTGTCGAGCCGTCCTGTTACGTAATCAAATGTCTATTCCATTCATCGATTTTAATCTTCTCATAGTATTATTTATAATCCAACTGACAAGCTCATTAATTCTTATCCTCGAGTGGCTTTGGTCCTTGGTAAGTGGTTACTCATCAGCATACTAAAAACACCACTAATGATCAACTTCGACTATTTTTTCATCGTTGTTTACCACGTAAGTGTGAGTGCACCAATTCAGGGCTTTTAGAATATTGTATTTTGCTTAGCTGATTATATTAAAAATGCAACATTGGAAAATGGCTGTTATGAGAGCGCTTAAACACGGGCTTTATATATATATATATATATATATATATATATATATATATATATATATATATATATATATATAATAAAGTAAAGTGATTATGTGATTCTGTGTTACTTTACTTTTAATTTTGCTCAGTTTATTACATTGAGCTCTCATACTCGGATTTCCTTCTGGAATTTATTTTACTTTAACACACACACACACACACACACTATATATATATATATATATATATATATATATATATATATATATATATATATATATGTATGTGTGTATATATATATGTATGTGTATATATATATATGTATGTGTATATATATATGTATGTATATATATATATATATATATATATATATGTGAACCTCTCTATGTATCTCTTATTCTTTGTCTTTATGTATTCTTATCCTTATCTCTCTATATCTCTATGTATCTATCTGTATGTATCTTTATCTCTATCTCTCTAAATCTCTCCATATCTCTATGTATCTCTCTCTATGCATCTTTCTCACTCTATGTATCTCTTTCTGTGTATCTTTCTTTCACCATCTATCACACTCTATGTATATTTCTTTCTCTCTCTCTTGCTCTCTGCATCCTTTTATCTATGCATCTATTTATGTATATATTTCTTTCACCTTATATCTGACTCTATGTATATTCATTTCGCTCTCTCTCTCTTTCTCTATATATTTTTCTCTATCTATGTATCTTTCTCTAACCAGTTATCTTTCTATCTGTCTTTCTAACACTATGTATTTTAATCTCGTCATCTCTCTAGCTTTCTATGTATTCATATCTCTCTATGTATATCCACATCTTTCTATTTATCTTTCTCTGTATGTGTATGTCTCTTACTCTTTCTTTAATAGTAATTGTTAAGTTTAGTAAAAAAAAAAAAAATAATAATTGAGGAAACACCTTTTGTTGCTTTTATATCTAAGCCTTTCAGTCCGTTAGATGCAAGCCATTTAAGACGAACGACGGATGTGAGAATAAAACATATCGCGGTTTTATCGCCATTATCGAACAGCGTTAAAATGTAACTTCCGTTAATGGATACAAAAGTACATGACGTCACATACTTACTAAAAAAAGGTTACGGGTTTTTTAGATAGAACATTTATCATGTTTCAAAATTCGACGTGGGTCCAACCCGTGATAGACATCGACGATATTTTGTCTTTTTTTCAGAATGATTTGAAAATTCAAACAGATTTTATTTTACTATTTTGGTTTTCGTAGATTCTTCAATAGAAATGAATAGAATTATGACAGAGAATTAAATACGAAATTGTTTGTGTCAAGTTTTCTATTTTATGATTAAGATGATAGAATTGACTGTTGGCACGTTTCGAAACATTTCCATTGTTTTATAGTGAGAAATTGTCGAAGGATATTTTCAGAGGTGGAGGAGAGTAAGAGAACGTCGAAGAAGAAAAAGAGGAAAGATAATAAGAAGAAACGGACTTAGATAAATAAGAAAACGGAGGAAGAGAGAATATGAAGAGGGAGAATTGATAAAGAAGACAAAAATGAAGAATATTAATATGAAGAGGAAGGCACATACAATATATTTACCTCCCCAGGAGGTTAAGCACAAGGCCAGTTTTATCTTACTCCTACAAGGTAAGATGTGACCCAAGGTTGGGTCGGGAAAGTGGGACTTGAAAAGCCAGCGCCCGAGAAGGTGAGCACTTTGGCCATTAAAAATTGCCTAGGTAGCCCCGTCAGCATTCCCCGGTAGGACCGCCTCAGGCAGTAAGCAATACACTTACTCCTCCCCAAAGAGGGGAGGCAAAGCCTGGAAGGGTGGACCTTCTAGAACTGCACAGGACACACCCACAGACCGGCGTAAATCAAGCCCCGAAGGCCAAGACGATACCAGTTTATGGGGTGTAGTATCCATCGGAAGAGATACTACACTTTGATCCCGGCCAAAATGGCATAGACAAAAGAAGAAGAAAAAAGATGAAGAAAGAAAAACTGTAGAATATGATGAAAAAGACGAAAACAACGAAAAAGACGAAGAAGATAAAGAAGCTAAATACGAAAAAAAATTGAAAGAAAAGAAGATGAAGAAGATAAAGTAGAAGGATAATATGAAGAAGAAGACCAAATAAATATGAAGAACGATGAGATGAAAAAGATGATGAATACAATGAAGAAAAAGTAGAAGATAGACAAATATGAAGAATGAGTGAATAGGAAGATGAAGATGATAAAGAAGATGACGATGATGAAGAAGATAAAGTAAAGAAGAAAATGATGGAAAAGTAGATGAAAAAGTTGAAGGAGATTAAGATGAAAATGAAAAAATGATGAAGAAGAAATGTGTTTTTATTTAAATGTGTTTCTCTCATGATGTAAGTCTTTTTTACAAATGAAAGACAGAAACAGACCCCTACCTCACCCCCACCCACCCCAAAAAAGAGAGATAAAAGTGTGACGAAATTTTCGGATTCAAATGTTCTAAATTCGTTCTCTGTTTTCTTATTTACTTAATTGAAACTCGTTCGAATTTATCAACTAAATAAACAAACAACCAAACAAATAACTGACCCTATTTTTACAAAGGAACAAATCATGGCGGTTCTTTTACTGCTTTTGAAGATTTTATGTACGACGTCCGAAAAATGTGGATGTCATAATAGAAACGGCGAAACAAAAATGATACAAGATTTGTAGGAATGGGGGAGGGGGTAATCCCGTGTTCTCTTTGTTCAGACGAACATTGAAAACACGTGAGAACTTGGCGAACATTTAATAAAACAAAACAATAAAATAAGATGCGTTTTTGTACTTTCGGGCTTCTTCTTCCTTTTCTTCGTTTAAACTATTCCCTTAATCCAAAATACAATTTAGATATTTAGGGAATCCTTTTGATAAGGTCTCTCTACTTTATTACGAAAGATGACGACATCTGAACACTCGCATACACACACGACGAAAGTAGACGAATCAACACACAGTACACGCACATGTACACGCTCAGTCACACAGGCGAGAGCACACATACGCACATACACACACAAGAATTACAGATTAGCAAATACGCAAACATTGAGACAAGAAAACTCATCTACACGCATACACAGCTTTAGTGTAACATCTGAACACACGCGTATAGAAACGCGTATATGCATACACATATAGGCGGCAGTAATAAATATAAGTTAATTTGCTTATTATAATCCATGATTATTTATTATTGTTAAAAAGCTGTCTTCATTCGGTATTATATTTGAACGACTGTTTTTCGAAGCTGAATTTCAGTGTATATATATATATATATATATATATATATATATATATATATATATATATAGTGTGTAGATTTCAATTTTGTGTAGAGAATTTGAATAACAGAGCTCAATGTAATTTAAACAGAGCAAAACAGAATTATAAAAAGAAAAACTATACACACATTAAGGTTGTACACATAATAACTTATTTCGACCCCTTTAATTAGGTCTCCTCAGATGTATATATACATCTGAGGAGACCTAATTAAAGGGGTCGAAATAAGTTATTATGTGTACAACCTTAATGTGTGTATAGTTTTTCTTTTTATAATTCTATATATATATATATATATATATATATATATATATATATATATATATATATATATTGAGCCCTAGTTAATCACTATCCCACACCGGATTTTTCTCGGGGACGCCCTCAGAGATGCACCGTTTTTCTGTCATTGTTGACGCCATTCCCTGTCAGGCGTGTCTACAATCATTTCAGCTTGCCGATGATTCCACTGGACACGAAGATTTACTAAAGATGTCTAAATCTGCCCTTTTGGATGAAACCGCGGTACATTGCTGAAATATGTAATATACAGTATCTAAATAAATTATATTAGCTCTCTTATATGATCGAGCACTTTATTGATTTCTTTTCATATACAACCTGACCCCCCCTCTCTCTCTCTCTCTCTCTCTCTATTCATATATATATATATATATATATATATATATATATATATATATATATATATATATATATATATTATTTCATGTATCCACATGGAATGTTATAAAGAGATACAATTTTTTATGTAACAATTTTCAGTATTAACTTCAACAGTGCTGAATACGTGAGTAGAGCTAAGTAGAAAGTTATGAAAATATATTTATGGCAATTAAGCTACACAGAGGTTTCCACGTTTCATCCTCTTAGGGAATCGTCAGGCTAACATTTTAGCCTGACGATCCTTTACTAGGATAAAACGCGGAAGCCTCTGTGTAGCTTAATTGCCATAAATATATTTGCATAACTTACTATATATATATATATATATATATATATATATATATATATATATATATATATATATATATATATATAGGGCGTTGCCCTGGATCGACGAAATCACCGCCAGACGCTCCTACGTTTTCTAGCAGGCTATCGCTCCTGCATACAAGGTCAAGACGACAAAGGCATGTCTGCTAAACAGTGTTTTTCACAACTAATCGCTGGACTTGTGGACGCCCTTTTCACTCGACTGCAACCGCCTTGATTATTTCTTCTAGGGCGTGATCCTAAATCAACAACCCGCCCACAACACGGTCGACTCTCTGAATGCTGCAATTGTGGAGGCATTCCCCGCTATAGACAAGGACATAGTCGCCAAACCGTGTGACTCATTTCGCGCCTGCCATGAGATGGTCGTCCCCACACGCGGCGTTTGCATTGAAAAATAATGTCGTATGCAACTCTAACTGTTGCTCAATAAACTGTCGAGTTCCTGCATATGCAACGTTTTGTATTTATTGGCTGTTTTGTTTTCTTTTTGTCAAGATATAATTATACTTTAGCGTATGTCTAGGATTTTTATTAAAATTTTAGTCAAAATGCATTTAATCCATTAAATTTTAGTCAAAATCCATTAAATCCATTACATTTTAGTCAAAATGCATTTAATCTATTAAATTTTAGTCAAAATCCATTAAATCCATTACATTTTAGTCAAAATGCATTTAATCTATTAAATTTTAGTCAAAATCCATTAAATCCATTACATTTTAGTCAAAATGCATTTAATCTATTAAATTTTAGTCAAAATCCATTAAATCCATTACATTTTAGTCAAAATCTATTAAACTCAAATGGGCTTAAGACGAAATTGAAATTCAATGAATACTGCTTAATTAATCGACCGCGCAAATTTAATGCAAATGTGAAATTTGTTAATTTTCAAATGGGAGGTTGTGATAATATTACGCTCCTTAAAAAGCCTTTAAAATACTCTAAGGAAATTGAAATTTGGAAAATATTTATTAATTGATGTATAATACGCATTGCTAAAATTTAACAAATCACGAAGGGCTTCACCCACGTTTTACTTCTTTTTGTATAAAACTAAATCAACCTAAATATAGCCTACATTACGATCGCTTACGCCCAAAAGTTTTGTTAAAAATTTCATAATGATTAGTATATTAATTTAGGAGAAAATCTTGTAAATCTAAATATATAAACATATACATATGCCCTACTTGATATATACTAGTAGAATACCCGTCCCAGGACAGGTATAAGCAATTAATGTAGCATTAGTTTTAAATTTTAATCCTATTTCTTCCTTTTAAAGTATGGTACGATTTCCGTTGCATCTGCCTAAGTAGAAAAGTTTGCAAAAGAAATAAATAATGTGTCTACGATACTCACCGTGTTGCCTAGGATACATATTCCATAATTCATAATAAGTGACATAGTTTAAGATTTTACTAAGTACATACATACTATTGACGCTCTAGCGCGTACACCGAGTTTTTCTTTTCAAGTTATAAAACTTTTTTAAGGAGCTTGTATTATATATATATATATATATTAAAAAACAAATATGGAGGCAAAACTAAGTCAAATATTCGTAAACATTTTAATTCAAAAATAATTATTAAATAGGGAGGTGGTGTCTGATCAACACTGCTGGGATGCCACGATAAAGAAATACTGTTTTGTTTTTAAAATCCCGAAACAGTTTTCATGGTAAACAACTGAAGATCCCTTATATACAAAAACATATATAAAAATATATTTATATTAGATTAAATTCTTGGAAGTTAACTAATATAGTGATTGCAGTAGATTGATTGACTTACTAGGCAAAAATCTTTCAACGAAACTTTTTTTTTTCAGTTTTGAAGTTTAAAAAAACTTCCGAGACTATATATATATATATATATATATATATATATATACATATATATATATATATATATATATATATATATATATATATATATATATATATATATAAGCAAATCTTCTTAAAAACAACAGAATTGTTTTTTCAATTGTTCTAATGATATTTTGTGTTTTGAAATAAGAGAAAATAAAAGTATATTTCACATTTATCACACAGGGTTTTAATCCTTCGTCGAATCATCTTTCGGTGACAAGAACAAACGAACAAAAACGCTGGACATAAGAACAGAATTTCAAAAGGCAGGAAGAAGGCGCACGTGAAGTCAATTTGACTCAAAAGAACGGACTCGCTAGGAAAAACGTTTACAATTTAAATTCTGGGCCGCCGGATTAGCGTCACAGGATAAAATTGTATTAGGCTAAGCATTTTAAAATGCTGCTGTTTTCTCCAGCTTTTTTGTTCATTTGTCACCTGAAGATGATTCGACGAATAATCGAAAAGGTTCGTGATATATATGGAAAGCACATTAATATTTTTTTATTTTAACACAAAAAGTTCATTAGAAAATTTGAAAAAATAAAAAAGGTATAATTAAGCGGTAACATTTTGTTTTTAACAATGTTCGCTTAAAAGAAAGATACCTGTCTAAATACACACATACTATATATATATATATATATATAAATATATATATATAGGTCAGATTTGGATTTTGTAAATGCACTGATACATTTGGCCACTATTAACCTCGAAATAAATGGACTCCCTGTTGATACAAAAAGAAAAAACGCTAAACGTTATCACTAAAGCGAGAAGAGAATGAAAAAAAAAAAAAGATTCCCTAATATGCACCCCACCCTATAAATATTATATTTAATTTCCCACGAAACATTTATGTCGACTAAAGGAGTTATACATTATTTACGGTATTATGGTATCTCCGGCCGACCCGAAACAATATGGAATAGCTTTTAGGACTACATGGCTATTTTACCGACAACGAGACCAAAAGAGAGGAGGACAGAAAGTTATAAAATAATTAATCGCTTTTCCAGGAAGAAGAGGTAAGGTAATATAAAATGAACTGAAACTGCTCATATCTAGATCTAAAATAGTAAGACTTAGATCCAATCTGTTGCTAAAGTCGCTAGAAAAATGGTGGACCTAACTCCTGATGCAATCATCTACCTATATAAGAATCAGATACGTCCTAAGATGGAGTACTGCTGTCACATCTGAGGAATGCGTTGCTCAGAACACTTTTTCTTGTCTTGAGAGAGTTAAAAATCTACTCTGAAATATAGTAGGGGATTATCTATTTTGTTCTTTACAGTCCCTTTATCACAGAAGAGACGTTGCTAGTCTCTTTTTACTATATCGTTATTTCCATGGAAGGTGCTCGTTGAACTCCAATGTACGGTTCCTTATTTACGGCATTCACAGTAAGAACTCGTTTTCTACAACAACGAAAAAAAACCCATTCCTTTCGTCCTCCGTGTTTCTTCACAGGGACTTCCCGTCTGTTGAACCCGTTTCCACGGGACTGCTTCCTTGCAGATTACAAATCCAATGCCACCAGATTCATGTTATGAGCTGTCCCTACAAGTATTCCAACTTGATCTATCCCATCAATCATTCTTAATTCTTTCATAACATTCTTCATCTCTTAACTGGTAACCATTCCATTTCATTACTCTTTATTCTCGAGTGGCTGCTGGCCTTGATCTGTATGTATCCATGAGTAAAAACATATCAGGTTTTGAGTTCGTTATGAAGATTTCGGGTTTTTATTGTCGTTGAATATCGGGTCATCGATGTACGCTCCTATATCGTTTATTTTTAATGGAAATCGCTTCAGACAAGGCATGAAGCCAATTAATGTATAGAGCTAACAAGAATGAAAAATTATTATCGCAAAGACAGGAGATGCATATTGGCCGTATGTTTGAAAATGCTACAGCTAGGAGGAAAACAATCAGCAAGAAGAGAGATCCAGAAGCCTGCAGCTTTTGCAAAAAGTCTACTGTGATAGGAAGCGGTTTGGTTAGTCGGTTTTACAGAGCATGAACAATTTTAAGATTATTGTAAGCGATTGAACACAAGCTGCACAACATGGTATAATCCGGCATATATTTCTTAATGGTAATTTTTTGAGCTTCCAGTTTGTGTTTCGAACAAGTTAGCAATATTCTTCTCAAGTATGCTCGCCTGTGCCGCTATATGACTAGTTACCAAGTAAGCCTTTTATCAAACCACTAGCTTAAACAGAGCGGACGAATCTGTGAAACAAGAGCAAATATTTCTGGCGCGTATCGTCTAGTTTCGTCTTGTAGCAATAATTACAATACGTTTCTCCATGATGTGCCGCTAGGTGTTAATTGTGGTAGCATCGAGTGTAGATCTGTTATCTATGTCTTTGTAATAGATGCATACACGTTGGCGGCGCTTTTTTACAGCTTTCTGTATAGGATTACAGTCGACCATAATATCACGAAATATTGCATTCACTCACACTATTATACTATTGGAAAAAAGATACGAAATTTCATTCCGTATTCGAATCCCAGTCGAGTAGTTGTCACGTTTACTTTGTAAGGGAATCAATCCAGCTCGACACTTTCACAATATATCATATAACGGGCGGGACGTGGCTTGGAATCAGCGGAATTCGACCTCGGGAAGTAACGGAGAATAGTTCTTATTTTTAAGATAACTAAACCATAACTGAAGCAACTTATTATGAGTGTAATGTTATGATCTGTAGGGATTGCATATACAGAGGTTAGATAAAATAGTTGGAATATTACAAATTTTACTGCAATATTTCGATAAACTTAAATAGAATTTTATTGATCCAAATTTCATTATAAGAGCTTATCGTAAGTATAGATAATTTTTTTCTCTGGTTCAGTTGTTTTTTAATGAATTGTGTTCACCCCAAACACGGCACATGGTCATTGAGACATAAGGAAATACTGTGATTAGGGGCCATATTAATACGATAAATCCGAGGTGGATGGTTGTGTAACAAGATATTTGTTCACAATACATTTAAATTTCTGCATGTTAGTACAGTCGGGGAAACAGCAAAACAGGGACGAAATTCTAAATGCGAGCCGACCGAGAAAAGAAACTATTAAAGTATAAAGTTTTCCGGCATCTGGGGGCCTCTACAGTGAACTGGTGGAATTTTGCTTGTGTTATTTACATTGAGAGACTTCAAGTTCGTCGTAGCACATTTTGTGGAAGTACTAGTAAAACAAGTACAGGGATACCACATTGCCGCGATGGGGCAGGGGCTTGAGCTTGGTAGTCAGTGTAGAAATCATTAAGTTAGAAACTACTTCTGCATCCTATCCAATAGAGAGACACTAATGGTAAAAGCATATATATACTTGATGATAATAATGTTGGTGTTTTTTGGTCGACTTCAAATTGTGATGTAAATTAATCGGTGCTGACGAATACACAATTGTTTCTTTATAAATGAAAATAATTATTTCGTCTTATAAACGATAGTACGCCGCAGATATTGTTGATGGTAAATTACTGACACTGATATAATATGTAATAGTTTTGTTTATTTTAATGTACTATATATATATATATATATATATATATATATATATATATATATATATATATATATATATATATTCACACTGATGAGTCGTAATATATTTGACAGTTTTCGGAAAAGAAAAAAAGCCATATCTTGGTCATTAATTGTTTCAATTTCAAAATTTGAGAAACTCCTGAAAATCGGTTTGACAATCAATTCATGTTTAGTGTTGCAGTTGGCAACCGTGCCCCACTCAAAAAGTCCATTTGGTGGCAATCAGGGGACTTGGGAGATGGCAAATGTTGAGACTGATGAAGTCCTGAAAGTTGTCAAACAGCCACTTCTGGATTTCCAGGAGGTGTGACACAGAGCTGAGACCCACTGACACACCCACCCTCTCCATCTAGAGTTTGAAAACAGTGAACAGCAACTCAATATAGTTATCTGAATAGAGTCTGACTCCCTTTTCGCGGATGTAGGGAAGCATTGACGCCCAAAGACCGTCCCATTTTAGTGGTAGTTGGTCTTCATGACACGCGAGACTTTGTGCGGACTTTAGGCTAGCCACCTGTTTTTTTTTGCGCGTTGTGCAGCTAGTTCTAAGAAGTACCAGAACATCCCAAGCTGAACTGAGTGATTGACCTAATTGTTGAGTTTCTTAGCTTTCGTAAGGTGACTCTCAGATTGATTCAGGAAAAGGTTAGTTTTAAAAACCAGTTGTAAAATAATAAAAATATAAAATCTCAAATTAGTCTCTTTCTGCTCTCTGTATACATCCATCCCTTTGTACTTTGCTATTTCTCTATCTCTTTCAGTCTCTCTTTTCCTCCCCAGCCACGGGTTTAAGGGCATTGCTAAACTACTCACTTCTCCCTGCGTCAATATGGAAAGCTAGAAGAGTTAAAGGAAGCGGTGACGGAGAGAAAATGATTACTTTGACTTTGATAAACATAGAGAGAGAAAGAGTGACAGAAGCGAGAGTGATAGACTGTGTATAGCTGATATGAAATAACGTGCAGTGTAAGTGGACGAACGTGATAGACAGAAACTTAGTAAGATGTGGCTCACTTGGTGAGTTAATTGAAAACTACGACAAACGGAATTAAAATGGAAGTGAGGAATATCTAAACATGTACTTTGTGTGAGTAAAATATATAGTAAAATGCTTTAAAAAAATTATCCAGAAACATATGCATAGTAAAAAGGCATTTCTGAATCGTATTTCCTGAAACCAGATTTTAACATATATTTATTCTTAATATGTGTTGAATCTATTCATCTATAATTGTATATATATATATATATATATATATATATATATATATATATATAGTTTATTTACGTTTGTATCATTATTTATATGATCATAAATGTTATTAGGCAGTGAACTATTTGAGTTGTTATAAGTTCATTGATTACACACACTCCACTACAAGATCATTAAAGGGGAAGTCAAACAGATATTCGGTGGGTTCCTCATGTTTCACATGGTTGACTTGTGTAGTCATTACTTGTGGTTTCTTTGATCTCAATTTTAGTGTAAGATATTCTTCAACGGGAATGGGTGGTCGACAGCATTATTTCGTGGGAAGGACGAAAGGGCAACTAAGGGTTTCAAAGAAACGCACTTCAAGGCTATCTGTTAAATCAAGGGTCATCAACCTGTGGGCCATTGCACATCAATGCGCTGCTATTTGACAAAATGTAGAGTGAAAACAGAAAAATGCGAAATATAGAAATAATTGTGACCAATCTAATAAGAAAAATAACAGACTAAAGTTACAAGGAAAGGTTTGAAAAGTTAGGATTAAGTACTTTACTAGAGACTAGAATGAAATACGATTTAACTGAAACGTTTAAAAATAATGAATATAATAGTACTAGTAGCATTTCATTACCGTAGTGGTTTTCAGATAAATATAATTGAATTAAGGCGATTACTTTTGAAACTTATAAATGTATATTTCTTAGTACAGGCCGAAGTGAAAGTTGTAGTAGTAGTAGTAGTAGTAGTAGTAGTAGTAAAAGGACGAGAGACAAACTATCTGTAAGGTCAAAACTTTGTAGATGTAGTGAGCGTACGGTGCGATTGTGTTCTGTAATTTTGTTGCGGTAAATGTTCATTTCTATGAATGAATTATTAATATAAAAATCTGCTTAAGAAAAAAAAAAAAATGAAAATTCGAAAATGTCCCGAAAATAGTGCCAAAGAAAATATTGATATTTGAACGTGTTTTCACAAGGCTAGGCATACATCGTCATAAATAGATGTTAATTTTTATAAGAGTTCATAAACTTATGCGTGGTTGAATCCATCAGTATTTGGAGAATCATTCATGAACGGCGGTTAATATATTTTGACATACGTAAACATACACGTGAAGGGAGAAGGTAAAGTTCGGAGCGTGCGCTACGGCCCTTGTGAATATATTTCATCTGGTTTTCTGTGAGATTAAAAACAAAAATATTCGTACGTTTTCAAATGGTATTAATGAAGAATTTTTTCACACCGGATGAGGTTTTATTTTATTTGAAGAGCGTGAAAAAAACCCAAAGAATAAAAGAGAAGAGGTAAAAACATGTTGTTGAATGTAAAAGAGAGAAGGGGGGAAAGAGAGAGAGAGAGAGGGGGAGAGATGAGGAGGCGGGAGAATTATATAAGGCAGGAAAGAAAAGGGAGAAAAGAAAGGGGGGGAACATAATGAAAACGAAATATGAAAATATTCATAGATTTTCAAATATTATAAATAAATGTGAGCTGACGGTTACTAACTGGTTAACGACACGGGTTGACAACCTGGGTGTGCCAAGTTCGAATCCACTTCGTTCCACAGAAACACTTTCACTTAGGATATTGACAAACTTCATGTGGTCCCTATTGTAAGTACCCGATGTCTTTCTAGAAAGAATTCTAACTAGAAATATATCGGGGAAACTAATGCCAAGAATAGAATCATCTGATTCATACGATATGAATGAATGAATAAATAACATAAACTTCGAATAAGGATTCTAGACATACACTTTAGGAGTATATAAATCTTCATATTAATCCTTTGATGAGAATTGAAAATGGTCTATTCAGTAAATTAGTTGTATCATCAAATAGCCTAAAAAAACGCTATGGGACGAGTATTCTCCTTCCTTTTTCAAACCTTCGTCTGTCACAGAATTGGTAAAATGAATTCCCTGAACAGAACAGTTTTGCACCACTTTTATGTCTCCTTACGAGATTAAAATGAAAATATAATGCCTCTAAAGCTGAATTCTCACGAAAGGCTTGCACCCATTTTTACCACTAGTTGCACAAAACTAAATTAAATTAAATATGA
The DNA here is from genome assembly GCA_963556195.1 of Sepiola atlantica. Taxonomy (NCBI): domain Eukaryota; kingdom Metazoa; phylum Mollusca; class Cephalopoda; order Sepiida; family Sepiolidae; genus Sepiola; species Sepiola atlantica. The sequence continues at coordinate 106,900,030 of OY744520.1, read as the reverse complement.
CCAACATTACCCACCATTACGGCTAATAGCATCATAATGCACATGTAATTAATTTTGAAATGAATCTTGTACATACAAATATATACACGTATACACATAACACACATAAAAATCCCCGTACCAAGACGAGTCAAAGGAATTCCCTAAACAGAATCGTTTTGCAGCACTTTTATACCCCCTTACGAAGATTCACATGAAGATATAGTGATACTAAACCTCATGTATAGAAGTCTTATTCCAATTTTGATCGAAATCCAGTACATGATTTTGACTTTAGAAGATGTCTAAAATTCAAAGCTTCCGCTTTAAGAGTTTTAAGAAGAAATTGAAATTCTTGGAATTTGGCTTAGATGGTGTCTAATAGCTATGGATGAAAATCAATGCAAATCTGAAATATGTGAATTTTTAACTTGGAGGTTTTGCTCATACTCTGCCCCTAAAACCCTATTTAATACTCAAAATAACCCGAAATATGAGAAAAATTTATTAATTGATGTTTAAAATCCCAGAAAAATACTCAAGTGAAACTGAGATTAGGAGATATATGTAATAATGATTATTAAAATTTCACAAAAATCTGAAGTATCCGAATTTCCATCTGCTTTTTACCCCTTTTGCATAAACAAAATTAAACTAAATATCGATCACATTTGAACCCCATACGCCTGGCAGATGTGTTCCAACATTTATAATGATCGGTTAATTAGTTTAGGAATTAATCCTGTACATACAAATATATAAGTATATTGGTATCGTCCCATCACTAGTTCTTTTGCTTTTATTTTCCAGAACAAATCCTAATTTCTGTAAAACGAAAGAATCTGCTTAATAATTTCGATTATTCGGACTACTTCTTATCATCACAACGATTCGGCCACTGTTACCCCGGCCTTCTTGAGGTGTATTTTTAAAGATACACCTCAAGAAGGCCGGGGGTAACAGTGGCCGAATCGTTGTGATGATAACACTCAAGATGAGAACAGTAGTCCGAATAATCGAAATTATACAAATTATAAATCCTCATCTAAAAAAATCAGATACATAATCTGCATAATATTCGTAATTTGTAACAAAATCACATGTCCGCGTGAGGTTTGAACTCAGAACTTCTGTTTCTAAGTACGCCGAACTAACCGATTGCGCCACTGAAGGAAGTCTAATTGCCGATCCTAGTAGTTACATGAATTGGAACGACTGTCTATAATTCTTTCCTATTTTACTTGCGCCTCTCTCTCTCTCTTTCTCTCTCTCTCTCTTTCTCTTTACTTTCTCTTTCTGTTTCCCGTCTCATACTCTTTAAAGTTGAATATAGATAAGCAAATAAAAACGACACACACACACAAAAAATAAAGCGAAAAAGACAAATACTTCTTCTCCGTTTTTCTTTTCGTTACGGTGAATGCCTAAACATTGTCTAATTAATTTTTTCCTGGTTTTCATCCAGACAGTGCGCGTAAATGTAAATGAGAGAGAAAGCTTTTTATTCTTCCTCTATGTATGACTAATCAAAAATAAAATCTCGATCAGGTTTAAATATTAAAATATTATAATTGATGGGAGGTACATTGTTTTTAAGTAACATAAGTAAATATTATGTAGCGTGTATCCAAAAAAATATTGATCACAAAGATACCGGAGGAAAATCGCCTTTACTTTATATATTAGTAGATAAAAGCACAAATTAATAATTTGACGTTCTTTCAAAAGAATTCGGTTTTGATTTTATCCAGATCTAATGTGAACATGCCCCACTTAATCTAAGCAGACGTATAGCACCCCCCTATACCTATCCCACGTTACCAATTCTGACTGTCGGCAAAGCATTAATGTCCAGTCATTTTAAATTTGGATTATTCTGGTCATTGCCCTCACCGAGCAAAAATTCAACTCTCATCGAGATGAGAAGGAGTTAAAGATGTCTCCTGTCAGGTCGCATTTATAACACAAATATGATTTCATTATTCATTCCGACCAGCTACGCCACTTTCAAAAAGCGGGCAGAGAAGCTAAAAGAACCGTCCTGTTTCAAATATTGTCCAAATAATTTTAGTGATCTAAAGTGATGAGAATACGACACTGTAAAACACGTCTATCATAAAAGATTGAGTGACTGCTATCGTTAATTCACTACTGTAAGACCTTTAGTTCATCACTTTCAGACCTACAATGCTCTTCATTTAGAGCATCAGTTCACTACTGTTAGACCTACAGTTCCCTCATGTAGACTTTGGTTCACTACTTTTAAATATACAATTTTCCTTCAGTTCATTTCCAATTCACGACGTTTATATATTGAGTACATTACTTTTAAACTTGTAATTCGCAGCATTTAATCGATCTGTTCAGTACTTTTTGACATAACATTTGCTTCTTTTTAGACTTAAAATTCGCTACGTTTAAACATTTAGTTCACGACTTTTAGAATAATAATTCGATACTTTTAGACCTTCAATTGACTACTTCCAGGCGTAAAATTCACTATTTTTAGATCTTCACTAATGTCACACCTACTAGTCGCTACTTTTAGACCTTCAGGGCAATACTGTTAGACTCCAATTCAATTCAGATGGCTATATTGAACTACTTTAGTAGTACACGCAATAGACGCATTCTTCTTGATTACGCAACGGCTACGGATTACAGACCTTAGTTTAAAAATGAAAAAAATAAATAAATAAATAAACTCGCATACGTAGACTTCTGTTGTCATTCTTATGTATTTCTTATTGCTTGCCTGGTGATACCAGATCAGGCTGCCCTGTAGCTCCCTGAGACGAAATTCACCTACATTGACGTTTTTTTTTTTTTTGTAAAACTTAATTATGTTCTACAAAACCAAAAACAAAAACAACAGCCCCTCTCCCTTTCTCCCTCCCCTTTTTTATTTTATTTTTCCTACCCTACTCCCGGTCCTGGATATGACCTTAAACTACATCCGATGGTGAGATCCGGCTTACGGACTTTGGGGAATGTGGAGCCTCCTCTTAATTACCATTGCTCCCAGGTCCACCCTGACCCGGAGTGGTAGTACCTGTTAGGGTCCCAACTATGGGTTAAATAGAAACAGATATTAAAAGGGGAAAGAAACAAAAAAGAGAAGAAAACAAATATACTTTAACAACCAAACCAAACACAATCAATAAATATTTGAACATATAAAGAACTTGAAGCATAAAAACTTTCACCAAAATGACTGCATTCGGCATTAAATAACCTGAAAAGGGTTGATATGCCGTAAAACAAAACAACCAAACTAAACACCATGAATAAATATTTGAAGATATAAACAACTTGAAGCATAAAAACTTTCACCAAAATGACTGCATTCGGCATTAAATAACCTGAAAAGGGTTGATATGCCGTAAAACAAAACAACCAAACTTATTGCTTGCGATATATTTCAACGGTCCATTTCTACACATTGATAATTCAGTGCTTTCTACTTAATAATTTAAGAGTTTTAATGCAAACCGCAATAAATCCACTTTCTTTAAATTAAGAAATGAAACAATAAAAAGACAAATATCAATTCTAGACTTAAGCTTCAACCTTATTTTTATTGAAAGCAAAATACAAAAACAAATATGCCGATATCACATCATGTAAAACATGATTTTAGGTTGTGGTAGAATGTTGAAATGCAACCCTTAATAAAATAATAGATTCGTTTTTTTTTAAATGCCATCTATCGCGTTTTTCATTCGAACTCTTCAATTTCTTCCATCACATTTACAAAAGGGCAACAATGCCATGTAATCATTTACATTAGTTCAGCTCGTTTCTTCTATTTTACTTACTGAAACACTATTTTTTATTTCATACCATTTTATTTCGTTTTATTTCATATAAAACACTTGTTTTATCTTGATAAAAAGCATAAGCTAGAAATCATATTCCTTTTGTATCAATATGAAGTTCATAATATTTCCTTGTTCGATTGATTAATAGGGAAGCAAATAATAATTAATTAAGTAAATGCCATTTTCCGAAACGAACATGCAAGTATCAGGAAGTTTCATTAGAAGTCCTGCTGGCTTGGCAGGCCGGGAGTAGGCTCAATGCGTTTCCACTAATAGTGGCGATGGAGAGGCGCTCGTAAGGCCAAGTCAATTCTCGGTGGTCCCCGGCGTGGAGCGTTACTAATAGACAAATACTATTTTTATTTCACTTTAAAACAAAACAAATGAAAGCATTTACGACGAGTAATTTTAAATATATAAAATGATATACATTTTTTCCATACTTGTTTGCTACATGATAAGAAATATTTTTGGCATTTCCTACTTTAGTCATTTAAATTCTTTTGATATCAGTGAGTTTTTTAAAGCCTCGTAACTTTCGCTTCCCTTATTTTGTCCTTTAGTCCTCACATTCCATGAACGATCTTTCGGACAAAGGGAAAATAATTGCTGTTTTCTGGGTCGGAATCTATCAATCTAACACTTATCGTTGGCTAGTGTTTGACCTTGAAGTAATATTTATCTTTTTAGCTCCTTACATCAAGTGGCTTCATAGCCTTCTCTTGAGCGATTTCGATTAAAAAAAAACACAAACCCATAAAATCCCATTAGGTGAGTACTTTTAAAAGTATCAATTATTATATTTTTTTTATACTTGTTTCCTACCTGAAAATAAAAAAAATTTCTTGCATTTTGTTTAAATTTCAGTCACGTAAATTAATTTCAGTTCAATGGGTTCTTACATATCCTGTGTAGCACGCTTTCACTGGTTAAAGGTAAAATATTTTATTTCCCACACTTCGAAAAAAAACATTATACTCCTCAGCAATACCAAATAGGGCCGAATATTGTAACTGATAGACAAACAAACTACTTTACTTGAGAGTACATCATTAAAACTCCTCGACCAAAAATTCACCGGAAATATGAATTGGAACAATTACATAGAACACACTACCAAGGCTACTGCAAAAAGGTGGGCTCTCTACCGCGCTAGAAAACTACTCACACCTGTCAATATCCTATATATCTATAAAGCCACCATGCATGGAGTATTTTTACCACATATTGGTTGGTGCATCAACCACTTGTCTCTCACTCTTAGACAAGGCCCAGAAAAGAGTCTCCAATCTAATAGGTCCTGCATTGTCAATCACGCTCCAACCCCCGTCCCATCGCCGCAATGTTACACCCCTATGTTTGTTTTAAAAGTACTTTAATGGAATGTGCTCTGACGAACTCGTAGCACGTGTGCTCCTTCGATGTAAATATACCCCGACTTACCGACAAGCAGCAAAATCCCACGCCTTCACTGTAGAGGCCATCAGATGCAATAGAGCTTTCTACTCTAATAGCTTGTTTCCTCAAGCCGCTAGACTTTGAAATTCTATCCCTATTTCCTCCTTCTCTGACTGTACTAACATGCAGAAATGTAAATGTAATGCGAACAGACAACTCGCTACTCAACTACCTACATAGTATCCCTGTAGGCAAGGCTCCTAATAGTAGCTTTTTACGCCCCAGTTACAATGTGTCTTCATTAGAGCGAATACGAGTATAACACCAAAGTAATTATAATAATATTGTCATTATTTGTATTTAAGTACTTCAATTGAGAAGATAGTATAGATAGGGAATTGAGTAAAGTTGCTTAACAGACGAAATGAAATTTTCAGTCCGTTATTTCCCTGATTTTTGATAATTTGATTTAAAACTCAGATATCTTTTAATATGTAAAATGCTCTGTCCGTAGTTAAATTGAGTTACCTATAAATGTATAAATTGAATAAGTTAATAAGTACATATATCGACTGGCGCATATATTAAGAGGAAGACAATTTTCTGACAAGAGGTCAACAAAGGTAAAAAGAATTAGTAATGTAAAAAGCTTTGGTGCTTACTAATCCCCACTCTCTCTCTGTCGCTATTTGAGGCCTAAGAAGATTACTACAATGATACAACTATGAAGTAATTGATTGCATCATTTTAGTGGATGCGACTGAATAAACCTATTGTTTTACGACATTGGTGTCGTCGAGTTATTTGTCTGCTTTTATAAAATAAGTATGTTTGACAACGTTGACAGTGGCCTCGTATCAAGGAATCAGGGTAGCAGGGATCAAGCGATGGTTTTGAATGTATAATTGCTTGAGTCGAGTCACGGTGGTTGTAAGATGATTAAAGGCTTGATGAGTGTCCGACATAAATAATGAAGTCGTTATTTATATTTTATAAAAACACAAACATTATAATGAAAGTAATTGGTACTGCAAAGTGCTCAATAGGCGATGGGTGAGCCAATTCAGTGACATTGCTGAATGATTAACGAACTTAATAGCTGCGACAAATAGTTCCGTATAAAAACATTGCACATTGTTTCCAATTAAAAAAGTTATATATTTACTTTGTTCTATGAGCCAGAAATATTTCTACAAGGATGTGTACATTTAAAATTGACTTTTATTGTTATGTATGACGCAGATGACTTAACATTTTCTTCTCAATCTTTCGTTAACGCTAACCTAGTCCGACAGGTTCATTGGTGTAGAATGTGTATACATATTAATTGTAGCCCCCGTTTTGTTTGTTTGGTCACGAGCACCTCTTTATATTCTAAATCTATATTAGTCAGGGTACTTGGATAACGATATTTCATTTTTACCAAACAGGGTGGAATACTATTCTGGGGTTTGCTTTCTCACAGGAATCCATAAAACTAAAAATAATACGACTTTTATTTTATTACATTTATCACTTAAAAATATAGAAATAAAAAAAAACAAAAAAAAAACAACATAAATAATGACATGGGGTTCAAGGTGTTGGGCAGGATTGCGCATCGGGTCCTTGTTCATTTCCGTGAAACGCCAGGTATACTTCGAAGGGGTTAAATTTTATCACATTTTATTTCAAGTACATTCGTGGAACCCCATTAAAAAATTAAATATTATAAATGTAAAAAATCATAAAACTTAATATTGTATATAAGGGCAAGATTATGTTCTTTATTGAATCCCGGGCAACGCCAGGTTTTAATGTTAGTATGATATAGTTTCATATATATGACACAATTAAAAAAACAAGATAAAAGTAGTGTCGAGAAGTCAGCAACAGAAAGACATAGAAAAGCAATACGAACATGAACGAGTGAAAATGATAGGCAATTGAGAGGTATACGTATGTTTCATTGCTTGTTTAATATTATTTATTGGGCTAACGTTTAGGAGAGCGAGAGAACCGTACACGATTATAGAATATTACGGCTTCTTGTAACTATACAAGTTTAATATTCATAAATACGTGCTTGGAAATATATATTGAACCCTCCCCCCCCAGTATTCCCGGAAGTTGCCTCCCTTTACGTTAAAATATCGCTGTCTCTCTGCTTACCCCAGTAGTGCTTTAACATCTATTGCATATGCATATGCGACTACCAATAAACATGTGCTTAGTCTAAACACTAGACTGACTAATTGCGATATTGTGATTAAAGTAAGAAGAAAAAATGGAATTTTGTTACGCGTCAACAGGCGAACATGTTTTACATATTCGTTTGTGTTCGACTAGTCTAGAAATGTGCAACTTTTTTCAATAAGTGTTCTGAATTGATCTGGAATAGAAGAAGGACTGACCCCATGTCAAAGAACTAGTATGGATAGAAATAGGAACAGTAGATTACGAAGAGTGTCGCCAATAATTAAATCAAAAAGTTGAAATGCGCAAACAATTTCGCAAATATATTGCCACCTTAACGGCCGGGAAGAAAAGAGAGAAGAAGAAAGTGGACTTCGGTGTCTCAACTTTTATATAGGTAGCAACGTGACTAAAAAACAATAGTTTACCGTCGAGTCGTTACGTGATTTGAGACTACACGTATTAGGAAAAGGATAAAAATCAATATAGTGAACTGACCTTTCTCTTCGGAAAAAATATTTTATATTTTATTAATTTTATATTTTATCATCATCTATTATTAACTATCAAATTATTCATCCAAGGATGAGCATTCTGCTAATTAATACTAAATTTAATTCACCCGTCGAAACAGTTTGGAACCAGATTTATGCCCCATAATTAGATTAAAATAAAAATATATATCTTACTAAACCTTAGGTCTAGAATCTATATTCTAATTCGTATCAAAATCCATAGATTCTCCAAATATGCCTAAAATTTAGAGCAACGGCTGAAGAGGTTTTAAAATAAATTGTATTTAAGGGCATCTTTCTTAATTGTTGTCTAATAACTATGAATCGAATTTAATGCAAATCAGATATATTTGACTTTTCAAATGAGAAACTGTGCGCACGTGTTAAGCACCCGAAACCCTTTTAAAATAGTCCAAAGAAACTGAAATTTTGAGAATATTCATTAATTGATGGTTATAAAAAATCCGAAATATCAAAATGTTCAAGACTCTCTATCATCCTCAATTTGCATACATTTCATTAAACAAAATGAATCTATTACGTTGGTCAAAAAGTTCGTTCGTTCTTTGAATGTCATCTTTCTGGCACACTAAATATCGTTTTATATTCTTATTCTTCAAATCCCGTATTTGGTGTAGCGACTATGTTGAAGTCAGTGTATAATAAGTCTCCGAGCAGATGAGTTCGTACATTGTGCTTGCATTTCAGGCAATGAAATCGAAGATCAAGCAGAGCACTATCAACATCTGATGATTTTTTTACTACAGAAAAAGGAAGAAAAGCTACAGAAACCCGCATAAAAATATGCCATGTGTATGTGGAGAATACTGTTACGGAACGGGTCTGCCAGAAATGGTTTTCTCGATTTCGGAAAGGATATTTTTCAATGAGAGATGCTCCTCGCTCTTGCCGGCCAAAGATGATCGACAGTGACCAAGTGAAAGCCGGAGTTGAACAAGATTGCCGTTTGACAACCAGACAAATCAACAATATTCTCTAGATTTCCAAATCTAGCGTGAAAAATGACTTGCATAAACTCGGCTATGTTTCTAAACTTGATGTTTGGGTTCCCCATTAACTGACAGAAGCAAAAAGACAAAAAAACGAACGAACTTTTTGGCCAACCCAATACATACAAAGTGCTGGGAAAATTGATGGCATAACTTAAGGATTATCTTATTGATTGTGTAAATTGTTAACCACCTCAGTAAACCAATAAACGTGACAAGGAATATAGATTTCATCCTGCAAGATAAACAGCTGATATACTGACTGATCAGTGAATCTATTGACAGACTCTTCGTTTCTAGAGCAATACCTATTGACACATCAAAGGCCTTTGATAGGATTTGACACACATTCTGCTTCGTAAACTTGCTTGCTATGGAATATCTTAAAAGGTTTTCCAAATAAACGAATTCTTTTCTCTTCAATACGTTTATAAATGTAGTCATTGGTGGACAGATATCTGAAGCCAGTGTGCCTCAAGGATTTATTCTCGGCCCAAGCCTTTTCTCGATCTTCACTAATGATCTCCCAAATGACATTCTAAGATCATTTATTCACATTTAGACAGATAACACAACCATCTATGGCAACACTTCGAAGAACATTAATGAGCAATATCTTAATGATTCTCTCTTTTCCGACGTAGAGGACGTTATGCAATAGGGAGAATGTGGCTGGTTGCTTTAAATCCATCTAAAATAAAACTCCTCACCTTTGCCCACCAACGCTAGGATGCTCACTTTGCCCCAATTGAAGTGAATGATTCTCTCCTTGAGGAAGCTCCCAGCTTTGATTAGCTTCTAGGACTGACTTTCACTCCAGACCTGAAATGTAAGATTTAAATCAAATATGTTGATAAGGTCGCTGGTAAAATGGTTGGATCGCTCAAGAAAGTATCTCATTCCTGACGTAATCCTCTACCTGTATAAGGGTCAAATACGCCCTAAGTTAGAGTACTGTTGTCACACCTCAGAGCATCTTTTCCCGCCTTGTCAGAGTAGAAAACTGACTTCGAAATTTAGTGGTGGTTCCTCTTTCTTCAGCCTCTTTCTCATAGAGAAAATGATTGTTAGTTTTTCTCTACTCTGTTATTTTTTTCATGTTAGGTTCTTGACATAGCTCCAATATATGCCCCCTTTATTTTGTAATACCACCAATTACTAGTCTAATTTCTTTTGTGGTCTACTTCTTCCTTTGCGTTGTCTTTCGTTTATGTTTGTCATATTTATTTATCTGTATTTAGTCTAATGTATTCTGTTACCCGAAATAAGAAAGGCAAACAGTTGCAGGATGCCGACCTGGTTTCTCATATGTGCCATCAAAAGAGCCTTAGCCGATCATGACGCTCATATCTTTCTTCTGGGTCCCACAGCTTTTAGATTTGCTTTGTGTCCTAATTTCATGGTTTTGTTGGTGTATTTAGTAACACTCTGCCAATACTTATATTACCTATTATCCCGTCACAGAGACAGTATTTATCTATCCCATATGTAGAATTACCAGTGCGCTATCACATACATTGTACGTGTTAATAGTTTTCAATAAAAGACATTCATCAGTATTTGTTTTAATGATATACAACTCGGAAACCTAGCGCATCCGAACGTATACCCTTTATACAGCATAGTCCCGAAATAATGCCATCAATTTTCCAAACACCTTGTAACCCACATAACCTACCCTTCCGCTTATCAGAACATTACCGCAGAACTGCCTTCCTGTAGATTACAAATAGTTGTCTTCGAACCCAATATCAACAAATTCTTGTCATAAACCAATCCATATGTAATCAAACGCAGTTCATATTATTGATCAATATTAGTACCCCATAGTGTTTCTTACCTTTCGGCTATCAATCCTTTCCGTATCATTAACCTATATGTGGTTACTCAATAGTAAAAGAAACTGTAATTATCGGTTAAAGAACTTGGGTGTTTGCCCCGCATAGACATATAAACATATACACATAGGTAGCTTTATATATGTGGAGTTTTAAAATTTAATGTCATATGGATTTTCTAAATGTAGGTAATTTGAGAGAATTTAAGCTTGAAAGATGTAGATGCTTTTACATATTTTTTTTCAGAAAATCAAAATAAATGGACAGATATAAACATAAGGGAATGTACAAAAAAAAAGAAAAAAAAAAATCCCTGCTGGGGTTTCGTAAGTAGGTAATCCCGGTTCTTGGCACGCGCCAGGATTTCTTTCATTTACAAATGTATAGTCGATCGACAGTTTTAAGTCGATTGCGAAAAAAAGAAAGAAAATATTTTAATCTGGTGAAATGGTTCGAGTATTTTGAGCTTCATTAAGCCATTTCACTGTGTAATTGAGTGAAGGTAATGTGAATTAGCGACATGTTTAATCTATTAAGAGCACCGACTTTATAAAGGCAGCCTTCAAAGTGGACGGTTTAAATCTAACGGGTACGATTATATAGACATCTACTACCGCCGAGCCACACTCAAACACTAGCATAAGCTAATAGGCCTTCTTAAAATTCTACGTTGACTATTAATACTATCAGAATCACTTGGCGAATAATACATTAATAAATAAAATGAGTATCGAATTGTTAACGTTAGAACCATGGACGAATAATGAAAGTGAAATACATTTCCTTTTTAAACCAATAAAAACTCCTGATTGATAAAAATAACAAAAAAAATATTTTGTACTTTTATTCACCTCAAACAAAACACACTGAGACGTAAGGAGCTAATTAGGGGCCAAATTTATAGGGGAATTCAAATTGGGGAGTAGTGCAGCAGGATATCTTTTCACATTACATTTAAATTTCTGCATCTTGGTATAGTCAGGGAAGCAGGAAGAAGGGAGGGAATTCCAAAGACAAGCCATTCGAGGAAAGAAGCTTTAGAGTAGAAAGCTGTCCGGCATATGGGAACTTTTACAGTGAAGAGGTGGGATTTTGCTGCTTGTGTTAGAGTAGAAAGCTTTAAATACTAGCTGCCTTAAACACATTTCTATTCGCACCTTCAGAGTGTTATTCCATGAAGACAACCAACAAAAGAATCCATCTTAACTACGGACGCTACTTCAACAACACTAGTGTCCATACAGTTCGTCATTTTCCAGCTACTTTTTCAGCTTCGATCTCACTACAAGTTCCCCCTTCTTTATCCTTTCGACGATGATTGACAACATGTCTAACCGGCCAAGGTCTCACGCCTCAGGCAACTCTCGCTCCTCGAGCAGGACGTCTAGGAGTGCTGCTGCTATCGCCCGAGCGAGGGCTGAGGCGGCCAAGACACGTCTAGCATTTGTTGACAGGGAATTGGAAATAAAGGGGAAGTTGGAGAGATTACAGCTCGAAAGGGAGGTGGCCGCTGCCGTGGCCGAGGCAAAGGGTTTGAGGGAAGTACAACAAACGGTCCAGCCATAGCCACTCAACAAAACTCGGCTATATGCCAGCTGATCTGGCAAGTCCACCTCAACAAGAGACGACTGTACGGCCACTAGCTAAAACTGTAGACGCGAGATCCTCCCCAAGCACAGCGGGGCGGATGACCTTCTAACAGCAACTGAAGTGGTTTCATAACGTACACAGGTCTCTGACGGCAAGCTCTAAAAAAACGTGCTTCAACACATAGAGGAGGAGGTCGACAAGGCAACGTCTCCCATCGAGGATATCGCTTTCTCGGGCATCATGGAACTGGGAGCTGAGAAGGACATAAACAACAGTTAGATCGCTCCACTACCTTCCAGGAAAATCCCGGGTGGTATTTGACTCCAGTACCAAACACGACGGAGCATCCATGGACGAAGTGCCAATAAGTGGACCCGACCTTACAAACTCTGGTAGGAGTTGTCACCCGTTTCCTCAAAGAATGTAGAGTCGCTATCAGTACCGTATACACATTTTAAGTATGAACTCCCATTTTAGCGCCACGCTAACTTTTTGGGGTAAGTTTTTTAAAAGTTACCGGTTAACCTGTGTTTAAGTGGCAAAGTCATAATCGGCTAAAAATATGAATTACACCACTCTAAAAACACGAAAGATTAATCTCTATAGCAAATAATAATTTGGTTAATTGCGCCAAAACGTTCGGAATGCCCGGAAAGCTTAGGATCATTTTACATCTAATTTATATACGTATTGTATTTTCTTCTTTCTGTAAACGTTTACAGATTGTTCACGCGTAATCACTTAAAAAGAGTAGAATCTCATTAGGGGTGTTTAACTTTTGGTGCAATTAACTTTAAACGGTCTCACTTCTTTTTTTATTCCCCCCTTCAAATTTTTTACATTAACATCGTGAGGTCTGTGTTTGTGCCGGACACCCATAAACATCAGATAATTCAATAGTTCAACTATGGGGCTTGACATTTCCTCAGTTAATCTATTATGCCAGGCAACGTCAGGGACACGGGTAAGTTAGTATATATATATATATATATATATATATATATATATATATATATATGTGTGTGTGTGTGTGTGTGTGTGTGTACTAGGTCGCTCTGCCATCTCGTATGCGCTACGCCAAATTCGCTACTTGAAATACTTGAAACATTAATTTAAAATAATAAACATTTCTTGCATAACTTTGTTGTAAACACGAAACAAACTCTTTCCTATTTATTCATATGAATAATTATTAACATTTTGGTAATTTCGTAACAAATGTATTTTAAAATTCTTCCGAAAAGAAAGAAAAATAAAGCAGAAATCAATTTGCCTTTTCACTAGCAATCTCGAAATAGATCGCAATTTGTAAAGCAAATCCGTACCCCTTAATAAAAAGCCATTTAAATACAGATACTAAACATTTGTCCACAAAATCAAACATTATTGCGAAACAGAACTATTTGTTACGTATAGTCAAAACAATCGTTAAATTAAAAATAAAAAATAAAAAATAATAGTTAATTAACAAAATAGCTTAATTCAAAACCAATATGCAAGTTAGTTAATCTTGCGATTAGTATCGCATACACATAAGCAATATATAAAACAAGATGCTGCGTCTATTGTGTGAAGTTGAATCAGCTTGAAATAGGATGTTTTGACTTTACACTTAGTGCCAGAAATGGGCCAAACTTTCACATTTATTCATTTAGATAATAAAAAAACTGTTAAATAGTATAAGTGAAATAGCTATTAATAGTAGTAACAGAATTAACTTTACTTTGAAATAACAAATAAAAAAATAATGATTTTACGTAAAGAAAAATAGAAAATAACACTAAAGAAAAAGCTGAAAGGCTCTATCAAGCTAATAATACAAATCTTAAATGTCACATACAAGTGTGAAAAGGATATAGAAAATTTAACAAATTAACAAGAGTGAAGCAGTTAGATCTATATCCTTTTGCACTAACATGTAATCTCTTGCGTAGTGATTGATACGTAGTCTGGTTGGCTAACACAGGTATGGTCAGACTAACGTAGTTATACACAGACGATTAAAACACTTAGCGCATAACTTGCGCATACGCCTTTTTTGAAATCTCCTCCCAAGCCGTTTTGGTGTCTTTTACAAACGGTTCCTTGGCGCCATCTTTCTATTATTGTCTCTCACAAAGGCGTTGCGGGTTGTGATGAAACGCAGGGACTGAATTCTCTTCCTATAGTTACGACTCGGACTAATCTTTCTTATATTCTTGTGTGCCTCACTCCTATTCTGTGTTGATGGAACTGTTCGTTCTTCTTCTCTACATTCTCTTTCTCTCTCAAACGTGATGTTGTTAGTCTCAGTCCTTTCTATAAATACTATTATGGCATGTGTTCTTCGGAATTGTGTGATCTATTCCTTGCTATTTTTGTTTTATCTCGTTTGAATCGTTGGTCTAGTGGTCTCCAGTTCGCTGTTTTGATACCTCATTGTAATACAGCTTCCTATTCCAGTAGCTTCTTTCCAAGAATGGCAGGCTTGTGGAACTCTCTTCCTGTTGACTATTTTCAGACTACTTATAATCTTGGCCTTTTTAAGATTAAGGCTTGTATGCATTTCCTGTCTTTGCGATAATAATATTTCGTTCTTGCTAGCTCCTTACATCAAGTGGCATCATGCCTTGTCTGGAGCGACTTCCACAAAAAAGATGTAATTCTAGAGAAGAGGTTTGTTTTTCTATCGGAAAGTTGGTGACCCTTTCTTCTTTTTCATCTCCAGCAAGTCTAGTAAGATAAATTCAGACATAGCGACGCCATACAAAATGGCTATCTCTAACAAACGTCTCACAACCTCACCCAAAATACTACAAAGGAATCATGTAACTTAAGAATTGATAGTGTTCCTGGTCAATGGCATGGTCACCCTTGGTTTATCTGACTAACATAAAAGTTAAAAGCGTCAAATCTTTTCTAAACAAAGAGACGAAAATGTAGTGAGAAGATCATAAAATTATGGACTCTGACTAGTTGTAAGCTAGAGTGTGCACTTCTTAACTCTAAGAACCATCTTGTTAACTAAAAAATAGTCCATACTCTTTCGTAATGTATTGTTCAAAACAGAGAAATTCAGAGTCCGTTTTGCTATCGTTAAAGAGAATTTTTTTGTATATTTTTAATTAGCAAACGAATTTTTAAAATTTATTTATGTTGGTGGCGATAGTTGTTTTCTTCTTCTTCTTCTTCTTCTTCTTCTTCTTCTTCTTCTTCTTCTTCTTCTTCTTCTTCTTCTTCTTCTTCTCTGTCCATCCTCTGTTTTTTGCATCCCCTTTACTCTCTTTCCCCCCCTCGTCTTCTTTTCTTCCCTTTCTTATTACTCTTCTCGTTTTTTACTTTTTTCTCCATCTACTTTTTATGGGTCTTCAAATTCTATTACTTTTCTTTCTTTTTCTATTTCTATTATTTCTCCTTCTACTTTTTCTTCTTTTTCTTCTTCTTCTTTTTCTTTTTCATCGTCTTTTTCTTCGTCTCTATTATCTTAGTCATACTTTTCTTGTTTTCTTCTTGTTTTCTTCTGGTTCGTATCTTCGTCTATATCTTCTGCCTTCTTCATTGTTCTTTCTCTTTTCATTCTCCGCTTTCCCCTCCTCCTTATTCTTCTACTCCGTATTCCTGTCTTCTTTTTATTATTTCTTCTGTCTTGTATGTTCGTTGCCATGTTCTCTGCCCCTTCGTTTTTTTCTCTTAATCTTCTTTTTTATTTCGTCTACTTCCTTTCATTCTTCTTCTCATTCCTCGTCTTCTTCTTCTTCTTCTTCTTCTTCTTCTTCTTCTTCTTCTTCTTCTTCTTCTTCTTGTGTTTCTTCGCTTGCTCGTCTTCATGTAATTAATACCTAAAAAAGAAATAAAGAAGGGATATGGCCACTCAAAATTATCAAAAAGAAAAAAAAGGGAATAAAGTTCCTTTACGTTTGATAATTTCCTACTTGTTTTTACTCTCAATAAATTTTCAACAACATTAATTCACCGGAAAGAAATTCATGTCTGAAATATTATTCTCACGTAATGAAAACACAGGCAAACAAACAACACAACAACATAGAACAGGCCAAACACAATTACGCACACACAAATAACATCAAATACACATTGTACGCGTGTATATATGTATGATCTTTTGTGTGCGTTCGAATGTGGCCGTGGCTGTGTGTACGCGGTGTGTTAGTTTATATACAAAAACAACCATCCCGATTACGGAGAGGCAAGTTAATGCAACTAAACATGATATGCACTTTCTGGGCGAAAACGAGCGAACATAAAGGCGGTGTCATTAGGTGCATAGTTGGCAAGTGGATAAGAATATATATATATATATATATATATATATATATAAGGGAAATCTATAATGGAGTTGTATGGTTAAGTAAAAGTAGGTGTTAAATATGTAAAGCACGTGAAATATTTTGGAACGAAGTCAAATAAGTAAAATACATAAATACAGCGAAAAGTATACGTTTAACACACAGGCACTCATGTATAGTATATACGCATATAGTTTCGTTTGAACGTACGTCATCACCTTCCACACCCATTTTAAGAAATTAAATCATGCGATAAAATTGCGGACTATCTGGTTTCGCTGGGTGCAAACATTTTGATTTTACACATTTCTGAATCAAATATAAAACATAATTTTGTTTATTTATTGAGCAAGGAAGAAACTATTTAGATTTATATAACTTAATGAAAACGTGAAAACATTCGTTTTATTAATTTAACAAAATATTAAGCTGCAAATAATACTCATTTTTTTTCTGTGTACTTAAAGCTAAGCCGAACTTCCATGAGCAAATTGCATTACAAAGAACTACACGTCTGTAGTACACATACCTCTGCCTGCTTCCCATCTGACTACAACAGTTTTGTTTACAAGTCCATTCTAAACGATTTATCATCGAACCGTCTTCTTAAGTAATCATATTCTGTCCAGTTTAAACCATCGTCTCCAAACCATCAAATAGTTTTCTCACCGTCCACCTGACAAACTCATAAACTATTATCCTCTTGTGACATTTTGGTTATGATAAGCGTCGACCTATTAGTACGAAAAAAAGTAAATTTACAGTGAGGAAACATAAGTCGTTAGATAAGCAATCGTATAATTTTGATGAGGTTCTGCTAGTAGTATTTGTCATTAGAATAATGGAAACCATTATAAAAAATAGCAAATAACTCCATTATTTTCCCTGGGATTTCGGATTACTTTTACAGCAATTTACAGCAAATTCTTCTAAATGAACTGCATCTTTTCCTTGTCGACACTCGTAGGAGTGGTGGAAGCCTCGGAAACAGACGTCCGATCATTTTGACACAGTACACTCGGTTCGGCAAGTAAACTAACATATATGGACGCGTTTTGCGTTATTCTCCATTTCTAATCCAGCTTCTCGTTACTCATTTTAATCGTCATGTACTTTTCCTTTAAAATAATATCAGATAACTATATTTCTGTATAAGAGCCGTCTTCTGAAGTAATCAAATTCTGCCCATGCTCAAGGTGTTTGTCTCACCATCCATCTGACACAACCTGTTAACCTTTGTTTTCGAGTGGCATTTAGGATTTGATGAGCGGTGACTCGTTGACAAAAAATCACAAAATATTGGCATGTTTTATTTCATGTGACATCAAGCAATACAACTGTCATCGAATCGGAATCAGTTTTAAAGACGTGTTTGCATTACAGCGTTTTCCTTGACTTAGCTTGGCTGTTTAATCACACGCTAAATGTTGTGTTTTGCATTGAAATTAAATAAAACACTTGATTATTATATTATAAAGAACTAACGCAGACCTTCAGAGTTACCCTGGAATGAATGAGGACCCATGCACCCCTACTCCCAGCGATGAAACTCAATATTTCCACCTGTATCCTTATTTTTTAAATATCTATAATGTTTAGTTTGCAAGTTATTAATAAAATAAAATAGAACAAGATAAAACGTTGCCGTCTTTGCGTTTTATGAATATTCGGTGTGAATGCAGGTATAACAATATTATTGTATTCCTCATCCCCAAATACAAATGTATACCATACATATGTTTAATTATAACAATTTACGCGTGAAATGTTGAGGTTAAGCTTGGTATATATCTTTTTTTAATTGCGACCCAGAGAGAGAGAGAGAGAGAGAGAGGGAGAGAGAGAAAGAGGGAGAGAGGGAGAAGAGAGAGGAGAGAGGAGAAAGATGGAGCTAAAATAGTATAGATTAAAAGTTATAGTTTATATCATTTGAATCATTCGGACAACTATTCTTGTATAGATTGTTTATTTTTACAACGTTTCAGCCGATGCAGCATTCGATATTTTTTCAGGTCCATCTTTTCGAACTGGGGAAGCTTCTAGTTCCTATTAACTTTACTTCCCACGAGAGAACAGTTAGACACAAAATCTGTTTTTTTAATGTAAGAAAAATTCAGCTCCCACAAAAGGGGCACTCTGGATTGGAACAGCAATAAAAATTGACTCAGTCAAGAGAAACCTCTTCTAACCGTCCCCAAGGACATACACATAAATGGAATGCAGTATGAGAACAGATACCGCACCCTGATTCTAGCCCCCCCCCCGTAACCCTAAAGCATCTAGTCGAACTCGAGGATCTTTTTTATTTTAAAATGTTATTTATTTTGGTCTATCACGCTTAAATTTGAAATAGAATTTTAATTGCCAATGCCGCTTATTGAATGTGTGCGTCTAATAAATGTACGGTCTCTTTTGTTCAGGAAAAGGAATCGGTGATATTTTAAATCAGTCACCGCTTACCTGTTACTAAGGGAAATTTGGCATGTGTTCGTCTGAAGTCGAAACTATACTCTTGCTTCGAGCAATTGTACCGTCTTACTATCTTATACTGCACAATTCAGTTTACTATACTATTTCAGACTAATATACTATCTTTCAATTCTTAACGAAGGGGGTTAGTGTAGTATCTGTTCTGTTTCATGAAACATTTTTTCCAGACATTACCTCCTCCTTTCGAGAACGGGTAATGTAGTATATGTTCTGTTGTCATATAACTATCTTTCCAGGCATCACTATCTCCTTTTTTGGATGTAGTATCTGTTCTGTAGTCAGAATACCATCATCACAGGAGTTACCTTCTCCTTTCTTTTTGGGGATAGGGTAGTGTAATATCTGTTCAGTTGTTATGATACCATCCTCTCAGACATTAGCTCCCCCTTGGGGAGTAGTGTAGCATCAATTTTTTTGTCATGAGAGTATCCTCCCAGAATTACCTTCTCGTTTTTGGAGGGTAGTTGACATCGACAAGAAATTGTCAGAATCAACTGTTCATTACCAAAATCAACACTTATTTCTGCTAGTTAAGAGCAACGGAAATAACGCTGTAGAATTTTGTTTTTGTATTTATCCTTCTTTCAAATGCCAGAGCCACCCACGTCGCTGTTGGGTGACGTTATTTTATATTTTTTTGAAAAGTCCATTTTCAAAAGCGAATCATCTAGCCGTCCCCTAATCAGACTTCCGTTCTACCCTGTGAGAATCACATCAGAGGGTGCTATCTTAAGTTACCTCTTGAGAGACCAAACAAAAACACGCCGAACTGGTCAAAGGCGTCGTCTTCCACTCGTCTATTCAATCAACAACAGAAGATACAATTGTAAAATCTACCACAAAAGAATGGCATTTCGCTAAAAATCTCTGTGAATCTTTTATAGATCTTTGAAGAATTAAAAAATATAACTCAATGTATATATATATATATATATATATATATATATATATATATATATATATATATATATATAGTCAGAAATGAAGAGCCATCAATAGCGAATGTATATATATATATATATATATATATATATATATATATATATATATATATATATGTATATATATATATATGTATATATTATAGCATCATTGGTACGTTTGAAGGAAAACAATGTAACGAAATGACGACAAATAAAAAAGAAAAAGTGCTCATTCTCCAAGACAATGCACCGTGTATCACAAGTCGATTGTAACAATAGCCAAACTATACAATTTGCATTTCGAATTGCTCCCTCACCAATCCTATCCTTCAGATCTAGCCCCAAAGACTACTGGCTGTCTGCAGGCCTCAATAAAATGCTCCAGGGAAATAGATGTAGTTCCAATGAAGAACTGATATCGGACATTGAAGCGTATTTTAGGCCAAAGAAAACTCGTTCTACAAACTAGCATGTACTTGTTAAAAAAGCGTTGAAATTAGTGTATCACCCTCGGAGACTATGTTGATGAATAAAGTGGAATTTTCCTTAAAAGTTGATGTTTTATTAGTTAGGCCCGGCACTTATTGAGTGATGTGTTATAAAAATATATTTTGAATAGTTGGGTTATCTGAATTAGTTTTGAATGAGTCACAGTGCCTCTTTTCAATTTTAGCAGCCTTTAAGAAAAGTTGCCTCCAGATGTCTTGCTCTTTTTACATATTAGAGCGAAATATGTGTGCAAATGTGTAGGTAATAATTTGTGCATTAATAAAAAAATAGTTGTATTCTTAGTTAACAGCTCTATTTAGTATTGAGAACCTTTATATGAACACAGTAAGAATTGACTGGATTTTACCTTGTGGACATAAACTTAACTGGATTATCTTATAGGAAAAATAAATAAGATAAAAAATGAAATAGCAATATGGGGTCCAATCTTAAGCGTGGGAAACCAAAGAGGATCCCATTTTTAAATAACCTTTTCTAAATAAGCAAAAAATTCAACACACCGATTTTCATAATTTTCGATTATGTAATTTTTTAACGATTGATATGTGTTAAAAAATGGTTAACACTGACGGATGAATGAAAATCGAATAAAAAAAATCAAAACGTTGTGTCGATTATAATGATTATGATGACCATGATGATCGGTCTAACCATGACCGTGATCAAAATGTAAATACGTATGCGTCAACATGGTACAATGTTGACCGACTCAATTCTGTTGTTGTGATTGGTTTAACCATTTTTTTAAAAGAATCAGGTAATTACAGGAGGGATCACGTAAAGGTTGCCAACATCCATAAATGACTGTGGTGCTATGGAACCGACAGGAACCGAACTTGACACACCCAGATAGTCAATGCACGTCGGTATTCACCAAACCAGGGCCACCTCCAATGATCGTGAGTGTTATAGTGATTAAGACGTCTGTTATGATTATAATAATTATGATGATCGTTATGATTATAAAGATGATTATTATCGTGATGATTACAATAATTAAGCTTATAGTTATGAATATATATTATGATTGTGATGGCTATATTGATTACAATGATCATTAATGATTATAAAAAAATACAATGATCGTTATGATTATAGTGATAATTGTGACCGTGACGTTTATAATCATTGTGATGATTGTTATGATTATACGTATATAAGTATCCATGGACAGATTTTATTTCGCTGTAGCACGGCTCTTCAGTGCAAGTGCCACAGGCTGATATTGAAAACCAGGTCGTTTTTCTATCTACTGCGCCCCCATATATATATATATATATATATATATATATATATATATAATAATAATAATAATAATAATAATAATAATATTAAAGGGTCGAGAAGGATGATAAGACCGACGAGGGACAGCACAAACCAGACCTCCACTGGAAGAGTGGGGAGAGTGCTGGTACCCTGGGGAGGCTTATTGCCACTCAAATCCCAGAGAAGACCAATGGTCCTTACAAACGAGACCAATGTTAAGCGGCTGTTCCGATACCACAAGGGTATTTGTGGTGGTTATCGAAAAGAGGTGAAAAATACTGGAAATATGGAGAGGTTTGTTGTCACTCAGACTTCAAGAAATACCACTGGTTGTTGTCACTGAGCAATCACTGACGATGACCTGTGTTAGAACGTTTAGTGAGTAAAAAAATAATAAATACTTGTACCCAAGAAACTCTTGTTCTTACCCCTGAACCTCAAATAATTATTTAAAATCGATTTTTAAAAACTAAACTCAAGTATTTATTATAGCGTTCTTGCATTATTAAATTTATAAATAGTAATTAATATTAATGTATTATTTCATACTTAAGAAAGCGCATCATCACACCAACGTACGTATACAGAAGCAATGAGGTTTTTGTGTTTTAATAGTTATGGGTGGGATTGTAAATAATAGTGTCTATGCACAGGCAATAGAAGATACGTACTTTTATAGGATTTAGTACCGTTTGTAACCTGTACACACGCGTTAAAATAACCAAGCCCCCAAAAAACGACTGACCGGATAACATATAAAAATTGATGAATTCGAACAAAACTATTTTTTTCTGGAAAACACGTTTTTTATAATTGGCTTAAATCGCATACGAAACAGTTTTATATGTACTTTTTTATGAAGCTATACCGGTCAATAGAATTGAGGAATATGTCGCTTTACTTTATACATAAGATTGAACTATCTATAAATTATTTCGACATCATAATGCTCTATAAATATCTAAAATAAATAGTATTCTTTTCAAGTTAACTGCAACTCTAACCATAAAGTAAATTATCCATTGTATAAAGGACAGTTGTCTGTGTGTAGGTGTCTGTGTTCAGCTAAAAGTAAAAAACTACAAATAAACACCCACAAAATTGGTATATTTTTGATCGGCGTTGTCTTGCGTGAATAATATCAAATTAAAAAAAATATCATTTTCGGGATCAACTGAGCCAGGTTTCGTCAGGTGGGGGTAATTTTCAGCCATTTCCAATGTAATCTATTATGTAAAGGGGAGGTAACTGACTTACATTATTATTATTTTCAATAAATTAAAACAAAACAAAGGAATGGGCTGGGCAGAGGTTAAAAAGGGGTTGGGGGAGAGATATGATTAAATATGGGGAAGGGGGAAAGAGAGAAAGATACGGAGACGGATTGAGAGAGGGAGAGAGATAGGAGTTTTTATGTAAAGATGTTGCACAAACATTTTACCTCTTCTATTTTGATTTTGTGTCCCCGGAAAAGGCCAAGTAGCCTTGCTAGTTCAAATATAAAGGGCGGAGGAGAAAATAAGTTTTTCCATAAAATAAACTCAGCCTATTAAGCAATCTTTGTTGACTAAAAACGTGTAGTTTCGCAATTGTCATTTCTTGCTTTCAAAATAAAATGGCTAAATTTATTACGAGTGTAAAGTATTAAAACTTAATTGTCGAAATTTTAGAAAAGAAAATCACGTATTCGTTTTGTTTGTATTCACATACAAACAAGGCAGATGAGTAGTAGCTAGAAAAAAGGATTACCTCTTGAAAATACGCACTCAAACAAATTTCTCTACTATGACGTCACATACTTAAACTCGGTCGCGCACCGAGTTCACCCCGAGAGTCGAAAATAGCACCTTTGGATTAGAAGTCACGTGACTGACCTTTTCGCGCCGAATCCTTCAGCGTTACACGAGAATGACACGCAACGAGGAAAACAACATTAATAATTTAATAGCCTAGGGAGGGTCGAGCTACTAGAAGCCTCCCCCTCCACCCACGAAAACAAATCGAATCCCTCTTTTTAAGCATGAGATATTTCCACCCCTATATGAGAAGCGGGTCGTTTGGTCCGTCTGCCACGCTCCATTTTCAAATGGCAGTTTCGTCGCTCAACGCGCGTATTTAATGAACACATCTTACTTTTGATGTCTGTACGCATCTCCATAGAGGCTAAGTTTCATTTCTCGGTCTGTCACGACTTAGTATTGTCGTTGGTCTGTCACCATTCAGTTTGAAATACCGTTTTCATTCTAGTAAACGCAGAATTAATGGGCGTCTCTTATTTTAAATGCGTCCAATCATCTGTATAACAGGCTGAGTCGGTTGGTGTGTGACGGTTAAGTTCCGATAGCATTTTTATTCAGTGTGTTACGTTTAAATTTGAAATAGTATTTTTGCTGTTTTGCCAAACTTATCTTTGAAACAGTACTTCTGTTGTTCGGTCACACTTATATTTGAAATAGTGTTTTGCTTTTTTGTCACGCTAATGTTTTTAAATAGTATTTCCTTTGTCTTATTACGCATATATCTGAAAGGGTTCTTTTGCAGTTCCGTCACGTTTAATTTTGAAACAGTGTTTCATTCGCCTGTCACGCTTATGTTTGAAACAGTATTTCTGTTTTTCGGTCACGCTTATATTTGAAATAGTGTTTAACTCTTTTGTCAGGCTAATGTTTTTTTCCTTGTTATATATAAAGGTTACTTTTGCAGTTTTGTCACGTTTAACTTTGAAATAATACCTTTTTTTGCTCTTCTGTCACACTTATGTTTTAAATTGTATTTCCGTTGTTCTGTAATAATTATATTGGAAATCTTTTTTTTTTTGTTTAAGAACTTTTCAAATGATAATTGATACATTTATAGATACGTGGCGTAGCAGATAAGAGCGTTGGTTAATAATTAATTCTAAAGTAGGGGTTGAATGTTTAATCTTTATTACACCCGGTAATAATTAGGAAGACATGAGGATAACTACTTCTACTTGACCAGGGCTATACAGAATAAAAACAATATATCATCGTCGTTTAGTTAAAGGGTTCGGATCGAAAACCTGTATATATTCTTAGCATCACACAAAGATTTCCAAGTGGACTATTAGGTTCCCAAGTTTGAAAAATATACGTAAAGAAGGTCAGAGGTTTCATCGGCTGAAAAATTGTTAAACATAGAAACCAATTATTGTATTGTTTCATTTTTTTTTCCTAAAAAAATACAGAGCAAATATACTTGTTGCTTGCATTCCAATGACAAAGAGAAAAATCACTTCACAATCTATTTATTATTTCTTTTTATATTTCTTTATGTCATAAAATGCTTCCGTTTTACGTGCGTTTCAGTTCTCGGTAACAAAATAAAGTCTTTGGTTTACTATAGCGTCTTTGCAGAGACAATCATTTAATACTAAAAAACAAGCAATCTATTAAAAAAACAAATAGGGAGAAAGGTAATAAAGAATGATGAAAAGAACAGCAAGTTAAAAACACGAAAACATCTCACTTTAAAGATGACACTCAGAGAAAAAAACCCTTCTCAAAAATCTAACAAAGCGTAAGCAGATTCCAAAGCCACCATTTGGGAAACAGTAAGCAGAGTTGGGATCGTGAGTTTCGATTCAGAAGTTAAAACACACACACACACCCACACACACACACACCCACACACACACACACACACACACATATATATATATATATATATATAAAATATATAAATTTAAAGCCGATTTTTCTCCTGTACCTTTTTGAACTAAATTAATCTTTATAAACCAAACTCATCACTATATTACACTTATTCACTCGAGCGTGTTTTAGTAAATTTGTTATTATTTTTCTCCAGCTAACATTAAATATTACTCTTTGGCCACAATCTTCGACTTTTCTCAAAACATACTCCATATGAGTGGTAGCAAAAGCTTTCTCCCTAACACCAACACTCTTCCCACCAACACCGGGACGTAATAAACAACGTCTACTTTAAAAAAGGTACCCGTTAATTTTTACTATTTGTCTGCTATTAATTTACTACATAATACAAAACATTACGCACACATTTAATGGACGCTCACACTAATTCTACTGATTTTCAAGAATATCGGATTACATTATTTCTACCTTTTACGTATACATTTATACTCATTCCGGTTTTAGAGAATGCAATCAACGGACATAGTTTCTTGCAGTCTTTTATTATCCAACATGGCGGCTACAATTTCTTCAGCAACCCGACTTCTGAATTTAGTCAATATACGCCAAGATACTCGAAAGTTGACCTTTTCTGAGACCTACACATTTCACACGCATAATATAACACATTGGAAGAAAAACAACGTTTTTATCGTATAGAAATGCCCCAAAACGTGTGACTGGTGGACCCTAGATTTCATCACCTTATGGCCGAGCGTAACATAAAACACATGCCAGCTTATAGGCTTTCTTTAACTGACCTATTTCCCAATAAATTTCATACGCGCTTTCTTGACCAAATCGTTAAGAACGTAGATTCGAAACCGATAGGGTTATCGTTCGATCCCGGTCGACTCACACAACATTTTTTATACATTGTGTGTTTTAGTAGTGCTCATTTTTTTCTTTCCTAACAAAAACGGGAATTTCTATACAAAAATAACTGATGGGGTAATAGGGTTCCGTGGGCCTCTTTAAATTAAAATTTTTCTATTATCATAGATAGAACAGGTGTTTAATCAAAAAGATAAATTCTGGGGAAATACCGATAACATGGGATGGGCGGGAAGACTCCTATAACCGTGTCTCCTTCTTTTCTTTCCTTCCTTCCTTCCTTCCTTCCTTCCTTCTTCCTTCCTGCTTTCCTTCTTTCATTTATCCATGCATTCCTTTCCCTTTTCTTATCTCCCTTGAACAATTCCAAACCGAACATTACAATTGTCCGATGTGACATATTAGCGTTCTGTCGGATGTTGATAAATTTTAATTTATTTCATTTATATTTCTCCGGGGCAACGCCAGGCGACGGGTCCAGCTAGTATATATATATATATATATATATATATATATATATATATATATATATATATATATATATATATATATATATATATATATAATCAAGGCAGTGTAAACATCACCAGGATAGTAATCCAAAGAATTTCAACCGCGTTTATAAAAAGTGCTCAATATCAAATACAGCTTTTGTATATGATTATTTTTATTTACACAGAGATGTACGAAATCTGCGACACTGGCATGTCGATGTTATCGATTAACAGATGTTATAAACTGAGATATCATCAGGCAGAGTTAAAATTCGATCTTAACCTTAGATCATATTTGGAAAGAATGAACTGGAGAAAAAATAAAATAAATTTAAAATTTAAATCTGGTAAGTCACGTGGTTGGGACCGTTAAGAATCAAAATAAAAATAATAATATCAAAAATAATAATATAAAAAAATAATCAAAAACATTTTAATATAAAATATAAAATATAAATTAAGATAAGATAAAATTAAATAAAATAAAATAAAATAAAAACAAATAAAATAAAATAAAAAGAGAGATAAATAATAGATTGATGAAGATACATAGATAGATAGATAGATAGATATACAATGATATGAAATAAAATGGTACGGGATTAAATTAGTGGTTGTAATCATACTAATAATATTAATAATAGTAATACTAATAGTTATAATAATAATAATAATAATAATAATAATAATAATAATAATAATAATTGTAATTATTATTAAAATGATAACAATGTTGACCATAATAATCTTAATAATTATT
Organism: Sepiola atlantica; assembly: GCA_963556195.1. Classification (NCBI taxonomy): domain Eukaryota; kingdom Metazoa; phylum Mollusca; class Cephalopoda; order Sepiida; family Sepiolidae; genus Sepiola; species Sepiola atlantica. The sequence goes on along the minus strand of OY744520.1, from coordinate 106,872,467 downwards.
ATAATAGTAATGATAATGATAATAATTAAAAAAATAATAATAGCAATAATAATAATGTTAATTTATAAAACTAATAATAATAGTAGAGGTGGTTATGATACTAATAGATACAATGGTAGCTAAGTAGTAATGATAATAAATAAATAAAATAAATATAAAAAATAATAATAGTAATAGCAATAATAAAAATAATGATAACAATATGTTAATGGTTTTGATTGTAATACTTAGCGATGGACTTTGATTATTATTCTCATTTAATGGAAGACTGGATATAATAATTATATCAGGTATAGTATAGAATATGGTATAAAAGGATACTTCTGTTGTCTAATTATTATTGGTGAATAGGTAAAGTTCATTTTTTGGATGCTTTGGGGGTAATTGCTTCTGGGATATTTAGTAGATATTATAGGATGACATATTTAGTTAGAGTTTACAAAAAATTAAATGGTAATATTGGTTTGAGAGGTTATATGTGAATTACTGAGAAGGGGTGATCTATTGTGCCTTCAGTTAATTGAGCTTTCTTGTTTTTTGGGTAGAAGTTTACCCCTATCACTAAATCTAATTATCTAAAGTTTTTCAGTTAGGCATAAATGACATTGTGAGTTCAGGGAACTGCATGTTCTGTTTCTTCTAATAGTGTTCCAAGTCACTGTTGGTGATTGATTATTAGGGGTTAATTCTCAGTAGTATATAGAAACTGAGGTTCTTTTTTGGTAGACAGAATTATTAAATGAGCATTTATGGCCGGTATATCCTTCTCCGAGGGTATTACCAGCCATACCTATATAGTATTTTTTCAGGGTTGGGTTTCCTTCAGTTGAAAGTGTTGCTTGGTATACTATTTTGGTTATTTGGCAATTTTGTGGTAAGGGGCATTCTGTTTTGTTTGTGCAGTTGCAAGCCTTAGTTTTTTCTTGTTTTTCTTTCAGTATTTTTGTTGCTATTTAGAAATTTATTGTTATGTTTTTTAATTATTTTTTCTAAATTTATCCACAGCTATAGCTTAACTTGAGGGTGTTTTTATTAAAAATGTTATGTAGTATATTATTAGCAGGGAAGTGTAGGTTAATTAAACCTAGGAATATTTTACCAAGTTTAGTTTTAACCATGTGATTAAATGGGGATGTAACCAGATAATTTTTCTACTTCTATTTTTGTGTTTGATGTTGGGAGCTGTAGGTTTGGTGAATTTAATGTTAATGTTTTTGTATCCGTTCTATTTTAGTGCTTTATTGTAAAAGGCCTTATGAGTGCTAAAGATGGCTTAATTAGAGGAGTTATTGCTTATTCTTTTGTTCGATTGATTTTGGGATATGTTTGATTATAGTTTTGGATGGTTAGAGAATGGGTGGACATAAACTGGATTGGAATACTCTTTAGTATAGGGTTCATAAGTTTCTTTATTTAAGTTGAGTGCTATGTCTAAGAAGTTAACTAGTTTAATATTATATGTTATTTAAACTTTAAGATTTAATCTTTTCATTTCTCTAAGGATAATCTTTTTCATTCTTTCACACTTTTGCCTATTTGAGTTTTTTACCACCAATATAAGCCTATGTCTTCTATGTTAATGTCTTTAGTAAGATTATATATATATATATATATATATATATAATTAAAAGCTGTTAGTATAAACGAATCGGTGGTTGACAGTGCTTATATAAAATTAGAATTTCGCTTACTAATGACTCGTGCTTGCCGACTGAATGAATTTAATTACTGACCGTTAACTAGACAATCGCGTTCGATCACTGTTTGAACCACTAGACAGTCTATCCAGACTGAAGTAACGCGACACAGCGAAAGAGTTTGTATGTGAAAGACTACATAGCCACCATTTTGAGGATGAGCACTATAGTAAGTGACATCGCTATTAGTGTTAATGGAACTATATTTGAAAAAACAAATAGAGCACTAATCGAAGGTTGACAGTGTTGATATAAAAATTAAAATTTCGTTTAATTTAAGTGTCCAAAAGTCCTTGTTTTATCGCCGTTTAATGATGAGAACACCTTGATACGGTGCTTAAACTTGTCAATAACCTTGGCACACTCTTCCTCTGGTATTCCTCTGATTTCAGTTGTGATGGCCCTCTTCAGTTAAGGAATTGTCTGGGGATTGTTTTCATAGATGTTATCTTTCAGATGACCCCAGAGAAAAATATAAGGCCTGAAGTTCCAGTGACTATAAAGAGCACTTATATCATTGAATAACGATAAAACAAAGATTGTCAGACATTTATGACTGCCTTTGACCCAATATCTAAAACGTAAGTCACATATCTAGTCTGTTGCTAATGTCGCTGTAAGAATGGTTGGATCATTCTACCGCTCCAGAAAATACCCTACTCCAGATTCAATATATATATATATTTCCGGCCTCTGCTGTTTTAAAACTATATGACTAAGTTGAATGTATATGTTAGTTGATTCGACATTATATAATTTAAATTATAATCTTTCCCATTTTAATTGATGGTGGCCTATGCGTTTAATACTACGCTGCAGAGTAAAAGGTGACTTTTCAACTGAGTACGAATCCTTCGACCGGCAGTAATTAGCATCTCCTACACTGAAAATTCCGTAAGTATGACACACATGTCTCAGTAGGAATAAATAATAACTATTTATATATAAAAAGGGCATATATGAGTCTATAATTGACTATATTATGGATGTAATTTTATATATATATATATATATATATATATATATATATATATATAAGCCCTCCGTTCAGTCTAGAGAGACTATGGATACCCCTATAAGGGGCTGGCTGCGCGTGTAATTATGAAGCAAGGGTTGCGCAATCCCTAACAACACCTCTCCTGAGTCGGCACTGCTTGATTCCAATGGCAAGCAGTTCAAGACGACTGGAAACAATGCCGAGATAAACAGAGAGCACATACAGCACCTGGTAGTCCCAAATGGTCACCCATTTAATACTGGCCAGGCTCGACGTATATATATATATATATATATATATATATATATATATATATATATATATATATATATATATATATATATATATATATAAGATAGCCCCAAGATGGAATACTGCTTCCACATCTGAGGATGTGCCGTACAAAGCACTCTTTCTTGCCGAGTCTTCGAACTCTAATGGGGCTGATCTCTTCCTTGCAACCCTTTTCTCACAGAATAGACGTTACTAGTGTTTCTCTACTCTATCGTTATTTCCATTAAAGGTACTAGTCTTTTGTTCATTTTTGTAAGACATTACCAGCAAGAACTTCTTCTTAGCATAACGCAAAAAGTCTTTTATATCTCTCCTTCCATGTGCCTAGCTTTTAGGCGAAATTTCAATCGCCAGAGCTTCTTTACAAGGGCTTCCCGTCTCTGGAAAACATAACAGCGTCACTGTTTCCCTGCTGATTACAACTTCAAATTCAATGTCAACGAATTCTTGCCACTTTTCGGTCCCATAAGCAATCAAACGCAGTTCGTAACATTGATCTATGTTAGTACTTTAATGATGTACCTCATCTTTCGGCTGGCAATCTTTCCCATCTTAATAACATTTATCGCTTAGTGGCTCTTGTCCTTGATAATAATACCATTGTTTGGGAAGTCAGACATAGATTGTTGTTTACTTGTATCAAATTGGATTGCAGAATTAATTGTAAATTTTAAAAAGGATTCCATGGTTGAACGAAAATAATCGCCTAAAAAGTAGAACAACATTTTTGGATGCGTGATTCAACGGAAGGTCTTTACAAATGTAACGAAGAACATATTAGTCCTTTTTTTTGAAGTAATAAAAATAAGGTAAACCCGTAGAATTAGACGATACAAAAAACATAACTAACCGAAATGAAATTGCTCTAATGAAGAAAGTACCATTTTAAAAAAAGATTTCATGGATGGAATCTTTTTGGGTGGGTGACCCTGTAAGAGGAAACAATTCAACCGCGTGCACTCGGAGGAACAGAGCTTACACGAATCTAAAGGCAGTTACGTGCATTTAATATGCATGATTGTCGATAGTAATTCTATTTCAAACTGACAGATCGGAGAACCTCTCATTGTGAGCTGTGGACGTATGTGAAAATACTATTTCTGAATTAAACTTGACAGACCGACAAACATGACCATTTAAACAGAACAATGATCGACAGACTGATGAACAGAGTCTCCTATATAGATACCATGAGACACCTGAATGAAATTGATATTATCAAACGATAGTGTGTTCTTCGATCCCAGACTGTAAAAAACATCTCTGGTCGGTGTTCTGTCCGGAGTTCTGTTCTGTTGGCACGTCGCAAATTGTTCTGTAGATACTTCGCCTCTAAGCGTCTTTTTTTCCTTTCCTTCGAGTTCGAAAGAATCTGAAAACAACAAACAAGCCATTATTACCTAGAAATTTACAGCAATGTACATTAAGATGGGCTGTAGTTTTCCGCCCACCTCCGTTGGGGTGGTGGACGTCGAAAATGACGTCTGCCCAATTTGACGTCGTAAACCTAAAAGAGACGCAGAAATGCGTTCGCTTCTCGGCCCCGTAATTCCTCACATGATGAAATATCATGTGACCTAATAATAACTTTAGTCTGTTAACTTCTAATAGAATTTTCCACTGCACTAACCGAATTTTACTTTAGACTCATGTGGAAAACTATCGTTCTCAACATTATTTTTACACGCCAATCTATAATCTTGTCACAACACATCCACGTATTTTCCGATTAAACCGGTTAACCATCGCTAAACTTATAACGTTGATAGGAAAATATATTTTCTATCTGTAACATAACGCGGTGTTGAGGCTAGGATTAGAGATAGGTTCTTACCAGTGGGTGTACATGTTGAGCTGGGTTTTTTTATCTGAGTTTCTCTTGATTGGCCGAGCACGAAGGGGCGATAAACCAGGACAGGGTCCGTTGCCAAAACGCATTAAGGACAAAATGGAACAAGTATTGTCTCCTCCAGCGGGTGTCCGATCCAGGGTGGCACTAGTTGCCTGCTTCCCAGATAATTTGCCAATGACCAGCCACTTTTTAAGAGCTGAGCTGAGTTACCCCATTCTTTGCGGTCTGTCTATTACACAAATTGATAATTTATTTCATGAACCACAATTTTCAAAATAAATCTCTCTACGTATCTATCTCTCGAACACACATCATCCCTCGATTTAATATATATATATATATATATATATATATATATATGTGTGTGTGTGTATTAATTAGTTATTTAAATTGAAATATATTGATAACATGAACTTAAAACACATATTTTGAAGTGCTCAATACAAAGTAGAGCTTTTATAAATAAAATTATATAGTCATAATAAACAGTCTACGCGAATCAACCAACGTTAAAACCTCTTGTCGGGACTCTAACGTCTTTAGAAAAATATCACGAGACTAATTATATATATATATATATATATATATATATATATATATATATATATATATATATATATATATATATATATATATATATAACATTTTTCAATGTGAGATCATATATATAATTATTTCGACAATCAGATACGGCCACAGCCCACAACCCATGAAAGTAACAAACATGAAGTCATAGACTCGAGTTTCGCCCTTCTCTGGGCTCATCAGTAGTACATATCCGAACTAAAGATTCAAAACCCGAGTAACTTGCATGCGAGCCGAGTACTTTGCCACTGAACCACCTCGCCACATACAAGAAAGTCTATCAACTTACACAGATTAAATAAACCGTGCCGAAAGCCGACTGTGGAATGTCCATACTCTTCTCAACAAGGGATATAGTCAGCCAAATACTATGAATATAGGCCGATGTCGCACAAGCACGATTTTCTACTCGCTAAGACGATCTCATCCAACAAGCTAACCCAGAGAACAAATAAATATTAGATTTTTGAATGTGAAATAATATATATAATTATTTCAACAGTCGGACAACGCCGCAAATTACAACCCATGAGAGAAACAAACCGGAAGTCCTAGACTCGAGTTTCGCCCTTCTTTGGGCCCATCAGTAGTACATATCTGAACTCAGGATTCAAAACTCGAGTTACTTGCATGCAAGTTGAGTACTCTGCCACTGAACCACCTCGCCACATACAAGAGAGTCTATTAGCTTCCACAGATTAAGCAAACCGCGTCGAAAACCGACTGTGGAATGTCCATACTGTTCTCAACAAGGGGTATAGTCAGCCAACTACTTTGCATCTAGGCCGATGTCTCACAAGTAGGATTTTTTACTCGCTAAGACGATCTCATCCAACAAGCTAACCCAGAGAACAAATAAATATTAGATTTTTGAATGTGAAATAATATATATAGTATTTCATAGCGCTCAAATGTTTTAATAAGCAAACTTGAAACGAATTTAATACCGAAACATAGGATTGCAATCTAGAAAGCATTATAGATTGTGTGTAAGTTATTGTAAGATAATCTTGATTTTTACTATAGCGGAAATATTTTTGGATCTTTTATTTTCTATATTTCAGTATTAGCAATATCAGCCTCTATAATTACACAACAAATGAAGAGGCACGCAGTTATCGTGACTATAAAGACTGAATATATTTAGACGTAGAACCATTTTTAAATGTCGTTTGATCTTTTGTTTACAAAATTTGCAAAGAGTTAAAAGGTTATGATGGCAAAGTTTCACAATTATCAAAACAGAAGATGTATTCTAGACATACTGATAGCATTACAACACCTGAATTTATACGACAAGTACAGCGCACTGTTGGTGGTAATCCTAAAAGATCCATGCGGTCGATTGTAAAAGCAAAACCGTGTGTTAGAAGGAACAATCTGAAATATTGTCCGCAACGACATGAGGTACGAGGCTTATATCATGAGTAAAGGTCATTTTACGTCAGACAGATTAGGAAAGCACAATACAAGACTGACGGAACAGAAAATGGATCACACGCCCGCTTATATTTTGCTTCCTAGCTCCCCAAAACTTAATATTTAGACTACAATGTATGGAGCGTAGTTTAGAAAAGGTATAATGATCATCATCATGATAATAATAATCCTTAAAAGTATCTTACTTAAAGTAATGTCCAATATTAATCTAATAAGTAGGCGATTCATACCTTACATTAAGGCCATTCACAAAGCTGAAGGAGACTTTAATAAATAAAATTACAAAACAATATAGTTATTCCTACCCTCAAAAACGTTTTTCTAGCCATTTTATTGTGTATGCACTAATTTGTCCTCAATTACGTCACACACTCTGTTCATATATTAAAAAAATGAAAGAAAGCGCTAGCAAAGAAAGTAAGGTTGGTGTTAGGGTTAAAATAAGTGACTTTACTTGTATTGGCACCTTTGCCCCGAAATCGG